>CAWUFW010001756.1:1820479-2420479 GCA_963921515.1 Calotriton arnoldi
AACCCTGCACCAAACCAGTCTCAGTGGAACCCGTGTCATCGAACCCTGCACCAAACCAGTTTCACTGGAACCCGTGTCATCGAACCCTGCACCAAACCAGTCTCCATGGAACCCATGCCATGGAACCCTGCACCAAACCAGTCTCAGGGGAACCCGTGAACGAACCTTGCACCAAATGAGTCTCAGATGGAGTCATCTCATCCAACCCCGAACCAAACCAGACCAGTCTCAATGGGACCCATCTCATTGACCCCTGCACCAATCCTGTCTCGGTGGAATCCATCTCATCGAACCCTGCACCAAACTCAGTGGAACCTGTGTCATCGAACCCTGCACCAAACCAGTCTCAGTGGAACCTGTGTCATCGAACCCTGCACGAAACCAGTCTCAGTAGAACCTGTGTCATCGAACCTTGCACCAAGCCAGTCTCAGTGGAACCTGTGTCATTGAACCCTGCACCAAACCAGTCTCAGTGGAACCCGTGTCATCGAACTCTGCACCAAACCAGTCTCAGTGGAACCCGTGCCATCGAACCCTGCACCAGACCAGTCTCAGTGGAACCTGTGAACGAACCTTGCACCAAATGAGTCTCAGATGGAGTGATCTCATCCAACCCCGAACCAAACCAGACCAGTCTCAATGGGACCCATCTCATTGAACCCTGCACTAAACCAGTCTCAGTGGAACCTATGTCATCGAACCCTGCACCAAACCAGACTTGGTTGAAGTCATCTCATCCAAACCCATCCCAAACCAGTCTCAATGGGACCCATCTCATTGACCCCTGCACCAATCCTGTCTCGGTGGAACCCATCTAATCGAACCCTGCACCAGACCAGTCTCAGTGGAACCTGTGTCATCGAACCCTGCACCAAACCAGTCTCAGTGGAACCTGTGTAATCGAACCCTGCACGAAACCAGTCTCAGTGGAACCCGTGTCATCGAACCTTGCACCAAGCCAGTCTCAGTGGAACCCGTGTCATCGAACCCTGCACCAAACCAGTCTCAGTGGAACCTGTGTCATCGAACCTTGCACCAAACCAGTCTCAGTGGAACCCGTGTCATTGAACCCTGCACCAAACCAGTCTCAGTGGAACCCGTGTCATCGAACCCTGCACCAAACCAGTCTCAGTGGAACCTGTGTCATCGAACCCTGCACCAAACCAGTCTCAGTGGAGCCTGTGTAATCGAACCCTGCACCAAACCAGTCTCAGTGGAACCCGTGTCATCGAACCCTGCACCAAACAAGTCTCAGTGGAACCCGTGTCATCGAACCCTGCACCAAACCAGTCTCAGTGGAACCTGTGTCATCGAACCCTGCACCAAACCAGTCTCAGTGGAACCTGTGTCATCGAACCCTGCACGAAACCAGTCTCAGTGGAACCTGTGTCATCGAACCTTGCACCAAGCCAGTCTCAGTGGAACCCGTGTCATCGAACCCTGCACCAAACCAGTCTCAGTGGAACCTGTGTCATCGAACCTTGCACCAAACCAGTCTCAGTGGAACCCGTGTCATTGAACCCTGCACCAAATGAGTCTCAGATGAAACCCGTGCCATCGAACCCTGCACCAAATGAATCTCAGATGGAACCAATGTCATCGAACCCTGCACCAAACCAGTCTCAGTGGAACCTGTGTCATCGAACCCTGCACCAAACCAGTCTCAGTGGAACCCGTGTCATTGAACCCTGCACCAAATGAGTCTCAGATGGAACCAATGTCATCAAACCCTGCACCAAACCATTCTCAGTGGAACCTGTGTCATCGAACACTGCACCAAACCAGTCTCAGTGGAACCCGTGTCATCGAACCCTGCACCAAATGAATCTCAGATGGAACCAATGTCATCAAACCCTGCACCAAACCATTCTCAGTGGAACCTGTGTCATCGAACACTGCACCAAACCAGTCTCAGTGGAACCTGTGTCATCGAACCTTGCACCAAACCAGTCTCAGATGAAACCCGTGCCATCGAACCCTGCACCAAATGAATCTCAGATGGAACCAATGTCATCGAACCCTGCACCAAACCAGTCTCAGTGGAACCCGTGTCATCGAACCCTGCACCAAACCAGTCTCAGTGGAACCCGTGTCATCGAACCCTGCACCAAACCAGTCTCAGTGGAACCCATGTCATCGAACCCTGCACCAAACCATTCTCAGTGGAACCTGTGTCATCGAACCCTGCACCAAACCAGTCTCAGTGGAACCTGTGTCATCGAACACTGCACCAAACCAGTCTCAGTGGAACCTGTGTCATCGAACCTTGCACCAAACCAGTCTCAGTGGAACCCGTGTCAATGAACCCTGCACCAAATGAGTCTCAGATGAAACCTGTGCCATCGAACCCTGCACCAAATGAATCTCAGATGGAACCAATGTCATCGAACCGTGCACCAAACCAGTCTCAGTGGAACCCGTGTCATCGAACCCTGCACCAAACCAGTCTCAGTGGAACCTGTGTTATCGAACCCTGCACCAAACCAGTCTCAGTGGAACCCGTGTCATCGAACCCTGCACCAAACCAGTCTCAGTGGAACCCGTGTCATCAAACCCTGCACCAAACCAGTCTCAGTGGAACCCGTGTCATTGAACCCTGCACCAAACCAGTCTCAGTGGAACCTGTGTCATCGAACCCTGCACCAAACCAGTCTCAGATGGAACCAATGTCATCGAACCCTGCACCAAACCAATCTCAGTGGAACCTGTGTCATCGAACCCTGCACCAAACCAGTCTCAGTGGAACCTGTGTCATTGAACCCTGCACCAAACCAGTCTCAGTGGAACCCGTGCCATCGAACCCTGCACCAATCCTGTCTCTGTGGAACCCATCTCATCGAACCCTGCACCAAACCAGTCTCACTGGAACCTGTGTCATCAAACCCTGCACCAAACCAGTCTCAGTGGAACCTGTGTCATTGAACCCTGCACCAAACCAGTCTCAGTGGAACCTGTGTCATCGAACCCTGCACCAAACCAGTCTCAGATGGAACCAATGTCATCGAACCCTGCACCAAACCAATCTCAGTGGAACCTGTGTCATCGAACCCTGCACCACACCAGTCTCAGTGGAACCTGTGTCATTGAACCCTGCACCAAACCAGTCTCAGTGGAACCCGTGTCATCGAACCCTGCACCAATCCTGTCTCTGTGAAACCCATCTCATCGAACCCTGCACCAAACCAGTCTCACTGGAACCTGTGTCATCAAACCCTGCACCAAACCAGTCTCAGTGGAACCCGTGTCATTGAACCCTGCACCAAACCAGTCTCAGTGGAACCTGTGTCATCGAACCCTGCACCAAACCAGTCTCAGTGAAATCCGTGTCATCGAACCTTGCACCAAACCAGTCTCAGTGGAACCCTTGTCTTCGAACCCTGCACCAAACCAGTCTCACTGGAACCTGTGTCATCGAACCCTGCACCAAACCAGTCTCAGTGGAACCCGTGTCATTGAACCCTGCACCAAACCAGTCTCAGTGGAACCTGTGTCTTCGAACCCTGCACCAAACCAGTCTCAGTGGAATCCGTGTCATCGAACCCTGCACCAAACCAGTCTCAGATGGAACCAATGTCATCGAACCCTGCACCAAACCATTCTTAGTGGAACCTGTGTCATCGAACCCTGCACCAAACCAGTCTCAGTGGAACCCGTGTCATTGAACCCTGCACCAAACCAGTCTCAGTGGAACCTGTCATCGAACCCTGCACCAAACCAGTCTCAGTGGAATCCGTGTCATCGAACCCTGCACCAAACCAGTCTCAGATGGAACCAATGTCATCGAACCCTGCACCAAACCATTCTTAGTGGAACCTGTGTCATCGAACCCTGCACCAAACCAGTCTCAGATGGAACCAATGTCATCGAACCCTGCACCAAACCATTCTTAGTGGAACCTGTGTCATCGAACCCTGCACCAAACCAGTCTCAGTGGAACCCGTGTCATTGAACCCTGCACCAAACCAGTCTCAGTGGAACCCGTGTCATTGAACCCTGCACCAAACCAGTCTCAGTGGAATCCGTGTCATCGAACCCTGCACCAAACCAGTCTCAGATGGAACCAATGTCATCGAACCCTGCACCAAACCATTCTTAGTGGAACCTGTGTCATCGAACCCTGCACCAAACCAGTCTCAGTGGAACCCGTGTCATTGAACCCTGCACCAAACCAGTCTCAGTGGAACCTGTGTCATCGAACCCTGCACCAAACCAGTCTCAGTGGAATCCGTGTCATCGAACCCTGCACCAAACCAGTCTCAGATGGAACCAATGTCATCGAACCCTGCACCAAACCATTCTTAGTGGAACCTGTGTCATCGAACCCTGCACCAAACCAGTCTCAGTGGAACCCGTGTCATTGAACCCTGCACCAAACCAGTCTCAGTGGAACCTGTGTCATCGAACCCTGCACCAAACCAGTCTCAGTGGAATCCGTGTCATCGAACCCTGCACCAAACCAGTCTCAGATGGAACCAATGTCATCGAACCCTGCACCAAACCATTCTTAGTGGAACCTGTGTCATCGAACCCTGCACCAAACCAGTCTCAGATGGAACCAATGTCATCGAACCCTGCACCAAACCATTCTTAGTGGAACCTGTGTCATCGAACCCTGCACCATACCAGTCTCAGCGGAACCTGTGTAATCGAACCCTGCACCAAATGAATCTCAGATGGAACCTGTGTCATCGAACCCTGCACCAAATGAACCTCAGATGGAACCTGTGTCATCGAACCCTGCACCAAATGAATCTCAGATGGAACCTGTGTCATCGAACCCTGCACCAAATGAATCTCAGATGGAACCTGTGTCATCGAACCCTGCACCAAATGAATCTCAGATGGAACCTGTGTCATCGAACCCTGCACCAAATGAATCTCAGATGGAACCCGTGTCATTGAACCCTGCACCAAACCAGTCTCAGTGGAACCTGTGTCATCGAACCCTGCACCAAACCAGTCTCAGTGGAATCCGTGTCATCGAACCCTGCACCAAACCAGTCTCAGATGGAACCAATGTCATCGAACCCTGCACCAAACCATTCTTAGTGGAACCTGTGTCATCGAACCCTGCACCAAACCAGTCTCATTGGAACCCGTGTCATTGAACCCTGCACCAAACCAGTCTCAGTGGCACCTGTGTCATCGAACCCTGCACCAAACCAGTCTCAGTGGAATCCGTGTCATCGAACCCTGCACCAAACCAGTCTCAGATGGAACCAATGTCATCAAACCCTGCACCAAACCATTCTTAGTGGAACCTGTGTCATCGAACCCTGCACCAAACCAGTCTCAGATGGAACCAATCTCATCGAACCCTGCACCAAACCATTCTTAGTGGAACCTGTGTCATCGAACCCTGCACCAAACCAGTCTCAGTGGAACCCGTGTCATTGAACCCTGCACCAAACCAGTCTCAGTGGAACCCGTGTCATTGAACCCTGCACCAAACCAGTCTCAGTGGAATCCGTGTCATCGAACCCTGCACCAAACCAGTCTCAGATGGAACCAATGTCATCGAACCCTGCACCAAACCATTCTTAGTGGAACCTGTGTCATCGAACCCTGCACCAAACCAGTCTCAGTGGAACCCGTGTCATTGAACCCTGCACCAAACCAGTCTCAGTGGAACCTGTGTCATCGAACCCTGCACCAAACCAGTCTCAGTGGAATCCGTGTCATCGAACCCTGCACCAAACCAGTCTCAGATGGAACCAATGCCATCGAACCCTGCACCAAACCATTCTTAGTGGAACCTGTGTCATCGAACCCTGCCCCAAACCAGTCTCAGATGGAACCAATGTCATCGAACCCTGCACCAAACCATTCTTAGTGGAACCTGTGTCATCGAACCCTGCACCATACCAGTCTCAGCGGAACCTGTGTAATCGAACCCTGCACCAAATGAATCTCAGATGGAACCTGTGTCATCGAACCCTGCACCAAATGAATCTCAGATGGAACCTGTGTCATCGAACCCTGCACCAAATGAATCTCAGATGGAACCTGTGTCATCGAACCCTGCACCAAATGAATCTCAGATGGAACCAATGTCATCGAACCCTGCACCAAATGAGTCTCAGCACGTCGCTTCTCAGTGAGCCCTGAAAATACCTAGTCTTTATTATATTCATCTCACTGAGACCTACACCTAAGTATCCTCTTTATTTTCACGTGTGTTTACTTTTATGAAGTTCAGACATGTTGTCATTGTTAGCGTTTTCCCTGTGTTGTTCTATTTTTTCCCTTTCTTGAATGATTGAGAGGTTTTACCGGGCATTGATTGTATTTAATGTTCTTTGTATCTTATTGTTGGTTGAGAAAGGCCTGAAAGAGTTTTCAGCTAAAAAGCCCTGCATAGCATGAGGTTCACCAGCTTCCCCGGCGTGCCTTGCAAGGTCACTCTGAGTAGAGACTTCTCATCAACCCACCACTCAACCGCTCATTCATCTGCAAATTAGCAGCGCACATTACGACCTTGTCATATATGTATTCAGAGGAAGGTTTCATTAGAATGAGCAGCTGTGCCCCTCTTCTGAGGCCTCTCTCTCCTTCGCATGCGACATTCTTTGCATACGTGAGTCACCCTCGCTCACTGCATGTCTTCGGATACACTTGAAGGACCCGTAGAGGGAGTGAGGGGGCGATGAAGACATGTGCTGTCCTGGTAAATTCACAAGACTGTTTAATCAAATAATTTAGGGGTTCAGGCTTCCAAACAGACAGCCCAGTGAATTAGGCAGTTCAGTGGAGTAAAGAATCTCGGGTAGCGCCTCGATGATTAACTCAGCCTTTCGCAGCACCAGGCTTAATACACTGAGCATCATTGCGCCAAGGCCTTCAAATTTAGCACTCTCTTCTCACGAGGGTGCATTGCCAAGTTGTACCATATCTTGTCCTTTTTACTATAGACACAGCCCTCTTTTGTGTCTCTTCTGTCACAGAACAGAGGAGAAGATAATCACACCAGTCATTCCAGCTGTGTCTTGTAGACAGTTGGGTCAGACATCCACTGAGGAGACAACTACTCCAGACTTTCCCTGTAGGAGGCTGCCACATCGCTCTCATAAGCGAGCCATGGCAGTCCATGTCTGAAGAATCATCCTTCATTGCGCCGAGGAGACGACCACTGCAGTCCTCCGCTGTGGGAACTCATTGTATCGATGAGAGGGTAAAACAGCAGCAGCCTTTATGTTTCAAAGTCTGGAGAGCCCACCATTCCTGTTCTGTACTATACGAGGAGACTATATCACTACTTCATGAGGGCATCGTATTGCTCATTGAAGGCAAACCACTCCTGGCCTGTACTGTAGATTTAGGATATCAAAGCGCTCATTGAAGGCAACCAACCCTGGACTCTAGAATTCAGACCCAGCCGTCAAAGGTAGAAAGTCATCATCACATCGTTCAAGTGCAAAGACGAGTATGAGACTCTATGGTGGTACAAGTTGGATATCACATCACTCAAGGATGATGACAACTCCTGGTCTGTACTGTAGATTTAGGATATCACATCACTCGTCAAAGGCAACCAACCCTGGATTCTACTCTAGGATTCAGACCAAGCCGTCAAAGGATGAAAGTCATCATTACATCGTTCAATTGCAAAGACCAGTCCGAGACTCTATGGTACAAGGTGGATATCACATCACTCAAGGATGATCACTACTCCTGGCCTGTACTGTAGCACTAGGATATCACATCACTCATCAAAGGCAACCAACCCTGGACTCAACTCTATGATTCAGACCCAGCCGTCAACGGTAGAAACTCATCATCACTTTCTTCAATTGCAAATACCAGTCCGAGACTCTATGGTACAAGGTGGATATCACATCACTCAAGGATGATATCCACTCTTGGCCTCTACGTTAGATTTAGGATATCACATCACTCATCAAAGGCAACCAACCCTGCACTCTACTCTAGGATTAGGACCCAGCCGTCAAAGGTAGAAAGTCATTATCACATCATTCAATTGCAAAGACCAGCCGAAGACTCTGTGGTAGAAGGTGGATATCACATCACTCAAGGGTGATGACCACTCCCCGTCACTACTGTAGATTTAGGATATCACATCACTCATCGAAGGCAACCAACCCTGGACTCTACTCTAAGATTCGTACCCAGCTGTCAAAGGTAGAAAGTCATCATCACATCGTTCAATTGCAAAGACCAGTCTGAGACTCTGTGGTACAAGGTGGAAATCACATCACTCAAGGATGATGACCATCCCCCGTCTCTTCTGTAGATGTAGGATATCACATCACTTATTGGAGGCAACCAACCCTGGACTCTACTCTAGGATTTGGACACAGCTGTCAAAGGTAGAATGTCATTATCACATTGTTCAATTGCAAAGAACAGTCTGAGACTTTATGGTAGAAGGTGGATATCACATCACTCAAGGATGATGACACTCCCCATCTCTACTGTAGAATTTGGATATCACATCACTCATTGAAGGCTACCAACCCTGGACTCTACTCTAGGATTCAGGCCCAGCCGTCAAAGGTAGAATGACATCATCACATCGTTCAATTGCAAAGACCAGTCCGAGACTCTATGGTACAAGGTGGATATCACAACACTCAAGGATGATGACTACTCCTGGCCTGTACTGTAGCACTAGGATATCACATCACTCATCAAAGGCAGCCAACCCTGGACTCTACTCTAGGATTCGGACCGAGCCGTCAAAGGATGAAAGTCATCATTACATCGTTCAATTGCAAAGACCAGTCCGAGACTCTATGGTACAAGGTGGATATCACATCACTCAAGGATGATGACTACTCCTGGCCTGTACTGTAGCACTAGGATATCACATCACTCATCAAAGGCAACCAACCCTGGACTCTACTCTATGATTCATACCCAGCCGTCAACGGTAGAAACTCATCATCACTTTCTTCAATTGCAAATACCAGTCCGAGACTCTATGGTACAAGGTGGATATCACATCACTCAAGGATGATGACCACTCTTGGCCTGTACTGTAGATTTAGGATATCACATCACTCACCAAAGGCAACCAACCCTGCACTCTACTCTAGGATTAGGAACCAGCCATCAACAGCAGAAAGCCATCATCACATCGTTCAATTGCAAAGACCAGTCCGAGACTCTACGGTACAAGGTGGATATCACATCACTCAAGGATGATGACTACTCCTGGCCTGTAGTCTAGCACTAAGATATCACATCACTCATCAAAGGCAACCAACCTTGGACTCTACTCTATGATTCAGACCCAGCTGTCAAAGGTAGAAAGTCATCATCACATCGTTCAATTGCAAAGGCTAGGCCAAGACTCTATGGTACAAGGTGGATATCACATCACTCAAGGATGATGACCTCTCCAGGGACAGCAGGAGATCACATCACTGAATGAAGACCGCTCCCAGCCTCACCAGGGAGAGCAGGGGATCACATCACTGAATGAAGACCGCTCCCAGCGACTCTAGGGAGAGCAGGGGATCACATCACTGAATGAAGACCGCTCCCAGCGACTCTAGGGAGAGCAGGAGATCACATCACTGAATGAAGACCGCTCCCAGCCTCTCCAGGGAGAGCAGGAGATCACATCACTGAATGAAGACCGCTCCCAGCGACTCTAGGGAGAGCAGGGGATCACATCACTGAATGAAGACCTCTACTGGCCTTGCCAGGGAGAGCAGGAGATCACATCACTGACAAAGACCACTCTGGTTTCTACAAAGAGAGCAGGAGATCACATCACTGAATGAAGACCGCTCCCTGCCTCTCCAGGGAGAGCAGGAGATCACATCACTGAATGAAGACCGCTCCCTGCCTCTCCAGGGAGAGCAGGAGATCACATCACTGAATGAAGACCGCTCCCAGCGGCTCTAGGGAGAGCAGGGGATCACGTCACTGAAGGAAGACCTCTACTGGCCTTGCCAGGGAGAGCAGGAGATCACATCACTGAATGAAGACCGCTCCCAGCGGCTCTAGGGAGAGCAGGGGATCACGTCACTGAAGGAAGACCGCTACTGGCCTCCATAGTGGGAGCAGGGATCACGTCACTGAATAAAGATCGCTCCCAGCCTCTCTAAGAGATCACATTACTGAATGAAGATCACTCTAGCTTCAACTTTAGAAGCTGGAGATCACATCACTGAATGAAGACCTTTCCTGGCCTCTTCCAAAGGAGCAAGAGATCACATCACAGAATGAAGACCACTCTTGCCCTCTCCAGGAAGAGCAGGAGATCACATCGCTGAATGAAGACTTGATCCCGGCCTCTCCAGGGATAGCAGGGGATCACGTCACTGAATGAAGACTGATCCCGGCCTCTCCAGGGAGAGCAGGAGATCACATTACTGAATGAAGACTACTCCTGGCCTCTCCAGGGAGAGAAAGGATCACATCACTATATGAAGACCACTCCTGGCCTCTCTAGAGTGAGCAGGAGATCACATCACTGAATAAAGATCGCTCCCAGACTCTCTAAGAGATCACATTACTAAATGAAGATCATTCTAGCTTCAACTTTAGAATCTGGAGATCACATCACAGAATGAAGACCGCTCTTGGCCTCTCCATGGAGAGCAGGAGATCACATCACCGAATAAAGAAAACTCCTGGCCCCCATAGTGGGAGCAGGGGATCATGTCACTGAATGAAGATCGCTGTGGGACTCTCCAGGGAGAGCAGGAGATCACATTACTGAATGAAGACCACTCCCAGCGGCTCTAGGGAGAGCAGGGGATCACATTACTGAATGAAGACCGCTCCCAGCGGCTCTAGGGAGAGCAGGGGATCACGTCACTGAATGAAGACCGCTCCCAGCCTCTCCAGGGAGAGCAGGAGATCACATTACTGAATGAAGACAGTTCCTGGCCTCTCCAGGGAGAGCAGGGGATCACGTCACTGAATGAAGACCACTCCTGGCCTCTCCCAAGGGAGAGCATGAGATCACATCACTGAATGAAGACCTCTACCGGCCTCTCCAGGGATAGCAGGGGATCACGTCACTGAATGAAGACTGATCCCGGCCTCTCCAGGGAGAGCAGGAGATCACATCACTGAATGAAGACCGCTCCCGGCCTCTCCAGGGAGAGCAGGAGATCATATCACTGAATAAAGACCACTCTGGTTTCTACAAAGAGAGCAAGAGATCACATCACCGACTAAAGTCCATGAAATTGGCTAGTTATAGTGTACAATGCATGCCACAACGCATTTCCCCAGAGACAATGCTATTGGCAAATAAACACTTTGTGCTCCAACCTTTTTTAGCTGGGCCTGCCCTTGATGGATCTGCACAAACTTAATTTTACCAAGAGAAGGCTTTACCAGATTTTGTACCGATCCATCAGACGGTGCCAAAGTTATTAGTAAATCCAAAAAATGTGATTCTCTCCCTTTTCTCTTTGCTCCCCTCCTTCCCAATTGGATCTGCACAAAACCAGAAATTCCTGCACTGGGTGTAACTTGTTAACCGTCTGTCACATTTGATGCAGATTCATCAAAAACCACTAAAGTTGTGAGCAAATTAAAATTGTGTTCACACCCGCCTTTAACCCCCTAGATGGATTGGCCCAAAACCTAACATACCAATAGAGAAGTCATCCTTCAAAGCTTCTGCCACACTCTGTGCTCTGCTGTCTGACACTGCCACTCTTATTAGCAAGTGAACATCTGTTTGGTCTTCCTTTCTTCTAGGTTTCCCCTAGATGGAGTTGCACAAGTTTGAAAATACCAAGAGTAATGCCAGCATACTATAGGCGAGATGTAGAGTTTGGTGGACGGAGTGCCCTGTTACATTTGTGAAAGAGTATTCTGTTCGCCGAACTCTTGGTCCACCCGCCCTATCTAGAGTTGGCAGACCATCAGCTTTCCATCGCCAGTGCTCCTGATGGAAAGATTATTCCGACAGCCTGACAGCGTGCTGGCTGTTGGAGTAAGGGGATCACAATCCTTGCCCTATTTAGAGCTAAAGGTCTAATGTGCTTTTGTTTCTGTCCGTCACCACCGGGGACAACCACACTGGTGTGTAGGAAGCCGGCTCTGTATATACTATACCATAGAAAGGTATAGTGTGCACAGACTCCAGTGGAGCCTTTACAGAGACTTAAGTAGATAATAGTAATGCTCTGTTTTGTGATAGTGTGGGCGACCAGTTAGGCTTATCAGAGGGCTGTGTTAAGCATTTGTTGTACACAGTCAAGAAATGGATACACACACTCAATGACTAAATCCGAGACCAATTGTTTGTAAAAAATACTCCTTTTTGTATGTTTATTACTTAGAACCAAACATACTTTGTTGCAGTAAAATACGTTTTGCAATATCACAGTTTTTAAGTATAAAAAATGGACACTGTGCATTTTTTAAACAGTTCGGTTTTCCTATCGAACGAAAACAATAATGCAATTTCACAGGTAAGTAAGCAACTTACAATTCCAGTCTTCAGGTTTTAGGATCAACACTGGGCAAGAGTCAGGTAAGTGTAGAGACTGCACCCCCAGCGGCACTGGGGCGGCCGGGTGCAGAGGACAAATTTGGTTACTGGGGCCCTTATGTTAATCAATGGAGACTGAGGGCACTCACAGAGGTGCCGGTTGAAGGTTGGTAAAATCGGAGTTGGGGGTCAATCTCTGGGGGTTCGGACCAGCACTGGGGGGCCATAAGGCAGCATCAAACACACACCCTCAGCGGCTCAGAGGCAGGCGGGTGCAGAGTGCAACACAGCGTCAGGCGCCTAATACAAATCAATGGAGAACAACGTTTTCAAACAAAGGCTGCAGGCTCGGATCAGGAAGCTGGACGGAGGAAACCCGGTGGCTCTGGGTATAAGTTGGGATGTTGAAGAACTTAGGGACACTGTCAGTTGAGCTCCCCAAGGCCTGGGCGCTGCAGGTGCAAGGGGTGTCTTTGGATGTCGGAAAAGTCTTACTGGAGCCGGTCACGGTCCGGAGACCCTTCGTGTTGAGGCTGCAGGCGTTGTCGTGGAGTCCAGGAGAGGCCACACTGGGGTGGATTCGAGCAGGGCCGGCGCTTGGCATGGGCAGCATGGGCAGCTGCCCAGGGCCCTGCACCCAGCTGGCCAACATGGGGTCCCCCGCACCTCTAAGGCCCCTTGCTTTTGGCCTCACAACTATGATGTAGCGCTGGGAGGCCCTAGGAGTCGCAATCATGTGTAACTCTGAAATAATAAGTGAAGGGGCCCACTTCCCTGGGCCTCGCTGCACTGTGCCATGACTGCCAGGCACTGGGAAGGGGCGCCTCATCCCCTGGGCCTCGCAGCTCTACACCATAAGTGTGATTCTCAGGTAACAAAGGGCCTCTCCCAGGCTAATAACGGCCTGTATGTGCGGATCCAGTCTCGTGCTGCCCACACAAAGGCAGTGCAGGACACCCCATGTTCCGCACTTTTAACCCATCAAATGACAAGGGACTCTCTTTCAGCCCTTGATGAGCTGTGAAAGAGATGCTTGTGGGCGGCAGACAGGTGGCATTGCAGCACAGCAGGGGTCTTGCACAAAGCAGCTTCAGTACAGCCTTCAGCTACTGCGATGCAAAGAGCCTTAAATGACTGAATGAATCCTATTCTCAGGACTTGTATTGAGGGTATGCCCTTTAAGGTTATTTCAAAGTGCTGTCATCACTGAACAAGGCACAGGGAGATTATTATTTGCCCAGGAACAAACGGTTGATTAAATTAGTGGAGCCAAGACTGCAGCACACTTCTACTTGGTGTAAAAACTATATACAGAGCCTCTGTTATCAGAGGACGGCCAAATTGTGCAGCAGGGTTCACTAAATTATGCAGTAAAACCCCCAAATTATGCGGTATAATGCAGTACATTTTGTGATAGTATTACTTCATTCTTTTCTTATTTTACACTTGTTAACACTGTCGGTGCATAGGTTTCCCCTCAGTAGTATCAGTTTAACACCCAAACATGGTACTACGTAACCAACGTGAGACCAGTCAACCTATGAAGTGGGCCTTTCACTGCGTGGCAACACGTGTGGCTGCGTTTATAGTAACTTTTGAACCGTTTGAGCTAGAAACATTTATTGGGTTAAAATCTGTAGATTATGTAGCAGATGCTGGATTATGTGGCAAATGCAGCAAATCCATAATCATGGAAAAAACACCATGGCAGCACAACTGCATAATTTCAGTGGCACTGGCTATACATTTACCACTGTATTGCATTTAGGTGAATATTTCATGCGACTGGGTACTTCTCTCCCAGGTAATATTTAGTCCATTTGTAATCATACGCTTTCTAGCAATTTTTGAATGGAAACAAAATACTACCAATCTTGCAAAAAAAAGGGAGCAGAACAATACATTCAGAAAAATGATTGCCCAAAAGCCCACAATTTGTCCAAGTGGGAGGCCGGAATTAAAAAAGTGGCTCCTTGTTACATATTTCCAGCTACTCCACTGGACCACAACTGGAGTGCCAGTGATTCCTATGGAAAGGCCAAGGGGGTGCCCGTCCCAGGGAAATGTCATTCTAGTCATAGTGTGTATTTCCATCATATTTAGGTGAAATGGTAAAGCTGAGATTAGATGTCAAATATCACAGTCCCCCGGTTAAAAATACCCACTGCACAAGGTCCTGTGGCAGTGGTTACTTACTGGCCAGTATGCCTGCTAGAAACTGATATTTACTACTGGTGTTTAAAAACTTAAGCATTTCATTCCATTTGAATACCAGAGTTCATTTTCTAAACCTGTCGCTCTAAATTTGCAATAGTGAGTAGTTAAGGCTTACTCCAGGACGTGGTAGCAGGATCAGAAATCAACTATAGAATGAATAGCAGTCACAATCAATAAACTCAGTCTCCAGCCAAACTATTTTAAGATGGTCTGTGTCAGAGGCGGAGATTTAAAGTGAAGTTCCAAAAATCTTCTATGTGACTGGCAGTTCCTTTGTTCCACAAGAAACTGCTTCTGATGTCTCTACAAACACAATGTGTCTCCAAAGGCACAAAGTGTTCTGTGAAATGAAAATGGGAAATTTGCCACCCTACTATGGCCTCGCAGTGCTAGACCATGCCTGTGAGCTCCAGGGGACGGGGGCCCCTCTCCTGGGACTCACAGTGATGATGGGTCACATCTGTGTGGCCAGGAATGGAGACTCTTCTCCTCTGAGCCTTGCAGCACTAGACCATGGATGCGAGGCACAAGTCAGTGGCCTCCACTCATGGGCCTTGCCACACCAGCCAATATATGTGAGGACCAGTGGATGGGACCACCCTTCCCAGGGCCTAGCAGTGCTAGACCATGGCTGAGGACACAGTGGAGTGGGACCAAACCCTCTGGGCTTTACATCACTAGGCCAAAGATGTGAGGCCCAGGGGAAAGCTCCCCTGGCCCTCTCAGCTCTGGATCATGGGGGGGAAGTCCAGGGGAGGAAACCCCAATTAACAGGGCGTGCAGCGCCTGACCATTATTGCAAGACCAAGGGAAGAGGGCTCCATTACGCTGGGCTCCGCTCTCCTGGGCCGTGCAGCTCTAGACCATGGTTGAGAGGCCCAGGGCAGTGGGAGGGCTTACCCTGGGCCTCGTAGCCATGGTCCAGTCCTGCGAGGCCCAAAGGAGTTGGACTCCCTCACCTACACCTAGTACCAGGCCCAGGCGTATTAGGTACCCAAAGTACCCAAATTATGGAAGTATTTACTGTGCAGGATGTAGACATGGTTGAGGGGGACACTTTTCCTTTGCACCAGGGTCATGGCACAATTGCTATGCAACTTGCCTCTCTTTTATAGACCTCACAGCCATGTTTCAGCATTGTGAGGCGGAGGACAGATTCTCCCCTGGGCCTCTCAGCCATGGTTGAATGCTCAGGGAAGGGGGTGCCTTCCCATGAGCTTCGAGGCACTTCTACTTGGCTAAGAGACCATGGAGGGCTGTTTTATGGGTGTAGCTATCAATAGTGCAGCAGGTGCTGTGGCACCAGGGTTCGTGGATGGCAAGGAGCCAGTGAACCAAAATTATTGCTGTGTTTTACAGTCCAGCATCATTTACTTGCATCAGAGCCCATACTATGCCACTGGTCCCATCTCCCATGCACCTCAGAGCTTTGAGGACCATAGCTGCAGGACCAGGAAATTCCTATTCTCTCCTAGACTTTATAGCCATGGTCCAGTGCTCAGAGACCCAAGAAAGGAAGCCTTCTGTCCTAGGCTAGGCTTCCCAGCCCTGGACCATGGGTCTGAGGGTCATAGCTATAGATAGCATAGCAAGTGCGTTGTCACAATTGCCTTGTGGGTTTTTGGGGCCAATGTACCCAGTTTAATGGCTGCATGTCCATTCAGTGGCTGGGGGGAATGGGGAGGAACAATTTACCTTGTTTGCACCAGGGCTCAATGCACCACTGATACTGCACAGGTTCCCCTCCCCTCTCAATCATGTTCCTCTGCTGCAAGGCCTCACATCACAGGACCATGACTGTGAGACCTCTTGCAGGGGCGTAGCTAATAATAGTGCAGCAGGTGCAATGAAAGTGGAACTCTGGGGTGCTAAGTCCCCGATATACCTAAATTATGTCTGTCTTTTACAGGACTATGGCTGTGAGGCCCATGGAATGTGGCCCCTCCCAGGGTGATAGGTATCATTAGTGCAGCAGGTGCAGTGGGACTGGAGCCTGCAGTCTTTTGGACCATACTTGCCTAAATTAATGATGTAATGTACGGGAAGGAGGGAAGAGGGGTCCATTTATCTTGCATTAACCATGACCCATGGCACCATTGCTACACCGCTAGCCCGCTCACCTAGGCCTGACAGGCATGATCCAGCGCTGCGAGCCAGGAGAGGCCTTTACTCTCCTGGACATCACAGCCATGATCCAGCGCTGCGAGTCAGGCGAGGCCTTCTCTCCCCTGGACATCACAGCCATGGTCCAGCGCTGCGAGTCAGGAGAGGTCTTCACTCCCCTGGACATCACAGCCATGGTCCAGCGCTGAGAGTCACTCCCCTGGACATCACAGCCATGGTCCAGCTCTGCGAGTCACTCCCCTGGACATCACAGCCATGGTCCAGTGCTGAGAGTCACTCCCCTGGACATCACAGCCATGGTCCAGCGTGGCGAGTCAGGAGAGGCCTTCACTCCGCTGGACATCACAGCCATGGTCCAGTGCTGCAAGTCAGGAAAGGTCCTCACTCCCCTGGACATCACAGCCATGGTCCAGCAATGCGAGTCAGGAGAGACCTTCACTCCCCTGGACATCACAGCCATGGTCCAGCGCTGCGAGTCAGGAGAAGCCTTCGCTCCGCTGGACATCACCGCCATGGTCCAGCGCTGTGAGTCAGGCGAGGCCTTCGCTCCGCTGGACATCACCGCCATGGTCCAGCGCTGTGAGTCAGGCGAGGCCTTCGCTCCCCTGGACATCACAGCCATGGTCCAGCGCTGCGAGTCAGGAGAGGCCTTCATTCCCCTGGACATCAGAGCCATGGTCCAGCACTGCGAGTCAGGAGAGGCGTTCACTCCCCTGGACATCACAGCCATGGTCCAGCGCTGTGAGTCAGGAGAGGCCTTCACTCCCCTGGACATCAGAGCCATGGTCCAGCGCTGCGAGTCAGGAGAGGCCTACACTCTCCTGGACAGCACAGCCATGGTCCAGCGCTGCGAGTCACTCCCCTGGACATCACAGCCACGGTCCAGCGCTGCGAGTCACTCCCCGGGACATCACCGCCATGGTCCAGCTCTGCGAGTCAGGAGAGGCCTTCACTCTCCTGGACATCAGAGCCATGGTCCAGCGCTGCGAGTCAGGCGAAGCCTTCACTCCCCTGGACATTGCAGCCATGGTCCAGCGCTGCGAGCCAGGAGAGGCCTTCACTCCCCTGGACATTACAGCCACGGTCCAGCGCTGCGAGCCAGGAGAGGCCTTCACTCCCCTGGACATCACCACCATGGTCCAGCGCTGCGAGTCAGGAGAGGCCTTCACTCCCTGGACATTGCAGCCATGGTCCAGCGCTGCGAGTCAGGCGAAGCCTTCATTCCCCTGGACATTGCAGCCATGGTCCAGCGCTGCGAGCCAGGAGAGGCCTTCACTCCCCTGGACATTGCAGCCATGGTCCAGCGCTGCGAGCCAGGAGAGGCCTTCACTTCCCTGGACATTACAGCCACGGTCCAGCGCTGCGAGCCAGGAGAGGCCTTCACTCCCCTGGACATCACCACCATGGTCCAGCACTGCGAGTCAGGAGAGGCCTTCACTCGCCTGGACATCAGAGCCATGGTCCAGCGCTGCGAGTCAGAAGAGGCCTTCACTCCCTGGACATCACAGCCATGGTCCAGCGCTGCGAGTCAGGAGAGGCCTTCACTCCCTGGACATCAGAGCCACGGTCCAGCGCTACGAGTCAGGAGAAGCCTTCACTCCCTGGACATCACAGCCATGGTCCAGCGCTGCGAGTCAGGAGAGGCCTTCACTCCCCTGGACATCAGAGCCACGGTCCAGCGCTACGAGTCAGGAGAAGCCTTCACTCCCCTGGACATCACAGCCATGGTCCAGCGCTGCGAGTCAGGAGAGGCCTTCACTCTCCTGGACATCACAGCCATGGTCCAGCGCTGCGAGTCACTCCCCTGGACATCACCGCCATGGTCCAGCGCTGCGAGTCAGGAGAGGCCTTCACTCCCCTGGACATCACAGCCATGGTCCAGCGCTGCGAGTCAGGAGAGGCCTTCACTCCCCTGGACATCACCGCCATGGTCCAGCGCTGCGAGTCAGGAGAGGCCTTCACTCCCCTGGACATCAGAGCCACGGTCCAGCGCTACGAGTCAGGAGAAGCCTTCACTCCCTGGACATCACAGCCATGGTCCAGCGCTGCGAGTCAGGAGAGGCCTTCACTCTCCTGGACATCACAGCCATGGTCCAGCGCTGCGAGTCACTCCCTGGACATCACCGCCATGGTCCAGCGCTGCGAGTCAGGAGAGGCCTTCACTCCCCTGGACATCACAGCCATGGTCCAGCGCTGCGAGTCAGGAGAGGCCTTCACTCCCCTGGACATCAGAGCCATGGTCCAGCGCTGTCAGTCAGGAGAGGCCTTCACTCCCTTGGACATCGCAGCGATGGTCCAGTCTAGTGAGGCCCACCAAAGTAGGAAGGCAGTGTGCTGGATTGCTCTGCTCTTCCCTTTAGATGTTTGTACAGCGCACTGTAGTGAGCTCCTGCAGGATATCAAACGTCTAACCTTTTTTGCTTGCCAAGGAACTGATTCAGACAAGCAGTCTAATCAATATGGGTTATAAAAGATACAGTTTAGCTGGGAAGCCTGGGGCAGCCCAGCCCAGTGGCATGTCTTAACACTGGCTCTCCTGTAGAGAGGTGCAGGGGGGCAGCATTTACTAACATGGTAACTGGGATGGAGGACTTGCACCAAAGGAAGTGGCGTACACAGGCCACTTTATTAAAACGTTTACCTTTAGAGTTGCTAAAACAGAGGAATGTAAACATAGAGAATGAATCACCCCAGAATGAGCAGCACTCACCCTAAAATCTTTAAGATAATGGCCAGTCAGCCCATGAGATAATGACAGGTAAGGAGTTAATGGTACAGGAAGAACATGATTTGCCCAATGTGAGATGTTGGCCTGGTATATGCTGTCCACTAATTAAAGTGGGCACCTTGTACCAGTCCAAACGACCCTTATGATGTATGAGGTCAAAGATAACCTTTAGATAGCTATCCTAGTGGTAGCTGTGGAGAGCAGCCTTCAGTCTTAGGGGCCGATTCCGATCTGGGTCGGAAAACTCTCCGACCGAGCCGGATCCGGAGAGATTTCCGACCGAGCCGGACTCCTACAGTCCGACCGAGCGAGTACGATGCGGCCGCATGCTGCCGGACTCGATTTGGTCGGACTCCCATTGAAGTCAATGGGAGCCGGTCGTACGACGCGTACATGGGCTCCCAGTGACTCAATGGGTACGTCGCAAACAAGTGCGCCCCCTACAGTGTGTATGCGTCGGTGCAACTCGCACCATACATGCATGTTTAGGGGGGACCCTTGGGTCCCCCCTGTGTTCGACTCGTACGGCTACGGGTGCAGGGGGGTCCGCACGGACCCCCCAAGTCCAGCTCCGGGAGCTTTTTCGAGCCGGACGCTCCGACTCGATCCGGCTGTCCGACGCGTCCATCGTACTCGCTCGGTCGGATAACGTCTCCATTGCGTGGTGCGATTCGTTTCCGTACGAGTCGGTCGGAGCGGTCCGGATCCGGAAACGGTTCGGTCGGAACACACACGTACATTCGCATCGTACTCGCTCAGTCGGACAGCTGTACGAGTCGGTCGGAAAAAACGCGTACGGCTCGTACTTTTTCCGGCCGGATCCCGTTCGGAGAGCTTCCGACCGAGATCGGAATCGGCCCCTAAATCTTGAAGGAATGTAAAGCAGCTTGTTTTACCAGATTATCACCTCCTGAATGACTAAATGAAGGAGAACCACACAGTAGTTATATAAAAAATATGTATTTATTGATATAACACTCTCTACTATCCTCTACACGAGGATAGAACACAAAGCACACAATACGAGATCAATAGAACAGTTGTAAGTAGCACAATACACAGTGGGCTCCAGGGGGAGACCAAACCATATACTAAAATAGAGGTATAACAGTCACGACTGAGATCAAGACAAGGTCTGGAGCACGTAGAATCGCTGGGACCCCAAAGAACCACCCAGGTGAGTAGACAGGGACCCTACGGAGGCTGGGTGCAGTGTGGGAACACGACCACGGGCTCCGTACAATTCTATGGGAATCAATGACAAAATATTGAAGGTCAGAATATCGACCTACAGAAATATCGACGCAAGAATATCGAAGTCAAGAATATCGACATCCTATCTACATTATGGTAAGTACAAAAATATCGGGAAAAATATCGATGTCAAAAATATCGTTGTTAAAATTATCGTTTTTTATTTAAGTTAAAAAATAATGTAAAATAAAGTAAATAATACATATAATTAAAATAAACATAGTTAAAAATATTTTTAAATGTTTAAAAATTATAAGTAATATATATGTAATGTAAAAATAAATTAAACATATACATATAATATATAATATATATACCTACTAATAATTTTTAATAATTATTTTAATAACTTATAATTTAAAAAAAAATATCATATAAATTATAAATACATCTATACACATAAAACAATAATATAAATAAAAATTAAATAAATATATATAACAAATTAAACAAATTAAAATTATTTTTAATCTTTTAAAAATTAATTATATACTACATTCAATAAAATAATACAAAAAATATTAGATAGCGGAGGTAATAAAATTACTATTCCAACTCCAAACAGTGCAACAGTAGGGAAAGTGTTGGATAGCGTAGGGGTTAAAATTACTATTCCCACTCCAGTGAGTGCAACAGTAGGGAAAGTGTTGGATAGCGTAGGGGTTAAAATTACTATTCCCACTCCAGGGAGTGCAACAGTAGGGAAAGTGTTGGATAGCGTAGGGGTTAAAAGTACTATTCCCACTCAGGGCCAGACTGGCTACCGGGCGTTTTGGCATGCTGCCGAGCTGGGGGCTGATTTCGTTGATGGGGACCTGCGTGTGCTGAACGAAATTCGTTTTGCTTTGTTTATTTCGAAGCACACGCAGGTCTCCATCAACGAAATTAGCCCCCACCGCAGTGACATCAGCCCCCAGCTCGGCAGCATGCCAAAACGCCCGGTAGCCAGTCCGGCCCTGTTCCCACTCCAGTGAGTGCAACAGTAGGGAAAGTGTTGGATAGCGTAGGGGTAAAAACTACTATTCCCACTCCAGTGAGTGGAACAGTAGGGAAAGTGTTGGATAGCGTAGGGGTTAAAATTACTATTCCCACTCCAGTGAGTGCAACAGTAGGGAAAGTGTTGGCTAGCGTAGGGGTAAAAATTACTATTCCCACTCCAGTGAGTGCAACAGTAGGGAAAGTGTTGGCTAGCGTAGGGGTAAAAATTACTATTCCCACTCCAGTGAGTGCAACAGTAGGGAAAGTGTTGGATAGCATAGGGGTTAAATTAACATACTTAGGGGCCCATTACGATGGCGGGCGGAAGCACAACCGCCGTGCTGGCGGATGCAAAAAGCACCAGTTACCGCCGGCACGCAGCAGTCCACACGCCCGCCCAATTACGATGCGAAAAGCAGGCTAAACACCGCCGGCAAGCCAGCAACACCGTCCGCCATCAAAGTGCGCCCGTTCACGTAGCGGCGCAGCACAACTGACACACACCGTCCGACGAAACACGTCCCGCCCGGCGCATAAATTACGATGCCGCAAACAAACGGCTCCCACGGCCAAGAGACACCGCACGTGAAAGAGAGGCGGTAACACGGACGCAGAGCACGGACAACGAAGAAGCGGCACCCCGGGCATGAATCCAGCACTGCAGGCCCTTCCCATGCTTCTGCTGATGCACCACCAAGGACGCAACGTACCGCGGAGACGCAGGTAGGCACACACACAACAAGTGCACGCAAACAGCGCACACAGTGCAAGGGCGGAAAAAGCGGACAACCCCCACCAGCGCGTGTACACTACACATCCACCATTGCATCCACATATGACACACAGGCCAAATCCTAACATCGCGGAACACATGTGTACACACCACCTGGGACTAGGAACCAACCACCCCGTCACGGCCACAAAGCGCCGATGACGCCGCCACACATGCGCACAACGCAGAGGCCAACCGCAGCGCCATGCATGCGTCGCACACAGACACAGGGACACAACCAAGCAGCACACACATCAGCCCCACCCCGAACGCACATGACACGTGACAGGCCTGCCACAGACATGTCCCCAACGCCCAATTCACGGACAACACCCAACGCCACACAACCGACGCACACATGTCAGTGAAGTCACGCAACAGCAGGACACACCCCAGTGTAACAAACATGGCGAAGCACACAGCGGCGGCAACACCAACTAGGAGAAGCAGGGCTCCTTCGGGAAGAGGAACGCCAGTACCACACTGAAAAACCCATACCACCCTGCACATATGAACAAGACACATGAAACGGAACACCAAAGAGCCCGGGGACCGACAACAGGTGGCCCAAGAATAACATCCACACACAAGGCCCAACGCAGAGCGGAAAGGCAGCCTGCCGCCCACACAAGGGAGAGCAGACAGCACTGAATGACCTTCCATTCCAACTCCGAAACCACAGCCCTACGATAGAAGCCGGTGAATACAGCCATTGTCCAAGAATAGACCAACACAGGCATGCCGAGGAGACCGACCACAGGGCAGATAGCGCATATCACAGAAGCACACAACGGACGGGGAAGAAAGAAGAAAACACTCCCCCATGTCGGCCACATGCAAGTTAATTGGAAGGAGTCACACAGCACTGACCTTGAACTGTCTGAGAAGCATGTGGGAAGAGGGCCCGTGTCCTCCAAACAAGCCAACAGAACACAAGTCCTGTCTCCCTACGACTACACAGAGCTCACAGCAACCCCGGAGCGTGCACATTGCAGACTGCACACACAGCCGGAGCACGCCACCTCAACGAACCGCTGCGAAATGGCAACCGCAACACACCTACCCAACTACGCCGAACAGCTCAAGCTGTACAAAACCAACACGATACATACATTGGGATGCGATCTCCTGTCCCTGCTGAACGTAAGTTACCGACTGACTTACCGCATCACATTGTTCAGCTGCGTCATGCCCGTCTTCTACTGTCGGAGGTGTCCCTACCAGCATCCCGTCGAGATATGCCTCTCCAACCCGGCATGTCTGAAGGCGGACCTGCTACCACTACTCCTCCCTCTGGACGCACACGACAGGGCCTGCTCTGCCTATGGGGGCATGGCGTATGTGGCCAACATCGCACGCGCACTGAAATGGGACCACTGTGCCTCCACACGACGGATCATCGAGAACAGCTACATCGAATGTCACCCAGCATGCCCCATCATGGTCCTCCAAGGGACAACTTACGAACAACACCTTGACAGCCACCATCCGCTTCATTGGCTGGCAAACATGTACACCACCAATGACATGGAAGCCCTGCTGGACGGCATCGCATACCTGACAACCTGTAAATACGTCGGACCACAACGCAGGTTCCCCGAGTGACCTATGAAGTCCAACCCCGCACCCATGCTCAGCTTCCGCACGGACTGGCCAGTCACCACCACAACAGCCATACCAAACGACCGGCAACTGTAACCACACCATCAACGACATCGCCATGACATCGGATATGACCGGGACATGCACACTGTTCCCCATCACATCCAGGAACACCGCATGCATCGTGGGAGGCAGTGGCATGGGCTCTGTGTATCGCACCCACATGGACGGAACTGCACGAACAACCAGGACACGACATGGATCCAGCGCACATGGACACACACACCGCTCAGTGGACATGAATAGGTCGCCTGGAGTCTGTGGGTGCTGCACCCCTCCCACCCCCGCCCCGGGAATCCCATACCAGGACCTTTGCATGGACGACAAGTGCATACAACAACAACACGACCCCAGTGACTGTGACATGTCCAGTAACCACCACAGTGCAACAACAAGTGGCACGCCGCTGCATGCACGCAAGCACATGCCCTGATGTCATCTCACATGCACGCGTGCATGAGGAACAACCGCAGCAAACCTGTCACATGGAACTGAGATGGACTGTGCCCATGATGCCGAGCGGTCTGGTAGGCTACATGTATACCGTCTGTGTCAAAGTCCGCACCTCCGCAGCTATACGTAAATGTACATTAGCACAGCCTTGGCCAAGCAGATGTTACCCCACACCCTATCCCATTTGTGATCATGCTCAGTATATCCTCAACATGTATTCCGCTGCCAGTAGTGTCCACTATACTGCATCACAGAGGACAGAAGACTCAATATAATGTTTGAAACCAAAACTGTCTCCGCTGACTCATTTCACAAGTACGAATGAGAGAGGATGAGAGTATGTGAAGTACACGGCAGTCGTGACATGACCATGTAGTCCACTGGTATTGGATGTCAACGCAAATGAGTAGCACTACTGTGGAAGACACACATGTGTCGTGTGAAGTCGTATGGACGCAGTGCTCAGGTGGGTGGGTGCGACGGGTAGATGCGCACATGCCAAGTTGGAGCACGCCGTGTTGGGAGGGGTCATGAACAGTACACCACCGCTTCCCTGGGCATTGTGAGAGGACACCTGTCGGGGGGAGTGAACACGTGTGTGCACAGCAGCCGGGCACACGTACAAAGCGGTACCAGGCGCACCTCAGCCCACCCTCTGTGGACAAGCTGGATCCTGTTGTGCGCCCGCCATGCCCCTTGACAAGGCACACACAGCCCCAGTCGACCAGGTGTAACCCCAACATAGTCAATCCGCACAGGCGATACAGGGCACGGGATGGCAGTGGAGCATGGTGTGTGAGAGGTCTCCTCGCGCTCCTCCTGGTCATATCACGCAGGCAATAGAACCTCAACGTCTAGCATGGCACAAGTCACATGGAAGTGTAGGGGGACGCACCACAGCACGAGCAGCACTGACGTCACGGGAGGTGGCTCGCACCATCCCATCCATTGCCCATCATACCAACCACGCCACATGCCATTGCGACTAAGTGCAAGCGCGTGCGCCACCACCCCCGAGCCCTCCCCAGAGAGGCCAAAGAGTGAATGTGTGGGCCATCAGCCACAGACGGACGCGGCATGGCCGCAAGGGCAGCCACAGCCACTGGGTGTCGCAGGTGGCGGATCCGGAAGGCGAAGACTGTAATGCATAGTCCATGCAGGCCGGGTCTCCATTTGGGGCACCACGCAGGTGGACGGCGTCCCGCCACACATCATACCCTGGACCCACACATACACTCCTTGCCCTCTCTGGTGGGAGCTTGGGGCTGCCTGTGCAAGCGCTAGCCTCGCAGGTGAGCATGCATATTGGGGGGCGAGGGGAGGACATGAGGGCTGGGGCGAAGATGACTGTATCACTGTCAGTTAGTACAAGGGATGACCCAGATGTGGAAAGGAAGAGACGTGTCCCGTGTGTACTGCAACTAGTCGCCAATCCGACTACCCCCCATGTCCGGAATGTAAGCCCGCACCTAGGCCCGCCCATCCGCCACATCGAACATACCACCAGCACGACAACCTTCCCATTCGAAACACTGACTGGGGGTGGCGACCAGTGAACAATCATGTGTAGCCTACCCACGCGTACATGTGGGCCCTCCATGATCCATGTCACCTGCGGCAAAGACATGACATGCGCAATGAGGGAAGTGAGGAGAGCTGTCCGCCCCACGCGCAGAAGGTGCATCAGCTCCACAGACCCAGCAGCGAGTCCAGCAGGGGTCAAATGTGCAGGGGCAGCTGTGCCTGGTGTGAAGGCACATGCATATAGACAGCACATCGACCAATGTGTAGTCTGCCCACATCCACAGTCCATCATCATGCGGACATTGGAATTGAACACAGGGCAACACATCTTAGTTGGTGCACCCACCGTGACCAACAATGCGCAATCATCGACGTACCCGCCCTGTGCATGGCCCCCCACCCAACGGAGGCACATCCAGTGCCACCATCCCACACACACAAGCCTTCCACGGAACATGCTGTGTCCAATGGTCAGTACAGAGTCAGCGCCCATCTGGTGGATCCTGAACAGGAGACACATGCACACACATGCCAGCTCCCACTATGTACGTCTGCCACCTGGCACGTGCAATGTAACCTCTCACCTGTGACGTGTGACTGCAAGCACACAGCCGTCTTGGCATGGGGCTGTCAATGTGGACACCAGTCAATGTTTCGGGAGCTGTGATCCGTACAGTGCTGTACATAGGGTGCAGTGCTGACACCTACTACTGTCTCATATCCCCTCGTGCCACAGGTCCCACTTGTATTGGCCGCTCAGCCCGTGCCCACATCGTCGTCGTCGTGTGCCATACTCATCCAGCCTCGGAAGCAGTTCCATGCTCAGCAGACACTCATGTTGCCGTGGCGTTGCCGCTTGACGAATATGCAGTCAGTCCCCATCAGCACGCCCCGCAAGTCATTGGGGCCTAGATCCCCATGTGCATGCACATGGCAGTGGTATGTGTCACTTGCCATTGCCATTGTTGGGAGACCTGTGTAAGTGTATTGTGGCCGTGCCGTCCCAGCTTGACAGCTGGGCTGTGGCTCATGTGCTTGCTCAGTCATGTCAGTGATGTGTATGCGAAATTGCTATGTGTCGTGTTGCTTTGACATGTGTCCTCTGCCATTTTCCCCAGGCGGAGACCGAACATTGACCGCCCATACCAATTGCTGGCGGACATGGACGATACAGAGGTGATCAGGAAGTTTCGGCTGGACAGGCCAACCCTGCATCGACTGTGTGCCATGTTAGAGCCCCATCTCCGTCCCCGCAGGGTGTATCCGACTGCTGTCACCCCCACGGCTAAGGTGATGGCCGCCATGCATTTCTTCGCCACTGGGTCATTCCAGCACACAGTGGGCAGTGGAGGAGGGATGTCCCAGCCCATGTTCAGCAAGGTGCTGAGGGATGTACTGGCAGCCATGATGCTGTACCGGAACAGGTACATCAGATTCCCCAGGGCTCGTGAATTGGCGGCAGTGAAGGGTGCATTCTATGCCCTTGGCAGAATCCCACACGTCGTGGGAGCCATTGACTGCACACATGTTGGCCTTGTTCCACCACAGGCCACTGAGCACCTGTACCGCAACAGGAAGCACACGCACTCCCTGAATGTGCAAGTGGTGTGCCTTGCGGACATGGTGATCACCCACGTGTGTGCCAAGTTTCCAGGCTCGGCACATGACGCACACATAATGCGCAACAGCATCTTGCCACGACTGATGGCCAATCTGCAACAGGATCGTGGCTGTATTGTCGGTGAGTATGTGGAGTGGTGTAGCGTGCTGGTTGTGCGATGCTGTCCCCTGTCCAGTTGGAATAGCAACGGTTCTCTGTGTCCCTCACACCCAGGTGACTTGCGTATCCGAATGGGGCATGGCTGCTCAGTCCATTGAGGAATCCTCGCACCCCAGCAGACGATCGATACAATGAGGCACATGGGAGGACCAGACGTGTGGTCGAGCGTACCTTTGGCCTCCTCAAGTCCAGGTTCAGGTGCCTGGACCGCACCGGGGTGCACTGGCGTACTCCCCACAGAAGGTGTGCCAGATAGTGGTGGCGTGCTGCATGCTGCACAATCTGGCCATTCGGAAGCAGATCCCCCTCATTGTGGATGACGGAGATCAACCAGGGCCCCAGCCCGCAGACCAGGACAGCTCGAGTGAGGTGGACAGCGGAGAGGAGGGAGCTGGGAATGTGCGCCAGCAGCTCATCGCCCGCTACTTCACTTGACGGTGAGTGTCCATGTACGACGGATGATGTGTCTGTATCTGTGCAGGTGTGTGTGTGCTGTGTCAGGGTGGCCGTATGTTCACTGCGTGCAGTGTGTCAACGCTCCATGGCCAGGGTAGTATGCCACTGTTGGTGACTGTGGCATTGTGCCCTATTGCTCTGTGCGATGTGTGTACATTGCTTGTAGTTGTTGACATGTACTGTGTGATGGGTGTGTGACACACTCATTGAATGTGCTCCTGTTCTGTCTCCCACCCCTAGGTCCCTACAGGCCCTCCGGATTCCATTGCCATGCCACGCATCAGGTGCCTTTCCGCCCAAGGTGGCCGTTGTATTCCGTACAAATAAAACACAGGGCACAAACAGCAGTTAGTGAAAAAGGTGCATTTATTACAAACTGTGACATGTGATTGTGTGTAAGGTGATGACATAAGTGGTGCGTGCAGTGACAATGAGCTGTCGGTCATGGCTGCGTGAAGCTCAGGGTGTACCCACTGGTTCTATGTCCATAGTCCAACACACACATGCCATCCAGATGGCTGTGTGGAGTGGGATCGTAGAGCAAGTCAATGCAGTGGCTGGTCAAGGAAGGCTGGCGGAAGGCTGGCTGGCTGCCTCACTTGCGACTGGAGCGTGCGAAGTCCTCCCGGGAGATCTGTTTCCTCTTCGGACGGCCCCTTCCACGTTTGGGAGGGGGTGTGTGGTGGCGACCTGCTGGTGGTGGGTGAGGTGTGCTCACTGGCTGTGGACGCAGGGGAAGTGGACACTGCTGCCCGACCCTGCGCCCTAGCAGGTGGTGGCGGAGGTGGTGTTGCTGGCCTTGCCTGTGACCCCACCGCCACCACCAGCTGGCCCATGAGGTCCACGAGTTGGTCCATACGGGACACGAATTGGCCCATATGGGCGTCCATGGACCTCAGCACCCCCAGCACCTCCCGCGTGTCTGTAGCAGACCTGACCCATTGTTCTTGGGCCTCCTCATAGGCCCCAAGGACTCTGGCCATTTGAGGCAGGGCATGGCTCCCAGGGGAGGCTGGCGTTTCCCTGACCCTGCTCCTCCTACCAGTCCTGCTGCCACCGGCCTGCCCACTAGCCACATTGCACACCACGGTCCTCGCTGTGGCTCCCAGGGTGGTTCCAGTCTGCCGGGCCACCACCTGCGCTGGGGCTGGTGCCAGCGAAGACGTGGTGGTGGTGGTGGCGGTGGTGGTCGGTGCGGCGATGGTGGCGGTTGCGGCAGTGGTAGTGGCCGCAATGACCGTGGGTGTGGCCGCAACGACAGTGGCAGCAGGGGGCTGGGACTGTTCAGCATCCCTGGATGATGGGTTGGTGGGTAGGAGGGGTCCTGGGGAGCGGCTGGGCCCTGCCACGCCAGATGGGCCTGCTTGGTGGTCCGTGTCCGAAGAGGATGACAGATCCTCCAGATCCGTGTGTCCTCGTTGGGGGCTTGTGGGCTGGCTGTGCTGGCTGCTGTCTCCATCCCCAGCATCCGGCAGTTCGTCACCTGTGGAGAGAATGAGATTTGTTATTGTGTTGCACCTGGCGAAGTTTGTATTTGTCGTCTGACATTGGCAGTTCGTGCAATCTCGTACATGGGTTTCCAGGAGGCGAGTGTGTGGCTGTGGCATCTGTAGTTGTGTGTGCTAGGCAATGGGACTGTGTGCTGTGCACATGTGGCATGGGACGGATTGGCCATGCCGATGGGTGTGTTGCAGTGCCCCTACTCATTGTGACTCTGGTGTATGCGGGCTCCTGGCCCATCCTGGGTCTGGTTTGTACTTTGCTTTTGGGGTTCACATGGAACGCTTAGGAACGCATATGGCAACATGGGGGCCATGCCCCAGATTCGCATTTGGGAGGGGATATGCTTTTGGGGTTCAAATGGAACGCTTAGGAACGCATATGGCAACATGGGGGCCATGCCCCAGATTCGCATTTGGGAGGGGATATGCTTTTGGGGTACATGCTGTGAGCCATGGGTGCCGAACGTGACATGTGTTGTGGCAGCATGACAGTGCATGGTTTGAGGTGTGTGCATGCTTGACATGGCCTGCATATTTGCTGTCTGTTGTGATTACTGGACATGGCATTGGACGCATCGTTATGAGTGAGTGATAGTTGTGTGCCAGCCAACGTATTGCAGTTGTCCCATCTCCTTGGTGTGCGTGCTGCCCTGTGCCATGTGCATCACTGCAGTGCTCGGGGGGTGTGGCCCATGTTGTGTGTTGTTGCTCACAGTGTGTTGTGCGCTTAATTGACTTCTGGCACATGGTTGGTCATGGGCATGTGTCTTAGCGTGACTGCTGTATGTGTGGCAGCTGTGCGGATGACATGCCTTTCATGAGACTGGGGCTGACGGATGGGATGGATGGTATGTTGTATGTGCATGGTGTGTCTGTGTGTTTGATGGGTTCAGTGGTGTTCGTGTGCATTTATGTTGTTCCGCTCTGTTGCGTCTAGTGTTGTTTGTCTTACATAGGCGTAGTTGTGGGGTGTGTGGTTGACAGGCAGTAGGGGCTACATGGACAGGACTTCAATGGTGTTTCGGTTGTGTGTGATGAGTTGCACAGTGGCTGCCGTGTGGGACTATATTCAGTGTGGCTTGTGCATGCAGACGTGGCTCCTTGGGTGTTGCTATGTCTGTGATGGGTCATGTGGGGTGTGAGTCTGTTGTTCATGTCCGTGTGCACATTGTTCACTTGTTCGTGACGGTGGGCGGTGCTGCGTGTTCGTCTGCTACGTGACATGTCCCATGTGTTGGTCGTGTTATGGTCCTCATGCCTCCAGTAATCCAGCCCTGTCCAGTTTCCCACCTGCAAGTTGTTCGTGCGTGCACTGTACTGGATGCCACATGGCTCTAAGCGGGGGTGCTCCATGTTGCAGGTCTGTGGGGGTGGGGGGTGTTGTGGGTCGTGGGGTGGCTGGACACCCACTGACACCGATTGCTGTGGACCGTGATGTCTGCCTTTCGGCTGTCGTTGTGCACTGCGGTGGCTGACACGTGGCTGTGGGGTGTGGGGGATGCTCCTCCTTGCTGTGCTGTGGGACTGGGGCCTGGTGTGTGTTGTACTTGGGCTGTCCACCCTCCCACCCACTGCACTTTGTGTTCCTGCCACTTACCTGTTACTTGTCGGTTAGTGCAGCTGTGGCGGACACATGGGTGTGGTGGGTGCTCGTTGTGGCGCTTCTGGCATATTTGGGGACCTGTTGGTGGTTACGTGGCTGGCTTAGTGTACACATGTCCCCACGCATCTTACAGTTGTTCGGTTTGGGCTGTGTGTGGTAGTGTCTGTTGCATGTGTGTGATGTGTTGTGTATTGTGTGCTGGACATGGGGGTGTTTGTCCCTGGGAGCTGTGGCATGGTGGTAGTGCATGTGAGTACATAGCGGTGTGCTGGTATACATTAGTTTGTACTTACCAGCCTCCACTCCCCTGCTAATCCGGCGAGGATCTCCGGATGGATTACGACTCGCACCTTCTCCTCCCACGCTTTGAAGGTCTTAAAGAGCGCGGGATTCCCTCCGCCAGTGACGGCAGCCAGCTCTCTGTTTTTGCCCTCCTTCTTCTTGACCAGGCTCTTTACGTCATTCCAACGTTTGTTAATTTCGACTCTGTTCCTGGGCAGGGTCCCGACTGCATTGACCTGGTCTACGATCCGGTTCCACATTCTGTTTCTGGTGGCTAGTGGTGTGTGCTGGACCATGTTCCCATAGATTTGTGGGTACACCTTGATGATCTCGTCGACCATGACCGTCAGCTCCATGGGCGTGAACTTGGGCATCCTTTGTGGTGCCATGGTGTTTGTGGTGCTGGTGCGGTGTGTGTTGTGTAATGTGCAGGGGGTTTGTGGTGCCGGGGGGTGGTGGTGTTTGGTGGTGGTGGTGGTGGTGGTGGTGGTGGTGGTGGTAGTGATGTGTGCGTTTCTGTGGTGTGCTGCTGTCCTTGCTGTGTCACTGTGTCCTCTCCTCTCCTCTCTGGTTTGCAATGTAGCAAGGGGTTGTGGTCTGTGGGAGTGCTGCTTTTGTACTCACCTATGTGGGTGTGTCCTCATGGTCTGTTGTTTTCAGGTGTGTTGTGTCTGGGGTTCTGGCCTTTGTATTTTTTGTTTGTCCGGGGGTGTTTTCGGGATGTGTACTGTGCTTGTGTATTTGTGCGTGCCTTGCTGTGTGGACTTGTTGGCCATGTTGTGTGCTATTGGTTTTGTGTGCGGATGGTTTCTGTGCAGGTACGTTGGCGCCATGGCTTCTGCCGTGTCGATTCTCATCGGCGTTGTTTGCGCTGGCGGGCGGTATATTTGTGGTTTTTCCGCGCTCATGGCGGTGCGATCGTAATTTCACGTGCGGTGTGTCGGCCGTGTGGGCGGGCGGTTTTGTGTTGTCGTGCGTGTTTCCGTCCGTGGCGGGCGGTTTGACTCCGACTCGGACGATGGCGGGCGGTATTTTGTGTGCTTTTTCCGCCGATGGCGATTTTCGGTTTGTGTAATCGTAATGGCGTGGTCGGTGTTCAGGCGGTGTGTGCGGGCGGATTTTTGCCGCTTCCATGCCTGGCGGAATTATTTACGCCGGGTATCGTAATGGGCCCCTTATTAAAATAAATAATTTTTGTAAAATAAATAACATATTAATAATTAATTAACTAAAAAATTAATAATAAATACCAATAAAATTAAATTAATATTTACTTAAATAACATTAAATTACTTCCCACTCTATTCCCCCATAAACACACAACCCGCTGCACATAAAAAGAACACAATTAATTTAATTATCAATTAATCAATTAATAAAAATTAATTACCAATTAATAATAAATTAACAATAAATTAATTAACAATAACAATGTAAAAATACATGTTGTGCATTTGCATGTACAACGTGACAGGCACCGTGCGGTGCCTGCCACCTTGTACATGCAGGTGCAGGGGGTACCATAGGTACCCCCCACGTGCAGCCCCCCACCCCCGGGGGCCCGCAACGGGCCCCCGAAGGCATATTCCGCCTGTCTTTTTGCGGCGGGATCTCCGCCGCAAAAGACAGGCATCGTAATGCCCACGGCGGTGCCTGCACGGCACTGCCATCATTGCCCCATTGTACCGTGTCCCGCAAGGCGGGCGGAAAAGGACCGCCTTGCGGGACCACGGCGGACGGTCTTTCCGTCCGCCGCGGTACCATTCCCATTCCCACCGCCATCCTAATTTGGCAGTGGGAATATTCAGGTTGATGGCGGGCGGATCACCCCCGCTGGCCCGGCGGTGACTACCGCCAGCCCGGCGGGGCGATCCGCCCGCCATCATAATGACCCCCTTAGTAATTGTTTTTAAGTAAATTTTGCGTTTTAGTATCAGAGCGGGTTGTGGGTTTATAGGGGAATAGGGTGGGAAGTAATTTAATTATAATTAATTCATTAATATGTTTTTATTTATTGTTGATTATTAATTTTTTGTTAATTAATTATTAATTGGTAATTACTTTTTAAATTGATTAATTTATCATTATATTAATTTTTTATTTTTATTGTTATTGTTAATTAATTGATTGTTAATTAATTCTTAATTGGTCATTAATTTTTAATAATTGATTAATTGATAATTACATTAATTATGTTAATTTTTATGTGTAGCGGGTTGTGGGTTTATAGGGGAATAGGGTGGGAAGTAATTTAATTATAATTAATTAATATTTTTTATTTATTGTTATTGATAATTTATTGTTAATTAATTATTAATTGGTAATTAATTTTTATTGATTGATTAACTTATAATTATATTAATTCTAATTAATTTATTATTATTTTTTATTAATTGGTAATTAATTTTTATTAATTGATTAATTGATAATTAAATTAATTGTGTTCTTTTTTATGTGCAGCGCGTTGTGTGTTTATGGGGAATAGGGTGGGAAGTGATTTAATGTTATTTAAGTAAATATTAATTTAATTTTATTGGTATTTATTATTAATTTTTTAATTAATTAATTATTAATATGTTATTTATTTTACAAAAATTATTTAATTAATAAGTATGTTAATTTAACCCCTACGCTATCCAACACTTTCCCTACTGTTGCACTCACTGGAGTGGGAATAGTAATTTTTACCCCTCCGCTATCCAACACTTTCCCTACTGTTGCACTCACTGGAGTGGGAATAGTAATTTTAACCCCTACGTTATCCAACACTTTCCCTACTCACTGGAGTGGGAATAGTATTTTTTACCCCTACGCTATACAGCACTTTCCCAACTGTTTCACTCCCTGGAGTGGGAATAGTAATGCTTACCCCTATGCTATCCAACGCTTTCCCTACTGTTGCACTCCCTGGAGTGGGAATAGTAATTTTTACCCTCACGCTATCCAGCGCTTTCCCTACTGTTGCACTCCCTGGAGTGGGAATAGTAATTTTAACCCCTACGCTATCCAACACTTTCCCTACTGTTGCACTCACTGGAGTGGGAATAGTAATTTTAACCCCTAAGCTATCCAACAGTTTCCCTACTGTTGCACTCACTGGGGTGGGAATAGTAATTTTTACCCCCTACGCTATCCAACATTTTTCCTACTGTTGCACTGTTTGGAGTTGGAATAGTAATTTTATTACCTTCGCTATCTAATATTTTTTGTATTATTTTAGTTAATGTAGTATATAATTAATTTTTAATAGATTAAAAACAATTTTAATTTTTTTAATTTGTTATATATATTTATTTAATTTTTATTTATATTATTGTTTTATGTGTATAGATGTATTTATAATTTATATATTTTTTAAAAAGTATGTTATTAAAATAATTATTAAAAATTATTAGTAAGTATATATATTATATGTATACGTTTAATTTATTTTTACATTACATATATATTACTTATAATTTTTAAACATTTTAAAATATTTTTAACTATGTTTATTTTAAATATATGTATTATTTACTTTATTTTACATTATTTTTGTAACTTAAATAAAAAACGATATTTTTAACAACGATATTTTTGACATCGATATTTTTTTCCGATATTTTTGTACTTACCATAATGTAGATAGGATGTCGATATTCTTGACTTCGATATTCTTGTGTCGATATTTCTGTAGGTCGATATTCGGACCTTCGATATTTTGTCAGTGATTCTGGAAAAGAAACTGGTTGTCTGGGTGGAAGGGGGGAAAGAAACTGGGAATGGGTGCTTGCCCATCCCCCAACTCCCTCGGGCTTTATTTTTTAAATTGTGCGGTCATAACCGGGTTCTATAAATGTTAATTGTCAATAAAATGGTGCTGTATGTGATTTGGCTTAAAAGTTTGATACTGTATCCTTGTCAGAAAGGAACTTCTATGGAATATTTCTAAATTATCACAGAATAAACAACTTCTAATTCATTAAAACACATTTCGAAAGCTACTTTAAAAATGTAATCTCCAGTTCGATATAAATAAAAAAGAACTATTGCATATTCGGTAACAGCTTCTGATATGTGTTAGTCTGGGAACCGAAGGGATTTTTTAGCCCGGCACATGCTTTCAAAATGGGGGAGGGTGGGTGAACAGAGCAGGGAGAATTGTCAACAAAATAGAAATGTTTTATTTATCGTCGAAGTCGTCGTTGTAGAAATCCTAACATGCTTCTTTGTAGCTCTTATCGTGACCATATAAGCAAGCATGACTTTTTCATGCGTTATATATTGTTTTTGTACACGTCTAACCAGAAAGTCGCAGTGGTTACTTTTATTAGCACAGTCGTACTTTAGGTGACTGCCAGATGCAGGTTTCTCTTTCTCTGTTCTGTGATATAAAATCCAAGCAGGATGATTTTATCCGTCCCCTCTTGGTGACATTACGTCCATCATCTCCTTCTGTTTGCATTGTTTTTTGGAGCAGTGTTGATTATATTGTATTGTTCTATGACCGAACATAACAAACATCTGAGACCAGATGTGTGGCTAAGTAAAGTCGGTGCACTGTTGCCTTGAGCTGCTGCAAATATACTGTTTGTTTGGATATTTGACTGTTTCAGCCTTTCTCTTCAAAGCTTTATCCCTGCCAACATTATGGGGGTGGTGATCACTCTTCGGTGTCTGGTCTCAGTGGGTGTTTGAAACTGCTGAAAACGAGAAATTTAGCGTTCGGCATAAAACTTTTCAAAATTTGATCTTTGTAGTCCATGGAGTACTAAGCCTTATTTGTGAATACAGTGATACCTTTCCACTTCAAAAATGAGTCACAATTCAATATCAGTACGTTTAAATGTCCAGGTAGAACTGCAGTTACATTCAGTATTCATGCATTGAATTTCTCAAAAGGCACGTGGGGATGTGGTGCTGTTGGTAAGATTCCAAAACAGCGCGTATCTCTCCAGGGAACACTATTCCCGTGAGAACACTACAATCTAACCTACATCAACGCAAATCTCATGCCTGATTTCACAAGATGCCTATTGCAGTTATTCAGCGTCAAGTAATGCTTAAAAAACACCTTAAATGCATTTTTCGCATAATTATGGACTTACCGCATTTGCCACATAATCCATCATCTGCTGCATATTCTGCAGATTTTAACAAAAAAATATTTTCTTAGCTGAAATGGTTCAAAAGTTACTAAAAATGCAGCAACTCATGTTGCCACACAATGGAAGGTCCTTTGCAAAGTTGCTTATCTCTATATTTGGGTGCTAAACTGGTACTAGCGGGGTGCAACCTATACCAAGACAGTGCTAATAAGTATAACAAGCTATTGCCGTTGTCCAAGAAATTCAGCAAGTCTACAAACACGAGGTATGCTTTCAGAAATGCAGCAAGTTTTATATAGTCCGAACTCAATCCAAAAGTATTGGAGCGCTTTACATGATTTATTTATATATTTATTTATTTTAGTATGCATGGGGAGATTAATTGATTTGCCCAGAATCACAGGATGTTAATCTGACCCAAGACTCAAAACCCATCTCCTAAGACGCCAGCTCCAGCATTAAGCCACAACCTCTACCACAAGAGCGGAAGCATTTTCAATATTATATACAACTTTATGCAACAAACAACCATAGACAAAGCCAATAGTCCTGGATTCTTGTAGGTGTATTGTTACTTGTTTTATATATCTGAATGCAATGACAGAAGAAGCAAAATATCAGTCGGGTGGCACACTATGCTAAGCACAGATTTTTAGCTCAATTGCTTTTAAGCCACACCCTTAACTGCATCGGTCACACCCCTTTGAGAGACCCCCTAATTTTTTCATCCCACTTAAATTTAAAGCCCTGGTCTACACGCGCGGTCGGGTACTTGGCGCACATAGCCTTGGCTGCAGCGCACAGAGACCTTACTCTGCCGCACACTGAGGAAAACAATTAGAGGGAACATTGACAGAAATCAAGATGACCCTCAGGAGGATCCACAGGCGGAATGACCAGGAGTCGCGAGGGGACCTCGAGCAAGATTGCAAAATACCAGCCCACGGAGCACTCGGTGCGAGGAGGCCGGAGTTCTTTGGTGCAAATACTGCTCAGGGTCAGGACTACACGGAGTCCAATGCACAAGCTCGGGAATCGCCAACAAGCAGATGCACTTGCAAATGGACGGGGTGCACAGGGGTTCGGGTCACGCTGTCCCCACGAGGGATACTGGCCTCAAACTCAGTGAGAGGGCAGCTCGACCTCAGGGACCTTCGGAAACCCACCTCCTGTGTTGCTGAAATCTTCAGAGTCCGCAGGAGCTCAGGAGCAGCAGACCGGTCAGTTGCGCTTAGGTGCCTGCGAAGCAGGGGAGTGACTCCTTCACTCCAAGGGAGATTCTTCAGTTGTCTTTAGTGCACCACAGGTCCTGCAGGGAGCCTGTATGGAGCACAGGCACAAACTAAGCTTCGGACGGAAAGGGGGACGAAGTCGAGACCAGTCGAGGTCCAGCGAAGTCCAGAGTGTCCAGACGGTCGAAGGTCAGTGGTTTCTTCTTGTAGAATCTTGTCCACGTAAAATCTAAAGTCTTACAGCCAGGTAAGCCCTTTTGTACCCACAGGAGAGGGTTGGACAGATTCGGGGGACCCTCCTAGGGGAGGGTCAGGACAGAGGGATGGTTACACCCATGTCCTTTGTCCAGTTTCACGCCAGAGCAGGAGCCAATGGCTTCCAGAACTGGTTTGAGCTGGACTATGCACAGGGATACCAAATGAGCCCCAGGTGCAGACTTTCAGGCACTCTCAGAGTGCACCCACCCAGCCCCAATACACTAAACCCTGTCTGGGAGGTGGTCACACCTCCCTGTGACAGGATGCCTATTGTGCTGCCTTCCTCAGCTCGAGCTTGGCTCAGCAGCAGGAGGGCAGAAATGTGTCTCTGGTTGGCAGCATCCATTTTGTGCTGTCCGGGTCGAGAAGGCTGGTACCGGTTAGACCAGTGACCCCACGAAACTCACTTCTGAAGGGTGGAATCATGCCTCCCACACCAGTTACTGGTGTGGAGGTATGAATCCAAGGTTTTTGATAACAAACACGATATGTTTCTATGCAGCCGTTTTCGAGATAGCATTTACCGCAAGGTTATAATGCACCTCTACCTATATGTCCGGCTGAGTCACAGACAACCCGGGAGAATGGTCTCTGAAGGCTGCAGAGAGGCTCTGCTCATGCAGGGGCACCCTCTCACAGAAAACCCAGCACCCTGCCTTCAGGATTGATAAGGCCTGCTATAGGGGTGACTTATAAGTTTTAAGTGTAGTGACCACTAGATTTAGTGAACCTATATCTAAAGTAAGTGGTGCAAGCACCAGCTTACACAGGTTGCAGTAGCAGACCTGGAGTTCCATTTTGTATGGCCTCTCATGGGTGGCATAATACATGCTTCAGCCCATGGGAGGCCTCTGGGGTACCTATGCCCTGGGTACATGGGTACCATATACTAGGGACTTATAAGGGTACCCCAGTATCCAATCTGGAGTGTACCAAAGTACATGTATGTCAATTTAAGGGAGAAAGCAAATAGACTGGGGTCCTGATTAGCAGGATCCCAGTCAGACTAGTCAAAAACAGTGAGACATCAAGCAAAAAGTGGGGGTAACCATAAGAAGCAGATCCTACTTTCCTACACAACCCCCCCCAAACGAAAGGACATGAGACTAACCTTGACCAGTTGAGTCTTCATTTTCTAAGTGGAAATATCTGGAGAGTCCATCTGCATTGGCATGGTTACTCCCAGGTCTATGTTCCACTGTATAGTCCATCCCTTGTAGGGAAATGGACCACCTCAAATGTTTGGGGTTTTCACCCTTCATCTGTTTTAGTCATAAGAGGGGCTTATGGTCTGTCTGAACAAGGAAGTGAGTGCCAAACAAGTATGGCCTCAACTTCTTCAGAGCCCAAACCACAGCAAAGGCTTCCCTCGCAATAGCTGACCAACTTTTCTCTTTGGGGGTCAGCCTTCTGTTTATGAAAGCTATTGGCTGATCCTGACCCTCTTCATTCAGTTGTGATAACACAGCCCCTACCCCCAACTCAGATGCATCAATTTGAACAATGAATTGTTTGGAATAGTCAGGACTTTGCAGAATGGGAGCATTGCACATGGCCTGCTTCAGGTCATCAAATGCCTTTTGACAGCTAACTGTCCACTGAACTTTCCTAGGCATTCTTTTAGAGGTCAGATCATTCAAAGGGGTCACTATGGATCCATATCCTTTGACAAACCTCCTGTAGTACCCAGTCAGGCCAAGAAAGCTCTGACCCGAGTCTGGGTAATTGGAGCAACCCAGTCCATGATGGACTGGATTTTGCTCTGCAATGGTTGAACCTGGCCTCCACCCACAAGGTGGCCCAGGTACACAACCTTACTCTGCCCTATCTGGCACTTGGTGGCCTTGATAGTGAGGCCTGCCTTTTGCAGGGCCTCCAAAACATTTCTTAGGTGGACCAGGTGATCCTTCCAGGTGGAACTAAAGACAGTAATATCATCAAGATAAGCTGCACTATAGGCTACCAGGCCTGTGAAAAGTTTATTCACCAACCTTTGAAATGTGGCAGGTGCATTCTTCAAGCCAAAGGCCATTACCACAAACTGATAGTGCCCACTAGGGGTTGAAAATGCTGTCTTGGGCTTGGCATCCTCAGCTAGTCTGATTTGCCAATATCCAGCAGTGAGGTCAAATGTACTCAAGAACTTGGCTGAGGCCAAAGTATCAATGAGCTGACCTGCCCTTGGAATAGGATGAGCATCAGTCCTAGTGACTGCATTGAGTCCCCTGTAGTCAACACAGAACCTCATCTCTCTCTTACCCCCCTGGGTGTGAGGTTTTGGTACTAAGACTACTGGACTAGCCCAAGGACTATCTGAGGGCTCAATTACTCGCAATTCCAACATCTTCTGGACCTCAGTCCTGATGCAGTCCCTGACATGGTCAGGTTGAATGTAAATCTTATTTTTAACAGGCAGACTATCACCTGTGTCCACTTCATGGGTACACCAGGAAGTCTGACTAGGAGTCAGTGAAAACATATGTCTGTACTGATTGAGGACCTTCCTGCAATCAGTCTGTTGCTGTTCAGTGAGGCGGCCTGCCAAGGCTACAGCATCTACTGAACCATCATCAGGGTTCTGTGAGAGGAGGTCAGGGAGTGAGTCACTCTCTTCCTCCTGTCCCTCATCAGTAGCCGTGAGCAAGCCCATGTCTGCCCTGTCAACATATGGCTTGAGCCTGTTCACATGGAGCACCCTGTGGGGGCTCCTGGGAGTTCCAAGGTCCACCAGGTAGGTGACCTCTCCCTTCTGCTCAATTATGGTATGGGGTCCACTCAACTTGTCCTGGAGAGATGCTGGGGCCACAGGCTCCAACACCCATACTTTCTGTCCTGGCTGGTACACAGTCAAAACAGCCTTTTGGTCATCCCAGGCTTTCTGTAATTCCTGGCTAGCCTCAAGGTTTTTGTATGCCTTCTTCATATACTCAGCCATCCTGGAGCGGAGACCAAGTACATAGTCCACTATGTCTTGTTTAGGGGGGTTTGAGAGGTAACACCCATCCCTCCTTAACTAAACACAAGGGACCCCTAACTGGATGTCCAAACAGAAGTTCAAAAGGGCTGTAGCCAACGCCCTTCTGAGGAACCTCTCTGTAGGCAAAGAGAAGGCAGGGCAAGAGGATATCCCATTTTCGCCAAAGCTTTTCTGGGAGACCTTTGATCATGCCCTTCAGGGTTTTGTTGAATCTTTCAACCAACCCATTGCATTGTGGGTGATAGGGTGTGGTGAATTTGTAATTCACTCCACACTCCTTCCACATAGCAGTTATGTAACTTGACATGAAGTTTGCATCTCTGTCAGTTAAGACCTCCTTAGGGAAACCCACTCTGGAAAAGATTCCCAGGAGGGCCCTAGCCACCACCGGAGCTGTGGTGGTTCTAAGGGGTATTGCTTCTGGATACCTAGTGGCATGGTCCACCACTACTAGAATAAATCTGTGCCCAGATGCAGTTGTAGGATCCATGGGACCAACAATGTCAACCTCAACCCCAACCCTCTCAAAGGGAACCCCCACCACGGGTAGTGGTATTAGGGGGGCCTTTGTGGTACCACCTGCCTTACCACTGGCTTGACAGGTGGTACAGGAGCGACAAAACTCCTTTGTGTCCTCTGACATGTGAGGCCAGTGAAAGTGAGGGACAAGCCTGTCCCAAGTCTTGCTTTGGCCTAGGTGTCCTGCTAAAGGGATATCATGTGCCAGTATCAGTAGGAAGCCCCTAAACTTCAGAGGTATAACCAACCTCCTGGTAGCACCAGGCTTGGGGTCTCTACCCTCTGATTAAAGGAGTCCTTCATCCCAGTAGATACTGTGGGACCCACTGGCACTCCCAGCAGCCTCAGCAGCAGCTTGCTGTCTAAGGTGTTCAAAAGAGGGGCAGCTGTGCTGCTCCTGACTCATCTCTGCCCTGGAAGGGCCCCCTGTCCCCAAGAACTCAACCTGATCAGGCTCAAGTTCCTCTGAGACAGTTCCTTCACAGGGACTGGGATCATCTTCCTCAGGAGGCTGATCCTTACTCTGATTCTGGGGGGAAGACACTGCCTTACCCCGACTGCTCCTTCTCTTGGAAGGCACCTGGTCCATTTTTCCAGGATCCAGGGCCTGTTCAGTGGAAGACATTTTTGCCTGTGACCTGGTCACAGCAAACACATCTGCAGAGATGCCTAACATTGCTGCATGTGTCCTGAGTTCCACTTCAGCCAAGGCTGAAGTTTCCAAATCATTGCCCAATAAGCATTCCACAGGGAGGTCTGAGCTAACCACAACCTTCTTAGGGCCAGTTACCCCTCCCCAGCTGAAATCAACAACTGCCAAGGAATGGTCTGTCCTGACATTGCTAGCATTGGTCACTTGGTACATCTCACCAAGTATGATCTGGTCAGGGCTCACAAGATCCTTAGTCACCATTGTGACACTGGCTCCTGTGTCCCTGTATGCCATGGCCTCCTTACCATTTATTAAGGGCTGTTGTCTGTATTTGCCCAGGTTACTGGGACTGACAAATAGGGAGGCAATATCCATGCCTCCATCACAGACTAAAACAGCCTGAGCTGGAGTTCTGACTAGACCAGAACCCATCTCAGAACCCAGGGTTAACCCTACTATACCCTTGTTCCCTGTACCACCACTTGGAGCTGAACTAGGGGGAACAGTTTCCTTAAGGGCAGTGGTGGTGGTAGGAGGATCCTTGGCTTTGGCACAATTGGCATCCCTAGGCCAATTGTGTCTTTTCCTTACACAGGAAACACCAAGGCTTCTTTCTGCCTTTTCCCTTGTTAGATTGTGACCCACCCTCAGATGCAGGTTTTTGGGGCCCTGAAGAAGACTTCTGGTCTTTACCCTTCTCCCCACCCTTATCTGTAGGTTTAGCATCTTGCTTCTTTTGGTCACCACCTTGGTACTGATTTTTCTGCTTCACCCTGGTTCTGACCCATCTACCTGCCTTCTTTCCCAATTCTTGGGGAGAAGTCAGATCAGAGTCAACCAAGTACTGATGCAACAACTGGTTTTGGCAATTATTAAGGATCTGCTCCCTCATAATCAAATTGTACAATCCCTTGAAATCATTCACTTTGCTGCCAAGTAACCAGCCTTCCAGAGCCTTAGTAGCACAATCTACAAAGTCTACCCAGTCCTGAGTCTGTGCCTTCTGGGTGTCGCTGAACTTAATCCTGTATTGTTCAGTGGTTAAGCCAAACCCATCAATGAGAGCACTCTTCAGGACTGAATAATTGTCAGCATCCTCTTCTCTAACAGTGAGGAGCTTATCTCTACCTTTGTCAGCAAAGAAGAGCCACAAGATAGCTGCCCACTGCTCTTGAGGGACCCTCTGTACCTTACAGGCCCTCTCCAAAGCAGTTATCCGTTTGTAGATGTCATCCCCACCCTGGTAGGGAGGGACTATCTTGCTCAGGTTCCTATGGTCATAAGTATATTCCTTAACCCTAGGGACACTGTTGCTGCCACCATGGGACTCTAGTCCCAATTTCTTTCTAGCCTTCTGGAGCTCCAAGGATTCCTTATCTAGTGCCAATTGCTCTTGCCTGAGCCTAAGCTTGACTTTCTCAAGCTCTAGAAATTGGCACACTCTGTCATAAGAGCTATCTCTCTTATGAGATATGGAGGTCCCTATAGAAGTTCCTGAATGGTGAGATTCAGCAGAGGGAGATCTAGATCTCCTGGGTAAACTCTGCACTCTTCCTGGAGGAGTAAAGAGAGGGCCGCTGGGGCCTTCTCCACCACCTCCTGGAGGATCTAAGTTGTCCAGGGGGGATCATTTTGATCCTCCTGGTCAGGGTTTGATTCTAGGTCAAAGAAGGTTTCACTTCCTGGCCTTTCCTCATTCCCTACCCCACCCACTCTATCTACCTCATCAGACCCTGGGGTCTTCCTAAGGTCATCTAAGAGTAACACCTCAATGAGACGTTGGGCGTTTGCATTTCTCCCTGTCTTCAGCTTCCTAGAAGCACACATGGCTTTCAAATCCTGAAATGAAAGACCATTGTATCTAGAAGGCAGAGAGCCACTGGCTTCTCCTTTAGAAGACATACTAAGTGTGGTGTGGTGTGTGCACCTACCTAACCTAGTGGGAACTAAACTCTCTTAGGTTGGTGAAAGGGTGTGTTAGACCCTTGACTTACCCAACCCCAAGTTCAGTAAAACTTACTTATTCTAATCTTGAAGTATTATATGTGCCTAATACTTTAGTGGTTTTCAGTTAATTACTCACTGAGATTTATCTGGTAAAACAATAGCAAGCTTGAATCCCAACCACTGCACACCAATGTGAGAAGTTAGCCTGGTATATGCTGTCCACTAATTACAGTGGGCATCTTGTACCAGTCCAAACGACTCTTATGATGTATGAGGTCAAAGATAACCTTTAGAAAGCTATCCTAGTGGTAGCTGTGGAGAGCAGCCTTCAGGCTTAATCTTGAAGGAATGTTAAGCAGCTTGTTTTACCAGAATATCACCTCCTGAATGACTAAATGAAGGAGAACCACACAGTAGTTATATAAAAAATATATATTTATTAGTATAACACTCTCTACTATCCTCTACACGAGGATAGAACACAAAGCACACAATACGAGTTCAATAGAACAGTTGTAAGTAGCACAATACACAGTGGGCTCCAGGGGGAGACCAAACTATATACTAAAATAGTGGTATAACAGTCACGACTGAGATCAAGACAAGGGGGCCGATTCCGATCTCGGCCGGTAGGGCTCCGAATTGGATTCGGCTTTACCGGATCCGATTCGGAGCCCTGTTTCCCGACCGAACCGTACGCGGGTCCGGCCGAGCGAGTACGATGCGAAATCGCCGACCGACTCGTCCGGGCGTCCCGACCGCTCCGACCGACTCGCTCCCGGCTCGAACCGCTCCGACCGACTCGCTCGGACTCGACTTCGCACCGCGCAATGGAGACGTTTCCCGGCCGGGTAAGTACGATGCGCGCCGTGAGCAGTCCGACCGAGCCGCGCACTCCGGCTCGTAAGAGCTGTCGGAGCCGTACTTTGGGGGTCCGTGTCGGACCCCCCTGTACGCGTAGCCGCCTGAGTCGCACACAGGGGGGACCCATGGGTCCCCCTACCTGTGCGTGTACGGCGCGAATCGCTCGCCGCGCACCCGCTGTAGGGGGCGCCCTTGTCCGACTCGCACCCATTGAGTCAATGGGAGCCAGCGTACGCGTTGTACGACCGGCTCCCATTGACATCAATGGGAGTCCGACCGACTCGAGTCCGATAACATACGGACGCATCGTACTCGTTCGGTCGGACTGCACGGGTCCGATTCGGTCGGAAATCTCTCCGGGTCCGGCTCGGTCGGAGAAATTTCCGGCCCGAATCGGAATCGACCCCAAGGTCTGGAGCACGTAGAATCACTGGGACCCCAAAGAACCACCCAAGGTGAGTAGACAGGGTCCCCACGGAGGCCGGGTGCAGTGTGGGAACACGACCGCGGGCTCCGTACAATTCTATGGAGAAGTCGCGGTTACACTTTTAAAGTTTAAGGACCCTTCTAGGAGGACTTCGAGCAAACCTGTTGGAACTTAAGAGTTTGAAGAGCCACTCCACCTGTGGATACTGAAGTACCCGAGTTACCTATCCCAGAGGAGCCGGGTGCATAGGTCTGAAGTGGCGTCGGAAGCTGCCGTCGTTCTCAATGGAGAGCTGCAAAGAAGTACTGCTGCCGTGAAGGTGAAAAGGGTCCGGTGGAATTCAAGCCTGAATTCTGGAAGGAAGGTACCTGAAAGCAGAGGGAACAGAGTCTGGGTCACTCCAGAGTGACCAGGGGCTCAGTAGACGAATGCCCACCGATGTCGGGTGCTTCAGGTGCGAAGAAGGGATGCTTGACTCTGCAGCCACGAGGACCAGGAGACATCGAGGATGACCAGGAGCCGGAGGTGAGCTGTCCCACAAAGGATGTCGAGTGCTGAGGGGTCAGTGTCCGGCTGGAGCACCAACAAGCCTTGGCAAAAGCAACCCAAGCAGGAAGGTCAAGCAGGTTACGGTGTGGACCAGCAAGGTCCAGGGGACTCACCAAGTAATGGGGAGTCAGTGCACATCTGTAGCAACCAGGAAAGCCCAACAGAAATCAAGATGACCCTCAGGAGGACCCACAGGCCGAATGACCAGGAGTAGCGAGGGGACCTTGAGCAACATTGCAAAGTACCAGCCCACGGAGCACTCAGTGTGAGGAGGCCGGAGTTCTTTGGTGCAAATACTGCTCAAGGTTAGGACTACACGGAGTCCAATGCACAAGCTCCGGAATTGCCAACAAGCATATGCACTTGCAAATGGACGCTGTGCACAGGGGTTTGGGTCACGCTGTCCCCACGAGGGATACTGGCCTCAACCTCGGTGAGAGGGCTGCTCAACCTCAGGGACCTTCGGAAACCCACCTCCTGTGTTGCTGAAATCTTTGGAGTCCGCAGGAGCTCAGGAGCAGCAGACCGGTCAGTTGCGCTTAGGTGCCTGCGAAGCAGGGGAGTGAATCCTTCACTCCAAGGGAGATTCTTCAGTTGTCTTTAGTGCACCACAGGTCCTGCACAGAGCCTGTATGGAGCACAGGCATGAACTAAGCTTCGGACGGAAAGTCGAGCCCAGTCGAGGTCCAGCGAAGTCCAGAGTGTCCAGACAGTCGAAGGTCAGTGGTTTCTTCTTGTAGAATCTTGTCCACGTAAAATCTAAAGTCTTACAGTCAGGTAAGCCCTTTTGTACCCACGGGAGAGGGTTGGACAAATTCGGGGGACCCTCCTAGGGGAGGGTCAGGACAGAGGGATGGTTACACCCATGTCCTTTGTCCAGTTTGGTGCCAGAGCAGGAGCCAATGGCTCCCAGAACTGGTTTGAGCTGGACTATGCACAGGGACACCAAATGTGCCCCACGTCCAGACTTTCAGGCACTCTCAGAGTGCACCCACCCAGCCCCAATACACTAAACCCTGTCTGGGAGGTGGTCACACCTCCCTGTGACAGGATGTCTATTGTGCTGCCTTCCTCTGCTCGAGCTTGGCTCAGCAGCAGGAGGGCAGAAATGTGTCTCTGGTCGGCAGCATCCATTTTGTGCTGTCCGGGTCGAGAAGGCTGGCACCGGTTAGACTAGTGACCCCACGAAGCTCGCTTCTGAAGGGTGGAATCATACCTCCCACACCAGTTACTGGTGTGGAGGTATGATTCCAAGGTGTTTGATACCAAACACGATATGTTTCTATGCAGCCATTTTCAAGCTAGCATTTACGCGAGTAGCAGACCTGGAGTTCCATTTTGTATACATGCTTCAGCCCATGGGAGGCCTCTGGGGTACCTATGCCCTGGGTACATGGTGTAGGTTTCAAAATAATCATAGGGCTATGCCCCTTATGTTACGCTATTAGATTAGCCTTATAAAGCTAAATATAGCAGTGATAGTCATCTATATTGACAACCCACTGAGCTATATTAAGCAAGATGATGTTTTATAGAATAGGTTAGTCTTGGACAGGTGGCAGCCATTTTGTATACTGGCCGCCATCTTGACTTATGGCTATGTTTAAGCACGAGGTGAGCTCTAAACTGCGAACGAGGTAGGCCCAGACAGCTGCGCCATGACACTTGTTGTTCACCTGATAAGTATACGCCCAGTTTCGTTTCTTTATTCAATAAGGGGCGCTGCTTCGCTTATGAATAAGCCTTTCTGTGTGCATAATTAATATTCTATTTGCAGCACCTCTCCTACATTGGAAGGAGCAGGGATGCAGCTGGCTGACCTTGGCTAAGAGATACCGTGTGCCTGCCTCGGGCTGGTGATGTACGCCCCTGTGCCTCCCTAAAGTACGCATCCCTAAACCTGTAACTTTCCCTTGTAGGCGTGCTCTAGATGTTTATGACGTGTTTGATGTATCATACTATGCTGCGCATGATTATTGAGTCAGTCCATTAGCAAGCATTGCATGGTGCATGTTGTATTTGGGCTCCTCTGCAGAGTATAGATAATAAACTGCTTGTTTGCATTCTCTACTGGTTGACCGACTCTTCATTGATATAGGTAAGGCCGAGAGGTGGTGTAGTAACCCGAGTGACCCTATACGGGTCACTTCCTTCAGTTGGCGCCCGAACAGGGACCCCGCGATTAATCACCCATCACACCCTTAAACGGGTCGTGAGGTCGGGGTGCAGGCTGGTCTAGCGGGTGGATCGGGGACCCCCACAAGATAGAGCTCTGTTTCTGTGGCTTGCCCCGCCCGTCTGATCGAGGGTGCCCTGCCTAGTGGTGATATGCCGGGGTCCAGATACGGCGAGACCTTGGAGCTGACCAGATTGGTCTGGAGAGTCGGCGGTAGAGAATCACTTGTGAAACCTGCGTTTGACAGGTGAGTGACTTTGTGTACGTTTTAGTACTTGAAAATGTACTGGTGCCAGTCCTGAGGTGGTGTTGGACTGAACCGTGCGAGGCAGACCGTTGACCGCCTTTCGGTGTGAACTTGAATTGCTCCGGGTGATTCGGGTTTCTGAGACCCGTCTCATAGTGGTTCTCGGGTAGCACCAGGAGGGGCAGGGCCTTCGGGCGTGTTTCGTGGACGGAGCCACACTACCAACTTGAGGGAGACAGAACCGATCGGTCTGTGCTCCATAAGTGGTACCGGACTGTGAGGGTGAGGTCGCCCATCGAGCTGTATCTCAGTGGTCTTGAGCCACAGATGAGATGAGCCTTAGTGGCGAACCTCACGGGCAGTGCCGGACCGCTTTTCACAAGGCAGAACCTTGAGTTGTACCCTTAAGTATTGTGGACAAGCTACTTGGGCTGTGCTTTAATAGCGAGTTTGAACTGTATTGTGTGAACGAGTGCTGGGGCTGAATCTCGTGGTGGTTTGAGAGTCGTTAACGGCTCTACGAGCTACAAGATGCGGGATAGGCTTTAGATCGTGTCTAATCACAACAGGGTCGAGCTGGGCTATCCATACACGTAACAGAGATTCTTAGGTGGTGCTTAGTGAAAGGCTGTTTGGGCCGTGTTGTATCGCATACCTTAAGAGGTCTGTTCGTGCTGATTTTTGAGTGTATTTTGTGTACGATTTTCGGACAGAGAAGTGGATTTGCTTTGCGCTTGCGCAGTGGGAATTGTGTAAGTATCTTATATTGAGATGCCGTGTTTTAGTAAACTTGGATGTTTTGTATGCCGATGTTGCTGTTCAAGTGATCGACTGGAGGAAAGACAACCTGCTCCTCCAGAGGGTACCCCGAATTTTGATATGTACATAAAGCACGGTATTGGCCTTATTATGTTTAGCACCTTATGGCATAAATATACGAAGGACAATGCTGATTTGCAGTGGTCACTTGTTGGCTCGTTCGATGAACAAAAGTAGAATTTTCTAGAAGGAAAGCTGTTTGCTAAGAAGAGTAGGCAGTCAATGTTTGATATGTTGAGGGTTTGGCAGAAGGAGGCAAAGCAGCGGCGAATTAGAGAGGAAAAAAATACGAGAAAAGACAGGCGCTGACGATCGCGCAGAAAGCCATGGCTTATGATAAAGCGACAGTAAACAAAGGTGTTGAGTGTGCAGATAGGGCGTTTCGGCTGCAAGCTGACAAGAGCTATGTCATTCAAAATGAAGGTGATGCTTTTGTTGAAGATTTGTTAGACACCCAACCCCCACCACCTTATGCTCCTCTACGGATATATCCTATTGTTCCAGCTTCCCAGGCCCCGGCTTCAAGGGCTCTGGCTCCGGTTCTTGGCCCCACCAGTCCTCCTCCTCCTCCTAACATTCCGGGTCTACATTTGACGCCTTCTGGGTATTATACTGCTTTATCGATGTCCGGGTTGGAGGGTAATAGCTCTCCGTCTGTGGCACCTGTTTCTGCATTTTCTGGTTCGACTTTCTTTACTCCCTCTAGTCAAGATCGTTCATTGATGGTACCTGTCTCTTCATCCACTCTTTCACCGGCGGATGTTTCACTTCCCATGATGCAATTTGACAGAATGCCTGTGAGTGGAATGTCCCCGGGAAGTCGAGTGAAAGTCCAAGAACGCGTGAGTAGGGTGTTGGTGCGTTCTGCAGTAAGTAATCAAGAAAAGGAGATGGTGGCGAATCAGGCTGCGCAGTGGATTCGAAATCCGATCTCTATGGTTGAGGATGTATGGAGTGTGATGAGACAGTATGAACCGCTTATGCAACAACTTGCGCTTAAGCATATGTGTCCAATGCTGATGAGTTTGTGGGAGCAGCGCTTTAATGCCGAGGTCCCAAGGGAGGTTTCTGAGATACGAGATGTATGGAGTGAGAGACAGTATGAACCGCTTATGCAACAACTTGCGCTTAAGCATATGTGTACAATGCTGATGAGTTTGTGGGAGCAGCGCTTTAATGCCGCGGTCCCAAGGGAGGTTTCTGAGATACGAGATGTATGGAGTGTGACGAGACAGTATGAACCGCTTATGCAACAACTTGCGCTTAAGCATATGTGTACAATGCTGATGAGTTTGTGGGAGCAGCGCTTAATGCCGCGGTCCCAAGGGAGGTTTCTGAGATACGAGATGTATGGAGTGTGACGAGACAGTATGAACCGCTTATGCAACAACTTGCGCTTAAGCATATGTGTACAATGCTGATGAGTTTGTGGGAGCAGCGCTTTGATGCCGCGGTCCCAAGGGAGGTTTCTGAGATACGAGATGTATGGAGTGTGATGAGACAGTATGAACCGCTTATGCAACAACTTGCGCTTAAGCATATGTGTACAATGCTGATGAGTTTGTGGGAGCAGCGCTTCAATGCTGAGGTCCCAAGGGAGGTTTCTGAGATACGAGATGTATGGAGTGAGAGACAGTATGAACCGCTTATGCAACAACTTGCGTTTAAGCGTATGTGTACAATGCTGATGAGTTTGTGGGAGCAGCGCTTTGATGCCGCGGTCCCAAGGGAGGTTTCTGAGATACGAGATGTATGGAGTGTGATGAGACAGTATGAACCGCTTATGCAACAACTTGCGCGTAAGCGTATGTGTACAATGCTGATGAGTTTGTGGGAGCAGCGCTTTAATGCCGCGGTCCCAAGGGAGGTTTCTGAGATACGAGATGTAATGGAGTGTGACGAGACAGTATGAACCGCTTATGCAACAACTTGCGCTTAAGCGTATGTGTACTACACTGATGAGTTTGTGGGAGCAGCGCTTTGATGCCGCGGTCCCAAGGGAGGTTTCTGAGATACGAGATGTATGGAGTGTGAGACAGTATGAACCGCTTATGCAACAACTTGCGCTTAAGCATATGTGTACAATGCTGATGAGTTTGTGGGAGCAGCGCTTTGATGCCGCGGTCCCAAGGGAGGTTTCTGAGATACGAGATGTATGGAGTGTGATGAGACAGTATGAACCGCTTATGCAACAACTTGCGCTTAAGCATATGTGTACAATGCTGATGAGTTTGTGGGAGCAGCGCTTCAATGCTGAGGTCCCAAGGGAGGTTTCTGAGATACGAGATGTATGGAGTGAGAGACAGTATGAACCGCTTATGCAACAACTTGCGCTTAAGCATATGTGTACCATGCTGATGAGTTTGTGGGAGCAGCGCTTTAATGCGCGGTCCCAAGGGAGGTTTCTGAGATACGAGATGTATGGAGTGTGACGAGACAGTATGAACCGCTTATGCAACAACTTGCGCTTACGCATATGTGTACTACACTGATGAGTTTGTGGGAGCAGCGCTTTAATGCCGCGGTCCCAAGGGAGGTTTCTGAGATACGAGATGTATGGAGTGTGACGAGACAGTATGAACCGCTTATGCAACAACTTGCGCTTAAGCATATGTGTACAGTGCTGATGAGTCTGTGGGAGCAGCGCTTTAATGCTGAGGTCCCAAGGGAGGTTTCTGAGATACGAGATGTATGGAGTGTGACGAGACAGTATGAACCGCTTATGCAACAACTTGCGCTTAAGCATATGTGTACCATGCTGATGAGTTTGTGGGAGCAGCGCTTTAATGCGCGGTCCCAAGGGAGGTTTCTGAGATACGAGATGTATGGAGTGTGACGAGACAGTATGAACCGCTTATGCAACAACTTGCGCTTAAGCATATGTGTACAACGCTGATGAGTTTGTGGGAGCAGCGCTTTAATGCCGCGGTCCCAAGGGAGGTTTCTGAGATACGAGATGTATGGAGTGTGACGAGACAGTATGAACCGCTTATGCAACAACTTGCGCTTAAGCGTATGTGTACTACACTGATGAGTTTGTGGGAGCAGCGCTTTAATGCGGAGGTCCCAAGGGAGGTTTCTGAGATACGAGATGTATGGAGTGTGACGAGACAGTATGAACCGCTTATGCAACAACTTGCACTTAAGCGTATGTGTACAGTGCTGATGAGTTTGTGGGAGCAGCGCTTTAATGCCGCGGTCCCAAGGGAGGTTTCTGAGATACGAGATGTATGGAGTGTGATGAGACAGTATGAACCGCTTATGCAACAACTTGCGCTTAAGCGTATGTGTACAATGCTGATGAGTTTGTGGGAGCAGCGCTTTAATGCCGCGGTCCCAAGGGAGGTTTCTGAGATACGAGATGAAGTGTATGGTTCCGGAATGGATCCTGCTGCTGTGTTGAATAAAGTTACCACTTTGTTAAAATATCGAGGTAGGATGCTTAAAGAGGGTTCCACAGCATTAGCGCAGTTCCCTATGAGAGAAGTTCACCCCATATATCATCCCGAGATACCAGCAGAAATAAATGCAGTTGGTGACATTGTTTGGCCCCGGGAGGGGGCACGGTTTCAAGAACAATGGGTTTATACCCCCTGGAAGAGAAGCGAAGTACTTTCTCTTAAAAATCAGTTGCCAGATCCCAGAAAGAATCCGACTGCTTATTATAAAGAACTGACAGAAGCGGCCGATTCGACAGTTATGACGTTAGCTGACATTATGATGTTTTTTGGGTTCCTGGTGCCGATTGATATATGGAGGCAGGTGCACTTGGTGGATCACGTGGTAGAGTTAGGAGCAACATGGGATCAGATAAAGCAGTGGGATCAAGAACGTAAGCCAGGTGAGAAGCCAAGAGCGGAAGTGTTAGCTTTACCTGGCCGAATTATTACGTACATGCATTCGTTTATTGCTCCCAAGAAAGTGGATTGGGATAAACTTACAGCATGTTGTCAAAAGAAAGAGGAGAGTGTGTCAGATTTCTTTACTAGGTACGAGGGGGTGTTTTTGGATTTCAGTGGTCAGGATTTGTCAGTGGATGGTGGAGTCCGGCTGTTTGTCGACAGGTTTGTTAATAATTTGCTTCCTGAGATTGCAGCCCGGATGAAGGCAGCGGAAAGTACCTGGTCCACGTCCACTCCCTCGGGAATATTGAGTATGGCGCAATATTATGAACATCGAGAGAACGAACAGAGGCAGGTTGTAGAGAAGAAAGGGAAGGAATTGAAGACAAAGGTGTTGTTGCAGCAGGTGCAGGGAAGTAGTGGAAGAGGAAGGGGTCAGCCGCAAGTGCAGCAGCGATGGTCCGTACCGCGAGGTGGTGGAACGAGTCCTCCATATGTACCTGTGGGACCTAATCAATATGCATATTGTCGGAAGGAGGGGCATTGGCAAAATGAGTGCCCTGAATTGCTACAGGCTGGTGGGATCCCTAGAAGAGGGAGTTTTCGGGGACGTGGTAGAGGAACAGGAAGTCAGGGTGAGAGAAGACCAGAACGAACTGAGAATGTTGAAAAGGATCAGAATTACTTTGATGATCCTAGAGGACGACAGTATTGTCGCGAGGATTATGATGTAGATGAAGGAACAGGGATGTCCATCCACAGCTAGGACAGCGACGGACAGGGTGGGGGACCAGTTTCGGTGAATGTAGATCAACGCGTACCCTATGTTGCTGCGGGTTTGCTTGGTACCTTTCAAAAGTTTTTGATTGACACAGGTGCTATGAACAGCTCTGTTTCCCGTTCGCTGGTCCCTGGGGCAGCTCTGTCTGGCAAGAATAATGTTTCGGTGGGATTTTCAGCTACCCCGGTTGTTAGTCCCATCTCTAAGCCCCTTGCTTTGACAATTGGTCCGTTTTCAGTGAAATCCTTGTTCCTTTTGACTTCTGAGGTGTGGTGCAGCGGCCAGGGCAGCTGACTTCGGAGTACAGGGTTCATGGTTCGATCCCCGGCTCCGGCGGCAGCTTAGCTCAGCACCATGTGACTCTGGGCAATAGCTCACTTAATTTCCACTATGGCCCCCAGCGCCTTGAGACCCGTAAGGGTGAGTAGCTGCGCTATATAAAAACGGACTTACATTTACTTCAAATTGTGGGGAAAATTTAATGGGGCTTGATCTGTTGAAACGGTTGCATGCAACCATTTTCTGTTCCCCAGACGGTGTTTACATGACGATTGGACCTGATGTGGCACGGGCAAAGCAACACTTTGCCAAAGACGCCCCTCTCCCCGATGAGTTCAAGGACGTGCCTAGTATGCTGTGGGCTACAGGTGACACGGACGTAGGACTGTTGCAGGTACCACCAGTGTCTATTCAGGTTAAGGACAATGTTTCTCTGCCTCGTATTCCACAGTATAAAATATCGCAGACAGGAGAGACTGCTTGGTTGAAAATCATAAATGATTTAATTGCGTCTGGTGTGGTTGAGGAAACAGTTTTTAATGTGTGCAACAGTCCCATTCTTCCGATTCTTAAAAAGGCCCCGACAGATTCACCTGATGCCCATTCTGATGTGTACTGATTTATTATTGATCTTAGGGAAATTAATAAAATAGTGGTACCACAATTTCCTGTTGTTCCTGATATCACTTCGATTTTGACTATGATCCCTCCTACAGCTCAGTATTTCTCTGTGATTGATTTGAAGAATGCGTTCTTTAGTATTCCGATTCATCCAGATTCCAGGTATCTTTTCGGGTTCAATTTATCTGGCAGAAGCTTTGTGTTCTGTCGCGCTCCTCAAGGGTATACTGAAAGTCCTAGTATATATAGTCAAGCCTTGAAAGCGCAATTGGACTCACTAGTGCTTCCGGTTGGTAATGTATTGTTGCAATATGTTGACGATCTCCTCGTGGCTTCTGATACTGAAGAAGGATGTAAGGAAGCCGCGGTCAAATTGTTAATGCATCTGGCACAAAATGGACATAAAGCGTCCCTTTCTAAGTTTCAGTATTGTCGACAGGAGGTTACCTATTTAGGTCACCTCCTATCGAAGGAGGGTAGAATATTGACACCTGAACGTATTTCTGAAATCAATAAAATGGGCGTGCCGAAGACACAGAGAGAAGTGCGAGGTTTCATTGGAATTACCTCATACTGTCGACATTGGATCCCCAACTATTCTCTGATTGTGAAACCCCTCCTTTATTTAACTACGAAAGATGTGTGTGAACCCTTGCCGTGGACGCTTGAGTGTCAGCATGCCTTCGAGCAACTGAAGCATGCACTTTGTTCTGCTCCTGTCCTTGGTACTCCTGACTATAGGAAGCCCTTTGTATTGTACGTACATGAAGTGTTTGGTTGTGCGTTGAGTGTCTTGACACAGGCTGTCGGTGGTAAGTATCGGCCCTGTGCTTATTTTTCTGCAGCCCTTGACAATGTGGCTAGAGCGCTCCCGAGCTGTCTGAGAGCCGCTGCTGTGGTGGCAATTGCAATCAGACAATCGGCAGGGCTCGTTCTTGACACTGACCTAATGGTCATGGTACCCCATTCTGTAGACACTCTATTGAATAGAACGCAGATGCAGCACCTTACTAGTGCGCGTCTGACTGGATATGAGCTAACTTTGTTCGCTCCACATGTCACCATTAAATGATGTGTCACTCTGAATCCAGCCACATTACTACCCCTCCCTTCGACGAGTCATTATGCAGATGCGCATGACTGTATGTACAGAACAGAGGAAGAAACGAAGGGACGTGTAGACCTGACTGATGTTCCCTTATCTGACCCCCAAGGGGAACTATATGTCGATGGCTCCTGCCTTAAGCTACCAGATGGCACTACTTCTGCCGCATATGCAATCACCACTTGCGCACAGTCGTAGAGACTTCCCGCGTCCCATATCAATCTGCCCAGGCTGCTGAGTTAGTAGCCCTGTTGAGAGCTTGTGAGTTAAGTGAGAAGATGGCTGTTAATATTTACACCGACAGCCAGTACGCGTTTGGAGTCGCTCATAATTTTGGGAGGTTCTGGGCGGAATGGGGGTTCCGGACATCCCATGGGTTGAAGATACAGCATGGCCCGTTGATCCATAGATTGCTGTCGGCTTTGATGTTACCCAAAAAGCTGGCAATAATAAAATGCAGTGCCCACAAGGTAGTTACAGATGATGTGGGTAGGGGCAATGCATTTGCGGATCAAACAGCTAGAGAAACTGCTAGATCGAAGATGAGTAAGATGTTTGTGGCAGGACCTGCTAGGTGGGTACCTGATAATGCGATGTATGAAAACACTGTAAGTAGTGTTAAGGACATACAGAATGAGGCCACAACAGATGAAGTGGCTGTATGGCAGGAAAGGACAGGTACTCTAGATGAGGATGGGTGCTGGACTGATTTGTCTGACAGCCGGAGATGGCTGTTGCCCAATGCATATGTTTTCCCAGTTGTCACCATGGCTCATGGTCCCGCTCATATTAGCGCAAAAGGGATCTGTAAATTGTTAGACCCGGTGTGGCGAAATGATCTCATTCCCAAGGTAGCTGCCCATTTAGTGAAACATTGTATGATTTGCATAAAGCATAATCCTGGGAAAGGTACTCCCGTGCCTTCTGGGAATTTCGCACCACCCTCATTTCCCTTTGAGGTTCTCCAAATGGACTTCATTGAGCTAGAACGAGTGAATAATTTGAAGTACATTCTAGTGGTCGTGTGTGCTTTCAGTAGGTGGGTGGAGGCGTACCCTGTGAAAGAAAATACTGCTAACGCAACGGCGAAAGCACTCATAAAAGAGTTCTTCCCTCGTTTCGGTTTGCCTCGGGTGATCTGGAGTGACAACGGCAGCCATTTTATTGCCCGAGTCACGCAGTTGGTGTGTGAAGGGTTGCACATAAATCAGAAGTTTCATGCAGCAAATCACCCCCAATCTGCAGGTCTTGTGGAGAAATATAATGGAACGCTCAAGTTGAAGCTAGCTAAGATCCAGGAGAGCACAGGCCTGAAGTGGCCGGATGCGTTACCATTAGCCCTTTTGTCCACAAGAATGACCCCACACACGAGGACTGATCTATCTCCCTATGAGGTAGTTTTCGGGCACCCTGCCAATATATGGGGTGTCCCTAGGCCAAAACGATTTAGTGAGATCGAGTATCCGATGATGATAGATTACCTATATGAGATAACTAAAAATCTTCGTTCTATTCATCAGCAGATCGGAGAGTCACTGCGACCACTTCCAGAGAGTCCCGGACATAAGTTGCAGCCCGGTGACTGGGTTCTGATCCGAAACTTTGCGAGGACAAAGGCTCTGGAGCCCCGTTGGCATGAACCGAAGCAAGTCCTCCTTGCAACGAGGACTGCGGTGAAGCTGGATGGGAGAAAGAATTGGATACATGCCCACCATACCAAAAGAATACCACTGCCACTCCCTTATGACCGATGGGTCCAAGAAGGAATCGGAGATCATGAATGTGAGCATGTACCAAGGTTCATCCCGTTTTCGGATGCTCGGCTAACTTGGACGGAGACAGAAAAAGAGAACGAAGATGTGTTATTGGAAGCTGTCCCTCCCGAAATAAGGGCAGCACGAGAGTCCTCTGACACTGAACAACGAGTGTTGGAGTCTGGGAGCTTTGTTGAGCCTGAGCCTTCGTTGCTTTTTTCTGATCAAACAGTGCCTGGGTCTGTAAGATATGATCTACGCCCACGACAAAAAAAGAGCACCAGAGGGAAATAGAGAGTTATGGATTTGAGTTTATGGTAAGAGCACAATATCTGTAGTGCCTGCCACAAAAGAGAGACACTGGTGCACTGCTTTGAAACATTTAGGGGCATATTATCAAGAACGGCGTTAAAAATTATCGCCGGTTTAGCGGCAGAAAACTGCCGCTAAAGCGGCGATAATGGGCTTGATAATATGCCCTGGAGAATTTCAATAGAAGCCCATGTTCACACCAGAACATGGACTTCTATTGGAATTCTCCAGGGCATATTATCAAGCCCATTATCGCCGCTTTAGCGGCAGTTTTCTGCCGCTAAACCGGCGATAATTTTTAACGCCGTTCTTGATAATATGCCCCGTAGACTTTCAAGTGAGCTGTGGGTGTTTGCCAGGAGGGCACCCCAACCGACACAAAGAAGGATTGGATTACTGAGTAGGCCTAGACTGTGAGGCCCCACGCGGAGGAAGTCACCTGTTACAGTATGATGGACAATAAGAAGCCTACCAAAGAGGCTTAGAACGGACTTTGGCGTAGTTGATCATTGATTGAAGAAGGTCGCAAGTGACTCCATCATTATTGTAGAAAGTAGGTGTTAGATATGTTCCCGTTTGGGCGAGTTGTCGCGCAAGAGGAGCAGACTCTGGCGGCCCCGCCCTTAGGTCAAAATGATCCTGAATGGCCTAGTTGGACCACTAAAACCAAAGTTGTGGTTTTATTCTGCATTTTTGTTGTTATGATTATATTGTTTGGTGTGATATTTTATTTAGAAATTAAGCATCCAATGCATGTTCTGATAGGGACTACTCCTGATCCGCCTGAGCATTCGTTTGTTTCCTTAGCTCCACATAAAGAAAGACATAGGCAGACGTATTTTGGAAATGCTTTTCTTCAGATGCTCCATGAAGAACGACTAATGCGACAAACTGTTGGATCTGTGGTTTACTTCCTTCTATGACTCATAAGAATGATCTTCTTATATCCTTGCCTCTGTCATATCTCGGGAGTTGTGAAGCATGGTTCCAGCTCCTTACTGTAGTGCATACCCACTCACATGCAGATACTGCCCAACTGACTAAAGAAGATTATGAAGCAGTGTTGGAATACATAGTGATGCACCAGGGATACACTCCCGGAAAAGGAGGGAAGGCAGGTACTTTGCATCCAGATGCCTGTATGAATGTTTATGAGCAAAGTGCAAACATTTCTTGGGTAAAAGATGAGATGATGGAGTTCCAAGGGTTTAGATCCTTTCATGAGAGAAATATCCCAGATAGTGAGGTCCTACCCATTCCAATAATTGATACACCAGCCCCATTTTGTGTAGAAGGGTTTGGGAGTGTTCCTGTGGGGAAGAGTCATTGTAATTATACGTTTACATTGACCACGACAAGTAATCCACCCTTGCTTACACCCCCAAATGTATATTTTATCTGTGGGACACATGCTCATGTATGGCTCCCTAGGGGGTGGGCGGACGCTGTTATGTTTCTTTCCTTCTACCCCCAGTTTACTTAGCCCCCTCCAATTATCATAAGGATCATAAGTTGCAGCAAAGGGGTACCTCATTGTCACGAGTAAAGAGGATTATCAACACTGAAGATGTTGATCAGACAGATACCAGGATGCAGCAATTTGCTGATGCTATGAAGGGATTGGTGCCTCTATGGGGACCTATGTATAATAGTAGGCGAATTCGCCATCTTACTAGAGTAGTGGAAGCGGTCATTAACACTACTGCTGGTATACTCACGAATATTACAGCTGAGCTTCAGGCGACCAGGCTCGTTGCTCTTCAAAACCGGATTGTCCTTGACGTCATTCTTGCAGACAGGGGTGGAGCCTGTCATGTGATTGGTAGCAGCTGCTGCGTTTACATACCAGACCACGCCCCTACCGTTTATTCAGCTATTCAGAAACTCCATAGGTTAGCCTTGAAATACATGAAGATAACGGTACAGGGTCTCTGACACAGTGGTTCTGGGGCCTAATGTCTGCATGGGGATGGAAGATTCTCATGGGTTTAGTAGTAGTTGCAGGGATCATCTTCACTTGTTGCCTTTGTGTGAATTGTCTTCCATCCTGTTGCACTTATTGCATGGCTAAACTCACCCCCTCTGTTCCAATAAGTGAGTCTAAAGCCAGGGATGCGATTATGATGCTGAAAGAACTTCAAGAACTGACGGATATCGACGAAGGCATTTTCGAGGACTAAAGATTCGAATTCAACAGAATCTCGCCTTAGTTCTGCACAGTTGCATACCCCCCCCGGTTTCCTCATGCTGACGACTGATAAAGACCCTGCCTGCTGGCCTCTGTACTTCTATATTTAGCTTATAACGCTAAAAGGAGGGTCTGTAGGTTTCAAAATAATCTTAGGGCTATGCCCCTTATGTTACGCTATTAGATTAGCCTTATATAGCTAAATATAGCAATGATAGTCATCTATATTGACAACCCACTGAGCTATAATAAGCAAGATGATGTTTTATAGAATAGGTTAGTCTTGGACAGGTGGCAGCCATTTTGTATACTGGCCGCCATCTTGACTTATGGCTATGTTTAAGCAGGCAGTGAGCTCTAAACTGCGAACGAGGTAGGCCCAGACAGCTGCGCCATGACACTTGTTGTTCACCTGATAAGTATACGCCCAGTTTCGTTTCTTTATTCAATAAGGGGGGCTGCTTCGCTTATGAATAAGCCTTTCTGTGTGCGTAAGTAATATTCTATTTGCAGCACCTCTCCTACGTTGGGAGGAGCAGGGATGCAGCTGGCTGACCTTGGCTAAGAGATACCGTGTGCCTGCCTCGGCTGGTGATGTACGCCCCTCTGCCTCTCTAAAGTCTGCATCCCTAAACCTGTAACTTTCCCTTGTAGGCGTGCTCTAGATGTTTATGACGTGTTTGATGTATTATACTATGCTGCACATGATTATTGAGTCAGTCCATTAGCAAGCATTGCATGGTGCATGTTGTATTTGGGCTCCTCTGCAGAGTATAGATAATAAACTGCTTGTTTGCATTCTCTACTGGTTGACCGACTCTTCATTGATATAGGTAAGGCCGAGAGGTGGTGTAGTAACCTGAGTGACCCTATACGGGTCACTTCCTTCACATGGGTACCATATACTAGGGACTTATAAGGGTACCCGGTATCCAATCTGGAGTGTACCAAAGTACATGTATGTCAATTTAAGGGAGAAAGCAGATAGACTGGGGTCCTGATTAGCAGGATCCCAGTCAGACTAGTCAAAAACAGTGAGACATCAAGCAAAAAGTGGGGGTAACCATAAGAAGCAGATCCTACTTTCCTGCACCCAAGATAAAACAATTTGGTCAAGTATAACCAAGATTGCTTATTTCAAGACACAGAACTTTCCCAGTGTGCTTTATATGTTAAAGGAAATAGGAACCTGATTTAGGACCAGGTGTAATGGAATTAAAACCTCAAAATGAACTCGGTGATTTTTGGTTACCTCCATATATACATCTTCTTGGTGAAACCACAAGCACGCTAAGGTCCTGCAAGGTAATAATGGAAAGCTAACTTCAGTCCTGGGCGGATGCCTAGGGATAGGGTGGGTGGAGCATGTTCTTCACTTTTAGAAGTTAGCGGATGTTTCTTTTCATCAGGGGATCCCAGCCATGGCCTGATGCTGCAAGTTCCATGGTGAAGGGCCCTCCCCTGTGCTTTGCGTGCTGGACCAGGGCCGGCGAGGCTCGGGAAAGTATGTCCTTTCTGTGGACCTCACAGACATGGTCAAGTGCTGCATGATTCGAGGGGGCCATTCCCTGGCCTATACAAGTACCGCATGCACATATACATTTCTAATGCATTAATCTGGAAACTCATTGTTAACATTTGATTGTTCTTATACGTTTTGGAGAGACCTAGGCCAAACCTTTCCATCCACTGTGACTAATATTATGTATTTCCAGTTAATTAAAATGTAAAATGCATGTGCTTATTAGTGTTAATATTTATTTTTTGTCTCACTGATATCCTCACCAAGAAAGCTGCTTTTTGCGAAGTAGTTCTACCATAGACAACCTCTGATGTAATTTTCTGTGATTTCATGTTGTATTCACATTAGGGGGGGGGGGCTCACACATTCCCTTTCTGCTCGGGGCCCAAAAAGTCCTAGGATCGGCCCTGGATTTGAGCTCAGGGCCTCTGGGGTTCCTTCTTGGGACCGGTGGGCCACTTTGACTCTGGCCGAAGGCGTCGGGTTGCAGAGGTGGGTCCGGAGGTCTGGTTGTGAGGTTCAGCAGGGCACTGGAGTTCTTGTTGGTTTCTTTGTGGACTGGGTCGATGTCCTCGAGAGTTCTTAGTCTTTGGGGAAGGCAGGCAGGCCTCCCAGGGTTTTGGAGGTCGCTGGGCCCGCAGGACGAGTCGCTTTTTGGAGCAGGTTTCTTTGAGGGCTGTAGACAGGCCGATAGGGCTGGGGCCAAGTCAGTTGTCATCTGGAGTCTTCACTGCTGGTATGGCTATACGGTTCTTCTTCTTCTTTAGGTCACCAGGAATCTGTGTATTAAGGTTCATGGGTGTCCCTAAATACTCAATTTAGGGGTGTTACAGGGGCTGGAAAGTAGTGGCCAATGGGCTGCTTACCTTTAGGATGACTACACCCTTTGTATGTCCACTCCCTCTGGGGAGGGAGCATACCCCTATCCCTAATGGCTAAAATCTTCTAAAGCAATCTGGAGGATTTTCAAAGGCGGGGGTCACTTCAGCTCAGGACACCTTAGAGGTGGTCGTGGCCCCTCCTGCTTACTAATTTTTAGGGGTGGGCGGAATTTGCGTAGTCGCGCTACGCAAAGCTCCGCGAAACGGTAAAAAATCTCCGCGAGCACGCAAAAGTTCCGCGAACACGCGGAATTGCTTGTTCCGCCCGTTCACGGTACTTTTTTCCTGTTCGCGAACGCTGTTTGCGTGCTCGGGGAGAAATATCTCGCGAACACGCATTTTGAAAGCGCGAACAAGCAAAAAATTCTGAGAAGCCGCGGGTCGCGGGATTTTTGGCAATTACACAAATTCCGCGAGCGGAACGGAATTTACCGCCCAGGCCTACTAATTTTCCCACCGACCTTGCTGCCAAAAATGCGGCTTTGTCAGGGGGGCGGACATCTCCACTAGCTGAAGAGGCACTGGCTAGCATAACAAGGGGCAGGAAGCCTTTGAGGCTTACCGCCCTTCAATGCTGTTCCTGCTTGTGGGTAGGTGTGAAGCACCTCCACCCAGAGCAGGCTTTGTTTCTGACCCATGAGAGCAAAAGGCTCTCACCTCAGGGGGTCAGAAACATGTCTAGAGGTGGCAGGCTAGTGCAGACCAGTCAGGCACACACTAGAGTGCATTTATTAATTAATCCAACACTGGTATCGGTGTGGCTCAATAATCTGAGATGTTTGGTAACAAACATCTTGGGATTCGGTGAAGCCATCATGGAGCTGTGGAACTCGTATTGATAAGCTCCCAGCCCATGTACTCAGTATGGCTTCACTATGCATTTATAATGTCAAAGAATGGACTTAGACACTATAGGGGCATATCTGCTCACACAGTTATGCCCTCACAAGAGGTATAATGCACCCTGCCTTAGGGCAGCGAGGCCTGCTATATGTGTGACTTACCTATGCCTCTTGTAGTGCTGGCAGGCCTGGCACACAGGGATGTGTGCCAGGTCAACTCTTCACTTTTAGCTGCATCAAATCATGCAGGCTGCAGTGGCAGTGTGCATGTGTTTGGTGAGGGTTCTCTTAGGGTGGCATAATACATGCTGCAGCCCATAGAGACCCTCTCTGGTCACAATGACCTTGGTACCACTGGTACCTTTTACAAGGGATTTATATGTGGTCCAGAGGTGTGCCAATTGTGGAAACAAAGGTACAGTTTTGAGAAAGAACACAGGCACTGGGAACCTGATTAGCAGGAACCCAGTGCACATCCAGTCAAAGATGCATTCAGAGTCAGGCAAAAAGTGGGGGGAAACCATGCCAAAAGGAGCACTTTTCTACAGGTGGCAACCTGGAAAAGAAAAAATAATGTCCCCCTCACCTAGGCAAAATACTACCTGTGTAGAGGTCATTAGTAACGTGTTTTTGAAAAATAAACTTCCACATGCGTTTAAAAAAAAAATATTAAGGGTCCTATTCAAAGTGTAAATTTATACATGAGTAAATCTACATGTGTAAATTTACTCATACAGTGGCCTATTTACAAAGGTTGATTTACACATAAGTCCTTCTACACTTGTAAATTTACACTTAAACTTTGTAGTAAATTTACAGCGTTGAGGTGTTCACCATTTCCGGGTGTAAATTTACTACAAATGGTAGACTTATGTGTCTCTATCCCCTGAAACATGAGGTGGAGCCCACTTTATCATTGTAAAGTTCTCCAACATTGGATCTTCTCTATATTCACATGCTTGAATCAGGCCTCGTCGTCGGGCTGGGAATCCTCAGTAGATTAAAATAGCAGTATACAGTGTAAAATATACAGCATACAGTGTAAAAAGAGCCATTGGCCTGAAACAACATTGTACATTTAGTAGCACATCCACCTCATTTGAAAGCACCCAAACTTCAGCCAATGAGGTGGAAGCTTAAGCTCTCTTACTCCCCCTAGAGGCCACCATGTCTAAGATTTCTATCACAGGTCATGTGTGAGAGTCCCTTGACAGAGCTCTGCTGTGTCTTTTCAGTGAACCTTAAATTTGTTACTTTCTAGATCTGCCCTTGATTTGAACCAGCACTATCTTCAGTACAGAAGTACTGTGGGTTGTTTTTAGGGAAATTATATACATTTCTGAGCCGGGGAGGTCTTTTTACTGCACAGCCAACTGTCACCAACTGTCACCATGGATCACAGAGAAAAGAAATCTCTATTCAAGGCATGTTCATCCTACTGTATTAAAAAGATTTACATTTAAGATCCACATTTACAGTGTATTTATTTACATCTAAGACTCTTAAGGACAGACAAAGGATGTTGGGTTTTCTATCTGATGGCAAAAGAGAATATTCCTCCTTCTAAAGGAGTTGCCCCTTTTCAGGGCAAAATTCTGTGAAAAGTGCTCCTCCAAGAACTTACATGAAGGCAGCGCAAAAAAAGAGACTTACTTAGTTTCCCGAGTTGGACTTGTTTGGAACAGCATTTGCAGCCACCCCTTTGGTCTCTATACAAGGAAACAGGTATCTAAGGGATCATCAGATTCCATTGAGGATAAATCTCAAAAAAAGAAGAAAAGAATACGCAAAATTTCAGTCAACCTCATCGATGACGTTAAGGTTGTCAACCTCGTCGACATCTGCGAGACTGTCAACGAGATCTTCCACGTCGACAACCCAATCGACGACAATCCCGTCTATGCTGATTCTGTTGACACTAGACCTGTCAACGCCGACCCTGTTGAAGGAACCCACTCTATTAATGGTGACTTTACCGTTGGCGACGATGCCGTAGACTGTGACCACCATACCCTCGATGGATGAAACTATGCTGTCTACGACGACATCAGTGCTGTTGACGATACAGTCAACGACATTCCGTCGACGTCAAAACCATCAAATGCAGTTTTCACACCTCTACTTTCACCATTAAAGGTATCAGCATTACCACCAATTTAGATTTTGCAATCTGATCAGGAAGATGAGGCAAGTGAATATGGTTCGCAAACTGCGTATAGCCCAACACAATTGAATGTGAAATATGTCTCAGATTTTGGAGATGACATGGAGGAAAATGACTTTCATTCAGACTATGATTACTATCAAGATACTATTCCTATAGCTTCAAGGTCTTTCATTCAGCCTAGACATGGACATCCTGAAGTTGTTCAGGTGCCTATGTCTTTTTTAACTAATAACAAATGCTGGAAACTTTTCAAAAGTTTATTCCACAACAACCTTCTCCTATATCAGCTAATCATCATCCACAGCAGTTACCACTACCCCCTCCACCACCTCCAAGACAATCACCCAGAGCAGTTCAAAGACCAATGGGTACACCAAAACCCTTTAGATATGGGTGAGGATGACTCTAATCTTTCTATCTATTCCAAAGCAGATGAGGAAGAAGGTGGGTTTCCACAAGATGATGGTGGGCAAGGTGATATAGCAGATGATATCGTGACCTCAAGAGAAGGGGACGACACACTTGTCCCTCAAGATCAGATGGGTGATATTTCCAAATTTCATTCTCTTTTAAAAAACTGCAAAGAAGTTTAATCTTCCTATGAAGCCCGCAGATCAACAATGTTTTCTTTACGACCTTAAAGACTTTAAAGAGCAATCTCGGAAGCATATTATTGCATATGCTGATGACACTCAGCTTCTGTTTACTTGGGGAAAATCCGAGTGTTCCACCTCCTCTACAAAAAACTGTCTGACAGCAGTTTTTCATTGGCATTCCTCTGCACAACGAAAATGCAACGAGGACAAATCAGAAATCCTCCTTTATGGAAGTTTTCCCCCCCAGTTTAGGGAAGCACTCTGGCCAGCTGATTATCCTTCACCGGCCTCTACGGGGCAACCCGCTAAGAATCTTAGGGTCTGGTTCGAAGAGAACCTGTCTTTCTCCACTCATATTAAGAAGCTTGCTGGGAACTGTTTTGGGATACTCAAATCCCTCAGAAAATTTCTACCACTCCTCCCTAGGGCAGCCAAGGAAACGGTTACTCAGGCCTTTATACTTTCGTGAATCGACTATGCCAACGCCTTGTACGTTGGCCTACCGGGCTACTTGCTTAACAGACTACAGGTAGTCCAGAATGCTGCTGCCAGGCTTCTTTTCAACATCCCAATAAGAAGCAGTGTAAGACAGCATTTGCGCATACTCCACTGGTTGCCTGTACTCGAACGAGTTAAGTTCAAAGCCCTGGTCCTGACGCATCGTGCCCTGCATGCTTTCGGCCCAATCTATTTAAGGAAACGTTTTATGTTCTACACTCCAGCTAGACAGCTTCACTCAGCCTCTCAGCTTGTAGCACATATACCTCGCTTTCGTCTGCAAAGGATGGGTGACAGCTCTCTTGCTTTTAGGGCCGCTTCGGCCTGGAATTCGCTTCCATTTGCTCTTCGCAGCATCCAGGACCCCACTCTTTTAAAAAAAAGACTGAAAACGTTCCTTTTTATTTAACCAACCATCCTTCACTCCTCAAGGTTCGCGCCGGTACACTCTTCGGAGTATCCGTGCGTGCTACAAGCTTCAATAACATAACATAACATATAAGAGCTATTCTAGTTTTGGATTTTATTTGGTCAGAAGGGCTTAAGCTAATGAAAAATCTTGGTACCTCGCCTGTAGAAGAAATATACAGCTCCTGAGACAGCGCCAGCTTGCATTACCAGGCAATCTAAGCTGTATTCCGTAATCTTCTCTGCAGCTCTAATAGAAGATCTTAAACTCCACTTACACCATCCTCTGGTCCGCCAGATGTAGATAGTAGATGTATAGACAGTTTAGGCAAAAAGAATCTGATCTTTGGCAGTGACCTCCATCAAGTCAGCCAACACTTTAGCAATCTTGGGACATTATGATTGCCAGATGTGACATGATATTGCTCCATATCTGCTAGAGACTTCTAGCCACAGATGCCTTACCTGTAGCGACTGTTGCCGTGCGTCCTGATATCAGGTGAGTAGCGCAGCTGACATTGCCCCCAGTGTGTGACGCAATAAGGCAGAGGAAACGCTCTGGTGCTCCTAGGCCTCCTGCGTAAGCCCCTCCTCCTTCCTGGAAGCCGTGTCGGGTGCATTACGGGCTCCTGAGGTGCAGGGTAAAACGCGCTCGGGAGCCTGCGACTTCGCTGCAATTAAGGATTCACCTGAGCATGCTGCTGTGTGTGTGATGCCTTTTTGAATGGTTATCTGCATCATTTTTGGCTAAAGTCTGGTTTTCTGACTGCTCATTCAGTCCTCGGGTCCCTTTTTAGGTCTCGCCTAGCGACGCAGCGCGAAGCGCTGTCGCTAGCGAGATCTATTGTTGTCGACTTTAGTTTGGAAGGGGGACAGGACATGTGCACGCGTATGGCAGGACAGGAGATGTGCACGCGTACGGCTCGCGGCGTTCTCACAACTCCTGCTCGCACCATATGCGTGCACATCTCAGGGCGCCCAGACAGGCCATGTGCACGTTCACGGCGTCTCTTTCAGACAGCCGATGTGCACGCTCATGGCGTGTCCTTCAGCGTGCGCCTTCCAGACAAAATTGCCCCCATGATGGAGCGGCCCGCTGTCTGGCGGGTCCGCTAAGAGAATGGGCGCCGGCAATGCACCCAGCCAAGCCCTCACTCACCGGCTGGTTCCCTGGCCGTCTCCTCGGCACGCCGCGGGACTCTCCTCACCACTCGGGAGCCCCGTCTTGCCTCTGGTGCCATGCAGTCTGCCTCGCTCTTTGCCCGGTCCCTCTGATGGGGCCGGGACTTCAGCATGGAGCCTGCAAGGTTCCGGACGTCCTCTCCGGCGGTTCCTTCCTGTTTCTTTGGCAGGCCCCGCCCACGTCCCAACGAAGGCTGCCTGACTTCCGGTTTCGCCGCCATCTGCACCGGAGGCAGGGAGTGCGCCCCGCGATGTCGCCTCCGTTGTTCAGCTTGTTCTGAATGGTTTAGCTGCAAGTATCACACCATTTGACTATAGACAGATGGGTAACTGGGGACGTGCTACGCTAGGTGCCCCGGGGGCGCAGCGGGCGTTTGTGCCCCATGTATAATATGGCCCCCGATGTTCTTTATTAGTTCATATAAAGGGAGATGCAAGCTGAGACTCCCACACTGCACTGCCAGCTGTAATAAATGTATTTAAAAATATCTGTTGTTCCGTTACGTATATGAACCCGGTTTCATACGCAAAACCTGCACCCACAACAGAACATGGGTCTACACCACACCGTCACACAAAGAATAAAAGAATCAGGTCGAAACTCATGGACAGTGCCAGTTTGAGTTCCCAGAGAAAACACTGTGCCTCAAAAATGTAATATTGGCAGCAAAAGAAAAATGCAATTCAGAAATCGGATTAAAAAACCAATCTAATTTTATTTTATACACAGTAGATCAGACTATCCCGAACAGTAATGGTATTTATATAGCGCTTCATACCTCTTTGGGTGGCGTCCAGGTGCCTTTCGAACACTGTGGGGAGTGCGTGGCTAGCTAAATGCGCCGATATGGGAAGCGTTTTGATGACACGTAGGAGTGACCACAGAAGCACTGTTATCTTGCCTAGGGGTGTTGAGTTTAATGGTTTGATGAAGGAATAAATATGAGAGCCTGGGGCCCTCAGATCAGGATTACAATTAGCGGATTGTTCCACTTTGCTCTGCATAACCTTGTTGAATTTGTGGGGATTGCAGAAAACCCTTTTCTCTTTTTTTCCTGAATCTACGTCCTAAGCTGTATATAGCAACTGGGCCACCGGTCCCCAAGTCTTGTTGCTCTGCGAAGGAGGAAAGATGGGTAAAGATGAGAGACAGAGAAGGAAAGAGATCCATCCTGTCAGCCATCCTGTCAGCACAGGCACACTACCCCACAGGGAAGGAAGGAAGTATGGGCATGCAGGGAAGGGGGGTGTAGGCAATAGCATGATGGAAGTGGTAGTCACAGCTCAACATCCCCCACCCACATGGCCCAGCAAGCTCACACTGAAGCATGCACACCTCACAGGGAGTGAAAAGCCACTTCAAAGATGTCTGACAATGGTGCTCTGTTGTGGGGAGCACAAGGCCCTGCTGGGAACTGGGCACCAACCAACAGCAGGACACCACTAACTGACATCCTGGGAGTTAACCTGCACCCACTGCAAGGGTGGCATGCTTCATGGTGGGATAACTGGGCTGGGGGGAGAAGGAGGGCTGGATGTCCACCAAATACCACCAATGCTGGCCATGCACACACATCAACATTCACATTGAAATGCTTCAGGTTGGCAGGACAATGTGCTACACCAATATCAACCTCTGACTGTGACAACTTAGGACAATGCAATGTTCAGGCCCGCATCCAGAGGTACAGTCACAACTGTCAGGTGTATGAACCATTGATGCCTGTAGAAACATAACATACATTGTGTGTCTCTTCCAAAAACAGGTGATGATGGGGACACAGCAGCAGATGAGGAGGAGTCCCTGTCCCAGGCTCCGGTGGCCCCTGAGCTCTCTGGTGTGGAACAGCCTCTGCCCTCCTCGGATGGCGAAGACCTACCTGGCACCTCCGGTGTGAGTCATCATGCAGCACCAGCAGGACCAACATCTGCACCCCCTGCACCCACTCCTCCAACAACTGCCAACACACAGACCACCCCCGCCGACACGGACAGACCAAGGACCACCAATGACAACAGCACAGGGACCCCGGCCCACCGTGGAGCAACGGACAACAACCCCAGTACCAACCCCCAAGGGGCCTAGGGTCACCTGTGCGTGCCACCACAGGGCCCGCACGTGTGGCCAGGGGTGGTGGGAGGGGTGGTAGGCAGAGGTCGCTGTTTGCAGAGGGGTCTGGACTGCATGATGACCCACAACTGGTACGCATTGCTGATGCGTACCAGAATAGCACCGGAGAGGTCAGCCAGGTAGTGGGGATCCTCAAGGACATTCAACAGCAGCAGGCTGCCCATCATGCCCGCTTGGACTCACACATGTCCCGTGTGGAAACACACATGTCCCGTGTGGAGACACACATGTCTGGCATGGAGTCCAAGTGGGACACATTGCAAGAACTGACAGCGGTGCATAGGGACATATTGACATGCCTCCGCCAGATTAGCAACAACATGGCCACACCTCCCTGTGTGCCCACAACATCTGGTGCTGCAACAACTGCAACTACCACAGGGAGGGAGGATGACTCTGGCAGAGAGTCCTCTGCACCGCAGCAGCCTGCACGTGAGGGTCCTCCCCGAAAGAAGAGGGGTCGTCCGAGGAAGGAGAACTGAGAGGCCGATGGCCATGTACATCCCCCAGGAACCCAACACCTGTACTGGAAATTCTCCTTTGTGTGCAAACTGTTCACCCTGTCGAATGAAACACAGCTCTCCCACATGACATGGGGAGTTTAAGTTGGACCAATGTATCATATGACTGTGGACTTTACTCAGGACATTTCTGCTACCAACACTTCCAACTCATCTGGGAACTTTGGATTCCAATCCCAATATACAGCACCCACCATCCTGTGCACTATCCTCACACATGTATGTAAATAAACTCACTAATACACCATACTTGCCTCTGTTGTCATTCCAACGTGGTTTTTGTCATGGAGATGATGATCTGCTAAAGGACACTGTGCATGCTAACTGCTACAGCAAGTTCAACACCGTCATGTGAGTCATGGAGATGTGACACATATGAGGGAGACACACCACTAGGGCAATACAACACATACACACCAGGGCCATCTGACTCATCGCCTACACTGATGTTGCCAGGAAATACAGTGGAATGCACAGACACCACACCTATTCACAGTCTGTGTTAACTAGCCCACAGGTGCAGTAAGCAAATGTCAGTCAGATGTGTGACTACAGACAACGCACATCCCAAAGAGAAGCACAGGTTTATTACACATTTGCAACATGTTGTTTCCACTACAGATGCAAGGTAATCCCACGTGGCAGTGGCCACACAGTCAACAATTGTAGAAGAAATAAAGTCCAGGGGTGTGTGGCACATCACCTGTAGGGAAACTACTGCTACCACCCTGGAAGTTGAATCATGGTGTCGGGGGATCACAGTTGACCAAACAACGCTGAAAGCACCCTGTGAAGGACAGACATGACACAGTCAAAAGCACTGAAGAACAGGACAGAACTGCAATACTCATGCCCAATACATGTCACAAGATACCTACACAAAACCAAGTTAGCATGTCAACACTGTTGGGGAGTACAGACTACCTGTAAGGACACATAGCTGCACGCATCCAGTCAAGTAGCACATGGCCACACTCAAACAGCAACAGAGCACCACCAACACATATCATGCAAACTCAAATCATTGACATGACATCTCTGGATACTCACATTCAGCTGAAGAAGTTTGTGATGAGCTGTGTGCGGACATCACCATCATCATCATCATCACTGGCATCGTGGCCCAGGCCAGGATCCTCCACAGGTGGCGGATGTTGGTCATCGTCATCCAGGATGAGAGGCAACTCCTTCCGCACTGCCAGGTTGTGTAGCATGCAGCAGACGATGACAATCTTGCACACCTTTGCTGGGGCATATGGGAGGGCCCCATCTGTCTTGTCCAGGCAGCGAAAGCGGCTCTTCAGGAGACCAAATGTCCGCTCGATCACTCTCCTGGTCCGAGCATGTGCCTCATTGTAGCGCATCTGGGCTGGTGTCACAGGGTTCCTGAGGGGTGTCAGCAACCACGGCATGTTGGGGTATCCGGAGTCACCTACATACAGACAATTGCACATTAGCTGAGTTGGGTAAAGAGGGTGGAATACAACATTGCAGAACACACACAATGGTAAAAAGTCAGTACACACCGACAAGCCAGGCACGCTGGTTCTGCATCTGTGACAACATCCTCGGGATGTGACTACTCCTCATCACGTAGGCATCGTGTGCAGAACCGGGGAAACGTGCACACACATGTGAGATGCTCATATCTGCAAGATATACCACCAGAGCATTGATAGAATGGTAATGTTTCCTGTTCCTGTATGCCTGCTCATGTGCCTGTGGTGGTACCAAAGCCACATGTGTCCCATCAATGGAGCCAATGACATGTGGCATCCTCCCCAGGACATAGAGGTCACTCTTGACGTCAGTGAGTTGTTGACGTTTAGGGAAATAGATGTACTGGTTCAGGTATCTCAACATTGCCTCCAAAACATCGCGTAGCACACGGCTGAACATGGTCTGTGACATCCCACCAGCAGACGCCACAGTGTGTTGAAAGGTACCGGTGGCAAAGAAGTGTAGGGCTGCCATCACCTTCACCTTGGGGGTCAGCGCTGTAGGGTATGTCCGGCCAGGTTGCAAATGTGGGGCGAACCGCACCGTCAATTCCTCAATCAGCGGCCTGTTGAAGCGGTACCGTCGGATGCAGTCACGTTCCACCATGGTTGCAAGGTCAGGGAATGGTCTATGGACAGCTGGTGCCCTGCAGTGCATAGGTGAACAAAAAAAGATTGTCAGTCACCCCACATATGTGGCATTGACCATACTCAATATCACATGATACATCATTACAAGACACATGTACTTGATGTGTGTGCCGTTCTGTATGGACATATATGGCACCTACATGGCCAGCATCTAACATCACAGTTCAACATGTGTTGACAACAAGTTCCAGGTCGTGCTATGGGAAATCATTAGGCTGTGTCACAGTACCCATGTACTACTGTCACGTTCCGAACACACACCACAGTGACAAGTGAGGACAGATGTGCCACAGGCATCACAGCTCATTGACAGGTAGATTCCCAGGGACCCTGTATTGCCACATGGACAGTGGCATGACATGGCGTATCATGTACACGTCAGCAAAACAACCATGACTCCCACAGGTAGTGGCCCCTGTGTTAAAAGCAAAACACAATCATGAACATTACCTGCGCCATCTTGTCTGGTGGAATTCTATGTGCACATAAGTTGCAGTCATTTTAATCTATCACAGCCATTTTGTACTCTGTTGGTCACCTTTGTTTCACCCTGCCCTTACTAGCATCCCTCTGACCCTCTGACCGACCTGGTACGTGTGCTGCGGGCTATAAACTCTATTGCCACAACAAACCTCAGCACCACTTGCTGCCACAAACTCGTTTTTCCTCTCATCTCTGTTTTCAGGCAAACCTTTGGACACTCTACCCCTCACTGCACCTAGTTACACAAACAGGTTCCAAACACCAAAAAGACTCTTGCAACATGATTTATTGCACTGCAAACAGCAAGACTTGTTGTTACCAACAATGGGACCTGTTTTTATCAACAGAACGGACTCTTAGATCTGGCCGGTCTCACATGTTTTAGACCCTGAAGCAAGGTCCAGCTGCAAGATAAGATTGTCTGTTTGACCTGGGTGGGAAGAGAATTACTGTTGGGCTTGTGTGACAACCTGCCCGGGGCGGGACCCCAAGCTTGTGTAACCATGTTGACGAAACAAATGCATTGTGTCAAACCTGTATAAAAGGAAAAGCCAAAGGAGTTATCAGCAGAGCACCTCCCTCAGACATCCCGGTGTCTCAGTTGACGTGATCTCCTCATGAGAAATAAACCTTTTCTTGTCTTCCAGTTTCCAGCGCTTGCCTCATTATTTTGATAGCGAACCCAAAGTGAATTAGAGGTGGAACCCTGCACCGGGCAGCATTGAGGGTCTTAGAAGACTCGCTCCCTTTCACAAATTGGCGCCCAAACGTAGGGGCCCATCAGCGACGTGTGGGTCCGGTAGAGAGGTCCTAACGATGGAGTGAACGACTAAACGATTGGGGTATACCTGCCTGAGAAGACCCTTGTCTGGCTGCCGATCGACTGAACTTCACCGGTTCCGAACGGACCTCTCTTGAGTGACCTGCGGTCCTGACTGGGACCTTAGAGGAACGCCGCATTGATTGTTGGAGTGAGAGGACAACCAGGCGCTGGAAGGGGAAGACGAAGAACCGTCCATACGGTCCGGGTAAGGTCGTGAAAAACGACTTTGATTGATTGATTGATTGAATAGTTTGATTGAAATACTAGTATTCCTTTTTGATATTGAGTTATTTGCGACATTTCCCTGCTTGCAAACAACGAAGAATAGGAATATTCTCTCTTTGCAGGCAGCGAAGGACAGGTAGTGCAGACTTTTTGTCTAAATTGATTGATTGAGATATTAATTTTGACCGATAAATACGTCATGCCGGTTTTCTCTAGATTGTTTGATTGTAATTGTTTTGGACCCGACCGTTCGTTAGAGGTCAGTCAGCCGGCACCGCCGGAAGGCACCCCTAACAAGGACATGTACGTAAAGTATGGATTAGCCACCGTAGCTTATAGCAAACTATGGCATAAATACACTAGGAAGGACCGGGTAAATCAGTGGCCACTGACGGGATCTTTCGATCCCGCTAAAATAGAAACGTTAGAATTATCTCTCCACAAAAAGAAAACTAGACCAGCCATGTTTGACAGTTTTGGTTTATGGCGAAAAGAGGCAGCTCGAAGAAAAAAAAGGGACAAAGCGTAGACAAGTATGTGCTTTACTAATTGCATTCGAAAATGACATCTACTCCACCGCCCCCCATTACAGGGGAACCCAGGAAGAGGGTAAACAGAGCGCTATGTCGGCGGGAAATGCCTTCTGACAATTTACCCAGAGGTTCCAAAACGTCTTAAAATCTAACGCCACTAATACTCTCCAGATTTGCTGGCCTGGCTTCGACCCATCTCGAGAAAATGTTTACATTAATGGAGGGTTCACATGAGAGGTCAACTCACTTGAAGGCTTCAGAAATCGGTCGCTGCTTTCTCCTTGGGTCTCCCCAAAGAAGAAAAAAAATTTAAAAAGAAATCATTAACTTCCTACATCAGTGCAAGCTCATTTCACTGTACTTCAATTGCTACCAGGTTTTCGCCCCCAACAATAAAACAAGACAACTCTAAAAAGAGCATGTTATATTTTCACTTCAAAGACACGCCATGCTGGAAGCAACGCACTTTATTTCCAAAACCAATAATGACAATAATTGGCGCTCTTGTGCAGATTAAGACTTGATTACTATGTCAGTGTTTTCTGATTTTGGTTAGGAAGTAAACAAGATAACAATTTTGTTTGACGATTTCCGACTTTAACATTCAAAAGCCATACAAGAGAAAGGCCTGAAACTGTAACTGGGAGAGATTTTTAGCTGACAATCGATTTCAAAATATTTTACCCCTCCTAAAAGTGAAAGTTAAGTGATGGGGACGCGAAATATTTATTTGGAGCATAAGGACTGCGCCTTCACTCGTGTTACACTTTCTGACAAATACAGAATCGGTGGTCTTTGTAAAATCACTATTTATTTCGTATGGACCAAATCAAAAACAGAAAAAGTACTCCTGAAACAATAAAACAATTAAAAACATTTTTTTTAAAAACAAACCGAAAGAATGAGAAAAATTGCGTTGGCTAAAAATGCAACGCCAAGAAATCGCAATTTGGTACATTCAAGTAATTGTCATTCTCGAAAATAAAACAGCATAGATGCAGCTTTGTTAAATGTAAATAGGTAAAATTTCTGTCGCTCTTTGAAAAAAGGCAGACTAAAAATGTGCTGGTGCCATTCGTCAAGCTATTTTTGAAGCCTTTGGAGGCGCGCAGACGCTATCTTCTAGGTCCCAATTATGTGCGTCAATAATACTCTTTCTAGGCGCTCCGACCGTAAGAGCGGGGTTGGAACGGTCTGTGAACCTTTCACTCAGGAAGGCTACTCAGGCTAGAAGCAAACCAGGGTCTTTCAGGCCATTCAATGCCAGGAATCGGCGGCCGGCAGGACTGCAATTCCTCTGAGAGGAAAACCCCTCCGCGTGTACTACCTCATGTAGAAATCGCATACCAGAGGCAACGACAAGGGGTCTTTCTCCTCACTGTGCAATGTGCGCGAGAGATACGTACGGCGCTTGCTTGATATGCATACGGCAGTGGAGATTAACTGCTGGTTTCGTGCACTCCCTCTTCAAGCAGACGGGCGGCATTCCCAGGGGCCGCCCAAACAGATGGGCGGATGGCGTCTGCTGCCCTCCTGCGAAGGCAGAGGCTGGGTGGCCCGCGGCGCGGCTCCCGCTGAGGTCATTCTGGTATGTGGAGCGCCCTGCTCCAAAGAATCACGCATTCCCAAAAGCGAGGCGGTAATTTCTGTTACATCAATCCACCTGTCTGATCTTTAAAAAACACTACGTTTAAAACCTATTAAATGGCCAGGAAAAGGGCAACACGCTAACATATGGCTTTCCACAGAGTGCGATTTCGGCCCACTTCAATGAAATACGAGTAAATTATCAAATCTGCCTATGGGTTGATGGTCAACGCAATCATGGTACGAAGCCGCCGCTTCACAAAAACATACAAAATAAAAACAAAAAGCGCATCATCTAAATAAATAAAAAAAATAAAAAACCTTTATCGTTATCATCGGAAATGAGCCGATTAAAACCTCTCCTTATGTGGCACGTCGGCCCGAAAAAGTCAAGTACAGCCCTTAAGCCCAGGGGAACAATCGGCATATATGTGGACTTCGCTTGGTGTTATTGAAACACAAGTGAGCACATCTGGTCTGAAATAACAGGACAGCTCATATATGGTCGGAGCTTTCTTCTGGCTTCTAGATCAATGCATTCTAAATGTGCCATCTGAAACCTCAGTATTACACCAGAAGTTACAACAAGTTCCTCATTGTCAAACCCCTTCTCTCCCTCCTAGCTAAAGACATCCCCTCACCTCTCCCCTGGACCCCCGAATGCCAGTCAGCCTTTAAAGAACTACGCAATGCCCTTTGTTCAGCGCCTGTCCTAGGAACCCCGGATTACTCCAAACCATTCTTCCTCTACACGCACGAGAGGGAAGGATGTGCTATCTCTGTCCTAAAACAATCAATTGGTCACAAACAACGCCCTTGTGCATATTTCTCTGCCACCCTCGATCCAGTAGCCAGAGCGCTGCCAGCGTGCCTGCGCGCTGTCGCAGCTGCAGCAGTATCGATACGCCAGAGCGAAGGAATAGTACTCTCCAATCCAGTCACTGTTTTAGTACCCCATGAAGTCGACACACTACTAAACCAGACCAAAACCCAATACTTGACTAGCACCCGACTGACAGGATATGAGTTGACCCTGCTAGCACCGTACATTACCCTAAAGCGATGCACCACCCTCAATCCAGCCACACTGTTACCCCTACCCGAAAATGATCCTAGCGTGACTCCACTACACGACTGTGTGACACTAACCGATGAACAAACAAAGAGTAGAATAGATCTCAGAGACACCGCCTTTCTAGAACCAGATGGAGAACTATGGGTGGATGGTTCGTGCATCAAACTCCCCGACGGCACCACCTCAGCTGCATACGCTGTCACCACAGCCCGAACCGTTCTGGAAACAGCCCGTATTCCCCAACGTTCAGCCCAGGCTGCAGAACTCATTGCCCTCACACGAGCATGTATCTTAGCGACTGACACGACAGTTAACATATACACCGACAGCCAATATGCCTTCGGGTGGTTCACCATTTTGGGATCTTATGGAAAGAAAGAGGGTTCCTGACTTCACACGGTACACCCATCCTGCATGGAGATTTAGTCTCCGCCTTGACGCAAGCAGTCCTCCTCCCCAAGAAGTTAGCAGTGATAAAATGCCAAGCACATAGGAAAGTGACTGATCTCATTGGTCAGGGAAATGCACTAGCAGACGTTACTGCCCGAGCCACGGCAGGAGACAGAACTACGACACGAATGTATGTGACCAGGTCACAAGCTGAACGATGGACTGACGCTAGGACCACTGTAAGGGACATACAGACTACAGGCACACAAGACGAATTGACCGAGTGGGAAAAGGTGGGACTAAAAGACGAGGAAGATTGCTGGAGAACTAAAGACGGAAATAAATGGCTGTTACCCAATGCCTACCTCATCCCCATATTGACCATGGCACATTTACCAGCACACATAGGCTCCACCCCCATGATTGAACTAATCACCAGAGTATGGCATAACGTCCTAGTACAACAATGTATAGTCTGCCTACAACACAACCCAGGGAAGGGGACAGTAGTACCACGGGGAGGGTTTGTAGTCCCTGACCACCCCTTTGAAATCCTTCAAATGGATTGCATTCAACTAGAGAGATGCCTTGGTCTAAAATATGTCCTGGTGGTTGTGTGCGCTTTTAGCCAAACACCGACTGACCCCGTATGAGGTGGTCTTCGGCAGGCCTATGAGCATTTGGGCGGCACCAAGACCCACCTCCATTAACGATGTCCCGAACATATTAATGTCGGATTACTTGCATAAATTAACAAACGAGCTAACAATTATCCACCAACAGGTGCAGCAAGCCTTGCCTGACGTATCCAGGGGCCCGGGACATGAAATAAAGCCAGGCGACCATGTATTGATTCGCAACTTCCAAAGAACGAAGAATCTGGAGCCTAGGTGGACGGGCCCCTGGCAAGTCCTGATCACCACCCGAACTGCCCTCCGAGTGGAAGGAAAACGAAACTGGCTGCACGCTCAAACGAGTCCCTCCAACCCTGGCAACCTGTGAAGGGGTGGAGGTGCAAGAGGAAGTACTCGCGAGAGACCGACCAGCTCTGAGTTGCTACCCACAAGAAGACACCCTCGAACTATCAGAATTTCCCGACCCCGCGGTGCCATCCAGGAAAGGGTACAACCTAAGATCGACGAAAGGAGGGAGCTCCAACGACCAGGCCACTAACCAAGTCAAGGTCTCAGATCGGTAGCACAGTCAAACAACGCTACCAGGAAAGCGCCAGACAAAAGTCTGTGGTCCTAACAGTTGTTGAGCTCCTCGAAGATGATGGAAGAAACTGAACACCTGCAAAACCACCGCAAAGACACCAAGACTGCTAACCTGCACAGCATAAAGACAATTGCACTTGTAGCCGCATTTCTCACCTGTCTCCTGCTAATGGTCGCACTCTGGATCATTGAAGAGAATGCACCTGCATACAGAACATTGTCACCCACCATGCAACCAACCACCAAGAAAGAACACTACCTGGCATCACTACCGCCACATCTCCGAGAACGACGCAAAGAATTCTGGAATAATTCTTTCGTGCAGATGTTGCACCAGCACAATCTTGCCACCAATGCTACCAACTGTTGGGTCTGTGGGCTGTTACCACATGCCACTGAACATTCCAACCCTTTCATCCCTTCGCCCTTTTCTATTCACGGATCTTGCCTTGCCTGGATGATGCTCCTACAAGAAAGTTACAAAGACAATGCCACTTCCGACGGAACAATCGCCCAGTTCTACAACGAGTTCTGGCGAAACAAAACAGGAAGGACAGCCGCCCCCTTCTGCCCTCACACTTTCAATGCGACATTCCACATTAATGTCCCCTCCAAAGAACGAGTGGAAATGCAAGTGTTCAATAATCCTAACAGAGCCACATTTTCCTACCTGAAGAAAAGAACTGCTGCAACACTGACTGTGGCCCTATCTGTGGTGAACGTCTCTGGCCTTGTATGCATTGAAGGCCGTGGGACTAAGAATGTGGGTCACAGCACCTGTAGCATTGTAAGGACTTTGAACACTGCCAACCCCCAGCGCTTGTTGCATCACCCAATATGTACTTTGTTTGTGGAACCAAAGCCTACACCTGGCTCCCAAGAAACTGGGGGGCACGTGCTACATCGCCTTTGTTTTGCCACCAACCTACACAGCCCCTGCAGAGCATCATCGAGAAAAGCGTTCTAAAGACATTGATCAAGCAGACTCTGCCTCATCACAGTTCCTCGACGCAGCCTGATAATTCACCTTCTGTCTATGAAGCAATCAAACATCTCCATAGACTATCTTCAGAAATTCATCAAGGATCAGAGACTTGGACAATTGGAAGTTGGCTTTGGGGCATCTTGAAGGAGTGGGGTTGGAAAATATCAATGATTCTCTTGGTCCCAGTATTGACAATATGTGGTTGTTGTTTGGGTATACACTGTATACCACCTTTGTGTTCTCTTTGCATAACTACCTTGCACCCTAAGACTATGGACACTCAGCTAACAAAAATGAGAGTAATGTATGATCAAGAGATACGGGACATTATGGAGATCGAAATAGACTGACAAGCTGGCTAGTTATGTTCAAAGGGGCCACTGTTAAAAGCAAAACAACAGTCATGAACATTACCTGCGCCATCTTGTCTGGTGGAATTCTATGTGCACATAAGTTGCAGTCATTTTAATCTATCACAGCCATTTTGTACTCTGTTGGTCACCTTTGTTTCACCCTGCCCTTAGTAGCATCCCTCTGACCCTCTGACCGACCTGGTACGTGTGCTGGGGGCTATAAACTCTATTGCCACAACAAACCTCAGCGCCACTTGCTGCCACAAACTCGTTTTTCCTCTCATCTCTGTTTTCAGGCAAACCTTTGGACACTCTACCCCTCACTGCACCTAGTTACACAAACAGGTTCCAAACACCAAAAAGACTCTTGCAACATGATTTATTGCACTGCAAACAGCAAGACTTGTTGTTACCAACAATGGAACCTGTTTTTATCAACAGAACGGACTCTTAGATCTGGCCGGTCTCACATGTTTTAGACCCTGAAGCAAGGTCCAGCTGCAAGATAAGATTGTCTGTTTGACCTGGGTGGGAAGAGAATTACTGTTGGGCTTGTGTGACAACCTACACGGGGCGGGACCCCAAGCTTGTGTAACCATGTTGACGAAACAAATGCATTGTGTCAAACCTGTATAAAAGGAAAAGCCAAAGGAGTTATCAGCAGAGCACCTCCCTCAGACATCCCGGTGTCTCAGTTGACGTGATCATCTCATGAGAAATAAACCTTTTTCTTGTCTTCCAGTTTCCAGCGCTTGCCTCATTATTTTGATAGCGAACCCAAAGTGAATTAGAGGTGGAACCCTGCACCGGGCAGCATTGAGGGTCTTAGAAGACTCGCTGCCTTTCACACCTGTTGCCTCTGCAGAACAGACATGGACGTCTGTGACACACACGCGCACAACATCAAAGTCGATGCACAAACAACGTGGATGTGGAGACTGTCTCCCATTGTGCACATTGAATCAGAGACATCTGAAACACACAACATGCACACAGACTGTGGAGGGCCATCACTATTGTGGCAATTGGTCACCCTGTGACGTACATACCTTCCCACATGGGACTCAGGGTGTATGTGACATGACATACACATACACAACCTGGAAATGTGACCATGCCACATGCCCTGAACTGAACAGTTGCACATCACAGTGGTCATGTGCACAACACACAAAGGATTCTGTCCCCATGAACACGTGCACAGCCTGGGAGTGGCTGCCCCCAAGTGCCACCAAAAAAACCACATGTTGACTCCCATACACACACAGGTAATGCAGCCTTACATGCCTGAGGATACAGTGTGGAAAGGCTGTGGTGTTGTAGGTGTGCCCCTGAGTCCCTGGCAAGTAATTGTGGCTGGCATACGTCCACCAGTGACAACCATGGTGACATTTGCGAGTGATCTGTACAGGGACGCGTTGTACAGCAATGGACTGATCGGTGCGCACGCATTGGCCATTGCATATGATGTGGACAGAAATACGCGTTGTACAGCAATGGACCGATCGGTGCGCACGCATTGGCCATTGCATATGATGTGAACGGGTACGCGTTGTACAGCAATGGACCGATCGGTGCGCACGCATTGGCCATTGCATATGATGTGAACGGGTACGCGTTGTTTTCCGAAATACGCGTTGTACAGAAATGGACCGATCGGTGCGCACGCATTGGCCATTGCATATGATGTGAACGGGTACGCGTTGTACAGCAATGGACCGATCGGTGCGCACGCATTGGCCATTGCATATGATGTGGACAGAAATACGTGTTGTACAGCAATGGACCGATCGGTGTGCACGCATTGGCCATTGCATATGATGTGGACAGAAATACGCGTTGTACAGCAATGGACCGATCGGTGTGCACGCATTGACCATTGCATATGATGTGGACAGAAATACGCGTTGTACAGCAATGGACCGATCGGTGTGCACGCATTGGCCATTGCATATGATGTGGACAGAAATACGCGTTGTACAGCAATGGACCGATCGGTGCGCACGCATTGGCCATTGCATATGATGTGAACGGGTACGCGTTGTTTTCCGAAACACGCGTTGTACAGCAATGGACCGATCGGTGCGCACGCATTGGCCATTGCATATGATGTGAACAGGTACGCGTTGTACAGCAATGGACTGATCGGTGCGCACGCATTGGCCATTGCATATGATGTGAACGGGTACGCGTTGTACAGCAATGGACCGATCGGTGCGCACGCATTGGCCATTGCATATGATGTGGACAGAAATATGCGTTGTACAGCAATGGACCGATCGGTGCGCACGCATTGGCCATTGCATACGATGTGAACGGGTACGCGTTGTACAGCAATGGACTGATCGGTGCGCACGCATTGGCCATTGCATATGATGTGAATGGGTACGCGTTGTTTTCCGAAATACGCGTTGTACAGCAATGGACCGATCGGTGCGCACGCATTGGCCATTGCATATGATGTGAACGGGTACGCGTTGTACAGCAATGGACCGATCGGTGCGCACACATTGGCCATTGCATATGATGTGGACAGAAATACGCGTTGTACAGCAATGGACCGATCGGTGTGCACGCATTGGCCATTGCATATGATGTGGACAGAAATACGCGTTGTACAGCAATGGACCGATCGGTGTGCACGCATTGGCCATTGCATATGATGTGGACAGAAATACGCGTTGTACAGCAATGGACCGATCGGTGTGCACGCATTGGCCATTGCATATGATGTGGACAGAAATACGCGTTGTACAGCAATGGACCGATCGGTGCGCACGCATTGGCCATTGCATATGATGTGGACAGAAATACGCGTTGTACAGCAATGGACCGATCGGTGTGCACGCATTGGCCATTGCATATGATGTGAACGGGTACGCGTTGTACAGCAATGGACCGATCGGTGTGCACGCATTGGCCATTGCATATGATGTGAACGGGTATGCGTTGTTTTTGAAATACGCGTTGTACAGCAATGGACCGATCGGTGCGCACGCATTGGCTATGGCCTGGCATGGCAACGGACGCGTTTTCGAAGCTTTAACAAGTCTGATGCAGTGAATTCAGTTGGCCACCCACAACAATGTTGCAAATTCATGGGTGTCATGAAGTTGAACTTTTGAAGGATGCTGTGGGCGTGTATAAGTGGTGCAATTCCATGGATTGGCCAGATTCAGAAGATGCAAACGACTTGGACCTATCACTTTGGACACATGGGACAGTATCTGCCTCTGCAGCACACATATAATGCTGGCTGTTCCCCTGAGAGCTCACTTGCCTGCACTACATGCTCCAGGACGACATCTGCCACCAACACTGCTGCTGTCTCTGCATCCTCTGGCTACTGCAATGGCACGTACTGTGGAGAGAGCCCCAGCCTTCAGCGCTGAGGAGAACCAGGCCCTGCTGGACAGCCTCCTTCCACAGTACAGCAAGCTGTATGGGAAACCAGGGGAGCAGGTGAGTGTGCTGTCCACTGCCTTACTAAATGTGCATGTTGTCTGACTAGCAAGACTTACAGTGTGCACGCCACTGGCTAGCATGCTCACTGAGTAGTTGTCAGCCCCCAAAGTGTGTAGTTACATGCACTGAACAGGTATAGTGCAGTAACAGTGCATTCCAACAAGGTTTTACTTCCCAGGCAATGATACCATGTAGTAACTGCTGGCAAACTGTTCCTAGCCATCGTTGCACTGCCTGTGTACATAATGTGCCCCTGTGATTGAGACATGTATATCCAAATGTGTGATGCACGGATATGTTGCATGTGTAGTAATGGCCTTTTCACTTTGTCATCCTCACAGGTTGATGCCCACCAGAAGCAGGAAATCTGGCTGACCATCGCCCGGGCAGTAAGATCCGTGGGGGTCTACAAGCGCCGGATCCGCAACTGCCAGAAGAGGTGGCAGGACCTTCGGGGCTGGACCCGGAGGATCGCAAGGGTCCAGCTGAAGCTGTCGCCTCCTCGCAGGAGGGGCGGACACCGGACCCTGACCCCCCACATGCTCAGGATCCTGGTGGTGGTCTTCCCTGACCTGGATGGGCAGATGAAGGCCAGACAGCAGCAAGGAGGGGGTGAGTCCATGACTGAACTGTGAACTTTGTCTGACATGCTATGTGCCCTCCTCTGGCCTGGTTAAACTTCCACAGTACATCAGTCTTGTGGTCCAGGACCCATGTCCCTCAATTGTGACATGCCCACTCCTCATCTGATACCCAGGTGTGGCCCTTACAGTCAGGAAATTGTGTCACTTGGGTACTGTGTCCTTGCATTTTGCTTAGCTCAAGGTGGGGGACAGCATTTGTTCCCGTAACTTTGTGGTGGGCTTCATGGGTGGGTCAATTGCTTACACAATGCCTGAGTTCTGACATGTAATCTGCGTGTAACTTTGATATATGGTCCAATTGCTGATCTGACTCACCACATGTGCCTGGGGTATTTGGCACACACCCATGCTGCAGGTGGGAACAATGTTTGGGCCTCAGGAGTATGTATATCAAGTGTGTCACACATGCTTAGCCACCTGCCTACTGTCCAGGGCTCATCCCTCTTTCACGTGGAGCAGGACAGTCATGCCTACTCCAGGGCATACAATACACTCTGTACTCCCACTCCCGTGTATCAGCTGACACGTTGTGCTCAGTGAAATGTTCCCTCAGGTGTCTGCCTCTGTGTCATTGTGCTGTGGCTTCGTTGTCAGGACTACTGGGGTGTTTATGGGTTAGGGCTCAGCATGCCACCTGAGATGTGACCATAGGAGACGATACTTGTGTGACATATAGGTGTTTGATCACTTGACTGTGCAGACTGGGGTATGCGACTGTGAAGTTCAGGCAGCTGTTTCTCATTCACAGCAGACTGTGAGGTGCTCAGGTTCAGAGAGTTGTGTTTCATGTCTCCCATATGTCCAATTGGTATGACGTGGACAAATAAGAGTTCAGATGCTGTGGTTTGTGGGGGATGGACATGTGCACTTGTCAGCTACAGAACTTGCATTCCCCATGACCTAGGATTGTGACACAGTGCAGACTGTTGTTGGCTGGCTGCCCTGCCCATGTGACTGGAGACAGTGATGTATGACTTTGCAGGCATGCCTGTGCCATGGCATTAAACTTCCTGGGAGTGATCCTGCAGGGGAGTGACACGTGCTACATGCACCCCATTGTGGCATTGACTATCAGGACATGGGTGCATCATGGTGTCTGGTGCTGGTATGCATCACATGCATTTCAAATTAGACTCTGGCCATCCCTTTATCCGGACACCTGTACTGACTCAGTGGCAAGAGATGTGATGTGTGCATGTTCACATGCTTCACCGTGTTCTCTGCAATGTCCAACAACTGTGTAGGTGGTGCATGTGTCCACACTGGGGTATTACCATCCGACAGGCACCAGACAGATGGGTGCAAGGCCAGGAGGGATGTGAGTGCCATGGTTGACCATCAGACTGACAATTGGCTTCTCCTAATCTGTGTGAGCACTTTTGGCAATGTTCAACTAAGGATGCCAGGGCTTGCTCTGTAATGTGCTGTACTTACTGTGGTGTGTGCGGTCAGTGCAGGTGACTGATGTTTGTCTGTTTCCCTAATTGTTTCCAGATACATCCACGGCCACAGGAGGGGACAGCTCCACGGACCAGGAGGAGCTGCAGAGCCAGACTGGGTCAGCAGCCGATGAGTGGTCGGAGGGACCCAGTGGCACGGAGGGCGAGGGGAGCCACACCGAGGAGTCCTCAGCCCCATCCACCTCAGCTGAGGACCACAGCAGCTCGGAGGATGACTGCCTTGTGGAGGCGGGTGTCAGCAGCCACCACACCCCAGCTAGTATGGCTGGCCCCGCCACCACCACCACCACCGCCCTCCCATCGGCTCCCATTCCAGAGGTCCGTGGAGGCTCCCGTGTTCGGGAGCGTGTCTCCTTCGTGCCAGGCACCGCACCCCCTGCCCCTGTGTCCCCTGCTGCCCTGAGTGAGGAGTCTGTGTACTTACTTCGCCAGCTCCATGTAGGGCAGACAGCACTGCTGAGTGTCCTCCATGCACACACCAATCTGTTGACACAGCTGGTGTCGTTCATGGAGGGCATCTCATTGGGCATGTATGCCCTACAGAGGAGCAATAAGTCTAGGGCCTCCTCCCTGACGGCAGCAGTGTCCCTCCTCCAACAGTCCCTCACCCCTCCTACCTCTGCCCCATCCACACTTCCTGGCACCCTACCTGTCCCAAGCACATGCACACCTGCACAATCACCCAAACACACAGACACGAGCAGCACAGAAACACCCAAAACAAAGTCACAACGTGCACGCAAGCCTCCTCAGGGGACTGATACCACACCCACAGGGGATGGGGAACAGACAGACACACACACAGGCATCCACAGTCACTCCGCAGTCCTCCGATACCTCTCCCTCCAAGACACCTTCCCTTGCCTCACCTGCAACCCCACCTACAAAGCAGCTCTTCCTCTGTGACCTCGGCCTCTTCCCCTCCGATCCAGCTGATCCAGCATACAGGTGGAAGAGAAAGTCCACCCACACAGAGGGGAGTGCCCCTCACCCCCGGACACCCTCCCCCAGGCACAGACAAACTGTGGCCCCCACCCGCAAGTCCCCCCGGACCCGGAAGAGCAAGACCCCGCCACCGCCCTGCAGCTCAACCACACAGTCTCCTTCCTCCATCTCTCAGGCCCCCACAACACAGGTTCCCCCACCACACCCTGCCCCAGGTTCCCCCACCCACAGATACACCATCCCCAAAATGATCCGGCCTTCTCCCCCTACCACTTGCTCTTCCAGCCCCCCCGCTGCGCATGTTTGTGCCACTGGTGTGGAGACCGTGTCCTCCCCTCTGTCCTGCCCACCTTACCTGAACCCCATTCTACTCCCCTGGAGATAGGCACTGCAGTGGAGTCCACTACCACCCCGTCTGACTTGGGCACTGCAGTGGGGAACCTGTCCACTCCATCTGGCCAGCCCACTGCAGTCGTGCTGGCACCCACACCATCTGACTCATGCCCCCCAGTTGTGCCGGCACACACCATGTCAGACACCTCCACTGCAGTTGTCAGTGACTCTCCAGCACCCACCACCCCTTCCCTGCCTCCTTCTGGTGAGCCCTGATCCTGTCCCTGCGGTGCCTGGCCTGCCCCCCCGTATGCCCCTCCGAGGGGAATGTCCCTGCTCCATATCAGTGCAGGCAAGCAAAGGGTGACATCTGCCACTGTCACCCTGTTCGGACTTTACTGATGGACTGGCCATTGGCCTTTGTGTTTTTTCAGGACTTTCACTTTTAAACACACATATGCTGAATAAAGCTACTTTCTGTTCTCTAGTGGTTTTGCTTCTGATGTACATGATGTTGATGATGCTAACCATGCCCTTGCTGCAGTGATGGTGATTTTTGATATCAGGAAAATGAAGTGTTACTGTGCAGGACCCCATGTGGTCCAGGGGGAATGTGTCCTATCCTGGTGTGTATCCATGTCATCCTTTGCAGCAATATGAGGGTGTCATGTTTTCAATATTTGCCAATGGGATTTCCTACTTTTATTTGCAATATCACATCTGTGGCTTACACCCATGCACATCTGTTGTGCTTGCCATTGTTCAATTTGTCTATTTCCCTGACCGTGTGGCCATCTCCACTGGACATGCAAGTTTGGGCATCAATGGGGAAGGACTCATCTGTGTTATCAGTGCAAATTGCTATACATGTGTGTTGGATCTGTGCAGATGATTTCGGTGACACTCCCATGACCAGGCTGATGTGACGAGAGCCTTCATTTTGTGCTAATTGTTGACTGAGTGACCAAGTGTTCTGCTGACATGATAGAGCCCTGCAGAGACAACGTATGGCACAGCTTTCCTTACACAGGAGTGGAGTCCCCTCATGGCAGTGTGTAATTCCGTGACATTGCCTGAGCCCAAGGTGTGTGTTGTGTGAGCATGTCTGTGTGTGTTCACTTCCATTTCGCTACGGAGGCTGGGATCCCTAGTGATGTTCCTGTTTGTGATGCTTGCTGAGTTGACCTATGTTCCCCCAAACTCTTCGCCCTGGGTTCTCTGGGATGTGGGTGCATGGCACATTACTGGTCATCAGGGTGTCATCCATAGGTGTGTTTGCTGTCAGGGCTGAGTTTGTGGGCAAACGCAGATGAGACACAGTCAGGATTCCCTTGGCACTTGTTGGTTACACAAGTCATGTAATTTACAGTTTGTGGTAGCTTTCAGTGATTGTGACACGTTGTGTGTGTGACTGCTGCCACTCCTCAGGGTCAGAGCTGCAATGTTGGAAGTTGTCTATGTGTATTCTTTGTGGGTGACCTTGGCTTCTTCATTGGTGTGTGACTGTGGCCGGGATCCCATTGGTTGGTGTGGATTTGACGTCATGCCCTTGTACGGCGTACTGTGCAGTGTGTCAGACATTCACGAGTCTTGTTGACTGGCCATGTGTGATGGGTTTCTGCACCTTAGTTCCCACCACCACCCCTGGGATTATCATGGGTGCATGTGCAATGTCACCAGTCCATGTGAGCTTCACTGCTGCACATTGGTGGAGATCAAGTTGTGTGGTGTTGAGTGTGTGCAAATGAGAGTTGTTGCACGGCTAGACCCCTACCTCCATATTGGCCTTGGCTGACAGGCCGTGCTGATTGATTTGTGCTTGTGTAGGTGTGATGCTAGTTTGTTGCTCAGGACACATGACTGTGGTTCACAGTGTGTACGACAGCTTTGTCATCACATTGGGATTATCATGCAGGCCAGTGTCACCACAATGTGGGGTCCCTGGGGGCAGTGCTGTGGTGGGTCTGTCTCTTGCTGTGTTAGTTGCTGTTCCTACAAGCTTGTGTGACATGTGTAATTTGGGCTCCCTGTCATCTAACAATGCCTGATTGCCCGCATAGGGGAATCCGATCCATGAGTTACTTTTGTGTGGCACTGTATACACATCTGTGTAATTGTGATTCAGGCCTCCTCATGTGTTGTGTGGTTGCCTGGGGACACTGGCGCACACCCCCCCATCACCTGTTGTGTTTGATATGCAGTGTGAGGCTGCCTGTTTGTGTTTGTACATCTGCACCACTGCATTGGCATATCTTTAGTGTGCCATTGGCTGTATGTAGTTTGGTGGGTTTCCCCTGCTGTCCCTGGGACTCCTAGGTCATCAGTCAGCACAATGATCATGGTTTGTATGTCCCATTGCTGCCATGGTATGGTAATTGTTCACCTCACATATACAGTCTCCACAGGATATCTACATTTGTGTGTCCATTGGTGCAGATATGTGGGTCTGCATTATGATGGTTACTTCTGTCATTGTGTTTTTGATGAATGTTGACAATGTCAGCCCCCATGGGTGATGTTTGTCTGCACATGGCCAAAGGTATGTCTTATTTGCACCGCACTGTTTGCCTCACCCAATCTATGTTGCTATGGGACACAAGCACTACTTTGCCACTGATGTGTTTGTTGTTCTGTGACCAGGAATCATCCATGCTGTTTGGCATTTGCAGCTTTTTCCATGACGACACTTACATTTTGGTCACTGTGATGATGGGGGTTTAGACCCCATTGCCACAATGTTCAAAATGTGCTTCAGCTATGGACCCCACACTTACATTTTGGTCACTGTGATGATGGGGGTTTGGACCCCATTGCCACAATGTTCAAAATGTGCTTCAGCTATGGACCCCACACTTACATTTTGGTCACTGTGATGATGGGGGTTTGGACCCCATTGCCACAATGTTCAAAATGTGCTTCAGCTATGGACCCCACACTTACATTTTGGTCACTGTGATGATGGGGGTTTGGACCCCATTGCCACAATGTTCAAAATGTTCTTCAGCTAGGACCCCACACTTACCTTTTGGTCACTGTGATGATGGGGGGTTAGACCCCATTGCCACAGTGGTCATGGTCTGCTTGCATTGTGGAGGCCACACACATTTATGTGTGACACATGTGATAGGGGGTCACATTGTATGTTCAATGTCATGTTCAGTGTTGTAGGCATTTGACACAGACTACACACGCTTGTCATGGTGTTGGGGGATGTGTTTTTCTGACATTCCTTATGTTAGAGTATGCTGGTTGTGTCATGCATTGCCCGTCCTATGAGTAGGGGTGGTGGTAGTGGTAGGCATCCAGCCCCCCCTGAGTCGGGGTGGTGGTTGTGGTAGGCATCCAGCACCCCCTGAGTAGGGGTGGTGGTAGTGACAGGCATCCAGCCCCCCATGAGTAGGGGTGGTGGTAGTGGTGGGCATCCAGCCCCCCATGAGTAGGGGTGGTGGTTGTGGTAGGCATCCAGGCCCCATGAGTAGGGGTGGTGGTAGTGGTAGGCATCCAGCCCCCCATGAGTAGGGGTGGTGGTAGTGGTGGGCATCCAGCCCCCCATGAGTAGGGGTGGTGGTAGTGGTAGGCATCCAGCCCCCTGAGTAGGGGTGGTGGTAGTGGTAGGCATCCAGCCCCCCTGAGTAGGGGTGGTGGTAGTGACAGGCATCCAGCCCCCATGAGTAAGGGTGGTGTTGGTGGTAGGCATCCATCCCCCTATGTGTGGGGATGATAGTAGTGACAGGCATCCAGCCCCCTGAGTAGGGGTGGTGGTAGTGACAGGCATCCAGCCCCCTGAGTAGGGGTGGTGGTTGTGGTAGGCATCCAGCCCCCCCTGAGTAGGGGTGGTGGTAGTGACAGGCATCCAGCCCCCCATGAGTAGGGGTGGTGGTAGTGGTGGGCATCCAGCCCCCATGAGTAGGGGTGGTGGTAGTGGTAGGCATCCAGCCCCCCCTGAGTAGGGGTGGTGGTAGTGGTAGGCATCCAGCCCCCCATGAGTAGGGGTGGTGTTGGTGGTAGGCATCCATCCCCCTATGTGTGGGGATGGTAGTAGTGACAGGCATCCAGCCCCCCTGAGTAGGGGTGGTGGTTGTGGTAGGCATCCAGCACCCCCTGAGTAGGGGTGGTGGTAGTGACAGGCATCCAGCCCCCCATGAGTAGGGGTGGTGGTTGTGGTAGGCATCCAGCACCCCCTATGTATGGGGATGGTAGTAGTGACAGGCATCCAGCCCCCCATGAGTAGGGGTGGTGGTAGTGGTGGGCATCCAGCACCCCCTGAGTAGGGGTGGTAGTTGTGGTAGGCATCCAGCCCCCCCTGAGTAATGGTGGTGGTAGTGGTAGGCATCCAGGCCCCTATGGGTGTGTGTGGCATTGGTGATTGCCATCCCGCCCCTATGGTTCTGCTGTTGCTAGTGTACGTCATTTCTGCATCCCTATGTGTGTGTGACATATGTCGGGTACGTGTCGTTTGTTTGTGTAGTGGGTGTTTGACTTACCGTCTGCGCCTTACGCGTCCGTACCTGTTCCGGTAATAGATGTAGAGTATTGGTAGGACCTGCGCGATGGGATTCATGGTTGGTTCGTCTCGTTCGGGTTTCTCGTTGCTTCGACTCGTACTCGTCGCTGGCTTGTTCGTCTCGTAGCCGTGGATCGTCTTGTGGCGCAAATCGGAGCTTATGTCCGTCTCTCCCGGATGCTCCGACGTGCCGGACGTAGCGACGGGTTCGGCGCGTACGGAAGGCGCATCGTACTAGTCCGGCCGGAAGGTGCTGTATTTTTGCTTCCGTGCGACTCGATTCTGCGTTTACGGATCCGGCTCGGGCGGGGAACAGGAGCTGGAATGGGTACGTTCGGCTGGGTCGGGATATGGGCAGTTATGCACATCATACTTGGTCATTCGGACGAATGTTCGAATCGGTCGGGAATCACGCATTCGGCTTGGTTTTTTTCCGGACGAATAGTGTTAGGTGCACTTTCGGCCGAGATCGGAATCGACCCCTTGGTCTCTTGACAGGTAAGGAGTTCGTAAATTCTGCCACCTGCACTAAGAACAAGGTTCCACCACTGGTAACTTTTATTTTCCCATACAGGAAGGCATAATGAAAGGATGTGCTAGTCCTGAGTGTAGAGTAGTATTCTAGGAGAATCGCTGGCGTTTCATTTGCTTATCTTTCCCTTGGATGGCTCTGTGTACAATGCTAATTCCCTTAAACGTAAATTGTCTTGCAGCCAGTCAACTACTTAGATCACCAGTGTTATGTGTTTCCTTAAGTGAAGATTCAGTTATAACCTTACTGCTGTCTTTTGGATCCTTCATATAAGAAGCAGGGGTAATATAGGTAGAGGCCATTTGCATAATATATAGCATTGTTACAAGTGCGGAAATGGCCTATAGTTTCTGATGGCATCCTAGATGAGCAAAGGAGACGACCTAATTATTTTAAGGAGGATAGTTTTTAGTCCATGATGACACCAGGGATTATTTTTTTTTACTTGGCCTGATGTTGCTGTGGAGTCTCAAGTTTGTTGGCACGTATCATTATAAGCTGGTGATCTCATTATAGGTTGAGCCTGGGCACCGCATGCCCTGCTCTGCGAGGCATGCTGTTTTCGAGTATGGACTTGAAGCTCCGCCCATATTTTTCATTGGCTTGTATTGAGTGATCAGGTTTAGGTGGATAGTGAGTGGTTTTCTGATAGTATGAGTATGTCCAGTGGCACTAGAGGACTGCCATGGAGAAGCCAGTTAAGTCTAGAGCAGAGGTCTTCAAACTTTTGTAGGTTGAGCCCCCCCAGCTGAATTTTTTTAAATGTTGGGCCCCCCCCTACCACCTGACAGAAATTTCTGGAATTTGGTACACTACATAATCGACCGCCACGCGCATATTCCGGGCCATATCCAGCAAATAATGTTCAACACAATAAGAGTGTTTAGTAAACTGCAGGTTTGTGAGTGGGTGTGGTGAAATGACAGAGGCTTATTACTCTGCTCCAAACACCATTTTCCAAGATAAAATGTGCGCAAATTGTTTTTACTAGGATGCTTTGTTTTACACATGACAGAGATTGATAATAACACCACCAACATATGTGACGGGTGTGCCTGTTTTTCGCCACAGAGACGGTCAAACTGTGGATGGATTTTTGCTACTGCCATCCTCAGGTTGTGCTCCACATGCCGTCTTGAACGGTACTTAGTCTTTAATACCGCAAGTGCTGAGAACCCAATCTCACATAAATAGGACGAGCTGAAAGGCAAGAGAGTTTTGATAGCAGTTTCTCTCAAAGCTGAATACTCTGCAGACATTTTCAGCCAAAACGGGGACTGTAAGGGAGACAGTGTTGTCAGATTTTTCGAGCACTCCCTAGCTCAGAGCTGGTACACGAGAAACAAATCTTCTCTAGAAATCTTTAACAAACGTTTTAGGCAGCATTATAATGGGATAATTGCCCACCAACCAGTTATGGATCCGAAGACAAAGTTGAAAGTCCACAGAGAGGGCGCTGAACGAACACCTAATTGAGAATTCCTTAGTGGTACGATAAGTTGCTTGCCTGAAGCAGTTGGGGTTTAGGACACGTCGGGCTTATGGCTAAAAAAAAATAGAACTAATAATAAATTAATGATGTTGCCTATTTTACTTCAGAGCAATGTTGTCTGACAGACTTTGTGGTGGCAGGGACATGTTAAGGATTTTGGGTGCCCTGGGCCAAAACTATTTTGGGGGCCCCTGTTCAGTACAGCTTTGAGTTTAACTGATTTACTTTCAGCTCTGCCATACCCTCTTTAGCCAGGCTACTAGCGGTGCACAGGCACTATGGTCGAAATTCTAAAAGCGTTTACATCTAATATTCAGAGACAGTGATGTGTTTTCACTGTTGTAACAAAGCAGCAGCCCACTAATTTTACAGCGAATAATATCTGTGATATCCTCCAATTTCTCATATGTGAGGACCCGCTTGGATCCAAAATAAACTTTTTTATGGTTGTTGCATGAAACAAACATATTTCTCTGCAAATAGTAATAGACTCCCTCACATCAATCACATTAAAAAGAAATTAAACAAAACGGTATTTACAAGAATCTGTTTAGGAATTATTCCAGGCCATCAGGGCAAAAACAGAGCTGCCTCTATCAAGTGGCCCCCTGATACGCTGGATTGCAGTGCATGTAAATGTGTCCTTTTGTAATTTAGGATGAAAACCTTGATGGGGCACAACATGCCCATACTTGTGTACAGGGGCGCAACTAGACCCGAACTTCGGGTGGGGGCTAACACTCCCAGCCAGGGCTGGCCCTAGCACTGGTCGCACCCACTGCAACAGTCTTTTTTGGCGCCCCCTCCCCCATTTCCTCCATCTCCATGAATTCCCTCACTACCACTCACCAACAAAGCACCTCATCTCTCTATAGCACCTTTCTGACAAACATTTCATTTTTTATAGCACTACTCATAGTTTACTCACACTCAGTTCTTTGATCTGCATGGTACACGTTCTTTGTAGCAGGCATATTAGCCCTCTGCGCTGTGTGGGTGGCAGGAGTGCCCATGTGAGTGCACGGTGAGCCATGCAACATTGAAAGTAGGGTAAGAGGAGTGACTGCAGGGTGAGTGAGGTGACCATATGAATTTGGGTGCGGATGTAAGTGCAGAGTGGGACGAATGAATGCATGGTTAGTGATGGGCTTGTTTGAGTGAGATTGCAGATTGAGCAGTGAGGGGGACAGGTGAGTGAAGTGTCACATGAGTGCAGGTTGAGTAGTGTGCTTGTGTGACTGCAGGGTGAGGTACAGGGTGAACAGCGCAAGTGCATTGTGAGTGCAGAGTGATCACTGTGAGTGCATGGTAAGCGGGTAAATGGTGTGAGTGCATTGAGATCAGTGTGAGGGCATTGTGATCGCTGTGGGTGCAGGGTGAGCGTGAAAGTGAAGGGCGAGAATGAGGAGCGAGTTGTCTGAATGCAGGGTGCAGTCCCAGACACTAGAAGTAACTCAGCTTGTTATTGACGGCGGTGTAGGGTTTCAGATATGCTAAACTATTGCTATTATGGCATTAACCAGGGATCAGGGTGGAGGAAATAAATGTGCTGATCTTGCAACAAACTTCGAGTTTTATGATTAGGGTTGCCAGCTCATTATTTGGATGGCCCAAGTGGTACAAAAATAAGCAGTCACCCAAAGCTGTATTGTCAGCACTTGTCTGTGCATACTTTGAACAGCAAATATAAATAGAAAGAACTTTTAACCCTTTCCGTGCGTCCGTCGGCCAACGGCCGTCGCGAGCACTACCTCCGTAGTGCTGCGCACGTCCGTTGGCCGACGCGGCCCCGCCCACTCAATAAAACCGCCGCATTGCGGCGGAATTGCCGCCGCGGTTAAGTGGTTAATTGTGTTCTAGGGCTGCCTGAATGATCCATGACTGATAATACAAGGGAACAAAGACAGAAAAGTCACATTACAAATGAATACATACTTCCTTATTTATAACAATATTTAGTGTCAAGACAAGCAATTTGCAGGCTGTTTAAACAACACATGGCTGGCTGGCATTTTGCGCACCTGTCTGTGTCATTTTAAAAGAAACTTTGTCTCCTTTCTGGGAAGAGCTAACCCTCCCAGGACGGGGTTAAATTCGTACAGCTGAAATGCTTCAGCTGCAGTGGGAGGCAGGGAGTCTCCTCTGTTAAAACTGAAAGCAATGAACAGACAGTCATTTCAGCTGCAGTGGGAGGCAAGGAGTCTCCTCTGCTATGAAATCGAAAGGGAAGGAACAGGACTGTCTGTTCGTTTGCTTTCAGTTTTAGCAGCGGAGACTTCCTGCCTCTCACTGCAGCTGAAGCATTTCAGCTCTACCAATTAACCCCTCCTGGGACAGTTAACATGATAATGACAAAAAGCATGGGCACGTCGTGCCCCATCGATTTCCCTCCCTCCCCTCCAACCATACCGGAGTTCTCCAATAAAAAAATCCCCAGAAGACTTGCGATGCAGGACAGTGAAGAGGAACAAAGGTAAGAATAGAGTGGAGTGCGCGCCCCCCCCTGAGATGGTGTCCCGCCCCCCCAGGGGGGCACGCCCCACAGATTGAAGAACTCTGGTCTAGAGTAAAGAACCTCTAGCCTTAACCGCTCAGGGAGAATATGTTATCCTGCCTGTAATTATTACGGTCTTCCATTTGTCCTTTGTAAATGCTGGCTTTTGATTCGTTAATAGGCTTGTTAGTCCCTCCTAAGTACCACCTTGTTTTCATTTGTAAACTCCCATGGCGACTGGCCCTTTTACTTCGGTTGTTACACAGTATGTCTTAAAGCACTATTTTTTGTTGTTGACTTTTTCCTACTGCAGGCACAAAATGCTTTCCTGCAACATTCAGCGCGCCATCTGCGCTTTCACTTTACAAGCAGCCCAGGACAATGGCGGCTGCTTCTTTGAAGTGAAATAGATCTCGCATTTACAAGAGTTTGAGCTATTGGCATTGTAAATGACAATGCCTTTTGTTTATGCGTTAATTATCAAAACAGATAAATAAAAGGCATTGTCATTTACAATGCCAATAGCTTAAACTCTCGCAAATGCGAGACCTATTGCATTGCAAATGCTTGTTTGTTACTGCACTTACCTGTATTAGAAAGTGGCTAAAGGCAGCTACTTTCTTTCTGGATCCTGTGATTTTGCGCAGCCTGTCCCGCAAAAAACAAAAGTAAGAGAAAACATTCACAAACAGCAAACTATTCCTCCAATCCTGGAAAGGCGCAAATTTACTTATTTAAAACAATAGGTACTTACCATCCATTTGGAGTTATATTTTGGAAGTTCTTAGTCATTAATTCAACCTTGAGTGGCATCATTTGTACTTTGGGAATCTAAAGAAACAACGCAAAGAAAAGAGGCTTTACTTAGGTAATGAGACTGTTGAACCTGGACTAATATTAAGAGACTTTGTGTGTGGACATTTTGGATACCTCTATGAACTAGCATTTGTTCAATCTCTTTTTGGTTTGTCTTTTTCTTTTTGTTTAGGAATTAAGTAATTCCTTGTGAGTGAAGACTTATCCAGGTATTGTAGTTTGGGAAGGGGAGGGTTTACAGAGAAGGAACAAACCCATACCAGAGACTCAACCTATGACGCCAGTATAGCCCAGGACAAAGTGATAACCATTGATAACATCCTCCCAGTCGACTGGTCAGACCACCACATCATTCTGTTCCACACGAACCAAGCAGAACCACACACTAGGCATCCTAGGAAAGCTCTCCAGTGGACTAAAAACATAAGCCAGATTCCTCTAGCTGCTCTGGAAGAAAGAATGATATCACTACTTCTCCCAACGACAGATAACCTCTCAATGACCTTACAACCCTATTTAACAGAATGATGTCAGCCGTCCTAGACCAAGTAGCCCCTCTGAGACTAAAAAGGACTAGGGACACCCCCTCAAGACCTCAATACTGACAGAAGGCAACTAAGAGCTGCAGAAAGACTCTGGCAAACAAGTCCATCCTTAACCCATCTTCACCAGCTCAGAGCAGAACTCAGGAAATATATGTCTTTCCAGGGTCTGATATCGAGACATATCTTCCTTTTTCTTTGCCCCTATTAGGCCCTGTACATGCCCCTGTATCACTGCCTTGTAGGCCTCCCAGAGGATACAGTGAGAAGCTACCGACCCCTCATTGTGCTGAAAGTAGCGTTCTGTACCTTCCACTAGTTGGTCCTTCAGTTTTCTATCTTTCAGGTGCCAAGCTGCTATTCAGGGTGGTAGGACATTGTCCATCGCCTGTTCCACCAACCAGGTGAGCATCAGGGAGTGGTCTGAAATGCCTCGCGCTAAGTGCTGAGTGTTGCAGAAGAGCCCTTTCCCGTCTCTGTGGGTAAACAAGTAGTCCAGTCTGAAGAGACTACCCTGCCGAGCTGATAAGCGGGTGTACTGACATTCCATCTTGTTTGGGACCTCCATAAATCAGCCCACCCCAAAGCTTCCGAGAAGGTTTTAAGGCGGGGTTTCACTTCTGGTCTCCCCTTTTTCTGGCCATCTACCAGGCTTCATGGACATGGACATGACATCGTTCATGTCTTCCCCCAGAATCAGGAATCCCACTGTAAATCCAGGAGTGTCGCTCCATGGGAGGAGAGGGGGTCTCCTTGCATCCCTGGTGGGGCGTATACTGAGCCCAGGTTTAGAACTTGCCCCTCCTACTTACCCGTTTGGAGTACAAATATACCTAAAGGGTCTCTCCAAGTCTGGCCCGGGGTGTATGCCTTTGCAAACCGGAGTAAAATACCTGTGCCCCGTGACCCCGAGGAGTAGCCCACATGTTCCATTAGGGTGTATCCCCACCTGGCTAGGGCCCTACAGTTTTGTCCCTTTAGGGGGGTTTCTTGCAGAAAAACTAGGTCAGGCTTTTGCCGCTTTATGTATTGTAGTGCCAATGTGTGCTTGCTCTTAGACCCCAACCCGTTGACGTTCCAGGACATAATTTTAAGTTCGTATTGGTTGTGTAACCCCATCATGCAATAATCTGAAAGTTGTCTCCTTTGTGGGCTGAGTCTCATTTCCTGGTGTGGAATTGATTCCCCTGCCTGTGCCATGAATTTTCGATTGTTTCGCTGAGTTCCTTGCAACTGCTGCTAATACTACTTCTAACTGAACTTTTCCCCGAACTCCCCCATCCCTGCTACCCTGTACCGTGGGACTAAAACTGCCCACAACCCCAATTTGCAGAGCACCTGTCGCCCTCAAGTAGAACTGAACCGTATTAGGGGGTTGGCCGCTCCACTCTATCCACCCTACGAGCCCACATAGCCCGCCGACCCTCTGTGGTTGAAGGGAGCACTAAAGCCACACACCCAGGCCACGGGGGGCCACCCAACCTCCCTCAAGCCGCCCGGTGGAAGAAGGAAGGAGAGTCTGAGAGAACATAGTCCATACATCTGGCTTCCAACGTCTGCAATTTTACCCCTCCTTCCTCCCCCAGATTCCCACCCAGGCTCATAGTTCCGGCTGTAAGTGAGAGCCCTGCCTTTCAGCTACTGTGTGTTCATACCCTCAAGTCTTTGGATCCCCAGTTCTCACCTGCCTCAATTTCTCCTGAGTTCCGGGCCTAGTATATTGCTGGATCTGGCTCCACGTCTCACCGGACCATCTTCTTAACTCAGGGAGTGCCCATCTTGGCTGTTGTGGGGGTGGGTCCTCTTTGGGCCCTTCTGTCTTCGACATTCCATGCGCGCCACCCATCTATCCAGTCCCACACTTCCGCAGGTGATTAGAAAAACCAGGATTTCCCCTCAGCGAGGACTCGCAGTTTGGCCGGGAATAGCATCATGTATTTCAGTTCTTTTTCTCTGAGCACCCTCTTTACCTCCTCAAAGCTCTTTCATTGCTTCTGGACTTGTAAAGTAAAGTCGGGAAAGAAACAGATTGTGGTATTTTCATACTTTAGTTCTCCTTGTGTGCGGGCCGTCTGTAAGATTGCATCTCGGTCCCTGTGGTTCAATATCCTGGCTATTATGGTGTGCGGCGGGGCCCCGGGCCTTGGCTGCGGGACCGGTTCCCTATGCACTCTCTCGACTGAGAAGAACTTTGAGAGACGTTTGGGACGAAGGTGTGTCGTGATTAAGTCCTCCACAAACAGGTCTACACTTTGGGCCTCCGCTCCCTCCGGCACCCCCACGATGCGTATGTTGTTGCGTCTAGCCCTCTCCTCCTGGTCCTGGATTCTCACTGCTAGTATCTCCTGCTGTTTTGACACTGTGCGTACTTGTTCCTCCAGGGACTTAGAGGAGGTCTGGAGGTCGTGGATGTGAGTGTCCCCCGTTCTCACCTTGTCCGACATCTTTTGGAAGTCCGCCCATAGGAGCCCCACATCAATAATAACTGAGTCTATTTTGGGTTTGAGGGAGGTCTTGAGATCTTGTATTGCTGCCATGATTGCCCCAAGGGTGGGCTCGGGGGGAGTCGCTGAGTCTCAGGACTGCCCAGTCCACTCTAGATGTTGCCTGGGAACTGCATATTTGCCCATTTTGTTGGTTTGAGACTGCTCCTGTCCCTTGGGCTTCACCATTTCACTAGGGCGTCCGGTCTCTCCGAGGTTTACATGCTCTGCTCCCTCGTTGATTGCTGTCTTTCAACCACTCACTCCACATATGGCTTTCCCACCAGTGGGTGCTACCCCAGTCTCTCCACCCTCAGGCCCAAGGATATCGTGGTGGGTTTTGTCTCTAGTGATGTATCTCGTGGACTCACCGCCTTCTCCGGGGTTTCTGGGATATATGTGGGGTCTCGCTGAGCCTCCGACCACTGAAGGCCACAGTCACGCCACCTTGGATGTCAGTCTGTTCGAGTTCCCGATCTGGGCCTGGGTCGCCCGCAATATTTCTCCAGGAGGAACAAAGGGCGGGCGGGTGGTGATGTTCCAGGAGAAGGGGCAACAGCTTCCTCCACGTTGTTATTCGAGCCCTTCAAGTAATTTCCAGTGTCTCGTCATTTCAAATGATCGCGTCCTCTCTAGACTGACACATTCAAGCATCCACTGGAATCACACCCCACAACAGATGATGGAAACTCCCCCACTCTTTCCTCGAACTACCAAGCAGTGATCGCCTCTCTTGAGATCGATGGGTGCAACCAAATCCCAGGATCCCCCACAATCCCCAGAAGCTGGAAGGTATTCAACCCACTTATGGAGATGGACATTTCTAAGTTAAGTGATAATTCAAAGCCTTCCTCCTACCTCGCAGACCTGCCCCGGCCTCCCTGGCAAAAAAATCTCAATCAGGTCATAACCCCCCCTCTGGATGATGATAATAAACAGCTCCCTAAGTACTGGGGTTATGCCAGACTGCCTAAAATTAGGCCACGTGACTCCACTGCTAAAATAAATGGGATCAGACCTTTATGACCTCAGCAACTTTAGGCCCGTCTCCAACCTTCCCTGCCTGGCTAAAACTCTTGAGAAATGTGTCCTAATCCAACTCAACCAACACATCGACACTAACAATCTCCTTGACCCACACTAGTCGGGCTTTAGAAAGGGATGTAGCACAGAAACAGCTATACTAAATATAGCTGATGACATACACAAATCTCTGGATGTTGGACAATGCTGTCTGCTCATCCTCCTAGACCTATCAGCGGCCTTCGACACAGTCGACCACAAGCTTCTTCTAAACATCTTCAAACAACGGATTGGAGCTGACGTCTTGGTTCTGCAATGGTTCACATCATTTCTTCATAACCGCTCTCAACAAATAAAAATAAATAATTCAACTTCAAATACCTCCGCTATAACCAGAGGTGTTCCCCAAGGCTCAGTCCTCTCACCTACACTCTTCAATATCTACATGGAGTCCCTCACTATCATACTTAAACAAGCAAACATCCCCTCCCACCTCTATGTGGACGACATCCACCTTTACCTGGAAATATCCTCTCTAGATGGCGTACGCGGACTAAATGATACGCTCATAAATATCAAAAACTGGCTATCACACAACCACCTGAAACTCAACCACGAAAAGACGGAAATTCTTCTCCTCTCCAACAATGAACAGACCCGCCCAGATCCAAGAGTGGCTAAAGCTTATCAATTCTCTAAACTGCAATCTATCCTTGGCTGGTTCCACCAAGTCGCTGGGGATCACACTGGACCCAAACCTGAACATGAGCTCACACATAAAGACTACCACAAGGAGAGCCTTCTACAAATTAAAACTCCTTAATAAAATCAAGCCCTTCCTCCCTACAAATGATCTCAAAACTGCAACGGAAGCCCTGGTTCTGTCCAGACTAGACTATGGGAACGCTACCCTCACTGGCACTGCGAAGTCCCACTTAGCCCCCCTGAGAACCACTCTAAACGCAGCAGCAAAGATAGTCAAAAGACACAGTCCCATCTCCCCCTCCCTGAACAGGGCCGTTTCTACCATTAGGCAAGACTAGGCGGCCGCCTAGGGCGGCAAAAGGGGGAGGGCGGCAAAAAACATGAGTTTGGGAATCCCCTTGAACGGCCTTCGACCTTGAAAGCGCATTGGGTAGCGCCTTCTACAATTCGACATGACGTCACGTTCGGCGCTACGGGCGGGGGCCGTGCGCGCCGATTTCCGACTTCCGATTCGCTCTCGACCCGATCGGAGTCGGACCTCTGTGCTCGCACGGTCGCACCCTGTGCTGACCCCAAGCTGCCTGCCCACTTCTAGGAGCATCCGTTCTTCTGAGAGGTAAAATTACCACCTTATATGAAATCAGATCTACTCTCGTGTGTTTCTCCGGGAACGAAGTAAAAGACGTTTAAATTCGCAAGACACTTGCTGGGCGTAGAGCACTGTTCACCATCCAGTGCTTCAAATGGGCAGATACTTACAGGCACCGAGTACCCGCACTTCATTAATTCGAAGGGGAGAGCACCTGCACTTCTTAGCAGTGATGCAATGCTTTTAGCACGAGAGTCCCTGCACTTCTCAGAAGCAAACCGGTACTCTGAGATAACGAGTACCTACACTTTAAGATTCCTTGGCTATGTCAAGAACTGAGCATGACGCAATGGTGCTCCACGGGTCCCGGTAGGAGTCGCACTGGTCCCACTGCGCGTCACCGATTTCATTTATCCGCTGCCTTTTAAGGGGCCGGTGGGGAGGGCAGGGGCTTGACAGCACTGACTATTTACGACTCGGTGTCGATGCCTGCTTCATCCGAAGGATCAGCAAGTAGAAGAACTACACTGCTTGCGCTGATCCGACAGTAAATCCTCGATACGTGTATTTGGCACCACAGCAACACAGTGAAACACTACTATATCAAACTCCTCCGTGGGTGCTAGTTCCAAAGCAAGTGCTGTGGCACCTACGTATGGTAACCTTCCTGCCTCACCATCCCAGACTCTAAGCATCTACACCTCAGTTAAATCTGCCACAGTCCTGTCCACCCTGCTCCCCTGGTCCGGCAGCGCCCTCTTCACTAGCTCTCCCCACGCCCCAACAGTAAGCACGCCCTGCTGTCCTCTCTTCCATATTATCCACCATGTATACCTGGCAGGAACGGGAAGATAAAGTTTGCGTATGCACTCATCTCATGGGAGCCTCATAGCGAGACCATGGTATGGGGAATATGGGTGTAAATAATGTGACTTATCATTAGGGGTGCATTTGTAGCGACTACACACATTGGTGGAAATTCTGCCACAGACTTTCAGCCATTGCTAGAAATTCCGCAGGCAGGTAGGTTTGCTCATTTTAGCAGGAATCCATCCGGGTGATTTACGCCTTCCTAGGGGTCATGTCAAAATATGGCAACATTCCCTCTGCCGGCATGCAGAGTTGCAAAATCTGCAGCGGAAGGATGATACTTCTGCTGCTCAAACTCTGAACCTGACCCTTGTTGTATTTGCGTCTGTAGAATAGGTCTGCAATATGAACAATCTTCAAATCCCATACTACGGTTCAATACCGCATTCATACTAACGCCTCTGTAGAATGATGAATTTCCATCTACCTCACATTCTGCTAGGGGCAAACACCATACTTATCTGCTGCAATGGTGAAAAAGGTAGTGGTTAATGTGTTTCTAATATTGATGTTGCATTTATTTTTACCGATTTTCAACCATTACCTATTATGATCACACATATTACCTCACCCGTTTGAGGTTCTTCTAGAGATTCTCCATAGGCTACCTCTCTATTGAACCCTCCCTCTAATCTGTCACTCATCTCTCTCCACTCTTTCTGCTTCTCGTAAATTCACATGTTCTCACTTTTCACTCACCCCTTTAAGACTCCTGGCGCTGAATGTCTTGTTGGGTGACTCATGCTGAGCAGTAGTGGGGCTCCCTACCAGGGACTATTCACCCCTCTGCTCGGAAGGAAGGGGGTGAGAGGGGTCAGCAAATTAATGAGGAGAGGCAATGCAGAGTCTGGTTGAGAGTCAGAGCACAAGCTGAGCCATCCATCAGCCTGTCCAGTTTTCAGTGTTTATTTTGTTGTGAATTTCAGTGGTGTTTTATCAGTGTTTTCCAATATTTTGAAATCTATGCTTATCAGTGTTTGTTGAGGTGCCAAACCCCTAAAATAGACAACAACTATGTTTTACAAAAAAAATGCTCTTTTTGCAGTGATTGTTATAAAGCTCGTATTTAATTCAAAGGAGAAGTAATGTGGGGTATATAAAAGGGAGGGGGCAGCATTTATCAATTCTCGCCTAGGGCGGCAAAACACCTAGAAACGGCCCTGTCCCTGAAAGATCTAAAGTGGCTCCCAATTGAAGCTCGCTGTCACTTCAACACTGCTTGTCTCATTCACAAAGTCTTTAACACTGGTAAACCAGCCTACCTGGCGGCCAAACTCACTAAGGCAGGGCAGTCGAGAGGCCTAAGAAGCACCAACACCCTACTTCTCACCCCCCCAAAGAAACATAAACACAAAGCCCTGGCTCACTCCTTCTCGGGCAATGCCCCCAAAATCTGCAACTCCCTACCAGTAGATGTCAGGACCAACCCCTCCTGCATGATCTTTAAGAGACAACTAAAGGATCGTCTCCTCGTTCAGCACCTTAACCCTCTGGACGGTAAAGCGTGGCACATATTGGCAATCTCTACTCTGCTCAATATATAGATTGTTGTGTTTCTCTCGACACCAATCTGGAAGCAACTCTCAACTCAGTTATTTACAATTACTTATTGTTGTCTGATATTATTGCCTGTGACAATGTTGTAAAGCGTTCCGATACCCTCAGTTCTTGCCAGCGCTGTATAAAACTCTAAAAATAATAAAAGCTTCCACCTCATTGGCTGAAGTTTGGGGGCTATTAAATGAGGTGGATGTGCTACTAAATGTACAATATTGTTTCAGGCCTATGGCCATTTTTTCACTGTACACTGTATACTGCTATTTTAATGTACCGGGGATTCCCAGCCTTGCAATGGGACATGATTCAAGCATGTGAATATATAAAAGATATCAATCTTGGAGAACTGGAGTTACATGTAAGTAACTCATTTATTCCTGTAGCCAAAAAACAAGCCAAATGAATTGTAGATTTAAACCAGCTCAGACCCAAGTAAGTCCTGCTGCACCGCACCCATGACCAACCAATGGTACTGCTACGCCCTCCCATTGAATATAACGAAGGCAGAGACTTAAAATAAAACCAGATAGGAAATAATGTTAAAATTAATTTATTTATTTTGACTTTTAAAACTATATATAAAGGTAATTTAATGTAAAAAAATAAATACTATTTTATCATTAAATATTATAATTACCTTTTTTAATTTTAAACAAATGGAACTTACTTTTTATAATTTTTAATACATAATATATACATATACACATTTTACTTTAGCTGGTATTTTTTTTACATAAATCTTTTAAAGACTCTCCCTGTGCATGGCCTTTTTGTCCCCCTGTCCTGTGTACCACCCCAGGCTGTCCCTGTGCACGGCCCTGTTGCCCCCCTGTCCTGTGTCTCACCCCGGACTGTCTCTGTGCACAGGGCCGTTTCTAGGTGTTTTGCCGCCCTAGGCGAGAATTGATAAATGCTGCCCCCTCCCTTTTATATACCCCACATTACTTCGCCTTTGAATTAAATACGAGCTTTATAACAATCACTGCAAAAAGAGCATGTTTTTTTGGAAAACATAGTTGTTGTCTATTTTAGGGGTTTGGCACCTCAACAAACACTGATAAGCATAGATTTCAAAATATTGGAAAACACTGATAAAACACCACTGAAATTCACAACAAAATAAACACTGAAAACTGGACAGGCTGATGGATGGCTCAGCTTGTGCTCTGACTCTCAACCAGACTCTGCATTGCCTCTCCTCATTAATTTGCTGACCCCTCTCACCCCCTTCCTTCCGAGCAGAGGGGTGAATAGTCCCTGGTAGGGAGCCCCACTACTGCTCAGCATGAGTCACCCAACAAGACATTCAGCGCCAGGAGTCTTAAAGGGGTGAGTGAAAAGTGAGAACATGTGAATTTACGAGAAGCAGAAAGAGTGGAGAGAGATGAGTGACAGATTAGAGGGAGGGTTCAATAGAGAGGTAGCCTACGGAGAATCTCTAGAAGAACCTCAAACGGGTGAGGTAATATGTGTGATCATAATAGGTAATGGTTGAAAATCGGTAAAAATAAATGCAACATCAATATTAGAAACACATTAACCACTACCTTTTTCACCATTGCAGCAGATAAGTACGGTGCTTGCCCCTAGCAGAATGTGAGGTAGATGGAAATTCATCATTCTACAGAGGCGTTAGTATGAATGCGGTATTGAACCGTAGTATGGGATTTGAAGATTGTTCATATTGCAGACCTATTCTACAGACGCAAATACAACAAGGGTCAGGTTCAGAGTTTGAGCAGCAGAAGTATCATCCTTCCGCTGCAGATTTTGCAACTCTGCATGCCGGCAGAGGGAATGTTGCCATATTTTGACATGACCCCTAGGAAGGCGTAAATCACCCGGATGGATTCCTGCTAAAATGAGCAAACCTACCTGCCTGCGGAATTTCTAGCAATGGCTGAAAGTCTGTGGCAGAATTTCCACCAATGTGTGTAGTCGCTACAAATGCACCCCTAATGATAAGTCACATTATTTACACCCATATTCCCCATACCATGGTCTCGCTATGAGGCTCCCATGAGATGAGTGCATACGCAAACTTTATCTTCCCGTTCCTGCCAGGTATACATGGTGGATAATATGGAAGAGAGGACAGCAGGGCGTGCTTACTGTTGGGGCGTGGGGAGAGCTAGTGAAGAGGGCGCTGCCGGACCAGGGGAGCAGGGTGGACAGGACTGTGGCAGATTTAACTGAGGTGTAGATGCTTAGAGTCTGGGATGGTGAGGCAGGAAGGTTACCATACGTAGGTGCCACAGCACTTGCTTTGGAACTAGCACCCACGGAGGAGTTTGATATAGTAGTGTTTCACTGTGTTGCTGTGGTGCCAAATACACGTATCGAGGATTTACTGTCGGATCAGCGCAAGCAGTGTAGTTCTTCTACTTGCTGATCCTTCGGATGAAGCAGGCATCGACACCGAGTCGTAAATAGTCAGTGCTGTCAAGCCCCTGCCCTCCCCACCGGCCCCTTAAAAGGCAGCGGATAAATGAAATCGGTGACGCGCAGTGGGACCAGTGCGACTCCTACCGGGACCCGTGGAGCACCATTGCGTCATGCTCAGTTCTTGACATAGCCAAGGAATCTTAAAGTGTAGGTACTCGTTATCTCAGAGTACCGGTTTGCTTCTGAGAAGTGCAGGGACTCTCGTGCTAAAAGCATTGCATCACTGCTAAGAAGTGCAGGTGCTCTCCCCTTCGAACTAATGAAGTGCGGGTACTCGGTGCCTGTAAGTATCTGCCCATTTGAAGCACTGGATGGTGAACAGTGCTCTACGCCCAGCAAGTGTCTTGCGAATTTAAACGTCTTTTACTTCGTTCCCGGAGAAACACACAAGAGTAGATCTGATTTCATATAAGGTGGTAATTTTACCTCTCAGAAGAACGGATGCTCCTAGAAGTGGGCAGGCAGCTTGGGGTCAGCACAGGGTGCGACCGTGCGAGCACAGAGGTCCGACTCCGATCGGGTCGAGAGCGAATCGGAAATCGGCGCGCACGGCCCCCGACCGTGTCGCCGAACGTGACGTCATGTCGAATTGTAGAAGGCGCTACCCAATGCGCTTTCAAGGTCGAAGGCCGTTCAAGGGGATTCCCAAACTCATGTTTTTTGCCGCCCTCCCCCTTTTGCCGCCCTAGGCGGCCGCCTAGTCTTGCCTAATGGTAGAAACGGCCCTGTCTGTGCAGGGAGGGTCCTGCTGTCCTGCTGTCCCCTGTCCTGTACCTCACCCCGGACTCTCCCTGTGCAGGGACCTGTTGTCCCCTGTTCCGTGTCTCATCCGGTGCTTCAAATGTAAATATAGAAATGCTGGTTTTCACTACTTAGAGGACCTGTTTGCTTCTGAGAAGTGCGTACCGGACAGTCCCTGCCCATTTAAAGCACTGGGCTCACCCAAGACTCTCCCGTCTACTTGCTATCGCTTCCTCCTCCATCTTCTGTCTCTACCCCTGGCCCTTCTTCTCCTCCTCTATCCTATACCCTTTCAAGGCACTCTCTGTACAGCTCCCCTTTCCCGTGAGCCCCCCTCCTCCTCGGATCCCCTCCACAGAGCTCCCCTCCACAGAGCTCCCCTCCTCCTCGGATCCCCCCCCCCTCCCCACAGAGCTCCCCCCTCCTCTATGCTGTTCTTAAACCCTTGCATCCCTCCACGCACTTGGCCACCTTGGAAAGTAATAATTCTGTAATTGGTGCATAATGTGACATATAGGCCTGTGTTGCTACGGTAACGTGAATCGAGGGATTATAAATGTGTCTGTAGCATAAAAACAATCTTTTGTGCCATTTTCTCAAATGGCTGTTGGCGTTCCTCTCACACCTTTATTAAATATTCTTGGACCGTGTTCAGAAGACTCCCCGAGCGCAGGGCCTTTGCAGGGCAGACGCCACACTGGTGCTAACAATACCGCGGCTTGCTTACATCCTAAAAGAGGTATTTGCACAAGCTGATCCGTCTTGAAGACACTGCGACTTGTTTACCTCTGGAACGCGGTGATGTCACTGAGCGGCACACTCTGCTGTCTCATGTTAGCTGGTGTGTTAATCGTTGCGTGAATAAAATTGTGTAATTAGTACCCTTTGCTTCAATTAATCACATAGGCCACATGTATCAATATTGTAAATAGCGATTAACTAATTGCGATTTTCTGAGAATCGCAATTAGGTAATCATGATTCCTAGTGGGTCACAAATGACCTACCTCGTGAATATTAATGAGGTAGGTAGCAATTTGCGACCCATTGGGAATCGCTAGAATCACAGGGATGGTGGTCTGCTGGTGTCAGCAGACCACCATGTCCGTGGTTGCTTTTAAATAAATAAATCATATTTTTGTGTGAATGCAGCCCGTTTTCCTAAAAGGAAAACGGGTTGCGATCAAAAAAGAAAAGTTAAGGGGGAGATTTACAAAAAAGGCATGCAACGCAGCGCAGCCCCCGCGAGGCTGCGCTGCGTTGCGTGACAGGGAGGGAGCAGGAGAGCGCCATATCTACAGAGATATGGCTCTCTCCTCCCCTTTCCCTTGCGCTGGCGCTGATTTCAGCGGCCGTGCGCCATGCACACACCTAAGCACCATAGCGCTAGGGTGTGTGCATTAGTCTAGCATAGGTTTTGTACAGGAATGGTACCCTTCTTGTACAAAATACTATGCCTAGACACCATGGAAAGCTTTTCCCACTTTGTATGCATGCTGCACAGAGCAGCAGGCATACAAAGTGGTAAAAACACAGAGAAATTAAAGCATTTCTCTTGTTAGCGCCTCCTTTGAAGGGGCGTTAACTTTTGGTGCAAAACCATGTCTATAAATCTTTGTAAATATGGTTTTGTGTCAAAGGGCATGGGTGGTTGCATGGGAACGCCCATGTTTCACCCATGTAACGCCCCCGTGGTGCTAAGTAATGCAAAGCAGTGCCTCGCGCTGCTTTGCACTACTTTGAGGGTGCTTTCCAGCGCAAAACAAGTTTTGAGCTAGGAAGTACATAGCAAAAAAAACATTTTGCGCTGATTAGCGTCACTTTGTGATGCTAACCCGGCGCAAAATGTTTGTAAATCTCCCCCTATGTTTTCTTTTCATTTTTTAAGAGCAGGCAGTTGTCCGTGGGACCACTGCCTGCTCTGAAAAAAGTTTGTACTACCATTCTAAAAGAGAAATGGTCCCCTTGGGACCCCTTCCCATTTGCGAAGGGTTACCACCAACTTGAAGTTGGTAGTAACATGCAAATGTTTTGCGACCGCATTTTGGTCAGTAAAACATTCTTACATACTGCTGCTGTTCGGTATTAGGAAGGGACGCCCTAAACACGCCCCTTCCTAACACCGAATCGCAAACCCTATGTGCATTTCGATAATAGTTTACCGAATCACAAATAGGGTTTGGTACATCAGAAAATGGGCTTTTTTTGGTTGCAAACAGCCCAATTCTGCAAATAGGGCCGTTTGCCAGCAGAAATAAGTTTCTTACATCTGGCTCATAATATGATAGAGACTTCTAGCCACAGATTCCTTACCGTAGAATTTTCCCCAAGCATCAGACTGGATCTGGAAATTTTTCTTGAGCAGTGCCACTGCGCATGGCAGGTGGTGTTGTTTGGCTCTGCGTGGCGTCGTCCGTGCCGGAAGTGACGTGCGCTCTGCCTATATAGACGCCAACTTAGCACACTGATGTCAGTTCTTTTCTTTCTGCTCCGGTCAGCGCATATCTGGGAAGAGTTACCCCTAGTAAATTTTTGACTACCTTTCTTTGATGTTTTGTCGAAGTGTTTTGAGGTTTTCCTCCTGTGTGGCAGGTTATGTCATCCAAGAAGGCTGGCTTCAAGCCCTGCGGCACCTGTCACCACTTGATGTGACAGACCCACACCTTGTGCACCTCTGCAACCTCGAGCATGACCTTGACCCTGAGGCCTGGTCCGATTGCTGCACCATGCACCCAAAGAACTTTAGGGAGCAATCCCTCAAGCTCCTGGTGGCTCGACATGCGATAATCAAGATCCCTGTCGAGGGGAAGGTTCCGGGAGAGGTCGCGGAGTCTGAAGAGTTTGTTGCACTCAAAGTCATTGGGTCATTGGGGTAAGTCCCACCTCAAGAAAAAGAAGACGTCGATTCATGCTTCGAATTCTTCTCATTCGTCGGCAGACAAAACCAGGGAATGTCCCTTGAGGCCAGGCTCCACGGTTGACCAGCACCTGGGCTAGCTCCGCGCCTTCCAAAGTTTCCAGGAGCCGGAGCGACCTACGCCCTGTTGAGAGAGCTTTATGAGGCTATGCACCTCATCTTTGGATGGCCCGTTCCCTCAAGGCGCCCCTACTAGACTCATGGTAGTGGTTCTGGCGCCAGTCAGGCCCTAGGGATCCACAGATGGATCTGGATCTGCTCCAGTTGTGCCATGTCAACCTTTCCCAGCGCCGGTCCCCAGGCCGACGCTCTTGGCATAGGAGGCCCCTACCGGCGGTGCCATCCCCATTTACATCTCCAACTCTGACACAGTACCAGAGGGGCGTCACCCGATGGCAACTCTGGCACCAACTGGAGCCATGCCTTCCAGGCCAGAGTGGGGCCCTATTGCAATGGGCTAGGGCTTGGGAAAGAATGGGAGGGGAATGGGAGGAGTCCCTGGAGCCTGAAAAATACCAACCTTATGAATCCCTGGACTGGTGTGAGGATCTGGGTGAAGCCAGCAGACTAGACACTTCTCCAGATACTGGCATGCTTTCTCCCCCTAACGTGGCTACGGAGGAGGGAGCTTCATTTGCCTTTATATTGCAGAGGGCAGCTTAGGCCCTAGACCTTAGTTTGCCCTTGGTGCCATGCTCTCCCAGGCTGTTGCAGACGGGAGGGATGCAGCTAAGTACACCATTAGATGTGAACTAGACACCACCGACTTACTAGGCAGAGCGGTTTTTCCGACAGTGGTGCTGCGACGCCATGCCTGGTTGAGGACTACTGGCCTTTCTGGGGATGTCTAGACTTCACTCATGGACATTCCCTTTAATGGCTCCCGTTTCTTCGGAGACAAGGCGGTTTCAGCGCTGAAGTTCTTTAAGAACAGCACTGCTACAGTCAGGTCCTTTGGCCTATCCATGCACCCTCGTCACACTCAATCCGCCTTTTGCTCCTTTTGTGCACATGGAAGGGGCATCTAGTCGCGTCCTTACCCACCCAGCCACTGCGGCACGCACGTTTTCTAGTCTCTGCGTAGCCTTGGTCAGGTGGGCAGCAGCTGGGCAGTCCACCACCCACTTCAACAGCCGTAGCCTCCAAACCCTCCTAGTCTGGACATTTACCATCATGGCACCCAGTGGGAAGCAGGATTCCTCATCACCTACCCCACTGACACTCCATAACATCGGACAGGTGGGTTTTGCATATTGTCCGAAGGGGCTACTCACTCCCCTTCGAGACTACTCTTCCCTCCATGCCAACTACGTACGACAGGCTGATGGAGGACCACCAATCTCTTCTCCGCCAGGAAGTAATGGCTCTTTTGACCAAAGGAGCCATAGAGTGAGTCATAATGCCAGAAGTAGGTCGTGGTTGTTATTCCCACTACTTTCTGGTGCCCAAGAAGGATGGAGGCCTACGTCCTATCCTAGACCTGCGCTCTCTCATCTTCTTACTCAAGAAGAAGAAGTTCAAAATGCTCACTCTTGCTCAGGTCCTATCTGCCTTGGACCCAGGAGACTGGGTGGTAGCATTGGAATTGAAGGACGCATACTTCCATTTACCCTTCCTTCCTGCCCACAGGCGTAACTGCTGTTCACGGTGGGCTACAAGCACTTTCAGTCAGCTGTGCTCCCCATTGGCCTCACCAGTGCCCCTTGGGTGTTTACCAGGGTGATGGCGGTGGTTGCCGCTCATCTGCGGAGATCAGAGGTGCTAGTCTTTCCCTATCTCGACAACTGGCTGTTGAAGGCGGGCTCGCCCCAGGCTATTGTCTTCCACCTTCAGAGTACAGCAGACCTCCTGCATTCACAGGGGTTCCCTATCTATGTGCTGAAGTCACACCTCATTCCTGCTGGTGACACATACCCATTGGCATGTGTGGGTTCTCCAGTGGGCGCAGCATCAGGGGAATCTCTCTGACATAGTCCAGATCTCAGAGGGAACTGCGAAAGATCTGCAGTGGTGGTTAACAAACCGCGATTAGGTCATCGGCAGACCCCTCTCCCTTCCCCATCCAGATCTGACAATAGTGACAGATATGTCACTCCTGGGATGTGGCAGCCATCTGGGAGAGGTGGAGATCAGAGGACTCTGGTCTCCAGCGGAATCCGGACTCCTTATCAACCTGTTGGAGCCCCAAGTGATCTGATTTGCATTGAAAGCCTTTCTACCCTCCATCCAGGAACAGCTGGTGCAAGTGTTCACGGACGACACCACTGTCATGTGGTACTGCAACAAACAGGATGGTGTGGGGTCTCTGGACATGGCTGGAAGGACATATCCCTGGTGATTCAACATCTGCCGAGCTCTCTGAACTCCAGAGCGGATGAACACAGCCGCAAATGCCTCCCAGATCACAAATGGCATCTCCATCCGGAGGTGGTGCAAGGTCTCTTTCAGCAGTGGGGAGAGCCTTGGTTAGATCTGTTCACGACTGACGCGAATGCGCAATGTCAGTAGTTCTGCACTAGAGTTTCCAAGCTGGCTTTCATTCAGAGACTCTTTTCATCTTGAGTGTAGCTCAGGTCTCCTGTACGCCTTTCCACCCATACCACTCCTGCCCAGAGTTCTCAAGAAGATCAGGAATGATCGGGCCCAAGTCACCCTTGTGGCTGCAGATTGGGCACAGAGAGTCTGGTATGACGAGCTGTTGAGAATGGCCATAGGTCCTCTGTGAGAAGCTGGCATGGTATATGATGTCCACTTATGTAGGTGGGCACCTTGCACCAATCCAGACAACACTTATGGTGATTTAAAAGGTCTTAGACAACCGTAGAAAGCTCTCTAAGTGGAAGCTGTGGAGAGCAGCCTTCAGGCTTAGTCCAGAAGGAGTGTAAAGCAGCTTGTTTTACCAGAATGCAATCTTATAGTATAGATTAAGTGAAAAGAACCACATCAAATATTTATAATTTTTTTGATTTATTATATAGTACTCTCTAGTACATTCAAATATCTCCTACACAGAGATAAACACAATGCACATAATACTTTAGCAAAGAAACACAGTAAATAGCATGTAATACACAGTGGACCCTAGGGGGGACCAAACCATATACTAAGAAAGTGGTAGAAGAACCACGACTCGGGTCAAGACAATGTCGAGAGGACATAGAAGTGCTGGGGACCCACAGAACCACCCAAGGTAAGTAGATAGGGACCCCACGGAGAGCGTGTGCAGTGAGGGAACATGACCGCGTGCTCCATACAACTCTACATGTAAGTCGCGGTTGGATTTTTAAATATTAAGGCCCCTTCCCAGTGGACCCTGAAGAAACCCTGCGGAAGACAGAAGGTTGGAATACCCTAGTGCCCACGTTACCTACACCAGGGAAGCCGGGTGCATACGTGTGAAGTGGTGTCAGAAACCACCGTCGAACCCAATGGAGGACTTCAGGAAAGTGCCGCTGCTGAAGAAGGAGAAAGTGTCCGGTGGAATCCGGAGGTGGATTCCTAGATGAGAGGTACCTGCAAGCAGAGGGCACAGAGTCTGTCACTCAGGAGTGACCAGGAGACTTGAAAGACGAATGCCCTCCGATGTCGGGTGTTGCAGGATGGGTGACGATGACCGTGACTCTGCAGCTGTGAGGACCAGGCGATGCTGAGGAGGACCAGGAGCCATGCACAAGCTGTCCCACGAAGGATGTCGAGTGCTGAGGGGTGGGTTTCCGGCGGGAGCACCAACAAGCCTTGGCAAATGCAACCCACGTAGGAAGTGAAGAAGGAGCAATGTCGGGACCAGCAAGATCCAGGGGACTCACCACAAACAGGGGAGTCAGGGCAGGCCCCGAGCAATTAGGGGAGCCCAAAAGAAACAAGTGTGATCCTCAAATGGACCCACAGGCCGGAGGCACTGGAGTTGCGAGAGGACCTCAAGCAGCTCACCAAAAGATGCAGGCCACGATGCACACAATGTGGTGTGGTTGAAGATTCTGGTCACTGGAGGTGCTCGAGGTTAGGGTTACTTGGAGCCCAAAGATCTTCTTGGAAGGAAGCCAACAAGCCTTTGCAACTGCAAGTTGACGCGGTGCACAGGGGTTCGGGGTTCGGTTATTGCAACCCCCATGAGGGATACTGGCCTCAAACTTGGTGAGAGGACAGGGCAGGCCTCGGGAGCTGTGGAAAATCCCCATCTGTGTTGCAGAACATTACGGAGTTCGGAGGAGCGCAGGATCAGCAGACCAGTCGACTTAGTTGCGGTGCCTGCGAATGCAGGGGACTGACTCCTTCACTCCAAGGGAGATTCCTTCAAGTGTCTTTGATGCTTCACAGGCCTTGGAAGGTTCCTGTATGATGCACAGGCACAGACGATGCAGCAGACTGGAAGGGAGACAAAGTCAGGCCCAAACGAAGTCCAGTGAAGTCCAGAGTGCCCAGACGGTAGAAGAAGAAGTGGTGTCTGATCTGAATCTTATCCCACGACGAATCTAGGGACCTACACCCACGTAAGCCCTTAAATACCCTAGGGAAAGGGTTGGGAAGATTCAGGGGACCCTGCCAGGAAGGTTACTCCCATGTCCTTTGTCCAGTTTCGCGCCAGAGCGAGGGCCAACGGCTCCCAGGACTGGTTTGAACTGGACTATGCACAGGGACACCAAATGTGCCCCTCATGCAGACTGAGTGGCGCTGGCAAGCGCACCCACCCCTCCCCAATACACTATATCCTGTCTGGGAGGTGGTCACACCTACCTGTGACAGGATGCCTATTGTTCTGCCTTCCCCTGCTCGAGCTTGGCTCAGCAGCAGGATATCAGAATCGTGTCTCTGGTCGGCAGCAACCATTTTGTGCCGTCCGGGTCAAGAAGGCTGGTACTGGGAACACTGAGAGCCTAATGGAGGGCTCTTCCAGTGCTTGATAGGATTCGTTGCAGCCAGTTTCGAGATGGTCATTGCGTAATTACGCGGTGCCCCTCTATATAGTATATGGCTGCTTCTCTGACAATCCGGGAGAATGGACTCCGTAGGCTGCAGGGGTGTCCTGCTCATGCAGGGGCGCCCTCTCACTTAGAACCAAGCACCCTGCCCTCAGGATTGTAAAGGCCTGCTATAGGGGTGACTTCTAGGTTTTAAGTGCAGTGACCCATAGATGTAGTAATATCTTTCATAAGTGGTGCTAGCACCAGCTTACACAGGCTGCAATGGCGGCCTGTAGTTCCATTTTGAATGGTCTCTCATGGGTGGCATAATGCATGCTTCAGCCCATGGGGGACCTCTGGGGTACCTATGCCCTGGGTACATGGGTACCAAATACTAGGGACTTATAAGGTTACCCCAGTATCCAATCTGGGGGGTATCTAAGTACTGAACATAACAATTTAGGGAGAAAGCAGATAGACTGGGGTCCTGAGTAGCAGGATCCCAGTCAGACTAGTCAAATACAGCTTAGCACCAGGCAAAAAGTGGGGGTAACCATAGAAGCAGATCCTACTTTCCTACATCCTCCGATCAGGCTGCCCCTCCGGGAGGATATTCTGTCACAGCAGCAGGGGAGGGTTCTCCACCAAATCTGTCAACACTCCTCCTTCTTGCGTGGAGCTTGAGCGGAGACAGTTGACAGCTTTCGATCTTCCTCCGGAAGTCTATAACGTAATCTTGGCAGCCAGGCGTCCCTCCACCAAGATGGTTTACTCCTGCCGTTGGGGAACATTTGTGGCATGGTGTACAGAAAGACAAACCAATCCCCTTTCTGGCCTCCTTTCTCAAGTTCTCCATTTCATCTTTTCCCTTGCCCAGCAGGGCTGTGCTATGGGCACTCTGAATGGCTATCTCTCCGCCATTTCAGATTTTCTGCGGTTGCCTGATTAGCCGTCCCTCTCCAAATTCCCTATTGTAAATAGTTTTCTGGAGGATTTACACCATTTCTTTCCACCTTCTCCCTTTATTATGCCCCAGTGGGACCTCAGTCTCGTCCTCACTTTTCTTATGTGTGCTCCCTTTGAGCCTCTGCACAATTGTCTACTCAGGCTCCTTACCATCAAGACAGCCTTACTGGTGGCAATAACATCTGCCTGGAGGGTCAGTGAGCTTCAGGCCTTGTCATCCAAGCCTCCTTACATGAACATCTAGCCAGACAAACTGGTGCTTTGTACTGTTATGAGGTTCAACAGGGACTGAGCACAAATCGCCATTTTAGTTACACGTTTAAACATGACATCTTTTTAAACTGTGGCTTTTTACATGTTTTGCATGTACATGATAACATACTTAGAAATCATCAGCACGGCAGGAGCATATAGGGTTGCTCAGATTGCCTCGCCAGACCCCAGCAGCGCCCGGAAATCTTCCAGGCTCTCCTCCACGCAGGGACAAGAAGTGGAGGAGAAGCGGCCCAGTCCCCGAGGGTCCCAGCGGCGAAAGAAGGGAGCGGCACGGCAGGAAAGCAAAGAGAGGATCCGGTTGACTCGGCAGACCCCCGCAGCGCCCGTGAGGCTACCAGGCTATTCTCAACGCAGACCCCCGCTGCGCCCGGGAGGTTACCAGGCTATTCTAAACGCAGGAATGGGAAGCGGAGGAGGAGACGAGACCCAGGGTACAAGGAGAAATCTAGAGGCAGCGCAATAATAAGAATGCATGCCTCCACCGCCCCAACACTCCAAAGACTAGAGGAGACAACGCACTCGGCAGGATAATAAGGAAAGGCGACAATAAAGGAAATGAACATACAAACAAAGGAGATAATGAAGGGCAATAATAAAGGAAACTCAACACACTAATAAAGCGGTAGTACAATAAATGATACTAAACATACAAATAAAGTGGTGGTGTTTACACAACCGGAAACGAGGTATTCAGGGGTCGACGGGAAGGGAAAATGGTCAAACCTGGACCCCCTGAAGACAAGCCACACCGTCGAGGATAAATAAGGCACAAAATTGCCAACAAACGATAGAAAGGGAAAGAAGACCTAATACTATTGTCACAGAAACTAAAATAGGACTACCCATAGCAGGATATGCTTAGTTAGCAAATCGGCAGCCATATTGGAATGGGCAAATGATCTGAACAATCAAGCCTACAGAATCATTCAACAGGTATTGACCAATACATGTTAATGTTAATGAGAAAGGAAGAAACAGAATAAGAAAAACCAGAAGAAAGGATAACAAGAGATAATTATAGGAGAGAGAAGAAGAAAAAGAATAAGAACAACTAGAAGGAAGTAAAGTAAAAAAAAAAAAAAAATGGCAGGATACTTAAAAGCAGCAGGAAAGAACTCTCACAACATAATTTACCCTCCCAACATCTCCATGAATGCAGCTAAGACTTTTAAGCACAACTTAATGAAAAAAACACAGAGACACTGATCTCAGACCCTTACTTCAACATAAAAAAGGGCATATTGGTCAATGACCTTATATTCTTCACAAGAAAGCCGGCAAAATGGCGCCTGACCATAACCGAACTATTGAACACACAAGATATAAAAAACATACCATACGGCGTTAAGCTTCTGATCGCTCCCTCGCAGAGACTAGGAGCTGATCTGAATATAACAATCTATAAAAATGGTACGGTACTCATTCAAGCTAAGGACAAGGATCTAAACAAATTTGATGAATACTTCTCCACGCTTAAAGAAAAAGTCTATTATTCCACTCGTACGAGGAACCAACAAAGCCCCAGCGCAAGTTCAATTACACACCACAATAATGCAACACCGAGAGAGGAACATGAGAAAGACAACGGTCCCACAGAGGTCAAACCCTTCCCCAACAAACGCAACAGAGCCGAACAGGCGCTCCCCAGAATTAATGGGCCTAGCACTGAAGTTCACGATGAATCCTTCATCAACATCCCTCAATGAAACGCAAAGTCCTGCACAACGAACAAGCACGTCAATATCCATGCCGGGAGCCAATCGCCACATTCAGCAAGAAATAGTGGGAAGAAAATCGAGAAAGTCCGCTATGCCACCAAACATAGGGGATTATTCTACAACATCCACCCAACCACCATTCACCGCTCCACGCACATTCAACTCGCCAGACAGCAGGAGCCCAACTCCTATTCTACTAAAAAGCCCGCATACCTCCGCCCGAGGTCGGATCCCAGTTACTCAGAAGCCAAACTCCAGGAACCTTCTACAAACCATTTTCAAAGCGATACTGGATCTGAAAAATATTGCGCGCCTCACAGAAAACGCACTCTCCAAATTCAAAAATATGCAAGAGACAGTACTCTCACTACATAAAAACATAAAAACAACACCAATGTCTCTATCAAACAGACATAATCGACCTCGAAAACTCCCTAGCTACCTATCGGACGAGGAAACGCAAGTACTACTGCAATCCTACGAGACGTCACCGGCCACAACTAACCCTTGCAACGAGAACAAGGTACATGTAATCAACTCAGTCCCAATCAACTCCTTCAGAGAAGTCAGGCCTTGTGACAGAAAATTAAATACGAACAACTTGAAACAAATAACACTAACCAACCCAAAGCAATACCCCATCCAGGATTCTCAGAAAAAGATCACAGGGCTACTAATCAACTGCCGCTCAGCAGTAAAACACACGTCCGACATCGCTGACCTTATCCTGAGTCAGGAGATCGACGTCGCGATCCTAACGGAAACATGGCTCACAGAATCTTCCTCGCCATGCTTGGATCTACTGGTGCCCCCTAACTATTTCATTGTGAGGCAAGACAGGCTAAAGAAAATAGGTGGTGGTATTGCTGTTATTCATCGCTCGGAGCTCTTGGTTACTCCATTGCCTGCCGACCCTCTTAACTCATGCGAATACCTCGCACTCTCCATAGTTAACAACGAGAAACAGCTATGCAAGGTTCATGCATTCTATCACCCACCAGGCAAGAATGAACCTTTTATCGACCACTTAATGGAGATCATCACAGCAAACACCTCCCCACACTCCAATGACATATTCCTAGGAGACTTCAATTTACACTGGAACAATCCTAATGACAGCCAGGTAAACATTATCAAAGACTTCCTAGCAGATCAAAACCTAGTGCAAGCCTGCACGCTTCCAACGCATGTGAAAAGCTCCACGCTAGACTGGATCATATCCAAAGATAAAGCTGTGAGCTGAACCTCAATCATGCCTTGTGACTGGTCAGATCATCACATAATAACCTTCCTAATTCCCAGAGTACTAAAGAAAAGAACCACTCAACCAATCAAACCCAAACAATGGGTGAGGACCACAAAGAACGTGGACAAGGAGAAGCTGGCGTTGTTATGCAGGAGAGATCTTCCCCCTCCCAGAAATATGACAAACGCCAACGAACTCACGGAGCACTACAATGCGAAGATGTCACAGATAATGGACACTATTGCACCGTTAAAACTAAAACGAACATCGGACAAAGATAAAAACCCCTGGTTCAGCGACACGCTAAATGAAGAAAGACGTAAACTGAGACTAGCAGAACGGAAATGGCGACAGCTACCATCATCCCCACAGCTAAAACTGCTAAGAAAAGCCAGAAGCGCCTACAATAAAAATATTCTGAAGTCAAAAAAGAATTCTTCAGAACGGAATTGGAAAATGCGAAAAACAGACCTCGTAAACTATTTGAATTGGTTAAACAACAATCAAACAAAACGTACAAATCCGCACTAGAAGCAACAAAATCTAAAATTAGCTGTGAGGAATTCGCAAATTTCTTTACATCCAAGGCCACGTCCCTGGAATGCGAGCTTAAGTCAGCAGCTTCTACATGGGAGGCCTCTCAACCAAATATTCCATCAATGCCCAACGATTCATTACCCAAAAACGAAGCTCATTGGTCCACTTTTGAGCTATATGACCAAAACGACATCCTGAAAACCTTATCGGCCATTAAGCCTAACAATCACTTCAACAACCCACTCCCTGCAAAATTTATGCCGTACGTAGACCAGGAGATCATCCCCAGCTGGACATCGATAGTCAATGCTTCCCTGTCTCAAGGATCCTTCCCAGACTGTCTAAAAATGGGACAAGTCATTCCCATCATAAAAAAACCGACAGAGAATCCCGCTGAACCCAGCAACTTTTGGCCAGTATCCAACATTCCCCTATTAGCTAAAGTGATTGAAAAATGTGTTCAGCAGCAACTAAGTCAGCACATATCTAAATTCCAACTACTAGACGATTGTCAGTCAGGATTTAGACCAAACCATAGTACGGAAACAGCAATTCTGCACATAGTAGACGACGCATTACTCGCTCTAGACCAAAACAAAGCATGTCTGTTAATCTTGCTTGATTTATCATCCGCGTTCGACACAGTTAACCACGAAATGTTGCTAGAACGTCTGGAGAACAGGATGGGTTTTTCCAGGAATGTTCTTGAATGGTTCAAGTCATACTTGAAGAACAGATCACAAAGATTTCTGGTGAATAAGAACCTGTCAACATCATCCCCCATCCAGATAGGGGTTCCACAAGGATCAACCCTCTCGCCGTCACTATTCAACTTATATGTGGAACCACTAACGGACATACTCCACCGTGCCAACATCCTTTTCCACATGTACGCCGATGACACTCAGTTTTACATTAAGATCTCCTCCTTAGAGGAGATCAGAACAATGAACAAGGCTCTACGGGCGACGATGCAATGGCTAACAAGCAATCAGCTTAAACTAAACGCAAAAAAAACAGAATTCCTCCTAATTTCCCCCACCAAAAGCCCGCCCACTATAAAAGAATGGACCAATTTGATCACTGCACTCAATTGCACCCCGATCACTGTAGATTCAACCAAATCTCTAGGAATAACACTTGACCAAAGCCTAAACATGCAGTCACACATTAACACGCTGGCTAAAAGTGCAAGATTTCACCTGAGCTACATTAAGAAATTGAAACCTTTCTTCGAAACGGCAGACCTCAAACTGGCATTTAAAGCATTAGCAATCTCGAAGATCGAATACGGATGCACAACACTTTCTGGGCTCCCCAAAATTGCAACAGCACCTCTAAAAGCCTGCCTCAACGCAGCAACAAGGCTCATAACAGGGTCAAAAAAATTCAACCACATCTCTCCTCACCTGAAAGCACTGAACTGGCTACCTTATGAAGCCAGAATTCAGCTCAAACTGGCATGCATAACACACAAAGCTCTACACTTCAAGTCACATAGATACCTAGCGCAGAAATAGGTGATTTCTGGGGGAAACAGACAATTAAGGAGCGCCAGAGACCTAGTGCTGAAACCACTGATATTCCGCAAAAAAAAAAACTTACAACAGAGCGTTCTCAGGTGCCGCACCGAGAATATGGAACTCGCTACCTCCAGACATCAGAAGGCTACCGAACCACGCAAGATTCAAGAAAGAAACCAAGATCTTCTTAATGAGTAAATTCCTACCGTAAACATTACCATCCACACATGGCTCGCCCAAATACTCTCGCTCAAGGACACAAGAGTTTTTTGGGGTTTTTTAAGAGCTAATGTCGTTTGTCCATTACAGGGTCTTGCTTCCCTTGAGGACATGGTCCCTCTAGTCTTACAGCCTGCGAACGTACTATAACAGTTATCAAAAGAAATTGATGTGTCAAATTTGAACTGGACTGGAATATATTAAATGCTATACAGAACTCTGTACCGGAAAAGTTACCATGTCCTGAACTGTGAAGCGATCTGACACCCTACGGGGTCAAGTTCGCGCTATACAAAACACTGAATAAATAAATAAATAAATTCCACAGGCAGTACATTTCTTAGTAGGTATATTATCAAGTTTCATAGTGCACTCCATCCAAAGCTAAGAACATTGCGCATAATGCCCTTGTTTTTGGTTGTCTGGTTGGAGACAGCTCTGAGTTGCAAGACAAACAATCACATCAGCGATGCACCTCTGATACAGTGCGATTGCAACAATGCTTTCATGAAATAAACCACATCTGAGCTAAATGTGCCCGAGGAGCACTTCTATGGATTATCCTGGAATGCTTTGCCTGTGACCGAGATGCAGCCCTGCTGACTACAATCTCTTTCCTGCAAAGGACGGTGGCCTGTTCTACACCAGACTGGCTCCCTGATACATCACACACAGGTATGAGGAGTTGGGTTGTCCCAAGAGATTTGTCAGAGGGTACTCTCACTATGCTGTCGATAGTGTAGGTACAATCACACAATACTGTCATAATGGTTGAACTGTTTATCTTTTCACCATTCTTGTAATGCTGGTAACATTGCTTTGTTTCCTCCTGTTAATAATTGCAGCTCATGTTTTTTACACAAGAATACAATTGCTTCAATAAATGTTTGAGAAGTAAATTTGTACATTTCTTGTATCTCCCTCTGACCATGCCTAAGTAACAATGAAAGGTTAGATCTGTTTCCACAATTTCCTTGAGGAATGAAAAATGTCCTAGCTATTGTTACGGAAAGTTTCAATTCTATTAAGGACTCGGAGGCGAGGATTATGCTGTACTTTCTTCACTTTATTGACAGCAGCCTTTCAAAGTAAAACATCAAAAAACCAACATTCCAATGAACCCTTGGGAATATCATAACAACAATAGAGTTCAACACATAGACTGTCTGTTCTCTCCACCAATCAGGTAACACCAGCCAGGTCATAGTCCATTGTTAGTGGTTCTTCCTCCTCGTTCGATGCGCGAGATCAGCCTCAACCGGGAGCTCATGATTCTTGTTTGTTTGCGTCCATTCCTGCAACGAGACACACAATATAAAACACGACCGTGGCTAAGGATTAGTCCTGCAAACGAAAGCATGCAATCATGTACTTTAGATAGCCACATTAATACCACAGAACGCAGTTTAGAAGACTTATTCAAAATCTTACTGCATAACGAGGGTGAGGAGGTTTCAAGTACAGTTGAATCCTGGGAGGGATAGTCCTCGCCTCCGAGTCCTTAATAGAATTGAAACTTTCCGTTACGATAGCTAGGAAATTGTTCATTCTATGTGAGGACCGGAGGCGAGGATTATGCTAATTTAAAGCTTACTCACCACCAAGTGAGCCATCTGCAGAACTGGTTTGAAATAAAACTGTTTAAAGGTGGAATCCGAAGACCAATCTGCAGCATGAAGGATGTATCCAGGGGGGCTCCAAGGGTAAACACCTTCGAGGCCATTGCTCCTCTGGTTGAGTGAGCACCGAATCTATGTAGGTCAATGCCCGCCTCCTGCATAATCCATCGCACCCACCGAGCAAACGTGGGAGAGGAGACAGCCTTGTGGGGTTTCCTCAAAGCAATAAGGAGCTGTCGTTCGCCTGGAGGGCCGAATTCCTCTGACATCTCCTCATATGCCTTGTGGCAAGGCACCACACATAATTTGGGAGAGTCCGGAAAGGCCGGGTACGAGATAGACTTCGTTCCACATTTGGTCCGTCTACGGATGGTGAAAGTCACCCCAGAGGGGGAGAAAATCCTGTCCGAGATGTCTAGGGCTCTTACATCCGATACCTGTCTACAAGAGATCAGGTACAGGAGCATGGCCAATTTCGCTGACAGTTCCTTCCTGGAGAGGAATCTATTGGGTTGCCAAGAGAGGAACAGATTGAGCACCTGGTTAACATCCCAAAGAGCTGAATACCAAGGCTTCGGGGGTAAGGAAAGTCTTATTCCCCGCAGTAGCCGACAAATCAAAGGATGCTTCCCCACTGGGGATCCATCCACCACTGAGTGTCCCGCTGAAATGGCAGATCTAAAGGTACTGATAGATCTGTAGGCTAGACCCTCTTCCGCCAGGGACGCCCAAAAATTCTAAATGTGGATCACATCACCTGCACGGGATCGAGATCCCATCGTAGACACCAACGAGACCACCTTCTCCAGGTAGATTTGTATCGTTTAACCGTACTGTCTGCCCAGGCCTTGGACATGAACTTCTCTGCCGCTCCCGAAAGGCCTGGGACCGACCATCGTACCCTGTAATCCGCCATGCCATGAGCATTACAGACCCTTGCATAACGAGCGGATGAGGCTGTAGATCCGGATTGAGAAGGAGGGCTGGAAATCGGGGGAGAGGGATTGGAAAATCCCAGGAAAGTTCCAGTAGAACTGGAAACCAGACTTGCGATCTCCAGATCGGCGTGATCATCACCACATCCGCCACCTGTTGTCGTACCTGGGCCAAAGCTCTGGTGATCATCGCAAATGGGGGAAAGGCGTAGCCCCACTCCTCCTTCCAGTCCTGGAGAAATGCGTCTGTGTTCTCTGCCAGGGGGTCTGGTCTCCAGCTGAAGAACCTGGGTAGTTGGTGATCCAAGCTAGAGGCAAAGAGGTCCACGATAAAGGGGCCCCATTTGGCCTGGAGATCTGCAAACACTCCTGTATGCAACTTCCACAAGCTCACATCGTAGAAGTGGCGCGACTTGAAGTCCGCTGCTTGATTGTCCTGACCGGGCAGATACTCTGCCGTGACCGAGATCTGGCGGTCTAGGCAATACTGCCAAAAATTGGCCGCGAGGTCGAAGAGAGCTTTCGAACGTGTGCCTCCCAGGTGGTTGATGTAACGCACCTCGGACACATTGTCTATCTTGAGGAGGACACATGATTGGATTGAGTCCTTGGTCCAACATTGAATTGCGAAGGAACCCACCAGGAGCTCTAAGCAATTGATATGTAACCGTTGTTCTAGAGGAGACCACACACCTCCCGTAGTGAACTCGCCACACCTTGCTCCCCAGCCTAATCTGCTGGCGTCGGACTCTATGACAAAATCTGGCGCGGAACCGAAGATTGCACATCCGTTCCAAGCCTCCATGTTGGCGAGCCACCAATTGAGTTCCTCTTTGGCTTCCGGTGTTAACGATACCTTTTGCGAGTATGCCAACACTTTCCGAAGGTGGGAGGCCTTCAGGCATTGGAGGGCGCGAATAGTGCAATGGCCGTGGGAAGATGGCCTGAATCGATGAGGACAGGAGTCCCACAATGCGGGCTACCTGTTTGAGAGAGATGTGCGGTTTCGATAGTGCCCGCCAGAGTTCGTGCCGGATTTTCGTTATCTTCCTGGAAGGGAGACTGAGCGTAGACTCGACGGAGTCTATCGAGAAACCTAGAAAAATCACCTTCTGGGAGGGCACTAGGGAGGATTTGGTCTCGCTGATCACGAACCCCAGGCCCTGCAGGAGGTTTATCGCTGCCTGCAACTGTCGTGAGAGTGCTCAACGGCACTGGGCCATTATCAGGATGTCGTCGAGTTAGACGATGAGTCTCATCCCTTGAGCTCGTAAGCGTTCCACCACTGGCCGAAGGACCTTGGTGAAACACCATGGGGCTGACGACAACCCGAAGGGGAGAGTGGTGAACTCGTATGTCCTGTCCTCCCATGAAAACTGGAGGAAACGCCTGTGAGGAGGGAAAATGGGGATCGAGAGGTAGGCGTCCTTGAGGTCCAGGTGTGCCATCCAATCCTGTGGCCTCAGGATGTCCCGGAGAAGATGGATTCCCTCCATCTTGAAGTGGCAGTAGACCAACCACTCGTTGAATTTCCGTATATTTAAGACTGGACGTTGACCGCCGTCCGCCTTTTCCACCAAAAACAGGTTGCTTATGAAACCCCTGGGGAGAGGGAGGGACTGGGTAGTCGCCGCCTTGGCGAGGAGGGCTCGCACCTCCTGGGTTACCAACGCAGAGTCTGCCGCAGAAAAGCAGATGGGTAGAGGAGCCACGGGGTTGGAAGGGAGTTCCATAAAACTCTATCCGAAAACCCAGAATTGTCTGGAGAACCCAGGCGTCCCCTGTGATGGAAGTCCAAGCCTGGAAAAAATTTGCCAGACTGCCCCCTACCTTTAAAAGGGAAGAAGGTAGGATACTCACCATAGTTATTTGCGCCACCGGCGCCTCTGCCGCCTCTGTGTTTGCCGCGCCGTCCTCTGATGGGATAGAAGTTCCCGAATCTGGCTTGGTCCTGGTACTGGCATTGGTGGGAGCCTTGTCCTCTGGGAGCATATTGGTTATTGCGGCTGGTCGAGCGGCCCCTTCCTCGACCTGCCCCCCTGAAAACCCATGAGTGGAACACCTTCTTGATAGAGGATTGTGCCTTATCTAGGGAAGTAAAGGTATTTACAAACTTCCCTAACTCCTTAATGAATGGTTCCCCAAACAGCCCACCCTGTGCCACAGGACCCTCTTCTGAGTCCGCAAGGTCCCCGAGTTTGGGATCCACCTTGATTAGAAGGGACCTGTGCCGTTCAGTGGACAAGGCGCAATTTGCGTTGCCTAAAAAGACTACGGCACAATGCCCCCAAGAAGACAGGGTGTCTGGGGATATGAGTGAGCCTGAATTCTTTTCCTCCTCCGCCATATCTAGTATTTTTGTAAAGGGTCCCAGACTATCTAGCAGCTTGTCTTGGCAAGCGCGCCAAATCTGTCAATCCCTTTCCGAGAGTCCTTGACAAACTTCTGTAAAAAGGTAGCCATTCGCGGGTCAATATGGGGCGTAAGGGCTACTTTGCCATCCAATGAAGGGTGAGGGCACTCCGCCCGGAGGCAATTGCGAGCTTCCTTCTCTAGAGGCTTCCGAATGCAGCTCGCCACGTAATGTGCAACCTTGTCAGACAGATCCCATTCTGAAGACCTCGGATGAAGGATCTCATCAGGGTCTAACATGTCCTCACATATGCCCTGGTCATTCTGAGGGGCATGGGGGGGGTTTCGAAGAAGGACGCCAGGGCCGGGAGGGGCCCGTGTCATCGTCTGTGTCCCCATTGTTACCAACCGTGTTCCCATCCACGGGATCAGAAGGGGGCTGGCCAGAAATGCCTTCAACCGGGCAAAAGCGTCCAGATCTACTCCCAGCTCGCGATGTCGCTTCGCTGGAGGTGGTTGAGAGTCGGGGGGGGGTGGGACAGCAGGCAGTGCCTGCGGGGCATTCGGGATGGCACCATCTGACCTATCACAGGCCTGCACGATCTGACGCGAAAGGCGCTCCTCCAAGGGAGACATTGCCTCCACCACTGCACCGTGAATAGATGCATCATAAAACTCATCATCCCATGGGAGTTCGCTGAGGGGGTCCACCTCATCCCCTTGGTCATATTGTGGGACATGTGTAGGGCAACTTAATAATAAAATGTGTGGCGTAAGTACCCAAAGGGTAATTTATGTTGAAACAGACAGGTTATACCTGTACAGTTTAAACAAGGCAGGATATGCTTGGCAGTCTTCTTACTTCTCATCACTCACAATATTTTTAAGGGAATACTTCTCTACCGACCTCCCAGCCCTAGAGGTGGTTTCTTAGAATCCGTCGGAACTCTATTAGAGGATGGGCTTTGCTCGGACTCATTCACGGTCCTGGGGGATTTTAACTTCCATCTGGAAGCTCTCACCGACCCCGACACAATTAGCCTGGGACAGGTGATGAATGGGGGGAAACTTAGGCAACTCGTAGAAGGCCCTACTCATGTAGCAGGGCACACCTTAGACGGGATTTTCACCAATAACCCCAATTTGACCTGCACCGAGGTGCTACCTCTCGCCTGGACAGACCACGCCGCAATTCAGTTTGAATTGGCATATTCCAACCCCCATCAACACAAGTTAGAGCCCAAAAAAGAGATAGTAACAAGAGCCTGGAGGGAAATCAAAAGCGCAGAGTTAGAAAATCTACTCAAGAACACGGCTCGCCCTTTTCCCTCAATAGTAGAGGATGCCACCTCCGCCTACACTGAGTGGATAGAATCTGCATGCAATAAATTAGCTCCTGCTAAACTATGGACCCCCAAGCATTCTCAGCCATCAGCCCCCTGGTTTTCTGAAGAACTGGGGGGTATATTCACAAGAACGTGTGCTAAATATCAACAAAAAATGTTAACGCAACTTTACACATCGCAGTCCATCGCGGGAAAATAACCCTGTGTTAACGTGGAATTCACAACACGGCGGTACCATGCGATAGTCTCCTGAAACCGCGGACAATGTCCGCGATACAACCACCTCGACGGCGATAAAAACACAAACCCCAACACCAAAAAACGTGCGATGAGCCCATTCGCGATGAGAAAATCAGCGATAAGCAGCGCCAGGCCTGCCATACACACCCGGCAGGTGGGAAAATCACTACAAAAGGAGAAAAAACACACAAACACAAAATGACCAACACCCAAGCACCATGGAGGCAGCCGGAGCAGGCGCAGAGGACGAGCGCAACCCCACAAGTACCCCGGACGACCAGCCTGGAACCTCGGGGACAGGGAAGGGCAAGGACAAGAAGAAGAGGAAGACGAAGTTCAGTCCGCAGGAGAATAGGATCCTGGTCACGGAGGTGATAGAACACCATCAACAACTGTTCATCGCCTCCAATGTGTCATTGGGCACCAGAAATGGATTATGGCGGGCCATCGTGGACAAGGTGAACGCCGTCGGAGAGTACAGGAGGTCAATGGACGAGGTCAAGAGGCGATGGAATGTTATCAAGCGCAAGACCAAGGATAAACTTGCAGCCAACCGGAAGGCAGCAATGCAGACTGGAGGTGGGAGGCCTGCGCCACAGCAGGAGCTGGATGACATGGAGGAGCTGGTGTCGACAGTCATCAGTGTGGAGACCGTGGCAGGAGTCGAGGGACCGGACACTGCTCGACAGGGCACAACACAACCGCAACAGGGTGAGTGACCACCAGGTACTGGGGGGACGGGTGGAGATGGCCACAATGGCACACATGCACAATCAAGCAGGGCACAGTGCACACCCACAATGATTCTGGATCATGGCCCTGAGCCACAGACTGTCACAATGTACAATGCCATGCTGCCTGAATGTGAACCTGTACTATGCGGCTATATACATGCGGACACATTGTAATACACCATCTCCCCTTCACATTGCAGGGGCACCGTCAACACCTCCTGCAGAGCAGTCCCAGCCACTCTTCACTGATGACGAGGAGGACACCACCAGCATCGACACCCAAGCCCTCCAAGACATCATTGAGCTCATCCGCCAAGCACCTCCAGGACCAGGGCAGCCCAGCTGCATCGAGGAGACCCCACCCACTCCACAAACCACCCAGCAGGAGGCACCCACAACCCCAGCTGTCTCCCAAGACCCCCCGAGCAACACATGGCCTTCCAACGCCGTGTGTTGGAGGGCCAGAGGGAGACGGCTGAGCAGGTGCGGGTGGGGTTCGACCTCATGGCTACCAAACTGGACGCCATCCATGGGTGTCTGAGTCCCATCAGGGACCAGCTCCAGTCCCTAACAGACACCCACGGCCCGCTCCATGGTCTCCAACGAGCCATGACTGACATCCCTGGAGTCCTGACTCGGGGCAAGAACACCTGTCCGCTCAGAGCTGGCACACATGCGGAGGCTCATGGAGGACATGGTGCGGATGGAGGCGGAAAGGATGGCAGCCACCGCTGCACATCAGTGAAATGTAGCTGGCATCTACCAGGCCCTGCATGTCCTCATCATGGCATTGCTGCCACAAGGCGTGGCGATGATGAATGCTGCTGCCCCCTCACCATCCACAACTCCGCCCCCTGGTGTGTCAGTGCCTCACAGTGCCGCAGCCGGTACTGCAACACCCACAGGTGGGGCAGAGCACACATCCGAGGACGGGATTGAGTTCAGTAGGAGGCACTAGCATTTATGTTCGCCACCTTGCCTGTTTCTGCTTGGTGCCGCACATGGCCCCATGACCTGCCACTGACCCCTGATACACTCCGCTGCACTCACCTTGGCCCGCGACATGGACTGCCATATCCTGTTCGATGACCAATGACACAGCGACCAGACTGCGGACTGTACCCTTCCTCTTCCGCAGTACTTGTCATCCCCGGATGGACTCTGGCTGGCCCTCCATGGGCCCATATTGTGTAGTGTGCGTGGCATGGAGCTGTACTGCTCCAGCTGCAATACTCCACCGGATGTGCAATAAACATCCATAAACGCACTGCTGTGTCATGTCCTTCATCATTCATGTATGAATGTGTGGATGAATGTAGGGACAGTGATTTCCCTCACGTCAATGATGCTCATCTAGTGGGATGCCAGTCACAGTGTGCCACATTGCCTATTGTGTTCCGCTTGCCATGGACACTACAACAGGGACACACGCATTTGTCACTTCCTTGTCCGGACATGTACTGAACCACGCCCTGAGCCCCCGAGTCATTGTTGCAAGCCCTGCGCTGGTCCGGTGTACGCCAGGCCAGACCACTCCGCTTACGCTCCGAGGGGGGGCCCACATAGCTACATGTCGCAGGCGTACACACTGGTGGTATGCAGGTCACTGGTCTAGTTGTCAGCATTCCACGGCCACTCCCTGAGGGCAGCTTTGCACACACACCACACCCATCAGGCACAGGCGTCACAGGCCATGTGACCCCGCCAATATAAGGGGCCGGCAACGTCACATTCCCCACTGCCGGTGGTGACTGGATGAAGGATGCTCCACGGTTCTCAATCATAAAGGGCCCATGAGTTGTGGCGCCCAGGGTTGGTTGCGCCCGTCACGGGCCTAACACCACCTGGCGCTGAGTGGGGTTGCACAGGGTTAGTGGCACCCGAAGCCTTGCGGCCGTCACAGGCCTACCACCACGTGGCGCTGACTGGGGTTGCACAGGGTTAGTGGCACCGAAATAGCTGAGCGGGTGTGCAGCCTGCGATGATGACGTGTGCACTGATGTGGTCTCTGCCATTGATGCCTCAGGACTCAGCGTCATGTGTGGGACCTGCTGTGCCGCGGGGCGGCTCCGCATGATGTGGACCATGCCATGGTGGCGGGACCGGGGCCTGGAGCTTGCACGGGCACGTGGTGTGCCCACTGGTGGACAAACCGTTGGCGGCAGGTGAGCAGTGGGCCCGGGGTGCACAAGGGCAGACAGCCAGCGCTGGCCGGCGGGAGGGGGTGGGGTGCGGCTGCATGCATGCGCAGGGACGGACAGGCGTTGTTGCCGTGTGCTGTGTGATGGACTCTGCCATGATTGACTCTGGCCTCGATTGCAGGTTGCAGATCTGGTGGCTTGCAGTGTATCCCGGCACGTGGTTGGAGACACACCGGTGGTAGCAGGTGAACAGTGGGGCCTGGGTGCGCAGGGGCGGCGGTGTCTCTCTCTCTCCCTTCCTTCCTCTATCACTCTCCTCTCTCTCCCTTCCTTTCCTTCTCTCTCTTTCTCTCTCTGCCTTTCTTTCATTCTCTATTTCTCTGTGTCTCGCTCCTTTGATGTGCGCATGACACACGTTCTGATTTTGTGCTTTATTTTCCAGGCTGTGACATCGAGATTGTCCCGGACGGAGCAGACAGGAGTCTTCCGCATTGGTGTTTTGTGTTGTATTTCAATAAAGTTTTTGGTTGTTACTTCAGTGCTGTGTGACTGTTTCTCGTTCTTCTGGCCACACATGCGTGTTATTTTTTATCAATGTGCGTCATCTGGCGCTTTTTGTGGCTCTTGTGTCGTGCACGGTATGTGTATGTCGCGGGGCTGGGGGTGTGGTGGTGGGTGTTGTGGCCCTCATGGGTATCGGACCTGCATGATCATTGTCTCCATGGCATCTGTGGGTCTTCAGATGTGACTCTGGGCTGGGCTCCCTTTCATGCTGCAGGTAGTCGTCCTGCTTAACCCCAGCAAAAGGCAGGTGTTAATTCCCTGGTGCTACCGCTGCTTATCGCCTGTTTTTGGTTCGCATCTCAGATCTGGCAGTTCGTTGTGAAAGTGGTGTTGTGGTTTTTTTGTGTGTTTTTGCACGGGAACGCCTACTCTGCATCTCATTAGGGTTAGTTGGTGGTGTCCACCGTGGTGTTAAGTTTTGGGGCAGTTATCGCGGGAATACTGGCGATGTCTGCAGTTTGCACACGCTTGTGAATGGGGTGTTAAATCTATCTCCACTTTTGATGAGTTAAGGTGGAGATAAATCGGAGATAAGTCCTTGTGAATATGCCCCTGAGAAAGCAAAAACACGCCTGTAAACGCCTAGAGCGCGCCTGGAGAAGAGGCTATAACAACGACGCTGATAAAGAGTCCTATAAGCTCAGCCTCACCCTCTATAAGAAACTACTATTTAATACTAAAAAGACGTTCTTCACTGAGCAAATCACTCAGGCTAAATACTCCTCTTAAGAACTCTTTAAAACAATAATAAAATTAACCACCCCGACACCTCCAAAAATCAGAGCAGTCCTGAACTATGTGAAAACATAGCCATCTTCTTTCAGCAGAAGGTGGAAGCAATTTTTTCTTCATTTACGCTCACCCAGACAGAGGAGACAGGGGCCTCAGCTGGGCATGCGTCCAGTGAAACCAAGTTAGCATCCACTTTAGACAGATTCTCATCAATGGAGGAGCAAGACTCTATTAAACTCCTGGCCTCCATTTGATCGGGATCTCCATATGACCCCTGCCCGGTGTCCGTGATCAAACAAGTTCCAGAACTCATTGGTGAGGCACTCACCCCACTGTTTAATGCCATATTCGAATCTTGCCAGTTTCCCAAAAGATGGAAGATAGCATCCATTCTCCCGCTGCTTAAAAAACAAAATCTTGATCCTAAGGACCCTAATAACTATAGACCTATCTCCCGCCTCCCCCTACCGGCTAAAATGATCAAAAAAGCTATGAATGCTCAACTCAGCATGTTCCTCCAAACAAATAACATACTAGACCGACACAATATGGATTTAGAACAGAGCATAGCACTGAGCTGGCCTTGATAAAATCCACAGAGGAAATTAGAGAGGCCCTGGACCAAGGAGGTAACGCGGTATTGATCATGTTGGATCTCTCGGCGGCATTCAACACGGTCCATCATAAGGTTTTGTTTGACCGACTATCAGAAGGCGGGGTACAAGGGAGCGCTTGGAACCTCCTGAAATCTTTCCTTACAGAAAGAGTTCAAACGGTGGACCTAGATAAAGACCGCTCTAAACCTTTTTCCCTTCCATGTGGAGTACCACAGGGCTCGTCCCTCAGTCCCACACTTTATGTGACACCTCTGGCAGCCCTGATAAGATCTTTTGGATTCCAGCTGACATCTTACGCAGATGACACGCAAATAGTGTTGTCACTCCGGTATGGGCAAGAGGTTGAAACAGGAAAACGATTCCATGATTGCATGAAAGCGGTCAGGTTGTGGATGTCATCAAATTGCTTGAAACTCAATTCGAGCAAAACGGAGGTCATTATATTTGGCAACAACATAAACCTCTGGACGCCAGATTGGTGGCCGGAAGAATTAGGAACCCTCCCCGAACCGACTAAGAAAGCAAAGAACTTGGGGGTTATAGTGGACAACAAACTTACCTTCGGGGACCAGGTAAATGTGGTTGTCTCAGTGAGTTTTTATCTAGGGGTGGGCGGAATTTGCGTAGTCAAAGCTCAGCGAAACGGTAAAAAATCTCCGCAAGCACGCAAAAGTTCCGCGAACACGGGGAATTGCTTGTTCCGCCCGTTCGCAATGCTTTTTTCCTGTTCGCGAACGCTGTTTGCGTGCTCGGGGAGAAATATCTCGCAAACACGCATTTTGAAAGCGCGAACAAGCAAAGAATTCCGCAAAGACGCGGATCGCGGAATTTTTGGTAATTTCGCGTTCTCCGCGGAACGCGAAATTACCCAAATTCCGCAAATTCCGCGAGCGGAACGGAATTTACCACCCAGGCCTATTTTTATCTTCTTAGAATTATAAGGAAGATAAAGTTTTTTCTACCGGCAGACAGTCTCAGGACAGTGGTCACGGCACTTATCATGTCGCGGTTGGACTATTGCAACAGTCTTTATCTGAATATCCAAAGAAAGCACCTAAACAGACTCCAACTCGTGCAAACGCGGCGGCGGCCAGATTGCGGACTGGGACACCCAAGTTTGTTTCTGTTAAGAAAGAATTAAAACAGCTACATTGGCTCCCAGTCAAACAACAGACTCAATTTAAAGCCCTTTGCACTGTTTTTAAGGCCCTCCAGGAAGTTGGCCCTGACCATCTGAAACAGCTTTTTCAATGTTATGTCCCCAGAAGGGCCCTCCGCTCCATGGGAGCAAAAGGAGTGATCGTACCCCCAGCCAAAAAAGCGAACTGGTGTGGTAGGAGTTTTATTACAGGTGCCGCAAGGGCCTGGAAGGAACTTCCATTCCATCTTAGAAACTCAACCGAGCTCCTCTCCTTCAGGAAAGGTCTGAAAACGTGGCTTTTTACCTTATAGGCACCATACATCTCAGCAATCTGTTAGGCAGTGATCAGCGCCAGGACACCCTAGGGTAACCGTTGCGCTTAAGAAATTAAATTAACATAACATAATAGAGGGGGGCTGGGTGTCAGCCTAAATTATGGCGGGGGGGAAAACCTCGCAATATTAGGGACAAAGCCCTGGACCCTGCAGCCCTGGTGCAAAAATATATTTTATGGGCGCACGTCTGGGAGATGGTCCCACAGGGAGGCAACTGTGCATACAAACTCCCACACAAAGGAGCGTTTTAAATCACTCTAGGGTTAAAACCCTACTGACCCTTCACGGGCGTAGCCTTTAAAACCCCAAAGGCAGTACAGACCCGCTTGTCAGACGGGCGTAGCTCTCCAGACGGCACAAGGTTCCCTGCGGCGCTAGTGCGTCGCTTCAAAGAACGCGCAGAATGTGAAGCGCGCACCGCAGGAGAGAGCCGCCAGTCAGGCGCCCTCAGGCGGTGGGAGGACCCCACCGCAAGCCGCACCACGCAGTAACGGCCGCGAAGGAGCGGAAAACGCTCCCGCGGTCTGGCCGAACCTCCCAGACGCGGAGGTCGGAAATGGGCAGCCTCAAAGAAAAAACAGTCTGAGAATATCACCGCACAATGGAAAAATACGGTACGCTTAAGCACAATTAAGCAATAAGACGCCGGGCGCCTTAATTAAGCTATGAGGAAATAAAAACGCCAGCGCTGACAAAGTAATTAACAGCGCGCATGAGATATAGCAAAACAATGCCTGAAACAGCAATGATATAGCGAAACAATGCCTGAAACAGCAATGCGCTAGTACACCTCAAAATGCAGACAACACTGAGGGAAATAGAATACACTTATCTTAGGCTGCGAGCAGCGAAGAAAAGGAGGAACAACCACTAACAAGGGACTATGACCTGGCTGGTGTTACCTGATTGGTGGAGAGAACAGACAGTCTATGTGTTGAACTCTATTGATGTTATGATATTCCCAAGGGTTGATGGGAATGTTAGTTTTTTGATGTTTTACTTTGAAAGGCTGCTGTCAATAAAGTGAAGAAAGTACAGCATAATCCTCGCCTCCAGTCCTGACATAGAATTAGAGTGGTCATGTTCTAAGGTTGCAGATACCATCTGGTACCCTGTAAGGGTAGGGGTTCGGATGGGGCACTGTGACTTAGCTAGGAATTGGGCCAACATACTCTGATGATATGAGTGGACTCAGTCCCCATATTCTGATGTTTATGTTGTCCTGATACATATTCCTACTTGATTAGTAGGAACCGTACAACAGTATGTGGGCTTCCTTTCTCCCAAAAGTGGTCTCTCTCTTTCACCTGGGCCAATCCATAACTCTGCTTAATTTTTATGCTCCGTCTCATCCCTCGAAGAAAGAGGAGCGACTTCACCGTCTGGACCCAAAAAGAGCATTGTAGTTCTAACTTGAGCTCACACGAGTTCCGGGTGTACAATCAACTCTTGTTGGGGTATGTTGGAGCTAAGAAAGAATGTGCCATACAGAAGAGGACCATCTCCTGATGGATCATGCAGTGTAGTAAAATCACCGGCTAAGAAGCAACCCCCTGAGGGATTGCATGCTCATTCCACCAGAGCTAAAGCTGCAAACACTGCACTAGTACACAGAGTTCCGTTCCTGGACATCTGCCAGGCAGCAACGTGGGCCTCCGTGCACACGTTTACCAAACACTGCTGCCTGGACAGTCAGGTCCATGGGGATGGGCATTTTGTCCATTCAGTCCTGCAGGACTTCCTTGTGTGAAATTGGTCCGCAGACCCACCTCCGGGCAGGTATTGCTTGGGTATCTATTCTAAGGTAAGTAATCTGCGCCTAGAAGTCTCTATCAGATGAACAAGTTACTTACCTTCGGTAACGCCTTATCTGATAGAGACTCTATCTAGCCGCAGATTCCTTACCGACTCACCCATCCTCCCAGCTCTGCCTACAGATTTCTAGGGACAGGGCTGTCCCCTTTCAGGGCCCTAGTTTTCTACATCAGTGGTCAGTGTATGTCGTGGCGCCACGCTTCTGGCGTTGAAAGTTGTGAAAAGTAACGGACATCAGTGCGCTGGGGTGACGGCGATATAGTAATAGGTCACTTCCGACGCAGATGACGCTGATGTCACCACGTGGAGCCTACTGGCGCGCAATTGTACTGCTCAAGAAAACTTTCAAGATCCAGTCTGACGCCTGGGGATAATTCTAAGATAAGGAATCTGCAGCTAGATAGAGTCTCTACCAGATAAGGCGTTACCGAAGGTAAGTAACTTGTTACTCGGTACCTATCTATTTCATGGTTTAATGGTCTGCGTCCTCTGCTAGTCCAGAGAGACTAAAATGTTAAACCTCACAAGAGTGCAGTCAAAGACGCCACTAGACTACGTGGCCTTTGGCATTGAAATAAATGCTATGACAATGCCAATAAAAATGTGTAATGAAAATGTAGGAAACTCACATTTTAGCTCCGTTCCTCCTATATGGTCGTGTCATGATGGCTTTTCTGCTCTGCACCATCACAGAAAGGGTCCGTGCACTTCTTTTTTGATGTCTTCAGTGCGTGCATTAACTTGAAAACGCTCAGAGTTAATCCAATTTTTACTGACAGCAGAGCTCTGAACCACAATTACTGCCCTGTGTTTTCGAGCGCTGCTGTCAGCAAAATATCGGGGCATATTATCAAGGACGACGTTAAAATGATCGCCGGTTTAGCGGCAGAAAACTGCAGCTAAAGCGGCGATAATGGGCTTGATAATATGCCCTGGAGAATTCCAATAGAAGTCCATGTTCTGGTGTGAACATGGGCTTCTATTGGAATTCTCCAGGGCATATTATCAAGCCCATTATCGCCGCTTTAGCGGCAGTTTTCTGCCGCTAAACCGGCGATAATTTTTAACGCCGTTCTTGATAATATGCCCCACAGTAACTTGGAGATTATTCAAGTTAGTACATGTGCTGAAGATGCCAAAAGAAGCGCACAGACAGACCCCTTCCACGCAGCGCAGAAAACAGCATCATGATTAGAGGTGGAAAAACCACTAAAAGCTCAAGCCGGGCTCTGGCTCAGCTCGAGGTCCCTTTAGAACCTTGAGCTCATAACGAGCCGAGCTTTCATGTGGCCTCTGCCTGCCAGCTCGTTCTACCCTCAGGCACAAAAGGGTAAAAACAAAGCATTAACATTTGAGGTTAAAAGGAGAGACAGACAGATACCCATTTAATGGCTTATTTTGTGCAAAGTGAAACCAGGCAACCTCGTTAAATCGTACCCTATTGGCTTGAATTGTGTGATCTTAGAAAAAAAATTTGTTTTACTGATCCCTCTTTTTCTTCACTATCAAATGCAAGTTCAGAAAACCAGCTGTACAAAACCCTCGAGTGCTTGATTTAATAGATTATAATGTTGCTGTATAATAATTAAGGCCACGTACTGGATTCATATGACAGTCTCTTAGTTCACTAATGGCTCTGTGGCCAGTTTGGGGACAGGGGCAGGAATGGTGCTAAGTTCATGTTAAAAACGCTCACTTTTAATAAGTACTTAATGTCAAAGCTTCCTTATGTTATTGAAATACACTTTCTTGAATTCTGAACAGGCTCTATCATATTTTGCACAATGTTTGTTGTATGATTTGCATGTAAACCATTTTCAGGGCTCGACTCGCACATGCGCTCCTACAGCCCAGCCAGACCCTTGGCTTGGTTGTCCCTGTTAAGTTGTTAGCTCGCCCACCTGTAGTCATGACACAGCCTGGAACATCTGGTATTGGACCATAGGAGCGGCCAAGCTCTGCTAGTCGGCCTGCGGACGAGTTTAACTTTTAGAAACTGTGATGGGTGAGAGACCCCGTATCCCACACGGCCGGTGAGACCAAACACAAGCCGGGACAGAGTCGGCTGCGCTGATTCGCACATACTAACCGACTATTTCAGTGTACATTGAGACAGAACACAAACGCATACCTGCCGACTTGAAGAACAATCTCACCATGTGAGGAGGGGGCGGGACCTCATGCCGTGAAGTATCTATGAAGCACTTTTGAACCCACCCCCCCAGACCCCTAAGCCCACTCCTCCCAAAAAACAAAAAGCTTGCTGAGGCTGGTGCTGATGGGCTGGGGTGTTTTCACGCCCCATAATGGATGTCGGCAGTTCAAAGCCTCGAAAAACGAGCTTGAAAACCACTATTTACAGTGTACGTTGGGACAGAACACGAATGCATACCTGCCGACTTGAAGAACAATCTCACAGAGTGAGGAGAGGGCGGGACCTCCTGACGAGAAGTATCTATGAAGCACTTTTTAACCTACCCCACCACGCCCCTAAGCCTACTCCTCCCAAAAACCAAAAAGCTTGCTGAGGCTGGTGCTGATGGGCTGGAGTGTTTTCACGCCCCTTAATGGAACGTCGGCAGTTCAAAACCTCGAAAAATGAGCCGAAAAACCACTATTTACAGTGGTTTTCAGCTCGTTTTCCCTGCCGCTGTGTGATATCGGCTCCTTACGGGTGACCTTGTTATGGGAGTCGATCCCGTGTGTCACACTGTGGCACCGTGCGAGTTGGCAGGTATGCAAATGAGAGCCACTGGGTGGGAGGCTGCAAAGGCGGTGCTCAGGGGAGTAGTTATAGGTAATACAGCTGGAGCGTTGGGCCAGCTCCACTCAGAAATAATAAATGGGCAAAGAAGGAAAATGGAGCCTTTGTCACAGGTGGAAAACATGGAGCTATCAGACAAGAAGAGTGCCCTGGGAGATGTGCACAGTAGACTGGATAAATATTCATACCAAGCTTATTGACAGAGACTTCCTAGAGAAGGGGACAAGTCTGGGAAGACGGTGGCATGGTTCCTGAAAACGAAAGTGGAATAAAACCAATTTGCTGATGGTGACAGATGAAGTGGGAGCAACACATACAACGCAAGAATCCACGAATTGTGCGTTTCCAGTTTACCTCCAGGAAATGTGCACAGAAAGAAAACCTCTAGACTCTACACAGGTAGAGGGATACTGTGACACGACTGGCCCACCACAGCTGACCTTCCAGAAGGTCACCAGACCTCCCTAGAACAGGTGAGGAATTAAAAGAAGCACTTGGAGAAATGCATCCTGGGAAAACGGCAGGTAGAGAGGGGCTGACTCTGGGCCCCTGCTCAGCGCATGCGCAGGTTATTAGAGGTTGCAGTCTTGGGAGCTTACCTTAACAGTAGCAGGGAAGCTGGGAGAGTGGTGGTTCCAAACGCAGACAAAGACCCCAAAGAGCCGGGTTCCTATTGCCTATTATCGATGATCAATACCGGTACCAAGAGTATCAGCACAGCACTGGCTCGTAGGCTCCTGAAAGTGATACCTGATTTAGTATGTAATGGTCATTCAGCGTTTATTACAAATAGAGCCACGTTTGCCGCTTGCGTAGACTGGTCCATGGTAAACATCATGTGAGGCTTCTCTCGATATGGAGAAAGCATTTGACACCATCGCATGGGATGAATCAGAGAGTGGGGTACAGTCAGATGTTGAAAGGGAAGAGTATAATCCCTTCCATAAGTAAAAATTAATATCTACATATTTACAGACATAGGCACACATCTAAGTATTTCGCGATATGTATACATGCGTACACACATCAACACAGTATGCTAATTAAATGTTATGTACAAAGCACAAACGCCCTATATTTACACCCATATCTACAAACATACTATTATTTACATGATCAGACATTGGTAAGGGTGTTGTGCATAAATATACACGGCTTGTGTAAGAATATATTGTTTTGTTTCTCTTTTTCTCTATATTTGTGTAACTCCTTATTACGCAACTACTCAGGTCCCACCGACCTGAACAGTCGCATGACTTTCCACCAACCACCTAAACACCTCCGCTCCACAGGACTCCTACTCACACATATACCATGCATACACAGAACACGATCAGGAGGACGGGGTGTTCTCTTGCATCGCTCCTAAGGCCTGGAACGGCCTCCCACTCCACACCAGAGCCTCCTCCGCTCTTCATGAATTCCACAGGTAGCTGGAGACCTGGCTTTTCAATAAACCACCCTACCCTAGGCAGGGGTAGGCACGCACCTGCTCAGCGCCAGGAGACCATGGCGGTGATTAACCAGCCTAAACTAGGCAGGGGTAGGCACGCACCTGCTCAGCGCCAGGAGACCATGGCGGTGATTAACCATCCTACACTAGGCAGGGGTAGGCACGCACCTGCTCCGCACCAGGAGACCATGGCGGTGATTAACCATCCTAAACTAGGCAGGGGTAGGCACGCACCTGCTCCGCACCAGGAGACTCTCACTAGTGATTAACCACCCTACCACAGGAAGGGCTAGGCACACACCTGCTCTGCACCAGAAGACCCTCACTGGTGATTAACCATCCTACACTAGGCAGGGGTAGGCATGCACCTGCTCCGCACCAGGAGACCCTCATTAGTGATTAACCATCCTACACTAGGCAGGGGAAGACACACACCTGCTCCGCACCAGGAGACCCTCACTGGTGATTAACAAACCTACACTAGGCAGGGGTTGTGAGAAGTTGGCCTGGTATATGCTGTCCACTAATTATAGTGGGCACCTTGCACCAGTCCAAACAACCCCTTATTGGAGATAGGTTAAAGACAACCTTTATTGAAAGCTATCCTAGTGGTAGCTATGGAGAGCAGCCTTCAGGCTAAGTCTTGAAGGAATGTAAAGCAGCTTGTTTTACCAGTCTATAATCTCTTGAGTGACCAAATGAAAGAGGACCACACCAGGTATATATTTAAAATATATGTATTTAGTCTTAAACACACCCTCTAGTCTCTTTATGAGGCTAGAGTTCGAAGTACATAAGTTACAAGTCGAATATCAACAGTAATAGCACAAATACACGTTTGAGCCCTAGGGGCGTCCCAAACCATATACCAATAAAGTGGTATAAGAACCACGACTGAGCTAGACACAAGGCCTAGAGCCTGTAGAAGTGCTTGGCCCTCAAGGAACCACCCAAGGTAGTGACACAGGAGACCCACGGGGGACGCGTGCAGTGTAAGAACACAGCCGCGAGCCGCCATTGACTTCTATGGGGAATGTCGCAGTTGGAGTCTTAAAGAAAAAGGACACTTAGAGGAGGACTTGGAGCAAACCCCTTTAGAACTAGGTTGTTCTAGAGTCTATACCCACGGGAGCACCGGAGTACTCGAGTTACCTCACCCAGGGAAGCCGGGTGCATAGGTGTCTTTCGGGGTTGGGTTTCGTCGTCGTTTTCAATGGCGATCTGCTGCAAAGTGCTGCTGGCGACCAAGTCGAAAGTGTTCGGGTGGATCCAAGGGTGGATCGAAGATCTGAAGAACCTGAAAGCAGAGGGGACAGAGTCTGGGTCACCAGCCAGTGACCAGGAAGGCGATGAGAAGATGCCCACCGATGTTGGGTGCTTCAGGTAGGTTGACGGTCATCTTGACTCTTCAGCCACGAGGTCCAGGAGGCGTCGACGATGACCAGGAGCTGGATTCGAGCTGTCCCATGATGTCTGTCGATTGCTGGGGTGTCGGCGACCGGATTGGACCCAACAAGCCTTGGCAACGGCAAGTCACGTGGAAATAAAGAAAGGACGTTGATGCGGACCAGCAAGGTCTGGGGGACTCACCCAGCAAGGGTAAGTCAGGGAACGTCTGGAGCAACCAGGAAAGCCCAAGCAGAAGAAGAGTTGCCTTCGGGAGGGTCCACTAGCCAACGGACTAGCAACCACGAAGGAGCCTCAAGTGGACGCACTTGGAGCTGGCTCACAGGACACTCGTGGAGTGGAGGCCAGTGATCTTCGGTGCAGTCGGTGCTGGAGGCGGGGGCTACTCGGAGCCCAAAGCACAACTTCGTGGAAGACCAGGAAGAGGATGCACTTGCAAAAGTACTCGGTGTCCAGGGGTCACGGTTCCACGTTACCCACGACAGCTATGGGCCTCAGCTTTGCTGGGGACTCAGGGCAGCCTCGGGGAAGTCTGGAAATCTACCTCTGGTGATGCAAAGACTTCAGCGTCCGGCGGGAGCTTCAGCGATGCAGACTGGACAATTGCTTCTTAGGTGCCTGCCAAGCAGGGGAGTCACTCCTTGACCCCAAGGGAGATTCTTCAGTCCTCTAATCTTCAAGTAGAGCGTGGAAGGTCCAGGATTCAGTGTCAGAGTTTCGTCCAGGTTAATCTAAAGTCCTAAGGACTGGGGTCCCATACTTATACAAAGTTAGGGGGTTGGACATACTCTGGGGACCCACCTATGGGAGGGTCAGGGAAGAGGGGTGGTTACACCCATTCCCTTTGTCCAGTTTCGCGCCAGAGCAGGGGCAGGTAGCCCCTGCAACCGGTTTGAACTGGCATATGCACAGGGACACCAAATGTGCCCCCAGTGCAGGACTTCAAAGCACCAGAGGGTGCTCCCGCCCAGCCCCAATACACACTATCCTGTCTGGGGAGGTGGTTACACCTCCCTTCGACAGGAAACCTATTGTCCAGGCCTCCCCTGCCGGAGTTTCAGTCAGCAGCAGGAGGCCAGACCCGTGTCTGTGGCAGCGGCATCCATTTTGTGATGCCAGGGCTCTGGAAAGAAGTTACCGGGTAGCCCGGTGTGTACATGTCTCTCCCTCTAGAAGGGTGGAATGCTACCCCCGCCACCAGGATTGGCGGGGGGGGGGGTAGTATTCCAAGATGTTTGACACCAAACACGACATGTACCGCGAGGATATAATGCGCTTAAGAGTATATGGTCAGGCTGTACCACAAACAGCATCAGAGGAGGGACTCCGAACGCTGTAGAGGGGCTCTGCTCATGCAGGGGCACCCTCTCACATAAAAACCAAGCACTCTGCCTTCAGGATTGGTAAGGCCTGCCATAGGAGTGACTTATAGGTTTATATGTGTGTGCAATGGTAGTGATATAGGTAGCCTATACCACTGTAAGGGGTGCATGCACCACCTTACTCAGGCTGCAGTAGCAGACCTGTGGTGTCATTTTGGATGGCCTTCCAGGGGTGGCACAATACATGCTGCAGCCCCTGGTAGGCCTCTGAGGTACCTATGCCCTGGGTACATAGTATATCATATACTAGGGACTTATAAGGGCACTCCAGATTCCAATCAGAGATGTGCCTAAGGCACATAGAAACCATTTTAGAGAGGAAGCAGCTAGGCTGGGGTTCTGATTAGCAGGGCCCCAGCCAGACTAAAGTCGAAAAACAGTGAAGCATCAGCAAAAAGTGGGGTACCCATGTGAAGCAGATCCTACTCTTCTACACAACCCCCCAAACGCAGGGACATTAAACTAACCTTGACCAGTTGAGTCTTCATGTTCTAAGTGGAAATACCTAGAGAGTCCATCTGCATTCGCATGGTTACTCCCAGGTCTATGTTCCACTGTAAAGTCCATCCCCTGTAGGGAAATGGACCACCTAAGCAGTTTGGGGTTTTCACCCTTCATTTGTTTTAGCCATAGGAGGGGCTTGTGGTCTGTTTGAACAAGGAAGTGAGTACCAAACAAGTATGGCCTCAACTTCTTCAGAGCCCAAACCACAGCAAAGGCCTCCTCTCTATGGCTGACCAACGTTTCTCCCTAGGGGTCAGCCTTCTTCTAATAAAAGCTACTGGCTGATCTTGACCTTCATCATTCAATTGTGACAGTACAGCCCCTACCCCCAATTCAGATGCATCTGTTTGGACAATGAACTTCTTGGAGTAATCAGGACTCTGGAGAATGGGAGCAGTGCACATGGCCTGCTTCAGGTCATCAAATGCCTTTTGACAGCTAGCTGTCCACTGAACCTTTTTGGGCATTTTCTTGGAAGTTAAGTCATTCAGGGGTGTCACTATTGATCCATACCCCTTGACAAATCTCCTATAGTACCCAGTCAGGCCTAAGAAGGCTCTCACCTGAGTCTGGGTAGTGGGAGCAACCCAGTCCATGATGGTCTGGATTTTGCTCTGCAATGGTTGAACCTGGTCTCCACCCACAAGGTGGCCCAGGTACACAACCTGACTCTGCCCTATCTGGCACTTGGTGGCCTTGATAGTGAGGCCTGCCTTTTGCAGGGCCTCTAAAACATTTCTGAGGTGGACCAGGTGATCCTCCCAGGTGGAGCTAAAGACAGCAATATCATCTAGATATGCTGCACTGTAGGCCTCCAGACCTGTAAGGACTGTATTCACCAACCTCTGAAAAGTGTCAGGTGCATTCTTCAGACCAAAGGGCATTACCACAAATTGATAAAGTCCACTAGGGGTTGAGAATGCTGTTTTTGGCTTTGCATCATCAGCTAGTCTGATCTTCCAGTAGCCAGCTGTCAGGTCAAATGTGCTTAGATACTTGGCTGAGGCCAAAGTGTCTATTAGCTCATCTGCCCTTGGTATTGGATGGGCATCAGTCCTAGTGACTGCATTGAGACCCCTGTAGTCCACACAAAACCTCATCTCTCTTTTCCCACCACTGGTGTGAGGTTTTGGCACAAGGACCACTGGACTAGCCCAAGGGCTATCTGAGGGTTCAATAACTCCCAAATCCAACATTTTCTGGACTTCTGTCCTGATACACTCCCTGACATGGTCAGGTTGCCTATAAATCTTATTTTTAATAGGCAGACTGTCCCCAGTGTCCACTTCATGAGTGCACCAGGTGGTCTGACTTGGAGTCAGAGAGAACATATGTCTGTACTGATTGAGCACTTGTCTGCAATCAGTTTGCTGCTGAGCAGTGAGGCTGCCTGCCAAGGCTACACCATCCACTGACCCATCATCAGGGTTCTGTGAGAGCAGGTCAGGGAGTGGGTCACTCTCTTCCTCCTGTCCCTCATCAGTAGCCATGAGCATGCCCATGTCTGCCCTGTCCACATATGGTTTCAGTCTGTTGACATGGAGAACCCTTTGGGGACTCCTGGGTGTTCCTAGGTCTACTAAATAGGTAACCTCACCCTTCTGTTCAACAATGGTATGGGGTCCACTCCACTTGTCTTGGAGAGCTGCTGGGGCCACTGGCTCCAGCACCCACACCTTCTGTCCTGGCTGGTAAACAGTCAGTACAGCCTTTGGTCATGCCAGGCTTTTTGCAGTTCCTGGCTAGCCTCAAGGTTTTTAGTTGCCTTTTTCATGTACTCAGCCATCCTGGAGCGGAGACCAAGTACATAGTCCACTATGTCTTGCTTTGGGGGCTTGAGAGGTAACTCCCATCCTTCCTTCACCAAGCACAATGGACCCCTGACAGGGTGACCAAACAAAAGTTCAAAAGGGCTGTAGCCAACCCCCTTTTGAGGCACCTCTCTGTATGCAAATAAAAGGCAGTGCAAGAGTATGTCCCATCTTCGCCTAAGCTTTTCTGGGAGCCCTTTAATCATGCCCTTTAAGGTTTTGTTGAATCTCTCAACTAAACCATTGCATTGTGGGTGATAGGGTGTGGTGAACTTGTAAGTCACTCCACACTCCTTCCACATTGCCTTCAAGTATCCAGACAAAGTTTGCACCCCTGTCTGATACAACCTCCTTAGGGAAGCCCACTCTTGAGAAAATTCCCAGGAGGGCTCTTGCCACCACAGGTGCTGTAGTGGTCCTAAGGGGAATAGCCTCTGGGTACCTAGTGGCATGGTCCACCACCACCAGGCTAAACCTGTACCCAGATGCTGTTTGGGGATCCATGGGACCAACAATGTCAATCCCCACTCTCTCAAAGGGAACCCCCACCACAGGTAGTGGTATCAGGGGGGCCTTTGTGGTGCCACCTGCCTTCCCACTGGCTTGGCAGGTTACACAGGAGCGACAAAACTCCTTGGTGTCTTCAGACATGTGGGGCCAGTGAAAGTGAGGGGCAAGTCTGTCCCAAGTCTTGTTCTGGCCCAGGTGACCTGCTAGAGGAATGTCATGGGCTAGGGTCAATAGGAAGCCCCTGAACTTCAGAGGTATAACCAACCTCCTGGTGGCACCAGGCTTGGGGTCTCTACACTCTGAGTACAAGAGTCCATCATCCCAATACACTTTATGGGGACCACTAGCATTCCCAGCAGCCTCAGCAGCAGCTTGCTGTCTGAGGGGTTCAAGAGAGGGGCAGCTCTGCTGCTCCTGGCTCAGATCTGCCCTGGAAGGGCCCCCTGTCCCCAAGAACTCAACCTGGTCAGGTTCAAGCTCCTCTGGGACAGTTCCTTCCTCAGGACTGAGATCATCCCCTCAAGAGACTGATCTTCCTTCTGAGCCAAGGGCGAAGGCACTGCCTTAACCCTACTACTCCTCCTCTTGGATGGCACTTGGTCCATGGTTCCAGGATCCAAGGCCTGTTCAGTGTTAGACATTTTGCTCTGTGACCTGGTCACAGCAAACACATCTGCAGGGATCCCCAGCATTTCTGCTTGGGTCCTGAGCTCCACTTCTGCCCAAGCTGAAGTTTCAAGATCATTGCCAAGCAAGCATTCCACTGGTAGGTTTGCACTCACCACAACCTTCTTAAGGCCAGTTACCCCTCCCCAGGAGAAGTTAACAACTGCCAGAGTATGGTCTGTTCTGACATTGCTATCATTGGTCACTTGGTACATTTCACCAAGTATAATCTGCCCAGGATCCACAAGGTCTTGTGTCACCATGGTGACACTTGCCCCGGTGTCCCTAAATGCCAAAGCCTCTTTTCCATTGATTAAGGGCTGTTGCCTGTACTTGCCCAGATTACTGGGACTCACAGAGGAGGTCACATCCATGCCTCCATCACAGACTAGGACAGCCTGAGTGAGTTCTCTGACTAGGCCAGAGCTCATCTCATTACCCAGGGTCAACCCTACTAAACCCTTGGCCTGTGTACTCCCACCACCAATTGTAACTGCACTAGGGGGAACAGGTGCCTTAGGGGCATTGGTGGTGGCTGGAATAGAGTCTTTGGACTTGGTGCAATCACTGGTCCAGTGTGTCTTTTGCTTACAGACTTTGCACCATGGTTTCTTTTGGCCTTTTCCCTTGTTAGACTGTGAATCCCCACCTGAAGAAGATTTTTGGGGGCCTTGTGAAAACTTCTGGTCTTTACCCTTCTCCCCACCCTTATCAGAGTTTTAGAATCTTGCTTCTTAGGGTCACCACCTTGGTTCTGTACCTTCTGCCTCACCCTGGTTCTGACCCATTTGTCTGCCTTCTTTACCAATTCTTGGGGAGAGGTCAGATCAGAGTCCACCAGGTACTGATGCAACAGCTGATTTTGACAGTTATTAAGAATCTGCTCCCTCATGATAAGATTGTACAATCCTGTGAAGTCACATACCTTACTGCCCATCAACCAACCTTCCAGAGCCTTAGCAGAACAATCCACATAGTCCACCCAGTCTTGAGTCTGTGCTTTTTGGGTATCTCTGAACTTTAACCTGTATTGTTCAGTTGTTAGGCCAAACCCATCAATCAGAGCACTCTTCAAGACTTTGTAATTGTCAGCATCCTCTTCTCTAACAGTGAGGAGCTTATCTCTACCTTTGTCTGCAAAGGAGAGCCACAAGATTGCTGCCCACTGCTCCTGAGGGACCCTCTGTACTTTACAGGCCCTCTCCAGTGCAGTTATCCATTTGTGGATGTCATCCCCACTCTGGTAGGGAGGGACAATCTTGCTCAGGTTTCTATGGTCATAAGACCTTTCCCTATCTCTGGGGAAATTGCTGCCACCATGGGACTCTAGTCCCATCTTTTTCTCTGTCTATAGAGATCTAGGGACTCCCTGTCTATAGCCAACTGCTGGTTTCTGAGCTCAAGCTGGGCTTGCTCATACTGAATCAGTCTCTTTCTCCTCTCATGAGAGGATTCCCTCCCATGAGAGGAGACAGAGGTCCCTACTGAGGTGTCAGAGTGGTTAGACTCCTGAGAAGGAGATCTAGTCCTTCTGGGCACACTCACAACTCTTTCTGGGGGACAGAGGGGAGGTCATCCTGGGCCTCCTCCTCTTCCTCAGGAGTAGCTGCACTTTCCAGGTCAGGATCATTGTCATCCCCTGGCCAGTTTCAGAAGTCAGGTCCTGGGTATTTTCATCCCTGGCCCCTCCTCATCTTCTGCCCCACCCTCTCTGCCTACCCTTTCAGACCTTATGGGTCTTCTAAGATCATCTAGCAGAAGCATCTCCAGGAGACGTTGGGTGTTGGCACTTTTGCCTGTCTTCAACTTCCTAACTTTGCACAACTCTCTCAATTCCAAGAATGTGAGGTTGTCATATCTGGATGGCAGGAGCTCACTGGTTCCTGGCAGTGAAGACATTACTAGTGTGGTGTGGTGTATGCACTACCTACTCTAGTGTGGCCCACTAAACTCTCTTGAGTTGTAGAAAGGGTGTGCTATCCCTTAACACACAACTCTAAGTTCAGTAGAACTTACTGTATCCTAAGCTTGATTTATATGTACCTAAGGTACCCTTAGTGGTTTTCAGTTGATCAATTCAATTGAGATTATCTGGTAAAACAATAGCAAGCTGGAATCCCACACGCTGCCACCAATGTGAGAAGTTGGCCTGGTATATGCTGTCCACTAATTATAGTGGGCACCTTGCACCAGTCCAAACAACCCCTTATTGGAGATAGGTTAAAGACAACCTTTATTGAAAGCTATCCTAGTGGTAGCTATGGAGAGCAGCCTTCAGGCTAAGTCTTGAAGGAATGTAAAGCAGCTTGTTTTACCAGTCTATAATCTCTTGAGTGACCAAATGAAAGAGGACCACACCAGGTATATATTTAAAATATATGTATTTAGTCTTAAACACACCCCTCTAGTCTCTTTATGAGGCTAGAGTTCGAAGTACATAAGTTACAAGTCGAATATCAACAGTAATAGCACAAATACACGTTTGAGCCCTAGGGGCGTACCAAACCACATACCAATAAAGTGGTATAAGAACCACGACTGAGCTAGACACAAGGCCTAGAGCCTGTAGAAGTGCTTGGCCCTCAAGGAACCACCCAAGGTAGTGACACAGGGGACCCACGGGGGACGCGTGCAGTGTGAGAACACAGCCGCGAGCCGCCGTTGACTTCTATGGGGAATGTTGCGGTTGGAGTTTTAAAGAAAAAGGACACTTAGAGGACTTGGAGCAAACCCCTTTAGAACTAGGTTGTTCTAGAGTCTATACCCACGGGAGCACCGGAGTACTCGAGTTACCTCACCCAGGGAAGCCGGGTGCATAGGTGTCTTTCGGGGTCGGGTTTCGTCGTCGTTTTCAATGGCGATCTGCTGCAAAGTGCTGCTGGCGACCAAGTCGAAAGTGTTCGGGTGGATCCAAGGGTGGATCGAAGATCTGAAGAACCTGAAAGCAGAGGGGACAGAGTCTGGGTCACTAGCCTGTGACCAGGAAGGCGATGAGCAGATGCCCACCGATGTCGGGTGCTTCAGGTAGGTTGACGGTCGTCTTGACTCTTCAGCCACGAGGTCCAGGAGGCGTCGACGATGACCAGGAGCTGGATTGGAGCTGTCCCACGACGTCTGTTGATTGCTGGGGTGTCGGCGACCGGATTGGACCCAACAAGCCTTGGCAACGGCAAGTCACGTGGAAATAAAGAAAGGACGTTGATGCAGACCAGCAAGGTCTGGGGGACTCACCCAGTGAGGGTAAGTCAGGGCACGTCTGGAGCAACCAGGAAAGCCCAAGCAGAAGAAGAGTTGCCTTCGGGAGGGCCCACTAGCCAATGGACTAGCGACCGCGAAGGAGCCTCAAGTGGATGCACTTGGAGCTGGCTCACAGGACACTCGTGGAGTGGAGGCCAGTGATCTTCGGTGCAGTCGGTGCTGGAGGCGGGGGCTACTCGAAGGCCAAAGCACAACTTCGTGGGAGACCAGGAAGAGGATGCACTTGCAAAAGTACTCGGTGCCCAGGGGTCACGGTTCCATGTTACCCACAACAGCTACGGGCCTCAGCTTTGCTGGGGACTCAGGGCAGCCTCGGGGAAGTCTGGAACTCCACCTCTGGTGATGCAAAGACTTCGGCGTCCGGCAGGAGCTTCAGCGATGCAGACTGGACAATTGCTTCCTAGGTGCCTGCCAAGCAGGGGAGTCAATCCTTGACCCCAAGGGAGATTCTTCAGTCCTCTAATCTTCAAGTAGAGCGTCGAAGGTCCAGGATTCAGTGTCAGAGTTTCGTCCAGGTTAATCTAAAGTCCTAAGGACTGGGGTCCCATACTTATACAAAGTTAGGGGGTTGGAGATACTCTGGGGACCCACCTATGGGAGGGTCAGGGAAGAGGGGTGGTTACACCCATTCCCTTTGTCCAGTTTCGCGCCAGAGCAGGGGCAGGTAGCCCCTGCAACCGGTTTGAACTGGCATATGCACAGGGACACCAAATGTGCCCCCAGTGCAGGACTTCAAAGCACCAGAGGGTGCTCCCGCCCAGCCCCAATACACACTATCCTGTCTGGGGAGGTGGTTACACCTCCCTTCGACAGGAAACCTATTGTCCAGGCCTCCCTGCCGGAGTTTCAGTCAGCAGCAGGAGGCCAGACCCGTGTCTGTGGCAGCGGCATCCATTTTGTGATGCCAGGGCTCTGGAAAGAAGTTACCGGGTAGCCCGGTGTGTACATGTCTCTCCCTCTAGAAGGGTGGAATGCTACCCCCGCCACCAGGATTGGCGGGGGTAGTATTCCAAGATGTTTGACACCAAACACGACATGTTTTGGTGCAGCCAGTCCAAAGTTAGCATTGTACCGCGAGGATATAATGCGCTTAAGAGTATATGGTCAGGCTGTACCACAAACAGCATCAGAGGAGGGACTCCGAACGCTGTAGAGGGGCTCTGCTCATGCAGGGGCACCCTCTCACATAAAAACCAAGCACTCTGCCTTCAGGATTGGTAAGGCCTGCCATAGGCGTGACTTATAGGTTTATATGTGTGTGCAACGGTAGTGATATAGGTAGCCTATACCACTGTAAGGGGTGCATGCACCACCTTACTCAGGCTGCAGTAGCAGACCTGTGGTGTCATTTTGGATGGCCTTCCAGGGGTGGCACAATACATGCTGCAGCCCCTGGTAGGCCTCTGAGGTACCTATGCCCTGGGTACATAGTATACCATATACTAGGGACTTATAAGGGCACTCCAGATTCCAATCAGAGATGTGCCTAAGGCACATGGAAACCATTTTAGGCTGGGGTTCTGATTAGCAGGGCCCCAGCCAGACTAAAGTCGAAAAACAGTGAAGCATCAGCAAAAAGTGGGGGTACCCATGTGAAGCAGATCCTACTCTCCTACAGGGGTAGGCACGCACCTGCTCCGCACCAGGAGACCCTCACTAGTGATTAACCATCCTACACTAGGCAGGAATAGACACGCACGTGCTCAGAGCCAGGAGACCCTCACTGGTGATTAACCATCCTACACTAGGCAGGGGTAGGCACGCACCTGCTCAGAGCCAGGAGACCCTCACGGGTGATTAACCACCCTACCACAGGCAGGGCTAGGTACGCACCTGCTCAGAGCCAGGAGACCCTCACTGGTGATTAACCATCCTACACTAGGCAGGGGTAGGCATGCACCTGCTCCGCACCAGGAGACCCTCACTAGTGATTAACCATCCTACACTAGGCAGGGGTAGGCACGCACCTGCTCAGAGCCAGGAGACCCTCACTGGTGATTAACCATCCTACCACAGGAAGGGCAAGGCACACACCCGCTCCGCACCAGGAGACCCTCACTGGTGATTAACCAGCCTACCACAGGAAGGGCAAGGCACACACCTGCTCAGAGCCAGGAGACCCTCACTGGTGATTAACCATCCTACCAAAGGAAGGGCAAGGCACACACCTGCTCAGAGCCAGGAGACCCTCACTGGGGATTAACCATCCTACACTAGGCAGGGCTAGGCATGCACCTGCTCAGAGCCAGGAGACTCTCACGGGTAATTAACCATCCTACCACAGGAAGGGCAAGGCACGCACCTGCTCAGAGCCAGGAGACCCTCACTGGTGATTAACCATCCTACACTAGGCAGGGGTAGGCACTCACCTGCTCAGAGCCAGGAGACCCTCACTGGTGATTAACCATCCTACACTAGGCAGGGGTAGGCACTCACCTGCTCAGAGCCAGGAGACCCTCACTGGTGATTAACCATCCTACACTAGGCAGGGCTAGGCACGCACCTGCTCAGCAGCAGGATACCCTCACTGGTGATTAACCATCCTACCAATGGAAGGGCTAGGTACGCACCTGCTCCGCACCAGGAGACCCTCACTAGTGATTAACCATCCTACCACAGGCAGGGCTAGGCACGCACCTGCTCAGAGCCAGGAGACCCTCACTGGTGATTAACCATCCTACCACAGGCAGGGGTAGGCACGCACCTGCTCAGCACCAGGAGACCCTCACTGGTGATTAACCATCCTACACTAGGCAGGGGTAGGCACGCACCTGCTCAGCACCAGGAGACCCTCACTGGTGATTAACCATCCTACACTAGGCAGGGGTAGGCACGCACCTGTTCAGCACCAGGAGACCCTCACGGGTGATTAACCATCCTACACTAGGCAAGGGTAGGCACGCACCTGCTCAGAGCCAGGAGACTCTCATGGGTAATTAACCATCCTACCACAGGAAGGGCAAGGCACGCACCTGCTCAGAGCCAGGAGACCCTCACTGGTGATTAACCATCCTACACTAGGCAGGGGTAGGCACTCACCTGCTCAGAGCCAGGAGACCCTCACTGGTGATTAACCATCCTACCACAGGAAGGGCAAGGCACACACCTGCTCAGAGCCAGGAGACCCTCACTGGTGATTAACCATCCTACACTAGGCAGGGGTAGGCACTCACCTGCTCAGAGCCAGGAGACCCTCACTGGTGATTAACCATCCTACAGTAGGCAGGGGTAGGCACACACCTGCTCAGAGCCAGGAGACCCTCACTGGTGATTAACCATCCTACACTAGGCAGGGGTAGGCATGCACCTGCTCAGCGCTAGGACACCCTCACTGGTGATTAACCATCCTACACTAACCAGGGGTAGGCACGCACCTGCTCAGAGCCAGGAGACACTCACTGGTGATTAACCATCCTACACTAGGCAGGGGTAGGCACTCACCTGCTCAGAGCCAGGAGACCCTCACTGGTGATTAACCATCCTACACTAGGCAGGGGTAGGCACTCACCTGCTCAGAGCCAGGAGACCCTCACTGGTGATTAACCATCCTACACTAGGCAGGGCTAGGTACGCACCTGCTCAGCAGCAGGATACCCTCACTGGTGATTAACCATCCTACCAATGGAAGGGCTAGGTACGCACCTGCTCCGCACCAGGAGACCCTCACTAGTGATTAACCATCCTACCACAGGCTGGGCTAGGCACGCACCTGCTCAGAGCCAGGAGACCCTCACTGGTGATTAACCATCCTACCACAGGCAGGGGTAGGCACGCACCTGCTCAGCACCAGGAGACCCTCACTGGTGATTAACCATCCTACACTAGGCAGGGGTAGGCACGCACCTGCTCAGCACCAGGAGACCCTCACTGGTGATTAACCATCCTACACTAGGCAGGGGTAGGCACGCACCTGCTCAGAGCCAGGAGACCCTCACTGGTGATTAACCATCCTACCACAGGAAGGGCAAGGCACACACCTGCTCCGCACCAGGAGACCCTCACTGGTGATTAACCAGCCTACCACAGGAAGGGCAAGGCACACACCTGCTCAGAGCCAGGAGACCCTCACTGGTGATTAACCATCCTACCAAAGGAAGGGCAAGGCACACACCTGCTCAGAGCCAGGAGACCCTCACTGGGGATTAACCATACTACACTAGGCAGGGCTAGGCATGCACCTGCTCAGAGCCAGGAGACTCTCACGGGTAATTAACCATCCTACCACAGGAAGGGCAAGGCACGCACCTGCTCAGAGCCAGGAGACCCTCACTGGTGATTAACCATCCTACACTAGGCAGGGGTAGGCACTCACCTGCTCAGAGCCAGGAGACCCTCACTGGTGATTAACCATCCTACACTAGGCAGGGGTAGGCACTCACCTGCTCAGAGCCAGGAGACCCTCACTGGTGATTAACCAACCTACACTAGGCAGGGCTAGGTGCGCACCTGCTCAGCAGCAGGATACCCTCACTGGTGATTAACCATCCTACCAATGGAAGGGCTAGGTACGCACCTGCTCCGCACCAGGAGACCCTCACTAGTGATTAACCATCCTACCACAGGCAGGGCTAGGCACCCACCTGCTCAGAGCCAGGAGACCCTCACTGGTGATTAACCATCCTACCACAGGCAGGGGTAGGCACGCACCTGCTCAGCACCAGGAGACCCTCACTGGTGATTAACCATCCTACACTAGGCAGGGGTAGGCACGCACCTGCTCAGCACCAGGAGACCCTCACTGGTGATTAACCATCCTACACTAGGCAGGGGTAGGCACGCACCTGTTCAGCACCAGGAGACCCTCACGGGTGATTAACCATCCTACACTAGGCAAGGGTAGGCACGCACCTGCTCAGAGCCAGGAGACTCTCATGGGTAATTAACCATCCTACCACAGGAAGGGCAAGGCACGCACCTGCTCAGAGCCAGGAGACCCTCACTGGTGATTAACCATCCTACACTAGGCAGGGGTAGGCACTCACCTGCTCAGAGCCAGGAGACCCTCACTGGTGATTAACCATCCTACCACAGGAAGGGCAAGGCACACACCTGCTCAGAGCCAGGAGACCCTCACTGGTGATTAACCATCCTACACTAGGCAGGGGTAGGCACTCACCTGCTCAGAGCCAGGAGACCCTCACTGGTGATTAACCATCCTACAGTAGGCAGGGGTAGGCACACACCTGCTCAGAGCCAGGAGACCCTCACTGGTGATTAACCATCCTACACTAGGCAGGGGTAGGCATGCACCTGCTCAGCGCTAGGACACCCTCACTGGTGATTAACCATCCTACACTAACCAGGGGTAGGCACGCACCTGCTCAGAGCCAGGAGACACTCACTGGTGATTAACCATCCTACACTAGGCAGGGGTAGGCACTCACCTGCTCAGAGCCAGGAGACCCTCACTGGTGATTAACCATCCTACACTAGGCAGGGGTAGGCACTCACCTGCTCAGAGCCAGGAGACCCTCACTGGTGATTAACCATCCTACACTAGGCAGGGCTAGGTACGCACCTGCTCAGCAGCAGGATACCCTCACTGGTGATTAACCATCCTACCAATGGAAGGGCTAGGTACGCACCTGCTCCGCACCAGGAGACCCTCACTAGTGATTAACCATCCTACCACAGGCAGGGCTAGGCACGCACCTGCTCAGAGCCAGGAGACCCTCACTGGTGATTAACCATCCTACCACAGGCAGGGGTAGGCACGCACCTGCTCAGCACCAGGAGACCCTCACTGGTGATTAACCATCCTACACTAGGCAGGGGTAGGCACGCACCTGCTCAGCACCAGGAGACCCTCACTGGTAATTAACCATCCTACACTAGGCAGGGGTAGGCACGCACCTGTTCAGCACCAGGAGACCCTCACGGGTGATTAACCATCCTACACTAGGCAAGGGTAGGCAGGCACCTGCTCAGAGCCAGGAGACTCTCATGGGTAATTAACCATCCTACCACAGGAAGGGCAAGGCACGCACCTGCTCAGAGCCAGGAGACCCTCACTGGTGATTAACCATCCTACACTAGGCAGGGGTAGGCACTCACCTGCTCAGAGCCAGGAGACCCTCACTGGTGAGTAACCATCCTACCACAGGAAGGGCAAGGCACACACCTGCTCAGAGCCAGGAGACCCTCACTGGTGATTAACCATCCTACACTAGGCAGGGGTAGGCACTCACCTGCTCAGAGCCAGGAGACCCTCACTGGTGATTAACCATCCTACAGTAGGCAGGGGTAGGCACGCACCTGCTCAGAGCCAGGAGACCCTCACTGGTGATTAACCATCCTACACTAGGCAGGGGTAGGCATGCACCTGCTCAGCGCTAGGACACCCTCACTGGTGATTAACCATCCTACACTAACCAGGGGTAGGCACGCACCTGCTCAGAGCCAGGAGACACTCACTGGTGATTAACCATCCTACACTAGGCAGGGGTAGGCACGCACCTGCTCAGAGCCAGGAGACCCTCACGGGTGATTAACCATCCTACCACAGGCAGGGCTAGGTACGCACCTGCTCAGAGCCAGGAGACCCTCACTGGTGATTAACCATCCTACACTAGGCAGGGGTAGGCATGCACCTGCTCCGCACCAGGAGACCCTCACTAGTGATTAACCATCCTACACTAGGCAGGGGTAGGCACGCACCTGCTCAGAGCCAGGAGACCCTCACTGGTGATTAACCATCCTACCACAGGAAGGGCAAGGCACACACCTGCTCCGCACCAGGAGACCCTCACTGGTGATTAACCAGCCTACCACAGGAAGGGCAAGGCACACACCTGCTCAGAGCCAGGAGACCCTCACTGGTGATTAACCATCCTACCAAAGGAAGGGCAAGGTACACACCTGCTCAGAGCCAGGAGACCCTCACTGGGGATTAACCATCCTACACTAGGCAGGGCTAGGCACGCACCTGCTCAGAGCCAGGAGACTCTCACAGGTAATTAACCATCCTACCACAGGAAGGGCAAGGCACGCACCTGCTCAGAGCCAGGAGACCCTCACTGGTGATTAACCATCCTACACTAGGCAGGGGTAGGCACTCACCTGCTCAGAGCCAGGAGACCCTCACTGGTGATTAACCATCCTACACTAGGCAGGGGAAGGCACTCACCTGCTCAGAGCCAGGACACCCTCACTGGTGATTAACCATCCTACCACAGGAAGGGCAAGGCACACACCTGCTCAGAGCCAGGAGACCCTCACTGGTGATTAACCATCCTACACTAGGCAGGGGTAGGCACTCACCTGCTCAGAGCCAGGAGACCCTCACTGGTGATTAACCATCCTACAGTAGGCAGGGGTAGGCACGCACCTGCTCAGAGCCAGGAGACCCTCACTGGTGATTAACCATCCTACACTTGGCAGGGGTAGGCTTGCACCTGCTCAGCGCTAGGACACCCTCACTGGTGATTAACCATCCTACACTAACCAGGGGTAGGCACGCACCTGCTCAGAGCCAGGAGACACTCACTGGTGATTAACCATCCTACACTAGGCAGGGGTAGGCACTCACCTGCTCAGAGCCAGGAGACCCTCACTGGTGATTAACCATCCTACACTAGGCAGGGGTAGGCACTCACCTGCTCAGAGCCAGGAGACCCTCACTGGTGATTAACCATCCTACACTAGGCAGGGCTAGGTACGCACCTGCTCAGCAGCAGGATACCCTCACTGGTGATTAACCATCCTACCAATGGAAGGGCTAGGTACGCACCTGCTCCGCACCAGGAGACCCTCACTAGTGATTAACCATCCTACCACAGGCAGGGCTAGGCACGCACCTGCTCAGAGCCAGGAGACCCTCACTGGTGATTAACCATCCTACCACAGGCAGGGGTAGGCACGCACCTGCTCAGCACCAGGAGACCCTCACTGGTGATTAACCATCCTACCACAGGAAGGGCAAGGCACACACCTGCTCCGCACCAGGAGACCCTCACTGGTGATTAACCAGCCTACCAAAGGAAGGGCAAGGCACACACCTGCTCAGAGCCAGGAGACCCTCACTGGGGATTAACCATCCTACACTAGGCAGGGCTAGGCATGCACCTGCTCAGAGCCAGGAGACTCTCACGGGTAATTAACCATCCTACCACAGGAAGGGCAAGGCACGCACCTGCTCAGAGCCAGGAGACCCTCACTGGTGATTAACCATCCTACACTAGGCAGGGGTAGGCACTCACCTGCTCAGAGCCAGGAGACCCTCACTGGTGATTAACCATCCTACACTAGGCAGGGGTAGGCACTCACCTGCTCAGAGCCAGGAGACCCTCACTGGTGATTAACCATCCTACACTAGGCAGGGCTAGGTACGCACCTGCTCAGCAGCAGGATACCCTCACTGGTGATTAACCATCCTACCAATGGAAGGGCTAGGTACGCACCTGCTCCGCACCAGGAGACCCTCACTAGTGATTAACCATCCTACCACAGGCAGGGCTAGGCACGCACCTGCTCAGAGCCAGGAGACCCTCACTGGTGATTAACCATCCTACCACAGGCAGGGGTAGGCACGCACCTGCTCAGCACCAGGAGACCCTCACTGGTGATTAACCATCCTACACTAGGCAGGGGTAGGCACGCACCTGCTCAGCACCAGGAGACCCTCACTGGTGATTAACCATCCTACACTAGGCAGGGGTAGGCACGCACCTGCTCAGAGCCAGGAGACCCTCACTGGTGATTAACCATCCTACCACAGGAAGGGCAAGGCACACACCTGCTCCGCACCAGGAGACCCTCACTGGTGATTAACCAGCCTACCACAGGAAGGGCAAGGCACACACCTGCTCAGAGCCAGGAGACCCTCACTGGTGATTAACCATCCTACCAAAGGAAGGGCAAGGCACACACCTGCTCAGAGCCAGGAGACCCTCACTGGGGATTAACCATCCTACACTAGGCAGGGCTAGGCATGCACCTGCTCAGAGCCAGGAGACTCTCACGGGTAATTAACCATCCTACCACAGGAAGGGCAAGGCACGCACCTGCTCAGAGCCAGGAGACCCTCACTGGTGATTAACCATCCTACACTAGGCAGGGGTAGGCACTCACCTGCTCAGAGCCAGGAGACCCTCACTGGTGATTAACCATCCTACACTAGGCAGGGGTAGGCACTCACCTGCTCAGAGCCAGGAGACCCTCACTGGTGATTAACCATCCTACACTAGGCAGGGCTAGGTACGCACCTGCTCAGCAGCAGGATACCCTCACTGGTGATTAACCATCCTACCAATGGAAGGGCTAGGTACGCACCTGCTCCACACCAGGAGACCCTCACTAGTGATTAACCATCCTACCACAGGCAGGGCTAGGCACGCACCTGCTCAGAGCCAGGAGACCCTCACTGGTGATTAACCATCCTACCACAGGCAGGCGTAGGCACGCACCTGCTCAGCACCAGGAGACCCTCACTGGTGATTAACCATCCTACACTAGGCAGGGGTAGGCACGCACCTGCTCAGCACCAGGAGACCCTCACTGGTGATTAACCATCCTACACTAGGCAGGGGTAGGCACGCACCTGTTCAGCACCAGGAGACCCTCACGGGTGATTAACCATCCTACACTAGGCAAGGGTAGGCACGCACCTGCTCAGAGCCAGGAGACTCTCATGGGTAATTAACCATCCTACCACAGGAAGGGCAAGGCACGCACCTGCTCAGAGCCAGGAGACCCTCACTGGTGATTAACCATCCTACACTAGGCAGGGGTAGGCACTCACCTGCTCAGAGCCAGGAGACCCTCACTGGTGATTAACCATCCTACCACAGGAAGGGCAAGGCACACACCTGCTCAGAGCCAGGAGACCCTCACTGATGATTAACCATCCTACACTAGGCAGGGGTAGGCACTCACCTGCTCAGAGCCAGGAGACCCTCACTGGTGATTAACCATCCTACAGTAGGCAGGGGTAGGCACACACCTGCTCAGAGCCAGGAGACCCTCACTGGTGATTAACCATCCTACACTAGGCAGGGGTAGGCATGCACCTGCTCAGCGCTAGGACACCCTCACTGGTGATTAACCATCCTACACTAACCAGGGGTAGGCACGCACCTGCTCAGAGCCAGGAGACACTCACTGGTGATTAACCATCCTACACTAGGCAGGGGTAGGCACTCACCTGCTCAGAGCCAGGAGACCCTCACTGGTGATTAACCATCCTACACTAGGCAGGGGTAGGCACTCACCTGCTCAGAGCCAGGAGACCCTCACTGGTGATTAACCATCCTACACTAGGCAGGGCTAGGTACGCACCTGCTCAGCAGCAGGATACCCTCACTGGTGATTAACCATCCTACCAATGGAAGGGCTAGGTACGCACCTGCTCCGCACCAGGAGACCCTCACTAGTGATTAACCATCCTACCACAGGCAGGGCTAGGCACGCACCTGCTCAGAGCCAGGAGACCCTCACTGGTGATTAACCATCCTACCACAGGCAGGGGTAGGCACGCACCTGCTCAGCACCAGGAGACCCTCACTGGTGATTAACCATCCTACACTAGGCAGGGGTAGGCACGCACCTGCTCAGCACCAGGAGACCCTCACTGGTGATTAACCATCCTACACTAGGCAGGGGTAGGCACGCACCTGTTCAGCACCAGGAGACCCTCACGGGTGATTAACCATCCTACACTAGGCAAGGGTAGGCACGCACCTGCTCAGAGCCAGGAGACTCTCATGGGTAATTAACCATCCTACCACAGGAAGGGCAAGGCACGCACCTGCTCAGAGCCAGGAGACCCTCACTGGTGATTAACCATCCTACACTAGGCAGGGGTAGGCACTCACCTGCTCAGAGCCAGGAGACCCTCACTGGTGAGTAACCATCCTACCACAGGAAGGGCAAGGCACACACCTGCTCAGAGCCAGGAGACCCTCACTGGTGATTAACCATCCTACACTAGGCAGGGGTAGGCACTCACCTGCTCAGAGCCAGGAGACCCTCACTGGTGATTAACCATCCTACAGTAGGCAGGGGTAGGCACGCACCTGCTCAGAGCCAGGAGACCCTCACTGGTGATTAACCATCCTACACTAGGCAGGGGTAGGCATGCACCTGCTCAGCGCTAGGACACCCTCACTGGTGATTAACCATCCTACACTAACCAGGGGTAGGCACGCACCTGCTCAGAGCCAGGAGACACTCACTGGTGATTAACCATCCTACACTAGGCAGGGGTAGGCACGCACCTGCTCAGAGCCAGGAGACCCTCACGGGTGATTAACCATCCTACCACAGGCAGGGCTAGGTACGCACCTGCTCAGAGCCAGTAGACCCTCACTGGTGATTAACCATCCTACACTAGGCAGGGGTAGGCATGCACCTGCTCCGCACCAGGAGACCCTCACTAGTGATTAACCATCCTACACTAGGCAGGGGTAGGCACGCACCTGCTCAGAGCCAGGAGACCCTCACTGGTGATTAACCATCCTACCACAGGAAGGGCAAGGCACACACCTGCTCCGCACCAGGAGACCCTCACTGGTGATTAACCAGCCTACCACAGGAAGGGCAAGGCACACACCTGCTCAGAGCCAGGAGACCCTCACTGGTGATTAACCATCCTACCAAAGGAAGGGCAAGGTACACGCCTGCTCAGAGCCAGGAGACCCTCACTGGGGATTAACCATCCTACACTAGGCAGGGCTAGGCACGCACCTGCTCAGAGCCAGGAGACTCTCACGGGTAATTAACCATCCTACCACAGGAAGGGCAAGGCACGCACCTGCTCAGAGCCAGGAGACCCTCACTGGTGATTAACCATCCTACACTAGGCAGGGGTAGGCACTCACCTGCTCAGAGCCAGGAGACCCTCACTGGTGATTAACCATCCTACACTAGGCAGGGGTAGGCACTCACCTGCTCAGAGCCAGGAGACCCTCACTGGTGATTAACCATCCTACACTAGGCAGGGCTAGGTACGCACCTGCTCAGCAGCAGGATACCCTCACTGGTGATTAACCATCCTACCAATGGAAGGGCTAGGTACGCACCTGCTCCGCACCAGGAGACCCTCACTAGTGATTAACCATCCTACCACAGGCAGGGCTAGGCACGCACCTGCTCAGAGCCAGGAGACCCTCACTGGTGATTAACCATCCTACCACAGGCAGGGGTAGGCACGCACCTGCTCAGCACCAGGAGACCCTCACTGGTGATTAACCATCCTACACTAGGCAGGGGTAGGCACGCACCTGCTCAGCACCAGGAGACCCTCACTGGTGATTAACCATCCTACACTAGGCAGGGGTAGGCACGCACCTGTTCAGCACCATGAGACCCTCACGGGTGATTAACCATCCTACACTAGGCAAGGGTAGGCACGCACCTGCTCAGAGCCAGGAGACTCTCATGGGTAATTAACCATCCTACCACAGGAAGGGCAAGGCACGCACCTGCTCAGAGCCAGGAGACCCTCACTGGTGATTAACCATCCTACACTAGGCAGGGGTAGGCACTCACCTGCTCAGAGCCAGGAGACCCTCACTGGTGATTAACCATCCTACCACAGGAAGGGCAAGGCACACGCCTGCTCAGAGCCAGGAGACCCTCACTGGTGATTAACCATCCTACACTAGGCAGGGGTAGGCACTCACCTGCTCAGAGCCAGGAGACCCTCACTGGTGATTAACCATCCTACAGTAGGCAGGGGTAGGCACGCACCTGCTCAGAGCCAGGAGACCCTCACTGGTGATTAACCATCCTACACTAGGCAGGGGTAGGCATGCACCTGCTCAGCGCTAGGACACCCTCACTGGTGATTAACCATCCTACACTAACCAGGGGTAGGCATGCACCTGCTCAGAGCCAGGAGACACTCACTGGTGATTAACCATCCTACACTAGGCAGGGGTAGGCACTCACCTGCTCAGAGCCAGGAGACCCTCACTGGTGATTAACCATCCTACACTAGGCAGGGGTAGGCACTCACCTGCTCAGAGCCAGGAGACCCTCACTGGTGATTAACCATCCTACACTAGGCAGGGCTAGGTACGCACCTGCTCAGCAGCAGGATACCCTCACTGGTGATTAACCATCCTACCAATGGAAGGGCTAGGTACGCACCTGCTCCGCACCAGGAGACCCTCACTAGTGATTAACCATCCTACCACAGGCAGGGCTAGGCACGCACCTGCTCAGAGCCAGGAGACCCTCACTGGTGATTAACCATCCTACCACAGGCAGGGGTAGGCACGCACCTGCTCAGCACCAGGAGACCCTCACTGGTGATTAACCATCCTACACTAGGCAGGGGTAGGCACGCACCTGCTCAGCACCAGGAGACCCTCACTGGTGATTAACCATCCTACACTAGGCAGGGGTAGGCACGCACCTGTTCAGCACCAGGAGACCCTCACGGGTGATTAACCATCCTACACTAGGCAAGGGTAGGCACGCACCTGCTCAGAGCCAGGAGACTCTCATGGGTAATTAACCATCCTACCACAGGAAGGGCAAGGCACGCACCTGCTCAGAGCCAGGAGACCCTCACTGGTGATTAACCATCCTACACTAGGCAGGGGTAGGCACTCACCTGCTCAGAGCCAGGAGACCCTCACTGGTGATTAACCATCCTACCACAGGAAGGGCAAGGCACACACCTGCTCAGAGCCAGGAGACCCTCACTGGTGATTAACCATCCTACACTAGGCAGGGGTAGGCACTCACCTGCTCAGAGCCAGGAGACCCTCACTGGTGATTAACCATCCTACAGTAGGCAGGGGTAGGCACGCACCTGCTCAGAGCCAGGAGACCCTCACTGGTGATTAACCATCCTACACTAGGCAGGGGTAGGCATGCACCTGCTCAGCGCTAGGACACCCTCACTGGTGATTAACCATCCTACACTAACCAGGGGTAGGCACGCACCTGCTCAGAGCCAGGAGACACTCACTGGTGATTAACCATCCTACACTAGGCAGGGCTAGGCACGCACCTGCTCAGAGCCAGGAGACTCTCACTTGTGATTAACCATCCTACACTAGGCAGGGGTAGGAACTCACCTGCTCAGAGCCAGGAGACCCTCACTGGTGATTAACCATCCTACACTAGGCAGGGGTAGGCACTCACCTGCTCAGAGCCAGGAGACCCTCACTGGTGATTAACCATCCTACCACAGGAAGGGCTAGGCAAACACCTGCTCAGAGCCAGGAGACCCTCACTGGTGATTAACCATCCTACACTAGGCAGGGGTAGGCACACGCCTGCTCAGCGCCAGGAGATCCTCACTGGTGATTAACCATCCTACACTAGGCAGGGCTAGGCACACACCTGCTCAGAGCCAGGAGACCCTCACTGGTGATTAACCGTCCTACACTAGGCAGGGATAGGCACGCACCTGCACAGAGCCAGGAGACCCTCACTGGTGATTAACCGTCCTACCAAAGGAAGGACAAGGCACACACCTGCTCAGAGCCAGGAGACCCTCACTGGTGATTAACCATCCTACACTAGGCAGGGCTAGGCACGCACCTGCTCAGAGCCAGGAGACTCTCGCGGGTAATTAACCATCCTACCACAGGAAGGGCAAGGCACGCACCTGCTCAGAGCCAGGAGACCCTCACTGGTGATTAACCATCCTACACTAGGCAGGGGTAGGCACTCACCTGCTCAGAGCCAGGAGAACCTCACTGGTGATTAACCATCCTACCACAGGAAGGGCTAGGCACGCACCTGCTTAGAGCCAGGAGACCCTCACTGGTGATTAACCATCCTACCAAAGGAAGGACAAGGCACACACCTGCTCAGAGCCAGGAGACCCTCACTGGTGATTAACCATCCGACACTAGGCAGGGGTAGGCATGCACCTGCTCAGCACCAGGAGACCCTCACTGGTGATTAACCATCCTACACTAGGCAGGGGTAGGCACGCACCTGCTCAGCACCAGGAGACCCTCACTGGTGATTACCCATCCTACCACAGGAAGGGCTAGGCACACACCTGCTCAGAGCCAGGAGACCCTCACTGGTGATTAACCATCCTACCACAGGAAGGGCAAGGCACACACCTGCTCCGCACCAGGAGACCCCCACTGGTGATTACCCATCCTACCACAGGAAGGGCTAGGCACACACCTGCTCAGAGCCAGGAGACCCTCACTGGTGATTAACCATCCTACCACAGGAAGGGCAAGGCACACACCTGCTCCGCAGCAGGAGACCCTCACTGGTGATTAACCGTCCTACACTAGGCAGGGGTAGGCACGCACCTGCTCAGCACCAAGAGACCCTCACTGGTGATTAACCATCCTACACTAGGCAGGGGTAGGCACGCACCTGCTCAGCACCAGGAGACCCTCACTGGTGATTACCCATCCTACCACAAGAAGGGCTAGGCACACACCTGCTCTGAGCCAGGACACCCGCACTGGTGATTAACCATCCTACACTAGGCAGGGCTAGGCACGCACCTGCTCAGAGCCAGGAGACCCTCACTGGTGATTAACCATCCTACCAGAGGCAGGGGTAGGCACGCACCTGCTCAGCACCAGGAGACCCTCACTGGTGATTAACCATCCTACACTAGGCAGGGGTAGGCACGCACCTGCTCAGCAGCAGGAGACCCTCACTGGTGATTAACCATCCTACATTAGGCAGGGATAGGCACTCACCTGCTCAGAGCCAGGAGACCCTCACTGGTGATTAACCATCCTACACTAGGCAGGGGTAGGAACTCACCTGCTCAGAGCCAGGAGACCCTCACTGGTGATTAACCATCCTACACTAGGCAGGGGTAGGCATGCACCTGCTCAGCGCTAGGACACCCTCACTGGTGATTAACCATCCTACACTAACCAGGGGTAGGCACGCACCTGCTCAGAGCCAGGAGACCCTCACTGGTGATTAACCATCCTACACTAGGCAGGGCTAGGCACGCACCTGCTCAGAGCCAGGAGACCCTCACTGGTGATTAACCATCCTACCCTAGGCAGGGCTATGCACACACCTGCTCAGAGCCAGGAGACCGTCACTTGTGATTAACCATCCTACACTAGGCAGGGGTAGGCACTCACCTGCTCAGAGCCAGTAGACCCTCACTGGTGATTAACCATCCTACACTAGGCAGGGGTAGGCTCTCACCTGCTCAGAGCCAGGAGACCCTCACTGGTGATAAACCATCCTACACTAGGCAGGGGTAGGCACACACCTGCTGAGAGCCAGGAGACCCTCACTGGTGATTAACCATCCTACACTAGGCAGGGGTAGGCATGCACCTACTCAGCACCAGGACACCCTCACTGGTGATTAACCATCCTACACTAACCAGGGGTAGGCACGCACCTGCTCAGCACCAGGAGACCCTCACTGGTGATTAACCATCCTACCACAGGAAGGGCTAGGCACACACCTGCTCAGAGCCAGGAGACCCTCACTGGTGATTAACCATCCTACACTAGGCAGGGGTAGGCACACACCTGCTCAGCGCCAGGAGACCCTCACTGGTGATTAACCGTCCTTCACTAGGCAGGGGTAGGCACGCACCTGCTCCGCACCAGGAGACCCTCACTGGTGATTAACCATCCTACACTAGGCAGGGCTAGGCACACACCTGCTCAGAGCCAGGAGACCCTCACTGGTGATTAACCGTCCTACACTAGGCAGGGCTAGGCACGCACCTGCTCAGAGCCAGGAGACCCTCACTGGTGATTAACCATCCTACCAAAGGAAGGACAAGGCACACACCTGCTCAGAGCCAGGAGACCCTCACTGGTGATTAACCATCCTACACTAGGCAGGGGTAGGCACGCACCTGCTCAGCACCAGGAGACCCTCACTGGTGATTACCCATCCTACCACAGGAAGGGCTAGGCACACACCTGCTCAGAGCCAGGAGACCCTCACTGGTGATTAACCATCCTACCACAGGAAGGGCAAGGCACACACCTGCTCCGCACCAGGAGACCCCCACTGGTGATTACCCATCCTACCACAGGAAGGGCTAGGCACACACCTGCTCAGAGCCAGGAGACCCTCACTGGTGATTAACCATCCTACCACAGGAAGGGCAAGGCACACACCTGCTCCGCAGCAGGAGACCCTCACTGGTGATTAACCGTCCTACACTAGGCAGGGGTAGGCACGCACCTGCTCAGAGCCAGGAGACCCTCACTGGTGATTAACCATCCTACACTAGGCAGGGGTAGGCACGCACCTGCTCAGAGCCAGGACACCCTCACTGGTGATTAACCATCCTACACTAGGCAGGGCTAGGCACGCACCTGCTCAGAGCCAGGAGACCCTCACTGGTGATTAACCATCCTACCACAGGAAGGGCAAGGCACACACCTGCTCCGCAGCAGGAGACCCTCACTGGTGATTAACCGTCCTACACTAGGCAGGGGTAGGCACGCACCTGCTCAGAGCCAGGAGACCCTCACTGGTGATTAACCATCCTACACTAGGCAGGGGTAGGCACGCACCTGCTCAGAGCCAGGACACCCTCACTGGTGATTAACCATCCTACACTAGGCAGGGCTAGGCACGCACCTGCTCAGAGCCAGGAGACCCTCACTGGTGATTAACCATCCTACACTAGGCAGGGGTAGGCACACACCTGCTCAGAGCCAGGACACCCTCACTGGTGATTAACCATCCTACCACAGGAAGGGGTAGGCACGCACCTGCTCAGCAGCAGGAGACCCTCACTGGTGATTAACCATCCTACATTAGGCAGGGATAGGCACTCACCTGCTCAGAGCCAGGAGACCCTCACTGGTGATTAACCATCCTACACTAGGCAGGGGTAGGAACTCACCTGCTCAGAGCCAGGAGACCCTCACTGGTGATTAACCATCCTACACTAGGCAGGGGTAGGCATGCACCTGCTCAGCGCTAGGACACCCTCACTGGTGATTAACCATCCTACACTAACCAGGGGTAGGCACGCACCTGCTCAGAGCCAGGAGACCCTCACTGGTGATTAACCATCCTACACTAGGCAGGGCTAGGCACGCACCTGCTCAGAGCCAGGAGACCCTCACTGGTGATTAACCATCCTACCCTAGGCAGGGCTATGCACACACCTGCTCAGAGCCAGGAGACCGTCACTTGTGATTAACCATCCTACACTAGGCAGGGGTAGGCACTCACCTGCTCAGAGCCAGTAGACCCTCACTGGTGATTAACCATCCTACACTAGGCAGGGGTAGGCTCTCACCTGCTCAGAGCCAGGAGACCCTCACTGGTGATAAACCATCCTACACTAGGCAGGGGTAGGCACACACCTGCTGAGAGCCAGGAGACCCTCACTGGTGATTAACCATCCTACACTAGGCAGGGGTAGGCATGCACCTACTCAGCACCAGGACACCCTCACTGGTGATTAACCATCCTACACTAACCAGGGGTAGGCACGCACCTGCTCAGCACCAGGAGACCCTCACTGGTGATTAACCATCCTACCACAGGAAGGGCTAGGCACACACCTGCTCAGAGCCAGGAGACCCTCACTGGTGATTAACCATCCTACACTAGGCAGGGGTAGGCACACACCTGCTCAGCGCCAGGAGACCCTCACTGGTGATTAACCGTCCTTCACTAGGCAGGGGTAGGCACGCACCTGCTCCGCACCAGGAGACCCTCACTGGTGATTAACCATCCTACACTAGGCAGGGCTAGGCACACACCTGCTCAGAGCCAGGAGACCCTCACTGGTGATTAACCGTCCTACACTAGGCAGGGCTAGGCACGCACCTGCTCAGAGCCAGGAGACCCTCACTGGTGATTAACCATCCTACCAAAGGAAGGACAAGGCACACACCTGCTCAGAGCCAGGAGACCCTCACTGGTGATTAACCATCCTACACTAGGCAGGGGTAGGCACGCACCTGCTCAGCACCAGGAGACCCTCACTGGTGATTACCCATCCTACCACAGGAAGGGCTAGGCACACACCTGCTCAGAGCCAGGAGACCCTCACTGGTGATTAACCATCCTACCACAGGAAGGGCAAGGCACACACCTGCTCCGCACCAGGAGACCCCCACTGGTGATTACCCATCCTACCACAGGAAGGGCTAGGCACACACCTGCTCAGAGCCAGGAGACCCTCACTGGTGATTAACCATCCTACCACAGGAAGGGCAAGGCACACACCTGCTCCGCAGCAGGAGACCCTCACTGGTGATTAACCGTCCTACACTAGGCAGGGGTAGGCACGCACCTGCTCAGAGGCAGGAGACCCTCACTGGTGATTAACCATCCTACACTAGGCAGGGGTAGGCACGCACCTGCTCAGAGCCAGGACACCCTCACTGGTGATTAACCATCCTACACTAGGCAGGGCTAGGCACGCACCTGCTCAGAGCCAGGAGACCCTCACTGGTGATTAACCATCCTACCACAGGAAGGGCAAGGCACACACCTGCTCCGCAGCAGGAGACCCTCACTGGTGATTAACCGTCCTACACTAGGCAGGGGTAGGCACGCACCTGCTCAGAGCCAGGAGACCCTCACTGGTGATTAACCATCCTACACTAGGCAGGGGTAGGCACGCACCTGCTCAGAGCCAGGACACCCTCACTGGTGATTAACCATCCTACACTAGGCAGGGCTAGGCACGCACCTGCTCAGAGCCAGGAGACCCTCACTGGTGATTAACCATCCTACACTAGGCAGGGGTAGGCACACACCTGCTCAGAGCCAGGACACCCTCACTGGTGATTAACCATCCTACACTAGGCAGGGCTAGGCACGCACCTGCTCAGAGCCAGGAGACCCTCACTGGTGATTAACCATCCTACACTAGGCAGGGGTAGGCATGCACCTGCTCAGCGCTAGGACACCCTCACTGGTGATTAACCATCCTACACTAACCAGGGGTAGGCACGCACCTGCTCAGAGCCAGGAGACACTCACTGGTGATTAACCATCCTACACTAGGCAGGGGTAGGCACTCACCTGCTCAGAGCCAGGAGACCCTCACTGGTGATTAACCATCCTACACTAGGCAGGGGTAGGCACTCACCTGCTCAGAGCCAGGAGACCCTCACTGGTGATTAACCATCCTACACTAGGCAGGGCTAGGTACGCACCTGCTCAGCAGCAGTATACCCTCACTGGTGATTAACCATCCTACCAATGGAAGGGCTAGGTACGCACCTGCTCCGCACCAGGAGACCCTCACTAGTGATTAACCATCCTACCACAGGCAGGGCTAGGCACGCACCTGCTCAGAGCCAGGAGACCCTCACTGGTGAATAACCATCCTACCACAGGCAGGGGTAGGCACGCACCTGCTCAGCACCAGGAGACCCTCACTGGTGATTAACCATCCTACACTAGGCAGGGGTAGGCGCGCACCTGCTCAGCACCAGGAGACCCTCACTGGTGATTAACCATCCTACACTAGGCAGGGGTAGGCACGCACCTGCTCAGAGCCAGGAGACCCTCACTGGTGATTAACCATCCTACCACAGGAAGGGCAAGGCACACACCTGCTCCGCACCAGGAGACCCTCACTGGTGATTAACCAGCCTACCACAGGAAGGGCAAGGCACACACCTGCTCAGAGCCAGGAGACCCTTACTGGTGATTAACCATCCTACCAAAGGAAGGGCAAGGCACACACCTGCTCAGAGCCAGGAGACCCTCACTGGGGATTAACCATCCTACACTAGGCAGGGCTAGGCATGCACCTGCTCAGAGCCAGGAGACTCTCACGGGTAATTAACCATCCTACCACAGGAAGGGCAAGGCACGCACCTGCTCAGAGCCAGGAGACCCTCACTGGTGATTAACCATCCTACACTAGGCAGGGGTAGGCACTCACCTGCTCAGAGCCAGGAGACCCTCACTGGTGATTAACCATCCTACACTAGGCAGGGGTAGGCACTCACCTGCTCAGAGCCAGGAGACCCTCACTGGTGATTAACCATCCTACACTAGGCAGGGCTAGGTACGCACCTGCTCAGCAGCAGGATACCCTCACTGGTGATTAACCATCCTACCAATGGAAGGGCTAGGTACGCACCTGCTCCGCACCAGGAGACCCTCACTAGTGATTAACCATCCTACCACAGGCAGGGCTAGGCACGCACCTGCTCAGAGCCAGGAGACCCTCACTGGTGATTAACCATCCTACCACAGGCAGGGGTAGGCACGCACCTGCTCAGCACCAGGAGACCCTCACTGGTGATTAACCATCCTACACTAGGCAGGGGTAGGCACGCACCTGCTCAGCACCAGGAGACCCTCACTGGTGATTAACCATCCTACACTAGGCAGGGGTAGGCACGCACCTGTTCAGCACCAGGAGACCCTCACGGGTGATTAACCATCCTACACTAGGCAAGGGTAGGCCCGCACCTGCTCAGAGCCAGGAGACTCTCATGGGTAATTAACCATCCTACCACAGGAAGGGCAAGGCACGCACCTGCTCAGAGCCAGGAGACCCTCACTGGTGATTAACCATCCTACACTAGGCAGGGGTAGGCACTCACCTGCTCAGAGCCAGGAGACTCTCATGGGTAATTAACCATCCTACCACAGGAAGGGCAAGGCACGCACCTGCTCAGAGCCAGGAGACCCTCACTGGTGATTAACCATCCTACACTAGGCAGGGGTAGGCACGCACCTGCTCAGAGCCAGGAGACCCTCACTGGTGATTAACCATCCTACACTAGGCAGGGGTAGGCATGCACCTGCTCAGCGCTAGGACACCCTCACTGGTGATTAACCATCCTACACTAACCAGGGGTAGGCACGCACCTGCTCAGAGCCAGGAGACACTCACTGGTGATTAACCATCCTACCACAGGCAGGGGTAGGCACGCACCTGCTCAGCACCAGGAGACCCTCACTGGTGATTAACCATCCTACACTAGGCAGGGGTAGGCACGCACCTGCTCAGCACCAGGAGACCCTCACTGGTGATTAACCATCCTACACTAGGCAGGGGTAGGCACGCACCTGTTCAGCACCAGGAGACCCTCACGGGTGATTAACCATCCTACACTAGGCAGGGGTAGGCACGCACCTGCTCAGAGCCAGGAGACCCTCACTGGTGATTAACCATCCTACCACAGGAAGGGCAAGGCACACACCTGCTCCGCACCAGGAGACCCTCACTGGTGATTAACCAGCCTACCACAGGAAGGGCAAGGCACACACCTGCTCAGAGCCAGGAGACCCTCACTGGTGATTAACCATCCTACCAAAGGAAGGGCAAGGTACACACCTGCTCAGAGCCAGGAGACCCTCACTGGGGATTAACCATCCTACACTAGGCAGGGCTAGGCACGCACCTGCTCAGAGCCAGGAGACTCTCACGGGTAATTAACCATCCTACCACAGGAAGGGCAAGGCACGCACCTGCTCAGAGCCAGGAGACCCTCACTGGTGATTAACCATCCTACACTAGGCAGGGGTAGGCACTCACCTGCTCAGAGCCAGGAGACCCTCACTGGTGATTAACCATCCTACACTAGGCAGGGGTAGGCACTCACCTGCTCAGAGCCAGGAGACCCTCACTGGTGATTAACCATCCTACACTAGGCAGGGCTAGGTACGCACCTGCTCAGCAGCAGGATACCCTCACTGGTGATTAACCATCCTACCAATGGAAGGGCTAGGTACGCACCTGCTCCGCACCAGGAGACCCTCACTAGTGATTAACCATCCTACCACAGGCAGGGCTAGGCACGCACCTGCTCAGAGCCAGGAGACCCTCACTGGTGATTAACCATCCTACCACAGGCAGGGGTAGGCACGCACCTGCTCAGCACCAGGAGACCCTCACTGGTGATTAACCATCCTACACTAGGCAGGGGTAGGCACGCACCTGCTCAGCACCAGGAGACCCTCACTGGTGATTAACCATCCTACACTAGGCAGGGGTAGGCACGCACCTGTTCAGCACCAGGAGACCCTCACGGGTGATTAACCATCCTACACTAGGCAAGGCTAGGCACGCACCTGCTCAGAGCCAGGAGACTCTCATGGGTAATTAACCATCCTACCACAGGAAGGGCAAGGCACGCACCTGCTCAGAGCCAGGAGACCCTCACTGGTGATTAACCATCCTACACTAGGCAGGGGTAGGCACTCACCTGCTCAGAGCCAGGAGACCCTCACTGGTGATTAACCATCCTACCACAGGAAGGGCAAGGCACACACCTGCTCAGACCCAGGAGACCCTCACTGGTGATTAACCATCCTACACTAGGCAGGGGTAGGCACTCACCTGCTCAGAGCCAGGAGACCCTCACTGGTGATTAACCATCCTACAGTAGGCAGGGGTAGGCACGCACCTGCTCAGAGCCAGGAGACCCTCACTGGTGATTAACCATCCTACACTAGGCAGGGGTAGGCATGCACCTGCTCAGCGCTAGGACACCCTCACTGGTGATTAACCATCCTACACTAACCAGGGGTAGGCACGCACCTGCTCAGAGCCAGGAGACACTCACTGGTGATTAACCATCCTACACTAGGCAGGGGTAGGCACTCACCTGCTCAGAGCCAGGAGACCCTCACTGGTGATTAACCATCCTACACTAGGCAGGGGTAGGCACTCACCTGCTCAGAGCCAGGAGACCCTCACTGGTGATTAACCATCCTACACTAGGCAGGGCTAGGTACGCACCTGCTCAGCAGCAGGATACCCTCACTGGTGATTAACCATCCTACCAATGGAAGGGCTAGGTACGCACCTGCTCCGCACCAGGAGACCCTCACTAGTGATTAACCATCCTACCACAGGCAGGGCTAGGCACGCAACTGCTCAGAGCCAGGAGACCCTCACTGGTGATTAACCATCCTACCACAGGCAGGGGTAGGCACGCACCTGCTCAGCACCAGGAGACCCTCACTGGTGATTAACCATCCTACCACAGGAAGGGCAAGGCACACACCTGCTCCACACCAGGAGACCCTCACTGGTGATTAACCAGCCTACCACAGGAAGGGCAAGGCACACACCTGCTCAGAGCCAGGAGACCCTCACTGGTGATTAACCATCCTACCAAAGGAAGGGCAAGGCACACACCTGCTCAGAGCCAGGAGACCCTCACTGGGGATTAACCATCCTACACTAGGCAGGGCTAGGCATGCACCTGCTCAGAGCCAGGAGACTCTCACGGGTAATTAACCATCCTACCACAGGAAGGGCAAGGCACGCACCTGCTCAGAGCCAGGAGACCCTCACTGGTGATTAACCATCCTACACTAGGCAGGGGTAGGCACTCACCTGCTCAGAGCCAGGAGACCCTCACTGGTGATTAACCATCCTACACTAGGCAGGGGTAGGCACTCACCTGCTCAGAGCCAGGAGACCCTCACTGGTGATTAACCATCCTACACTAGGCAGGTCTAGGTACGCACCTGCTCAGCAGCAGGATACCCTCACTGGTGATTAACCATCCTACCAATGGAAGGGCTAGGTACGCACCTGCTCCGCACCAGGAGACCCTCACTAGTGATTAACCATCCTACCACAGGCAGGGCTAGGCACGCACCTGCTCAGAGCCAGGAGACCCTCACTGGTGATTAACCATCCTACCACAGGCAGGGGTAGGCACGCACCTGCTCAGCACCAGGAGACCCTCACTGGTGATTAACCATCCTACACTAGGCAGGGGTAGGCACGCACCTGCTCAGCACCAGGAGACCCTCACTGGTGATTAACCATCCTACACTAGGCAGGGGTAGGCACGCACCTGCTCAGAGCCAGGAGACCCTCACTGGTGATTAACCATCCTACCACAGGAAGGGCAAGGCACACACCTGCTCCGCACCAGGAGACCCTCACTGGTGATTAACCAGCCTACCACAGGAAGGGCAAGGCACACACCTGCTCAGAGCCAGGAGACCCTCACTGGTGATTAACCATCCTACCAAAGGAAGGGCAAGGCACACACCTGCTCAGAGCCAGGAGACCCTCACTGGGGATTAACCATCCTACACTAGGCAGGGCTAGGCATGCACCTGCTCAGAGCCAGGAGACTCTCACGGGTAATTAACCATCCTACCACAGGAAGGGCAAGGCACACACCTGCTCAGAGCCAGGAGACCCTCACTGGTGATTAACCATCCTACACTAGGCAGGGGTAGGCACTCACCTGCTCAGAGCCAGGAGACCCTCACTGGTGATTAACCATCCTACACTAGGCAGGGGTAGGCACTCACCTGCTCAGAGCCAGGAAACCCTCACTGGTGATTAACCATCCTACACTAGGCAGGGCTAGGTACGCACCTGCTCAGCAGCAGGATACCCTCACTGGTGATTAACCATCCTACCAATGGAAGGGCTAGGTACGCACCTGCTCCGCACCAGGAGACCCTCACTAGTGATTAACCATCCTACCACAGGCAGGGCTAGGCACGCACCTGCTCAGAGCCAGGAGACCCTCACTGGTGATTAACCATCCTACCACAGGCAGGGGTAGGCACGCACCTGCTCAGCACCAGGAGACCCTCACTGGTGATTAACCATCCTACACTAGGCAGGGGTAGGCACGCACCTGCTCAGCACCAGGAGACCCTCACTGGTGATTAACCATCCTACACTAGGCAGGGGTAGGCACGCACCTGTTCAGCACCAGGAGACCCTCACGGGTGATTAACCATCCTACACTAGGCAAGGGTAGGCACGCACCTGCTCAGAGCCAGGAGACTCTCATGGGTAATTAACCATCCTACCACAGGAAGGGCAAGGCACGCACCTGCTCAGAGCCAGGAGACCCTCACTGGTGATTAACCATCCTACACTAGGCAGGGGTAGGCACTCACCTGCTCAGAGCCAGGAGACCCTCACTGGTGATTAACCATCCTACCACAGGAAGGGCAAGGCACACACCTGCACAGAGCCAGGAGACCCTCACTGGTGATTAACCATCCTACACTAGGCAGGGGTAGGCACTCACCTGCTCAGAGCCAGGAGACCCTCACTGGTGATTAACCATCCTACAGTAGGCAGGGGTAGGCACACACCTGCTCAGAGCCAGGAGACCCTCACTGGTGATTAACCATCCTACACTAGGCAGGGGTAGGCATGCACCTGCTCAGCGCTAGGACACCCTCACTGGTGATTAACCATCCTACACTAACCAGGGGTAGGCACGCACCTGCTCAGAGCCAGGAGACACTCACTGGTGATTAACCATCCTACACTAGGCAGGGGTAGGCACTCACCTGCTCAGAGCCAGGAGACCCTCACTGGTGATTAACCATCCTATACTAGGCAGGGGTAGGCACTCACCTGCTCAGAGCCAGGAGACCCTCACTGGTGATTAACCATCCTACACTAGGCAGGGCTAGGTACGCACCTGCTCAGCAGCAGGATACCCTCACTGGTGATTAACCATCCTACCAATGGAAGGGCTAGGTACGCACCTGCTCCGCACCAGGAGACCCTCACTAGTGATTAACCATCCTACCACAGGCAGGGCTAGGCACGCACCTGCTCAGAGCCAGGAGACCCTCACTGGTGATTAACCATCCTACCACAGGCAGGGGTAGGCACGCACCTGCTCAGCACCAGGAGACCCTCACTGGTGATTAACCATCCTACACTAGGCAGGGGTAGGCACGCACCTGCTCAGCACCAGGAGACCCTCACTGGTGATTAACCATCCTACACTAGGCAGGGGTAGGCACGCACCTGTTCAGCACCAGGAGACCCTCACGGGTGATTAACCATCCTACACTAGGCAAGGGTAGGCACGCACCTGCTCAGAGCCAGGAGACTCTCATGGGTAATTAACCATCCTACCACAGGAAGGGCAAGGCACGCACCTGCTCAGAGCCAGGAGACCCTCACTGGTGATTAACCATCCTGCACTAGGCAGGGGTAGGCACTCACCTGCTCAGAGCCAGGAGACCCTCACTGGTGATTAACCATCCTACCACAGGAAGGGCAAGGCACACACCTGCTCAGAGCCAGGAGACCCTCACTGGTGATTAACCATCCTACACTAGGCAGGGGTAGGCACTCACCTGCTCAGAGCCAGGAGACCCTCACTGGTGATTAACCATCCTACAGTAGGCAGGGGTAGGCACGCACCTGCTCAGAGCCAGGAGACCCTCACTGGTGATTAACCATCCTACACTAGGCAGGGGTAGGCATGCACCTGCTCAGCGCTAGGACACCCTCACTGGTGATTAACCATCCTACACTAACCAGGGGTAGGCACGCACCTGCTCAGAGCCAGGAGACACTCACTGGTGATTAACCATCCTACACTAGGCAGGGGTAGGCACGCACCTGCTCAGAGCCAGGAGACCCTCACGGGTGATTAACCATCCTACCACAGGCAGGGCTAGGTACGCACCTGCTCAGAGCCAGGAGACCCTCACTGGTGATTAACCATCCTACACTAGGCAGGGGTAGGCATGCACCTGCTCCGCACCAGGAGACCCTCACTAGTGATTAACCATCCTACACTAGGCAGGGGTAGGCACGCACCTGCTCAGAGCCAGGAGACCCTCACTGGTGATTAACCATCCTACCACAGGAAGGGCAAGGCACACACCTGCTCCGCACCAGGAGACCCTCACTGGTGATTAACCAGCCTACCACAGGAAGGGCAAGGCACACACCTGCTCAGAGCCAGGAGACCCTCACTGGTGATTAACCATCCTACCAAAGGAAGGGCAAGGTACACACCTGCTCAGAGCCAGGAGACCCTCACTGGGGATTAATCATCCTACACTAGGCAGGGCTAGGCACGCACCTGCTCAGAGCCAGGAGACTCTCACGGGTAATTAACCATCCTACCACAGGAAGGGCAAGGCACGCACCTGCTCAGAGCCAGGAGACCCTCACTGGTGATTAACCATCCTACACTAGGCAGGGGTAGGCACTCACCTGCTCAGAGCCAGGAGACCCTCACTGGTGATTAACCATCCTACACTAGGCAGGGGTAGGCACTCACCTGCTCAGAGCCAGGAGACCCTCACTGGTGATTAACCATCCTACACTAGGCAGGGGTAGGCACGCACCTGCTCAGCACCAGGAGACCCTCACTGGTGATTAACCATCCTACACTAGGCAGGGGTAGGCACGCACCTGTTCAGCACCAGGAGACCCTCACGGGTGATTAACCATCCTACACTAGGCAAGGGTAGGCACGCACCTGCTCAGAGCCAGGAGACTCTCATGGGTAATTAACCATCCTACCACAGGAAGGGCAAGGCACGCACCTGCTCACAGCCAGGAGACCCTCACTGGTGATTAACCATCCTACACTAGGCAGGGGTAGGCACTCACCTGCTCAGAGCCAGGAGACCCTCACTGGTGATTAACCATCCTACCACAGGAAGGGCAAGGCACACACCTGCTCAGAGCCAGGAGACCCTCACTGGTGATTAACCATCCTACACTAGGCAGGGGTAGGCACTCACCTGCTCAGAGCCAGGAGACCCTCACTGGTGATTAACCATCCTACAGTAGGCAGGGGTAGGCACGCACCTGCTCAGAGCCAGGAGACCCTCACTGGTGATTAACCATCCTACACTAGGCAGGGGTAGGCATGCACCTGCTCAGCGCTAGGACACCCTCACTGGTGATTAACCATCCTACACTAACCAGGGGTAGGCACGCACCTGCTCAGAGCCAGGAGACACTCACTGGTGATTAACCATCCTACACTAGGCAGGGGTAGGCACTCACCTGCTCAGAGCCAGGAGACCCTCACTGGTGATTAACCATCCTACACTAGGCAGGGGTAGGCACTCACCTGCTCAGAGCCAGGAGACCCTCACTGGTGATTAACCATCCTACACTAGGCAGGGCTAGGTACGCACCTGCTCAGCAGCAGGATACCCTCACTGGTGATTAACCATCCTACCAATGGAAGGGCTAGGTACGCACCTGCTCCGCACCAGGAGACCCTCACTAGTGATTAACCATCCTACCACAGGCAGGGCTAGGCACGCACCTGCTCAGAGCCAGGAGACCCTCATTGGTGATTAAGCATCCTACCACAGGCAGGGGTAGGCACGCACCTGCTCAGCACCAGGAGACCCTCACTGGTGATTAACCATCCTACACTAGGCAGGGGTAGGCACGCACCTGCTCAGCACCAGGAGACCCTCACTGGTGATTAACCATCCTACACTAGGCAGGGGTAGGCACGCACCTGTTCAGCACCAGGAGACCCTCACGGGTGATTAACCATCCTACACTAGGCAAGGGTAGGCACGCACCTGCTCAGAGCCAGGAGACTCTCATGGGTAATTAACCATCCTACCACAGGAAGGGCAAGGCACGCACCTGCTCAGAGCCAGGAGACCCTCACTGGTGATTAACCATCCTACACTAGGCAGGGGTAGGCACTCACCTGCTCAGAGCCAGGAGACCCTCACTGGTGATTAACCATCCTACCACAGGAAGGGCAAGGCACACACCTGCTCAGAGCCAGGAGACCCTCACTGGTGATTAACCATCCTACACTAGGCAGGGGTAGGCACTCACCTGCTCAGAGCCAGGAGACCCTCACTGGTGATTAACCATCCTACAGTAGGCAGGGGTAGGCACGCACCTGCTCAGAGCCAGGAGACCCTCACTGGTGATTAACCATCCTACACTAGGCAGGGGTAGGCATGCACATGCTCAGCGCTAGGACACCCTCACTGGTGATTAACCATCCTACACTAACCAGGGGTAGGCACGCACCTGCTCAGAGCCAGGAGATACTCACTGGTGATTAACCATCCTACACTAGGCAGGGCTAGGCACGCACCTGCTCAGAGCCAGGAGACCCTCACTTGTGATTAACCATCCTACCCTAGGCAGGGCTAGGCACGCACCTGCTCAGAGCCAGGAGACCCTCACTTGTGATTAACCATCCTACACTAGGCAGGGGTAGGAACTCACCTGCTCAGAGCCAGGAGACCCTCACTGGTGATTAACCATCCTACACTAGGCAGGGGTAGGCACTCACCTGCTCAGAGCCAGGAGACCCTCACTGGTGATTAACCATCCTACCACAGGAAGGGCTAGGCACACACCTGCTCAGAGCCAGGATTCCCTCACTGGTGATTAACAATCCTACACTAGGCAGGGGTAGGCACACACCTGCTCAGCGCCAGGAGACCCTCACTGGTGATTAACCGTCCTACACTAGGCAGCGGTAGGCATGCACCTGCTCCGCACCAGGAGACCCTCACTGGTGATTAACCATCCTACACTAGGCAGGGCTAGGCACAAACCTGCTCAGAGCCAGGAGTCCCTCACTGGTGATTAACCGTCATACACTAGGCAGGGCTAGGCACACACCTGCTCAGAGCCAGGAGACCCTCACTGGTGATTAACCATCCTACCAAAGGAAGGACAAGGCACACACCTGCTCAGAGCCAGGAGACCCTCACTGGTGATTAACCATCCTACACTAGGCAGGGGTTAGCACCTGCTCAGCACCAGGAGACCCTCACTGGTGATTACCCATCCTACCACAGGAAGGGCTAGGCACACACCTGCTCAGAGCCAGGAGACCCTCACTGGTGATTAACCATCCTACCACAGGAAGGGCAAGGCACACACCTGCTCCGCACCAGGAGAACCCCACTGGTGATTAACCATCCTACCACAGGAAGGGCAAGGCACACACCTGCTCCGCAGCAGGAGACCCTCACTGGTGATTAACCGTCCTACACTAGGCAGGGGTAGGCACGCACCTGCTCAGAGCCAGGAGACCCTCACTGGTGATTAACCATCCTACACTAGGCAGGGGTAGGCACACACCTGCTCAGAGCCAGGACACCCTCACTGGTGATTAACCATCCTACACTCGGCAGGGCTAGGCACGCACCTGCTCAGAGCCAGGAGACCCTCACTGGTGATTAACCATCCTACACTAGGCAGGGGTAGGCACGCACCTGCTCAGAGCCAGGACACCCTCACTGGTGATTAACCATCCTACACTAGGCAGGGCTAGGCACGCACCTGCTCAGAGCCAGGAGACCCTCACTGGTGATTAACCATCCTACCAGAGGCAGGGGTAGGCACGCACCTGCTCAGCACTAGGAGACCCTCACTGGTGATTAACCATCCTACACTAGGCAGGGGTAGGCACGCACCTGCTCAGCACCAGGAGACCCTCACGGGTGATTAACCATCCTACACTAGGCTGGGGTAGGCATGCACCTGCTCAGAGCCAGGAGACTCTCATGGGTAATTAACCATCCTACCACAGGAAGGGCAAGGTACGCACCTGCTCAGAGCCAGGAGACCCTCACTGGTGATTAACCATCCTACACTAGGCAGGGGTAGGCACTCACCTGCTGAGCCAGGAGACCCTCACTGGTGATTAACCATCCTACCACAGGAAGGGCAAGGCACACACCTGCTCAGAGCCAGGAGACCCTCACTGGTGATTAACCATCCTACACTAGGCAGGGGTAGGCACTCACCTGCTCAGAGCCAGGAGACCCTCACTGGTGATTAACCATCCTACACTAGGCAGGGGTAGGCACGCACCTGCTCAGAGCCAGGAGACCCTCACTGGTGATTAACCATCCTACACTAGGCAGGGGTAGGCATGCACCTGCTCAGCGCCAGGACACCCTCACTGGTGATTAACCATCCTACACTAACCAGGGGTAGGCACGCACCTGCTCAGAGCCAGGAGACCCTCACTGGTGATTAACCATCCTACCACAGGCAGGGGTAGGCACGCACCTGCTCAGAACCAGGAGACCCTCACTGGTGATTAACCATCCTACACTAGGCAGGGTTAGGCACGCACCTGCTCAGAGCCAGGAGACCCTCACTGGTGATTAACCATCCTACACTAGGCAGGGGTAGGCATGCACCTGCTCAGCACCAGGACACCCTCACTGGTGATTAACCATCCTACACTAGGCAAGGGTAGGCACGCACCTGCTCAGAGCCAGGAGACTCTCATGGGTAATTAACCATCCTACCACAGGAAGGGCAAGGCACGCACCTGCTCAGAGCCAGGAGACCCTCACTGGTGATTAACCATCCTACACTAGGCAGGGGTAGGCACTCACCTGCTCAGAGCCAGGAGACCCTCACTGGTGATTAACCATCCTACCACAGGAAGGGCAAGGCACACACCTGCTCAGAGCCAGGAGACCCTCACTGGTGATTAACCATCCTACACTAGGCAGGGGTAGGCACTCACCTGCTCAGAGCCAGGAGACCCTCACTGGTGATTAACCATCCTACAGTAGGCAGGGGTAGGCACACACCTGCTCAGAGCCAGGAGACCCTCACTGGTGATTAACCATCCTACACTAGGCAGGGGTAGGCATGCACCTGCTCAGCGCTAGGACACCCTCACTGGTGATTAACCATCCTACACTAACCAGGGGTAGGCACGCACCTGCTCAGAGCCAGGAGACACTCACTGGTGATTAACCATCCTACACTAGGCAGGGGTAGGCACTCACCTGCTCAGAGCCAGGAGACCCTCACTGGTGATTAACCATCCTACACTAGGCAGGGGTAGGCACTCACCTGCTCAGAGCCAGGAGACCCTCACTGGTGATTAACCATCCTACACTAGGCAGGGCTAGGTACGCACCTGCTCAGCAGCAGGATACCCTCACTGGTGATTAACCATCCTACCAATGGAAGGGCTAGGTACGCACCTGCTCCGCACCAGGAGACCCTCACTAGTGATTAACCATCCTACCACAGGCAGGGCTAGACACGCACCTGCTCAGAGCCAGGAGACCCTCACTGTTGATTAACCATCCTACCACAGGCAGGGGTCGGCACGCACCTGCTCAGCACCAGGAGACCCTCACTGGTGATTAACCATCCTACACTAGGCAGGGGTAGGCACGCACCTGCTCAGCACCAGGAGACCCTCACTGGTGATTAACCATCCTACACTAGGCAGGGGTAGGCACGCACCTGCTCAGAGCCAGGAGACCCTCACTGGTGATTAACCATCCTACCACAGGAAGGGCAAGGCACACACCTGCTCCGCACCAGGAGACCCTCACTGGTGATTAACCAGCCTACCACAGGAAGGGCAAGGCACACACCTGCTCAGAGCCAGGAGACCCTCACTGGTGATTAACCATCCTACCAAAGGAAGGGCAAGGCACACACCTGCTCAGAGCCAGGAGACCCTCACTGGGGATTAACCATCCTACACTAGGCAGGGCTAGGCATGCACCTGCTCAGAGCCAGGAGACTCTCACGGGTAATTAACCATCCTACCACAGGAAGGGCAAGGCCCGCACCTGCTCAGAGCCAGGAGACCCTCACTGGAGATTAACCATCCTACACTAGGCAGGGGTAGGCACTCACCTGCTCAGAGCCAGGAGACCCTCACTGGTGATTAACCATCCTACACTAGGCAGGGGTAGGCACTCACCTGCTCAGAGCCAGGAGACCCTCACTGGTGATTAACCATCCTACAGTAGGCAGGGGTAGGCACACACCTGCTCAGAGCCAGGAGACCCTCACTGGTGATTAACCATCCTACACTAGGCAGGGGTAGGCATGCACCTGCTCAGCGCTAGGACACCCTCACTGGTGATTAACCATCCTACACTAACCAGGGGTAGGCACGCACCTGCTCAGAGCCAGGAGGCACTCACTGGTGATTAACCATCCTACACTAGGCAGGGGTAGGCACTCACCTGCTCAGAGCCAGGAGACCCTCACTGGTGATTAACCATCCTACACTAGGCAGGGGTAGGCACTCACCTGCTCAGAGCCAGGAGACCCTCACTGGTGATTAACCATCCTACACTAGGCAGGGCTAGGTACGCACCTGCTCAGCAGCAGGATACCCTCACTGGTGATTAACCATCCTACCAATGGAAGGGCTAGGTACGCACCTGCTCCGCACCAGGAGACCCTCACTAGTGATTAACCATCCTACCACAGGCAGGGCTAGGCACGCACCTGCTCAGAGCCAGGAGACCCTCACTGGTGATTAACCATCCTACCACAGGCAGGGGTAGGCACGCACCTGCTCAGCACCAGGAGACCCTCACTGGTGATTAACCATCCTACACTAGGCAGGGGTAGGCACGCACCTGCTCAGCACCAGGAGACCCTCACTGGTGATTAACCATCCTACACTAGGCAGGGGTAGGCACGCACCTGTTCAGCACCAGGAGACCCTCACGGGTGATTAACCATCCTACACTAGGCAAGGGTAGGCACGCACCTGCTCAGAGCCAGGAGACTCTCATGGGTAATTAACCATCCTACCACAGGAAGGGCAAGGCACGCACCTGCTCAGAGCCAGGAGACCCTCACTGGTGATTAACCATCCTACCACAGGAAGGGCTAGGCACGCACCTGCTTAGAGCCAGGAGACCCTCACTGGTGATTAACCATCCTACCAAAGGAAGGACAAGGCACGCACCTGCTCAGAGCCAGGAGACCCTCACTGGTGATTAACCATCCTACCCTAGGCAGGGCTAGGCACACACCTGCTCAGAGCCAGGAGACCCTCACTTGTGATTAACCATCCTACACTAGGCAGGGGTAGGAACTCACCTGCTCAGAGCCAGGAGACGCTCACTGGTGATTAACCATCCTACACTAGGCAGGGGTAGGCACTCACCTGCTCAGAGCCAGGAGACCCTCACTGGTGATTAACCATCCTACCACAGGAAGGGCTAGGCACACACCTGCTCAGAGCCAGGAGACCCTCACTGGTGATTAACCATCCTACACTAGGCAGGGGTAGGCACACGCCTGCTCAGCGCCAGGAGACCCTCACTGGTGATTAACCGTCCTACACTAGGCAGGGGTAGGCACACACCTGCTCCGCACCAGGAGACCCTCACTGGTGATTAACCATCCTACACTAGGCAGGGCTAGGCACGCACCTGCACAGAGCCAGGAGACCCTCACTGGTGATTAACCATCCTACCAAAGGAAGGACAAGGCACACACCTGCTCAGAGCCAGGAGACCCTCACTGGTGATTAACCATCCTACACTAGGCAGGGCTAGGCACGCACCTGCTCAGAGCCAGGAGACTCTCGCGGGTAATTAACCATCCTACCACAGGAAGGGCAAGGCACGCACCTGCTCAGAGCCAGGAGACCCTCACTGGTGATTAACCATCCTACACTAGGCAGGGGTAGGCACTCACCTGCTCAGAGCCAGGAGAACCTCACTGGTGATTAACCATCCTACCACAGGAAGGGCTAGGCACGCACCTGCTTAGAGCCAGGAGACCCTCACTGGTGATTAACCATCCTACCAAAGGAAGGACAAGGCACACACCTGCTCAGAGCCAGGAGACCCTCACTGGTGATTAACCATCCGACACTAGGCAGGGGTAGGCATGCACCTGCTCAGCACCAGGAGACCCTCACTGGTGATTAACCATCCTACACTAGGCAGGGGTAGGCACGCACCTGCTCAGAGCCAGGAGACCCTCACTGGTGATTAACCATCCTACACTAGGCAGGGCTAGGCACGCACCTGCTCAGAGCCAGGAGACCCTCACTGGTGATTAACCATCCTACCCTAGGCAGGGCTATGCACACACCTGCTCAGAGCCAGGAGACCGTCACTTGTGATTAACCATCCTACACTAGGCAGGGGTAGGCACTCACCTGCTCAGAGCCAGTAGACCCTCACTGGTGATTAACCATCCTACACTAGGCAGGGGTAGGCACTCACCTGCTCAGAGCCAGGAGACCCTCACTGGTGATTAACCATCCTACACTAGGCAGGGGTAGGCACACACCTGCTGAGAGCCAGGAGACCCTCACTGGTGATTAACCATCCTACACTAGGCAGGGGTAGGCATGCACCTACTCAGCACCAGGACACCCTCACTGGTGATTAACCATCCTACACTAACCAGGGGTAGGCACGCACCTGCTCAGCACCAGGAGACCCTCACTGGTGATTAACCATCCTACCACAGGAAGGGCTAGGCACACACCTGCTCAGAGCCAGGAGACCCTCACTGGTGATTAACCATCCTACACTAGGCAGGGGTAGGCACACACCTGCTCAGCGCCAGGAGACCCTCACTGGTGATTAACCGTCCTTCACTAGGCAGGGGTAGGCACGCACCTGCTCCGCACCAGGAGACCCTCACTGGTGATTAACCATCCTACACTAGGCAGGGCTAGGCACACACCTGCTCAGAGCCAGGAGACCCTCACTGGTGATTAACCGTCCTACACTAGGCAGGGCTAGGCACGCACCTGCTCAGAGCCAGGAGACCCTCACTGGTGATTAACCATCCTACCAAAGGAAGGACAAGGCACACACCTGCTCAGAGCCAGGAGACCCTCACTGGAGATTAACCATCCTACACTAGGCAGGGGTAGGCACGCACCTGCTCAGCACCAGGAGACCCTCACTGGTGATTACCCATCCTACCACAGGAAGGGCTAGGCACACACCTGCTCAGAGCCAGGAAACCCTCACTGGTGATTAACCATCCTACCACGGGAAGGGCAAGGCACACACCTGCTCCGCACCAGGAGACCCCCACTGGTGATTACCCATCCTACCACAGGAAGGGCTAGGCACACACCTGCTCAGAGCCAGGAGACCCTCACTGGTGATTAACCATCCTACCACAGGAAGGGCAAGGCACACACCTGCTCCGCAGCAGGAGACCCTCACTGGTGATTAACCGTCCTACACTAGGCAGGGGTAGGCACGCACCTGCTCAGAGCCAGGAGACCCTCACTGGTGATTAACCATCCTACACTAGGCAGGGGTAGGCACGCACCTGCTCAGAGCCAGGACACCCTCACTGGTGATTAACCATCCTACACTAGGCAGGGCTAGGCATGCACCTGCTCAGAGCCAGGAGACCCTCACTGGTGATTAACCATCCTACACTAGGCAGGGGTAGGCACGCACCTGCTCAGAGCCAGGACACCCTCACTGGTGATTAACCATCCTACACTAGGCAGGGCTAGGCACGCACCTGCTCAGAGCCAGGAGACCCTCACTGGTGATTAACCATCCTACACTAGGCAGGGGGTAGGCACACACCTGCTCAGAGCCAGGACACCCTCACTGGTGATTAACCATCCTACACTAGGCAGGGCTAGGCACGCACCTGCTCAGAGCCAGGAGACCCTCACTGGTGATTAACCATCCTACCAGAGGCAGGGGTAGGCACGCACCTGCTCAGCACCAGGAGACCCTCACTGGTGATTAACCATCCTACACTAGGCAGGGGTAGGCACGCACCTGCTCAGCACCAGGAGACCCTCACTGGTGATTAACCATCCTACACTAGGCAGGGGTAGGCACGCACCTGTTCAGCACCAGGAGACCCTCACGGGTGATTAACCATCCTACACTAGGCAGGGGTAGGCACTCACCTGCTCAGAGCCAGGAGACCCTCACTGGTGATTAACCATCCTACAGTAGGCAGGGGTAGGCACACACCTGCTCAGAGCCAGGAGACCCTCACTGGTGATTAACCATCCTACACTAGGCAGGGGTAGGCATGCACCTGCTCAGCGCTAGGACACCCTCACTGGTGATTAACCATCCTACACTAACCAGGGGTAGGCACGCACCTGCTCAGAGCCAGGAGACACTCACTGGTGATTAACCATCCTACACTAGGCAGGGGTAGGCACTCACCTGCTCAGAGCCAGGAGACCCTCACTGGTGATTAACCATCCTACACTAGGCAGGGGTAGGCACTCACCTGCTCAGAGCCAGGAGACCCTCACTGGTGATTAACCATCCTACACTAGGCAGGGCTAGGTACGCACCTGCTCAGCAGCAGGATACCCTCACTGGTGATTAACCATCCTACCAATAGAAGGGCTAGGTACGCACCTGCTCCGCACCAGGAGACCCTCACTAGTGATTAACCATCCTACCACAGGCAGGGCTAGGCACGCACCTGCTCAGAGCCAGGAGACCCTCACTGGTGAATAACCATCCTACCACAGGCAGGGGTAGGCACGCACCTGCTCAGCACCAGGAGACCCTCGCTGGTGATTAACCATCCTACACTAGGCAGGGGTAGGCACGCACCTGCTCAGCACCAGGAGACCCTCACTGGTGATTAACCATCCTACACTAGGCAGGGGTAGGCACGCACCTGCTCAGAGCCAGGAGACCCTCACTGGTGATTAACCATCCTACCACAGGAAGGGCAAGGCACACACCTGCTCCGCACCAGGAGACCCTCACTGGTGATTAACCAGCCTACCACAGGAAGGGGCAAGGCACACACCTGCTCAGAGCCAGGAGACCCTCACTGGTGATTAACCATCCTACCAAAGGAAGGGCAAGGCACACACCTGCTCAGAGCCAGGAGACCCTCACTGGGGATTAACCACCTACACTAGGCAGGGCTAGGCATGCACCTGCTCAGAGCCAGGAGACTCTCACGGGTAATTAACCATCCTACCACAGGAAGGGCAAGGCACGCACCTGCTCAGAGCCAGGAGACCCTCACTGGTGATTAACCATCCTACACTAGGCAGGGGTAGGCACTCACCTGCTCAGAGCCAGGAGACCCTCACTGGTGATTAACCATCCTACACTAGGCAGGGGTAGGCACTCACCTGTTCAGAGCCAGGAGACCCTCACTGGTGATTAACCATCCTACACTAGGCAGGGCTAGGTACGCACCTGCTCAGCAGCAGGATACCCTCACTGGTGATTAACCATCCTACCAATGGAAGGGCTAGTTACGCACCTGCTCCGCACCAGGAGACCCTCACTAGTGATTAACCATCCTACCACAGGCAGGGCTAGGCAGGCACCTGCTCAGAGCCTGGAGACCCTCACTGGTGATTAACCATCCTACCACAGGCAGGGGTAGGCACGCACCTGCTCAGCACCAGGAGACCCTCACTGGTGATTAACCATCCTACACTAGGCAGGGGTAGGCAGGCACCTGCTCAGCACCAGGAGACCCTCACTGGTGATTAACCATCCTACACTAGGCAGGGGTAGGCACGCACCTGTTCAGCACCAGGAGACCCTCATGGGTGATTAACCATCCTACACTAGGCAAGGGTAGGCACGCACCTGCTCAGAGCCAGGAGACTCTCATGGGTAATTAACCATCCTACCACAGGAAGGGCAAGGCACGCACCTGCTCAGAGCCAGGAGACCCTCATTGGTGATTAACCATCCTACACTAGGCAGGGGTAGGCACTCACCTGCTCAGAGCCAGGAGACCCTCACTGGTGATTAACCATCCTACCACAGGAAGGGCAAGGCACACACCTGCTCAGAGCCAGGAGACCCTCACTGGTGATTAACCATCCTACACTAGGCAGGGGTAGGCATGCACCTGCTCAGCGCTAGGACACCCTCACTGGTGATTAACCATCCTACACTAACCAGGGGTAGGCACGCACCTGCTCAGAGCCAGGAGACACTCACTGGTGATTAACCATCCTACACTAGGCAGGGGTAGGCACTCACCTGCTCAGAGCCAGGAGACCCTCACTGGTGATTAACCATCCTACACTAGGCAGGGGTAGGCACTCACCTGCTCAGAGCCAGGAGACCCTCACTGGTGATTAACCATCCTACACTAGGCAGGGCTAGGTACGCACCTGCTCAGCAGCAGGATACCCTCACTGGTGATTAACCATCCTACCAATGGAAGGGCTAGGTACGCACCTGCTCCGCACCAGGAGACCCTCACTAGTGATTAACCATCCTACCACAGGCAGGGCTAGGCACGCACCTGCTCAGAGCCAGGAGACCCTCACTGGTGATTAACCATCCTACCACAGGCAGGCGTAGGCACGCACCTGCTCAGCACCAGGAGACCCTCACTGGTGATTAACCATCCTACACTAGGCAGGGGTAGGCACGCACCTGCTCAGCACCAGGAGACCCTCACTGGTGATTAACCATCCTACACTAGGCAGGGGTAGGCACGCACCTGTTCAGCACCAGGAGACCCTCACGGGTGATTAACCATCCTACACTAGGCAAGGGTAGGCACGCACCTGCTCAGAGCCAGGAGACTCTCATGGGTAATTAACCATCCTACCACAGGAAGGGCAAGGCACGCACCTGCTCAGAGCCAGGAGACCCTCACTGGTGATTAACCATCCTACACTAGGCAGGGGTAGGCACTCACCTGCTCAGAGCCAGGAGACCCTCACTGGTGATTAACCATCCTACAGTAGGCAGGGGTAGGCACGCACCTGCTCAGAGCCAGGAGACCCTCACTGGTGATTAACCATCCTACACTAGGCAGGGGTAGGCATGCACCTGCTCAGCGCTAGGACACCCTCACTGGTGATTAACCATCCTACACTAACCAGGGGTAGGCACGCACCTGCTCAGAGCCAGGAGACACTCACTGGTGATTAACCATCCTACACTAGGCAGGGGTAGGCACGCACCTGCTCAGAGCCAGGAGACCCTCACGGGTGATTAACCATCCTACCACAGGCAGGGCTAGGTACGCACCTGCTCAGAGCCAGGAGACCCTCACGGGTGATTAACCATCCTACACTAGGCAGGGGTAGGCATGCACCTGCTCCGCACCAGGAGACCCTCACTAGTGATTAACCATCCTACACTAGGCAGGGGTAGGCACGCACCTGCTCAGAGCCAGGAGACCCTCACTGGTGATTAACCATCCTACCACAGGAAGGGCAAGGCACACACCTGCTCCGCACCAGGAGACCCTCACTGGTGATTAACCAGCCTACCACAGGAATGGCAAGGCACACACCTGCTCAGAGCCAGGAGACCCTCACTGGTGATTAACCATCCTACCAAAGGAAGGGCAAGGCACACACCTGCTCAGAGCCAGGAGACCCTCACTGGGGATTAACCATCCTACACTAGGCAGGGCTAGGCACGCACCTGCTCAGAGCCAGGAGACTCTCACGGGTAATTAACCATCCTACCACAGGAAGGGCAAGGCACGCACCTGCTCAGAGCCAGGAGACCCTCACTGGTGATTAACCATCCTACACTAGGCAGGGGTAGGCACTCACCTGCTCAGAGCCAGGAGACCCTCACTGGTGATTAACCATCCTACACTAGGCAGGGCTAGGCATGCACCTCCTCAGAGCCAGGAGACCCTCACTGGTGATTAACCATCCTACACTAGGCAGGGCTAGGTACGCACCTGCTCAGCAGCAGGATACCCTCACTGGTGATTAACCATCCTACCAATGGAAGGGCTAGGTACGCACCTGCTCAGCACCAGGAGACCCTCACTGGTGATTAACCATCCTACACTAGGCAGGGGTAGGCACGCACCTGCTCAGCACCAGGAGACCCTCACTGGTGATTAACCATCCTACACTAGGCAAGGGTAGGCACGCACCTGCTCAGAGCCAGGAGACTCTCATGGGTAATTAACCATCCTACCACAGGAAGGGCAAGGCACGCACCTGCTCAGAGCCAGGAGACCCTCACTGGTGATTAACCATCCTACACTAGGCAGGGGTAGGCACTCACCTGCTCAGAGCCAGGAGACCCTCACTGGTGATTAACCATCCTACAGTAGGCAGGGGTAGGCACGCACCTGCTCAGAGCCAGGAGACCCTCACTGGTGATTAACCATCCTACACTAGGCAGGGGTAGGCATGCACCTGCTCAGCGCTAGGACACCCTCACTGGTGATTAACCATCCTACACTAACCAGGGGTAGGCACGCACCTGCTCAGAGCCAGGAGACACTCACTGGTGATTAACCATCCTACACTAGGCAGGGGTAGGCACTCACCTGCTCAGAGCCAGGAGACCCTCACTGGTGATTAACCATCCTACACTAGGCAGGGGTAGGCACTCACCTGCTCAGAGCCAGGAGACCCTCACTGGTGATTAACCATCCTACACTAGGCAGGGCTAGGTACGCACCTGCTCAGCAGCAGGATACCCTCACTCGTGATTAACCATCCTACCAATGGAAGGGCTAGGTATGCACCTGCTCCGTACCAGGAGACCCTCACTAGTGATTAACCATCCTACCAAGGGCAGGGCTAGGCACGCACCTGCTCAGAGCCAGGAGACCCTCACTGTTGATTAACCATCCTACCACAGGCAGGGGTAGGCACGCACCTGCTCAGCACCAGGAGACCCTCACTGGTGATTAACCATCCTACCACAGGAAGGGTAAGGAACACACCTGCTCCGCACCAGGAGACCCTCACTGGTGATTAACCAGCCTACCACAGGAAGGGCAAGGCACACACCTGCTCAGAGCCAGGAGACCCTCACTGGTGATTAACCATCCTACCAAAGGAAGGGCAAGGCACACACCTGCTCAGAGCCAGGAGACCCTCACTGGGGATTAACCATCCTACACTAGGCAGGGCTAGGCATGCACCTGCTCAGAGCCAGGAGACTCTCACGGGTAATTAACCATCCTACCACAGGAAGGGCAAGGCACGCACCTGCTCAGAGCCAGGAGACCCTCACTGGTGATTAACCATCCTACACTAGGCAGGGGTAGGCACTCACCTGCTCAGAGCCAGGAGACCCTCACTGGTGATTAACCATCCTACACTAGGCAGGGGTAGGCGCTCACCTGCTCAGAGCCAGGAGACCCTCACTGGTGATTAACCATCCTACACTAGGCAGGGCTAGGTACGCACCTGCTCAGCAGCAGGATACCCTCACTGGTGATTAACCATCCTACCAATGGAAGGGCTAGGTACGCACCTGCTCCGCACCAGGAGACCCTCACTAGTGATTAACCATCCTACCACAGGCAGGGCTAGGCACGCACCTGCTCAGAGCCAGGAGACCCTCACTGGTGATTAACCATCCTACCACAGGCAGGGGTAGGCACGCACCTGCTCAGCACCAGGAGACCCTCACTGGTGATTAACCATCCTACACTAGGCAGGGGTAGGCACGCACCTGCTCAGCACCAGGAGACCCTCACTGGTGATTAACCATCCTACACTAGGCAGGGGTAGGCACGCACCTGCTCAGAGCCAGGAGACCCTCACTGGTGATTAACCATCCTACCACAGGAAGGGCAAGGCACACACCTGCTCCGCACCAGGAGACCCTCACTGGTGATTAACCAGCCTACCACAGGAAGGGCAAGGCACACACCTGCTCAGAGCCAGGAGACCCTCACTGGTGATTAACCATCCTACCAAAGGAAGGGCAAGGCACACACCTGCTCAGAGCCAGGAGACCCTCACTGGGGATTAACCATCCTACACTAGGCAGGGCTAGGCATGCACCTGCTCAGAGCCAGGAGACTCTCACGGGTAATTAACCATCCTACCACAGGAAGGGCAAGGCACGCACCTGCTCAGAGCCAGGAGACCCTCACTGGTGATTAACCATCCTACACTAGGCAGGGGTAGGCACTCACCTGCTCAGAGCCAGGAGACCCTCACTGGTGATTAACCATCCTACACTAGGCAGGGCTAGGTACGCACCTGCTCAGCAGCAGGATACCCTCACTGGTGATTAACCATCCTACCAATAGAAGGGCTAGGTACGCACCTGCTCCGCACCAGGAGACCCTCACTAGTGATTAACCATCCTACCACAGGCAGGGCTAGGCACGCACCTGCTCAGAGCCAGGAGACCCTCACTGGTGAATAACCATCCTACCACAGGCAGGGGTAGGCACGCACCTGCTCAGCACCAGGAGACCCTCACTGGTGATTAACCATCCTACACTAGGCAGGGGTAGTCACGCACCTGTTCAGCACCAGGAGACCCTCACGGGTGATTAACCATCCTACACTAGGCAGGGGTAGGCACGCACCTGCTCAGAGCCAGGAGACTCTCATGGGTAATTAACCATCCTACCACAGGAAGGGCAAGGCACGCACCTGCTCAGAGCCAGGAGACCCTCACTGGTGATTAACCATCCTACACTAGGCAGGGGTAGGCACTCACCTGCTCAGAGCCAGGAGACCCTCACTGGTGATTAACCATCGTACCACAGGAAGGGCAAGGCACACACCTGCTCAGAGCCAGGAGACCCTCACTGGTGATTAACCATCCTACACTAGGCAGGGGAAGGCACTCACCTGCTCAGAGCCAGGAGACCCTCACTGGTGATTAACCATCCTACACTAGGCAGGGGAAGGCACGCACCTGCTCAGAGCGAGGAGACCCTCACTGGTGATTAACCATCCTACACTAGGCAGGGGTAGGCATGCACCTGCTCAGCGCCAGGACACCCTCACTGGTGATTAACCATCCTACACTAACCAGGGGTAGGCACGCACCTGCTCAGAGCCAGGAGACCCTCACTGGTGATTAACCATCCTACCCTATGCAGGGCTAGGCACGCACCTGCTCAAAGCCAGGAGACCCTCACTGGTGATTAACCATCGTACCCTAGGCAGGGCTAGGCACACACCTGCTCAGAGCCAGGAGACCCTCACTTGTGATTAACCATCCTACACTAGGCAGGGGTAGGCACTCACCTGCTCAGAGCCAGGAGACCCTCACTGGTGATTAACCATCCTACACTAGGCAGGGGTAGGCACTCACCTGCTCAGAGCCAGGAGACCCTCACTGGTGATTAACCATCCTACACTAGGCAGGGGTAGGCATGCACCTGCTCAGCACCAGGACACCCTCACTGGTGATTAACCATCCTACACTAACCAGGGCTAGGCACGCACCTGCTCAGCACCAGGAGACCCTCACTGGTGATTAACCATCCTACCACAGGAAGGGCTAGGCACACACCTGCTCAGAGCTAGGAGACCCTCACTGGTGATTAACCATCCTATACTAGGCAGGGGTAGGCACACACCTGCTCAGTGCCAGGAGACCCTCACTGGTGATTAACCGTCCTACACTAGGCAGGGCTAGGCACGCACCTGCTCCGCACCAGGAGACCCTCACTGGTGATTAACCATCCTACACTAGGCAGGGCTAGGCACGCATCTGCTCAGAGCCAGGAGACCCTCACTGGTGATTAACCGTCCTACACTAGGCAGGGCTAGGCACGCACCTGCTCAGAGCCAGGAGACCCACAATGGTGATTAACCATCCTACCAAAGGAAGGACAAGGCACACACCTGCTCAGAGCCAGGAGACCCTCACTGGTGATTAACCATCCTACACTAGGCAGGGGTAGGCACGCACCTGCTCCGCACCAGGAGACCCTCACTGGTGATTAACCATCCTACACTAGGCAGGGCTAGGCACGCACCTGCTCAGAGCCAGGAGACTCTCACGGGTAATTAACCATCCTACCACAGGAAGGGCAAGGCACGCACCTGCTCAGAGCCAGGAGACCCTCACTGGTGATTAACCATCCCACACTAGGCAGGGGTTGGCACTCACCTGCTCAGAGCCTGGAGACCCTCACTGGTGATTAACCATCCTACCACAGGAAGGGCAAGGCACACACCTGCTCAGAGCGAGGAGACCCTCACTGGTGATTAACCATCCTACCATAGGCAGGGCTAGGCACGCACCTGCTCAGAGCCAGGAGACCCTCACTGGTGATTAACCATCCTACCATAGGCAGGGCTAGGCACACACCTGCTCAGAGCCAGGAGACCCTCACTGGTGATTAACCATCCTACCACAAGAACGGCTAGGCACGCACCTGCTCAGAGCCAGGAGACCCTCACTGGTGATTAACCATCCTACCAAAGGAAGGACAAGGCACACACCTGCTCAGAGCCAGGAGACCCTCACTGGTGATTAACCATCCGACACTAGGCAGGGGTAGGCATGCACCTGCTCAGCACCAGGAGACCCTCACTGGTGATTAACCATCCTACCACAGGAAGGGCTAGGCACACACCTGCTCAGAGCCAGGAGACCCTCACTGGTGATTAACCATCCTACCACAGAAAGGGCAAGGCACACACCTGCTCCGCAGCAGGAGACCCTCACTGGTGATTAACCATCCTACACTAGGCAGGGGTAGGAACGCACCTGCTCAGCACCAGGAGACCCTCACTGGCGATTACCCATCCTACCACAGGAAGGGCTAGGCACACACCTGCTCAGAGCCAGGAGACCCTCACTGGTGATTAACCATTCTACCACAGGAAGGGCAAGGCACACACCTGCTCCGCACCAGGAGACCCCCACTGGTGATTACCCATCCTACCACAGGAAGGGCTAGGCACACACCTGCTCAGAGCCAGGAGACCCTCACTGGTGATTAACCATCTTACCACAGAAAGGGCAAGGCACACACCTGCTCCGCAGCAGGAGACCCTCACTGGTGATTAACCGTCCTACACTAGGCAGGGGTAGGCACGCACCTGCTCAGAGCCAGGAGACCCTCACTGGTGATTAACCATCCTACACTAGGCAGGGGTAGGCACGCACCTGCTCAGAGCCAGGACACCCTCACTGGTGATTAACCATCCTACACTAGGCAGGGCTAGGCATGCACCTCCTCAGAGCCAGGAGACCCTCACTGGTGATTAACCATCCTACCAGAGGCAGGGGTAGGCACGCACCTGCTCAGCACCAGGAGACCCTCACTGGTGATTAACCATCCTACACTAGGCAGGGGTAGGCACGCACCTGCTCAGCACCAGGAGACCCTCACTGGTGATTAACCATCCTACACTAGGCAGGGGTAGGCACGCACCTGTTCAGCACCAGGAGACCCTCACGGGTGATTAACCATCCTACACTAGGCAGGGGTAGGCACGCACCTGCTCAGAGCCAGGAGACTCTCATGGGTAATTAACCATCCTACCACAGGAAGGGCAAGGCACGCACCTGCTCAGAGCCAGGAGACCCTCACTGGTGATTAACCATCCTACACTAGGCAGGGGTAGGCACTCACCTGCTCAGAGCCAGGAGACCCTCACTGGTGATTAACCATCCTACCACAGGAAGGGCAAGGCACACACCTGCTCAGAGCCAGGAGACCCTCACTGGTGATTAACCATCCTACACTAGGCAGGGGTAGGCACGCACCTGCTCAGAGCCAGGAGACCCTCACTGGTGATTAACCATCCTACACTAGGCAGGGGTAGACATGCACCTGCTCAGCGCCAGGACACCCTCACTGGTGATTAACCATCCTACACTAACCAGGGGTAGGCACGCACCAGCTCAGAGCCAGGAGACCCTCACTGGTGATTAACCATCCTACACTAGGCAGGGCTAGGCACGCACCTGCTCAGAGCCAGGAGACCCTCACTGGTGATTAACCATCCTACCCTAGGCAGGGCTAGGCACACACCTGCTCAGAGCCAGGAGACCCTCACTTGTGATTAACCATCCTACACTAGGCAGGGGTAGGCACTCACCTGCTCAGAGCCAGGAGACCCTCACTGGTGATTAACCATCCTACACTAGGCAGGGGTAGGCACTCACCTGCTCAGAGCCAGGAGACCCTCACTGGTGATTAACCATCCTACACGAGGCAGGGGTAGGCACGCACCTGCTCAGAGCCAGGAGACCCTCACTGGTGATTAACCATCCTACACTAGGCAGGGGTAGGCATGCACCTGCTCAGCACCAGGACACCCTCACTGGTGATTAACCATCCTACACTAACCAGGGGTAGGCACGCACCTGCTCAGCACCAGGAGACCCTCACTGGTGATTAACCATCCTACCACAGGAAGGGCTAGGCACACACCTGCTCAGAGCCAGGAGACCCTCACTGGTGATTAACCATCCTACACTAGGCAGGGCTAGGCACGCACCTGCTCCGCACCAGGAGACCCTCACTGGTGATTAACCATCCTACACTAGGCAGGGCTAGGCACACACCTGCTCAGAGCCAGGAGACCCTCACTGGTGATTAACCGTCCTACACTAGGCAGGGCTAGGCACGCACCTGCTCAGAGCCAGGAGACCCACACTGGTGATTAACCATCCTACCAAAGGAAGGACAAGGCACACACCTGCTCAGAGCCAGGAGACCCTCACTGGTGATTAACCATCCTACACTAGGCAGGGGTAGGCACGCACCTGCTCCGCACCAGGAGACCCTCACTGGTGATTAACCATCCTACACTAGGCAGGGCTAGGCACGCACCTGCTCAGAGCCAGGAGACTCTCACAGGTAATTAACCATCCTACCACAGGAAGGGCAAGGCACGCACCTGCTCAGAGCCAGGAGACCCTCACTGGTGATTAACCATCCTACACTAGGCAGGGGTAGGCACTCACCTGCTCAGAGCCTGGAGACCCTCACTGGTGATTAACCATCCTACCACAGGAAGGGCAAGGCACACACCTGCTCAGAGCGAGGAGACCCTCACTGGTGATTAACCATCCTACCATAGGCAGGGCTAGGCACGCACCTGCTCAGAGCCAGGAGACCCTCACTGGTGATTAACCATCCTACCATAGGCAGGCTAGGCACACACCTGCTCAGAGCCAGGAGACCCTAACTGGTGATTAACCATCCTACCACAGGAACGGCTAGGCACGCACCTGCTCAGATCCAGGACACCCTCACTGGTGATTAACCATCCTACCAAAGGAAGGACAAGGCATACACCTGCTCAGAGCCAGGAGACCCTCACTGGTGATTAACCATCCGACACTAGGCAGGGGTAGGCATGCACCTGCTCAGCACCAGGAGACCCTCACTGGTGATTAACCATCCTACCACAGGAAGGGCTAGGCTCACACCTGCTCAGAGCCAGGAGACCCTCACTGGTGATTAACCATCCTACCACAGAAAGGGCAAGGCACACACCTGCTCCGCAGCAGGAGACCCTCACTGGTGATTAACCATCCTACACTAGGCAGGGGTAGGAACGCACCTGCTCAGCACCAGGAGACCCTCACTGGTGATTACCCATCCTACCACAGGAAGGGCTAGGCACACACCTGCTCAGAGCCAGGAGACCCTCACTGGTGATTAACCATTCTACCACAGGAAGGGCAAGGCACACACCTGCTCCGCACCAGGAGACCCCCACTGGTGATTACCCATCCTACCACAGGAAGGGCTAGGCACACACCTGCTCAGAGCCAGGAGACCCTCACTGGTGATTAACCATCCTACCACAGAAAGGGCAAGGCACACACCTGCTCCGCAGCAGGAGACCCTCACTGGTGATTAACCGTCCTACACTAGGCAGGGGTAGGCACGCACCTGCTCAGAGCCAGGAGACCCTCACTGGTGATTAACCATCCTACACTAGGCAGGGGTAGGCACGCACCTGCTCAGAGCCAGGACACCCTCACTGGTGATTAACCATCCTACACTAGGCAGGGCTAGGCACGCACCTCCTCAGAGCCAGGAGACCCTCACTGGTGATTAACCATCCTAACAGAGGCAGGGGTAGGCACGCACCTGCTCAGCACCAGGAGACCCTCACTGGTGATTAACCATCCTACACTAGGCAGGGGTAGGCACGCACCTGCTCAGCACCAGGAGACCCTCACTGGTGATTAACCATCCTACACTAGGCAGGGGTAGGCACGCACCTGTTCAGCACCAGGAGACCCTCACGGGTGATTAACCATCCTACACTAGGCAGGGGTAGGCACGCACCTGCTCAGAGCCAGGAGACTCTCATGGGTAATTAACCATCCTATCACAGGAAGGGCAAGGCACGCACCTGCTCAGAGCCAGGAGACCCTCACTGGTGATTAACCATCCTACACTAGGCAGGGGTAGGCACTCACCTGCTCAGAGCCAGGAGACCCTCACTGGTGATTAACCATCCTACCACTGGAAGGGCAAGGCACACACCTGCTCAGAGCCAGGAGACCCTCACTGGTGATTAACCATCCTACACTAGGCAGGGGTAGGCACGCACCTGCTCAGAGCCAGGAGACTCTCATGGGTAATTAACCATCCTATCACAGGAAGGGCAAGGCACGCACCTGCTCAGAGCCAGGAGACCCTCACTGGTGATTAACCATCCTACACTAGGCAGGGGTAGGCACTCACCTGCTCAGAGCCAGGAGACCCTCACTGGTGATTAACCATCCTACCACAGGAAGGGCAAGGCACACACCTGCTCAGAGCCAGGAGACCCTCACTGGTGATTAACCATCCTACACTAGGCAGGGGTAGGCATGCACCTGCTCAGCGCCAGGACACCCTCACTGGTGATTAACCATCCTACACTAACCAGGGGTAGGCACGCACCTGCTCAGAGCCAGGAGACCCTCACTGGTGATTAACCATCCTACACTAGGCAGGGCTAGGCACGCACCTGCTCAGAGCCAGGAGACCCTCACTGGTGATTAACCATCCTACCCTAGGCAGGGCTAGGCACGCACCTGCTCAGAGCCAGGAGACCCTCACTTGTGATTAACCATCCTACACTAGGCAGGGGTAGGCACTCACCTGCTCAGAGCCAGGAGACCCTCACTGGTGATTAACCATCCTACACTAGGCAGGGGTAGGCACTCACCTGCTCAGAGCCAGGAGACCCTCACTGGTGATTAACCATCCTACACTAGGCAGGGGTAGGCACGCACCTGCTCAGAGCCAGGAGACCCTCACTGGTGATTAACCATCCTACACTAGGCAGGGGTAGGCATGCACCTGCTCAGCACCAGGACACCCTCACTGGTGATTAACCATCCTACACTAACCAGGGGTAGGCACGCACCTGCTCAGCACCAGGAGACCCTCACTGGTGATTAACCATCCTACCACAGGAAGGGCTAGGCACACACCTGCTCAGAGCCAGGAGACCCTCACTGGTGATTAACCATCCTACACTAGGCAGGGGTAGGCACATACCTGCTCAGCGCCAGGAGACCCTCACTGGTGATTAACCGTCCTACACTAGGCAGGGGTAGGCATGCACCTGCTCCGCACCAGGAGACCCTCACTGGTGATTAACCACCCTACACTAGGCAGGGCTAGGCACACACCTGCTCAGAGCCAGGAGACCCTCACTGGTGATTAACCGTCCTACACTAGGCAGGGCTAGGCACGCACCTGCTCAGAGCCAGGAGACCCTCACTGGTGATTAACCATCCTACCAAAGGAAGGACAAGGCACACACCTGCTCAGAGCCAGGAGACCCTCACTGGTGATTAACCATCCTACACTAGGCAGGGGTAGGCACGCACCTGCTCCGCACCAGGAGACCCTCACTGGTGATTAACCATCCTACACTAGGCAGGGGTAGGCACGCACCTGCTCCGCACCAGGAGACCCTCACTGGTGATTAACCATCCTACACTAGGCAGGGCTAGGCACGCACCTGCTCAGAGCCAGGAGACTCTCACGGGTAATTAACCATCCTACCACAGGAAGGGCAAGGCACGCACCTGCTCAGAGCCAGGAGACCCTCACTGGTGATTAACCATCCTACACTAGGCAGGGGTAGGCACTCACCTGCTCAGAGCCAGGAGACCCTCACTGGTGATTAACCATCCTACCACAGGAAGGGCAAGGCACACACCTGCTCAGAGCGAGGAGACCCTCACTGGTGATTAACCATCCTACCATAGGCAGGGCTAGGCACGCACCTGCTCAGAGCCAGGAGACCCTCACTGGTGATTAACCATCCTACCATAGGCAGGGCTAGGCACACACCTGCTCAGAGCCAGGAGACCCTCACTGGTGATTAACCATCCTACCACAGGAAGGGCTAGGCACACACCTGCTCAGAGCCAGGAGACCCTCACTGGTGATTAACCATCCTACCAAAGGAAGGACAAGGCACACACCTGCTCAGAGCCAGGAGACCCTCACTGGTGATTAACCATCCGACACTAGGCAGGGGTAGGCATGCACCTGCTCAGCACCAGGAGACCCTCACTGGTGATTAACCATCCTACCACAGGAAGGGCTAGGCACACACCTGCTCAGAGCCAGGAGACCCTCACTGGTGATTAACCATCCTACCACAGGAAGGGCAAGGCACACACCTGCTCCGCACCAGGAGACCCCCACTGGTGATTACCCATCCTACCACAGGAAGGGCTAGGCACACACCTGCTCAGCACCAGGAGACCCCCACTGGTGATTACCCATCCTACCACAGGAAGGGCAAGGCACACACCTGCTCCGCACCAGGAGACCCCCACTGGTGATTACCCATCCTACCACAGGAAGGGCAAGGCACACACCTGCTCCGCACCAGGAGACCCCCACTGGTGATTACCCATCCTACCACAGGAAGGGCAAGGCACACACCTGCTCCGCACCAGGAGACCCCCACTGGTGATTACCCATCCTACCACAGGAAGGGCAAGGCACACACCTGCTCCGCACCAGGAGACCCCCACTGGTGATTAACCATCCTACCACAGGAAGGGCAAGGCACACACCTGCTCCGCACCAGGAGACCCTCACTGGTGATTAACCGTCCTACACTAGGCAGGGGTAGGCATGCACCTGCTCAGAGCCAGGAGACCCTCACTGGTGATTAACCATCCTACACTAGGCAGGGGTAGGCACGCACCTGCTCAGAGCCAGGACACCCTCACTGGTGATTAACCATCCTACACTAGGCAGGGCTAGGCACGCACCTGCTCAGAGCCAGGAGACCCTCACTGGTGATTAACCATCCTACCACAGGCAGGGCAAGGCACACACCTGCTCCGCACCAGGAGACCCTCACTGGTGATTAACCATCCTACCACAGGAAGGGCAAGGCACACACCTGCTCCGCACCAGGAGTCCCCCACTGGTGATTACCCATCCTACCACAGGAAGGGCTAGGCACACACATGCTCAGCACCAGGAGACCCCCACTGGTGATTACCCATCCTACCACAGGAAGGGCAAGGCACACACCTGCTCCGCACCAGGAGACCCCACTGGTGATTACCCATCCTACCACAGGAAGGGCAAGGCACACACCTGCTCCGCACCAGGAGACCCCCACTGGTGATTACCCATCCTACCACAGGAAGGGCAAGGCACACACCTGCTCCGCACCAGGAGACCCCCACTGGTGATTACCCATCCTACCACAGGAAGGGCAAGGCACACACCTGCTCCGCACCAGGAGACCCCCACTGGTGATTAACCATCCTACCACAGGAAGGGCAAGGCACACACCTGCTCCGCACCAGGAGACCCTCACTGGTGATTAACCGTCCTACACTAGGCAGGGGTAGGCATGCACCTGCTCAGAGCCAGGAGACCCTCACTGGTGATTAACCATCCTACACTAGTCAGGGGTAGGCACGCACCTGCTCAGAGCCAGGACACCCTCACTGGTGATTAACCATCCTACACTAGGCAGGGCTAGGCACACACCTGCTCAGAGCCAGGAGACCCTCACTGGTGATTAACCATCCTACCACAGGCAGGGCAAGGCACACACCTGCTCCGCACCAGGAGACCCTCACTGGTGATTAACCGTCCTACACTAGGCAGGGGTAGGCATGCACCTGCTCAGAGCCAGGAGACCCTCACTGGTGATTAACCACCCTACACTAGGCAGGGGTAGGCACGCACCTGCTCAGAGCCAGGACACCCTCACTGGTGATTAACCATCCTACACTAGGCAGGGGTAGGCACGCACCTGCTCAGAGCCAGGAGACCCTCACTGGTGATTAACCATCCTACCACAGGCAGGGCAAGGCACACACCTGCTCCGCACCAGGAGACCCTCACTGGTGATTAACCATCCTACCATAGGCAGGGCTAGGCACACACCTGCTCAGCGCCAGGAGACCCTCACTGGTGATTAACCATCCTACACTAGGCAGGGGTAGGCACACACATGCTCAGAGCCAGGACACCCTCACTGGTGATTAACCATCCTACACTAGGCAGGGGTAGGCACTCACCTGCTGAGCCAGGAGACCCTCACTGGTGATTAACCATCCTACACTAGGCAGGGGTAGGCACACACCTGCTCAGAGCCAGGAGACCCTCACTGGTGATTAACCATCCTACACTAGGCAGGGGTAGGCACTCACCTGCTCAGAGCCAGGAGACCCTCACTGGTGATTAACCATCCTACACTAGGCAGGGGTAGGCACGCACCTGCTCAGCAGCAGGAGACCCTGGCGGGTGATAGTGCGCTTTATGAATACACATAACCCAGTAGCAAAAACGTAACATAAATGGAAGCACCGTCCCATGTACATTGAGAGAAGTATATAACCAACATGTTCTACCTTCGTAGGTTGTCATGTTTAAGTATATGTGCACTGAATTCATATATGTCTCTGTGTATATATATATAAATATGTTATTTATTTAATTATATATTTTTAACCATGAAAATAAATTGTTAGACACTTACAGGTACCTTCCCTATTGTCAAGTTTACACACTGTGTATTATCATACAAAGAAGCATACACCTATATTCACACAGTCATCTACTGATTTGTTACCTATATCAGCATAAAATAAAAAAATTCTTTATATAATCTTCATATTTTTTATTTTTGAATAGCTTAAAAACAATATATACATGTATACAGATAAACCCACATATCTAAGTATGTACATATATGTGTGAGTACATCCTGCAGCTTTGGAGGACTCTTTCCATGTCCATCTGTCGCTGGACACTGACGTGAGGGCAGTATCAATAGTGCAACTTCCTGTGGCTCTGGAAGGCACTCCCTGCTTATACCCGACTATACACACTGACATGAGGACAGTAACAATAGTGCAACTTCCTGGGGATCTGGATGGCACTTCCTGCTTGCACTGGACGTTGCACACTGACATGAGGGCAGTATCAATAGTGCAACTTCCTGTGGCTCTGGAAGGCACTCCCTGCTTATACCCGACTATACACACTGACATGAGGGCAGTATCAATAGTACAACTTCCTGCGCTCCGAAGGGCACTTCATGTTTGCACCAGACGTTCCACACTGACATGATTGCAGTATCAATAGTGCAACTTCCTGTGGCTCTGGAGGGCGCACTCCCTGCTTAAACCGGACTATGCACACTGACATGAGGGCAGTATCAATAGTACAACTTCCTGCGTCTCTGAAGGGCACTTCCCACTTACACCAGTCGTTTCACACTGACATAAGGGCACTATCAATAGTGCAACATCCTTAAATTCCGAAGGGCACTTCCTGCTTTCACCTAGCGTTGCATACTGACGTGAGGGCAGTGTCAATAGTGCAACTTCCTGGGGCTCTGGAGGGCACTTTATGCTTCCACCAGATGTTGCACACTGGCATGAGGGCAGTATAAATAGTGCAACTTCCTATCACTTTGAAGGGCACTTCCTGCTTGCACCAGACATTGCACACTGATCTGAGGGCAGTATCAATAGTGCAACATACTGGGGCTCTGGAGGGCACTTCCCACCTACACCTGTCATTGCACACTGACATCAGGGTAGTATCAATAGTGCAACTTCCTGGGGCTCTGGAGGGCACTGCCTGCTTGCACCTAGCTTTGCACACTGACATGAGGGCAGTATCAATAGTGCAACTTCCTGGGGATCTGGAGGGCACTTCCTGCTTGCACTGCACGTTGCACACTGACATGAGGACAGTATCAATAGTGCAACTTCCTGGGGATCTGGAGGGCGCACTCCCTGCTTAAACCGGACTATGCACACTGACATGAGGGCAGTATTAATAGTACAACTTCCTGCGTCTCTGAAGGGCACTTCCCACTTACACCAGTCGTTGCACACTGACATGAGGGCAGTATCAATAGTGCACCTTCCTGTGATTCTGAAGGGCACTTCCTGCTTGAGTCCAGACATTGCACACTGATATGAGGGCAGTATCAATAGTGCAACTTCCTGCGCATCTGGAGGGCACTTCATGCTTGCACCAGACGTTGCACACTGACATGAGGGCAGTATAAATAGTTCAACTTGCTGCGATTATGGAGGGCACTGCCTGCTTGCACCTAGCGTGGCACTTACATGAGGGCAATAGTGCAATTTCCTGTGATTCTGGAGTGCACTTCCTGCTCGCACCGGGTGTTGCAGACTGACATGAGCATAGTATCAAAAGTGCAACTTCCTACGATTCTGGAGGGAACTTCCTGCTTGCACCCGGAGTTGCACACTGACATGAGGGCACTATCAATAGTGCAACATCCTTAAATTCCGAAGGGCACTTCCTGCTTTCACCTAGCGTTGCATACTGACGTGAGGGCAGTGTCAATAGTGCAACTTCCTGGGGCTCTGGAGGGCACTTTATGCTTGCACCAGACGTTGCACACTGGCATGAGGGCAGTATAAATAGTGCAACTTCCTGTGACTTTGAAGGGCACTTCCTGCTTGCACCAGACATTGCACACTGATCTGAGGGCAGTATCAATAGTGCAACTTACTGGGGCTCTGGAAGGCACTTCCCACCCTCACCTGTCATTGCACACTGACATGAGGGTAGTATCAGTAGTGCAACTTCCTGGGGCTCTGGAGGGCACTGCCTGCTTGCACCTAGCTTTCACACTGACATGAGGGCAGTATCGATAGTGCAACTTCCTGGGGCTCTGGAGGGCACTTCCTGCTTGCACCTAGCTTTGCACACTGACATAAGGGCAGTGTCAATAGGGCAACGTCCTAGGGCTCTGGAGGGCACTTCCTGCTTGCACCTAGTGTTGCATACTGACGTGAGGGCGGGATCAATATTGCCATTTCCTACGATTCTGGAGGGCACTTCGTGCTAGCACTGGGAGTTGCACAGACATCAGGGTAGTATAAATAGTTCAACTTCCTGCGATTCTGAAGAGCACTTCCTGCTTGCACTGGACATTGCACACTGATATGAGTGCAGTATCAATAGTGCAAATTCCTGGGGCTTTGGTGGGCACTTCCCACCTACACCAGTCATTGCACACTGACATGAGAGCAGTATCAATAGTGCAACTTCCTAGGGCTCTGGAGGGCACTTCATACTTGCACCTAGAGATGCATACTGACGTGAGGACGGTATCAATAGTGCCATTTCCTGCAATTCTGGAGGGAACTTCCTGCTTGCACCAGGAGTTGCACACTGACATGAGGGCACTATAGTGCAACGTCCTTAAATTGTGAAGGGCACTTCCTGCTTTCACCTAGCGTTGCATACTGACGTGAGGGCAGTATCAATAGTGCAACTTCCTGGGGCTCTGGAGGGCACTTCCTGTTTGCACCAGACATTGCACACTAATTTGAGGGCAGTATCAATAGTGCAACTTCCTGGAGCTCTGGAGGGCACTTCCTGCTTGCACCTAGCTTTGCACACTGACATAAGGGCAGTGTCAATAGGGCAACGTCCTAGGGTTCTGGAGGGCACTTCCTGATTGCACCTAGTGTTGCATACTGACGTGAGGGCGGTATCAATATTGCCATTTCCTGCGAGTCTGTAGGGCACTTCGTGCTAGCACTGGGAGTTGCAAAGACATCAGGGTAGTATAAATAGTTCAACTTCCTGTGATTCTGAAGAGCACTTCCTGCTTGCACTGGACATTGCACACTGATATGAGTGCAGTATCAATAGTGCAAATTCCTGGGGCTCTGGAGGGCACTTCATGCTTGCACCTAGCTTTGCACACTGACATGAGTGCAGTATCAATAGTGCAAATTCCTGGGGCTTTGGAGGGCACTTCCCACCTACACCAGTCATTGCACACTGACATGAGGGCAGTATCAATAGTGCAACTTCCTAGGGCTCTGGAGGGCACTTCATGCTTGCACCTAGCTTTGCACACTGACATGAGTGCAGTATCAATAGTGCAAATTCCTGGGGCTTTGGAGGGCACTTCCCACCTACACCAGTCATTGCACACTGACATGAGGGCAGTATCAATAGTGCAACTTCCTAGGGCTCTGGAGGGCACTTCATGCTTGCACCTAGCTTTGCACACTGACATGATGGCAATATCAATAGTGCAACTTCATAGGGCTCTGGAGGGAACTTCCTGCTTGCACCTAGAGTTGCATACTGACGTGAGGGCGGTATCAATAGTGCCATTTCCTGAAATTCTGGAGGGCAGTTCCCACCTACACCTGTCATTGCACACTGACATGAGGGCAGTATCAATAGTGCAACTTCCTAGGGCTCTGGAGGGCACTTCATGCTTGCACCTAAAGTTGCATACTGAAGTGAGGGCGGTATCAATAGTGCCATTTCCTGCAATTCTGGTGGGCACTTCCCACCTATACCTGTCAGTGCACACTGACATGAGGGCAGTATCAATAGTGCAACGTCCTAGGACTCTGGAGGGCACTTCCTGCTTGCACCTAGTGTTGCATACTGACGTGAGGGTGGTATCAATAGTGCCATTTCCTGCGATTCTGGAGGGCACTTCCTGCTTGCACCTAGTGTTGCATACTAACGTGAGGGCGGTATCAATAGTGCCATTTCCTGCAATTCTGGAGGGCACTTCCCACCTACACCTGTCATTGCACACTGACATGAGGGCAGTATCAATACTGTAACTTCCTAGGGCTCTGGAGGGCACTTCATGCTTGCACCTAGAGTTGCATACTGATGTGAGGGCGGTATCAATAGTGCCATTTCCTGCAATTCTGGAGGTCACTTCCTGCTTGCACCGGATGCTTCACACTGACGTAAGGGCAGTATCAATAGTGCAACGTCCTAGAGCTCTGGAGGGCACTTCCTGCTTGCACCTAGCTTTGTATACTGATATGAGGGCAGTATCAATAGTGCAACGTCCTAGGGCTCTGGAGGGCACTTCCTGCTTGCACCTAGTGTTGCATATTGACGTGAGGGCGGTATCAATAGTGCCATTTCCTGCGATTCTTGAGGGCACTTCCTGCTTGCAACTAGAGTTGCATACTGACGTGAGGGCGGTATCAATAGTGCCATTTCAGGCAATTCTGGAGGGAACTTCCTGCTTCCACCTAGAGTTGCATACTGACGTGAGGGCGGTATCAATAGTGCAACTTCCTGAGGCTCTTTAGGGCACTTCATGCTTGCACCAGACGTTGCACACTGACATGAGGGCAGTGTAAATAGTGCACCTTCCTGTGATTCTGAAGGGCACTTCCTGCTTGAGTCCAGACATTGCACACTGATATGAGGGCAGTCTCAATAGTGCAACTTCCTAGGGCTCTGGAGGGCACTTCCCACCTACACTGGTCATTGCACACTGATATGAGGGCAGTATCAATAGTGCAACTTCCTGCGCATCTGGAGGGCACTTCATGCTTGCACCAGATGTTGCACACTGACAAGAGGGCAGTATGAATAGTTCAACTTGCTGCGATTATGGAGGGCACTGCCTGCTTGCACCTAGCGTGGCACTTACATGAGGGCGGTAGCAATAGCGCAATTTCCTGTGATTCTGGAGTGCACTTCCTGCTCGCACTGGGTGTTGCACACTGACATGAGCGTAGTATCAAAAGTGCAACTTCCTACGATTCTGGAGGGAACTTCCTGCTTGCACCAGCAGTTGCACACTGACATGAGGGCACTATCAATAGTGCAACATCCTTAAATTCCGAAGGGCACTTCCTGCTTTCACCTGGCGTTGCATACTGACGTGAGGGCAGTGTCAATAGTGCAACTTCCTGGGGCTCTGGAGGGCACTTTATGCTTGCACCAGACGTTGCACACTGGCATGAGGGCAGTATAAATAGTGAAACTTCCTGTGACTTTGAAGGGCACTTCCTGCTTGCACCAGACATTGCACACTGATCTGAGGGCAGTATCAATAGTGCAACTTCCTGGGGCTCTGGAGGGCACTGCGTGCTTGCACCTAGCTTTGCACACTGACATGAGGGCAGTATCAATAGTGCAACTTCCTGGGTCTCTGGAGGGCACTTCCTGCTTGCACCTAGCTTTGCACACTGACATAAGGGCAGTGTCAATAGGGCAACGTCCTAGGGCTCTGGAGGGCTCTTCCTGCTTGCACCTTGTGTTGCATACTGACATGAGGGTAGTATCAATATTGCCATTTCCTGCGATTCTTGAGGGTACTTTGTGCTAGCACTGGGAGTTGCACAGACATCAGGGTAGTATAAATAGTTCAACTTCCTGTGATTCTGAAGAGCACTTCCTGCTTGCACTGGACATTGCACACTGATATGAGTGCAGTATCAATAGTGCAAATTCCTGGGGCTTTGGAGGGCACTTCCCACCTACACCAGTCATTGCACACTGACATGAGGGTAGTATCAATAGTGCAACTTCCTAGGGCTCTGGAGGGCACTTCATGCTTGCACCTAGCTATGCACACTGACATGAGGGCAGTATAAATAGTGCAACTTCCTAGGGCTCTGGAGGGCACTTCATGCTTGCACCTTACTTTGCACACTGACATGATGGCAGTATTAATAGTGCAACGTCCTAGGGCTCTGGAGGGCACTTCCTGCTCCCACCTAGAGTTGCATACTGACGTGAGGGCGGTATCAATAGTGCCATTTCCTGCAATTCTGGAGGCACTTCCCACCTACACCTGTCATTGCACACTGACATGAGGGCAGTATCAATAGTGAAACTTCCTAGGGCTCTGGAGGGCACTTCATGCTTGCACCTAGAGTTGCATACTAACTTGAGGGCGGTATCAATAGTGCCATTTCCTGCAATTCTGGAGGGCACTTCCCATCTACACCTGTCATTGCACACTGACATGAGGGCAGTATCAATAGTGCAACGTCCTAGGGCTCTGGAGGGCACTTCCTGCTTGCACCTGGTGTTGCATTCTGACGTGAGGGCGGTATCAATAGTGCCATTTCCTGTGATTCTGGAGGGCACTTCCTGCTTGCACCTAGAGTTGCATACTGACGTGAGGGCGGTATCAATAGTGCCATTTCCTGCAATTCTGGAGGGAACTTCCTGCTTGCACCTAGAGTTGCATACTGACGTGGGGGCGGTATCAATAGTGCAACTTCCTGAGGCTCTGGAGGGCACTTCATGCTTGCACCAGACGTTGCACACTGACATGAGGGCAGTGTAAATAGTGCAACTTCCTGTGATTCTGAAGGGCACTTCCTGCTTGAGTCCAGACATTGCACACTGATATGAGGGCAGTCTCAATAGTGCAACTTCCTAGGGCTCTGGAGGGCACTTCCCACCTACACTGGTCATTGCACACTGACATGAGGGCAGTATCAATAGTGCAACTTCCTGCGCATCTGGAGGGCACTTCATGCTTGCACCAGACATTGCACACTGACATGAGGGCAGTATAAATAGTTCAACTTGCTGCGATTATGGAGGGCACTGCCTGCTTGCACCTAGTGTGGCACTTACATGAGGGCGGTAGCAATAGTGCAATTTCCTGTGATTCTGGAGTGCACTTCTTGCTCGCACCGGGTGTTGCACACTGACATGAGCGTAGTATCAAAAGTGCAACTTCCTACGATTCTGGAGGGAACTTCCTGCTTGCACCAGGAGTTGCACACTGACGTGAGGGCAGTGTCAATAGTGCAACTTCCTGGGGCTCTGGAAGGCACTTTATGCTTGCACCAGACGTTGCACACTGGCATTAGGGCAGTATAAATAGTGCAACTTCCTGTGACTTTGAAGGGCACTTCCTGCTTGCACCAGACATTGCACACTGATCTGAGGGCAGTATCGATATTGCAACTTCCTGGGGCTCTGGAGGGCACTTCCCACCTACACCTGTCATTGCACACTGACATGAGGGTAGTATCAATAGTGGAACTTCCTGGGGCTCTGGAGGGCACTGCCTGCTTGCACCTAGCTTTGCACATTGACATGAGGGCAGTATCAATAGTGCAACTTCCTGGGGCTCTGAAGGGCACTTCCTGCTTGCACCTAGCTTTGCACACCGACATAAGGACAGTGTCAATAGGGCAACGCCCTAGGGCTCTGGTGGGCTCTTCCTGCTTGCACCTAGTGTTGCATACTGACGTGAGGGTGGTATCAATATTGCCATTTCCTGCAATTCTGGAGGGCACTTCGTGCTAGCACTGGGAGTTGCACAGACATCAGGGTAGTATAAATAGTTCAACTTCCTGCGATTCTGAAGAGCACTTCCTGCTTGCACTGGACATTGCACACTGATATGAATGCAGTATCAATAGTGCAAATTCCTGGGGCTTTGGAGGGCACTTCCCACCTACACCTGTCATTGCACACTGACATGAGGGCAGTATCAATATGCAACGTCCTAGGGCTCTGGAGGGCACTTCCTGCTTGCACCTGGTGTTGCATACTGACGTGAGGGAGGTATCAATAGTGTCATTTCCTGCGATTCTGGAGGGCACTTCCTGCTTGCACCTAGAGTTGCATACTGACGTGAGGGCGGTATCAATAGTGCCATTTCCTGCAATTCTGGAGGGAACTTCCTGCTTGCACCTAGAGTTGCATACTGACGTGGGTGCGGTATCAATAGTGCAACTTCCTGAGGCTCTGGAGGGCACTTCATGCTTGCACCAGACATTGCACACTGATATGAGGGCAGTCTCAATAGTGCAACTTCCTGAGGCTCTGGAGGGCACTTCATGCTTGCACCAGATGTTGCACACTGACATGAGGGCAGTGTAAATAGTGCAACTTCCTGTGATTCCGGAGTGCACTTCTTGCTCGCACCGGGTGTTGCACACTGACATGAGCGTAGTATCAAAAGTGCAACTTCCTACGATTCTGGAGGGAACTTCCTGCTTGCACCAGAAGTTGCACACTGACATGAGGGCACTATCAATAGTGCAACATCCTTAAATTCCGAAGGGCACTTCCTGCTTTCACCTAGCGTTGCATACTGACGTGAGGGCAGTGTCAATAGTGCAACTTCCTGGGGCTCTGGAGGGCACTTTATGCTTGCACCAGACGTTGCACACTGGCATGAGGGCAGTATAAATAGTGCAACTTCCTGTGACTTTGAAGGGCACTTCCTGCTTGCACCAGACATTGCACACTGATCTGAGGGCAGTATCAATAGTGCAACTTCCTGGGGCTCTGGAGGGCACTTCCCACCTACACCTGTCATTGCACACTGACATGAGGGTAGTATCAATAGTGGAAGTTCCTGGGGCTCTGGAGGGCACTGCCTGCTTGCACCTAGCTTTGCACATTGACATGAGGGCAGTATCAATAGTGCAACTTCCTGGGGCTCTGGAGGGCACTTCCTGCTTGCACCTAGCTTTGCACACTGACATAAGGGCAGTGTCAATAGGGCAACGCCCTAGGGCTCTGGAGGGCACTTCCTGCTTGCACCTAGTGTTGCATACTGACGTGAGGGTAGTATCAATATTGCCATTTCCTGCAATTCTGGAGGGCACTTCGTGCTAGCACTGGGAGTTGCACAGACATCAGGGTAGTATAAATAGTTCAACTTCCTGCGATTCTGAAGAGCACTTCCTGCTTGCACTGGACATTGCACACTGATACGAATGCAGTATCAATAGTGCAAATTCCTGGGGCTTTGGAGGGCACTTCCCACCTACACCAGTCATTGCACACTGACATGAGTGCAGTATCAATAGTTCAACTTCCTAGGGCTCTGGAGGTCACTTCATGCTTGCACCTAGCTATGCACACTGACATGAGTGCAGTCTCAATAGTGCAAATTCCTGGGGCTTTGGAGGGCACTTCCCACCTACACCAGTCATTGCGCACTGACATGAGGGCAGTATCAATAGTGCAACTTCCTAGGGCTCTGGAGGTCACTTCATGATTGCACCTTACTTTGCACACTGACATGAGTGCAGTATCAATAGTGCAAATTCCTGGGCTTTGGAGGGCACTTCCCACCTACACCAGTCATTGCGCACTGACATGAGGGCAGTATCAATAGTGCAACTTCCTAGGGCTCTGGAGGGCACTTCATGTTTGCACCTAGAGTTGCATACTGACGTGAGGGCGGTATCAATAGTGCCATTTCCTGCAATTCTGGAGGGCACTTCCCACCTACACCTGTCATTGCACACTGACATGAGGGCAGTATCAATAGTGCAACGTCCTAGGGCTCTGGAGGGCACTACCTGCTTGCACTTAGCTTTGTATACTGATATGAGGGCGGTATCAATAGTGCAACGTCCTAGGGCTCTGGAGGGCACTTCCTGCTTGCACCTGGGGTTGCATACTGACGTGAGGGCAGTATCAATAGTGCCATTTCCTGCGATTCTGGAGGGCACTTCCTGCTTGCACCTCGAGTTGCATACTGACGTGAGGGCGGTATCAATAGTGCCATTTCCTGCAATTCTGGAGGGAACTTCCTGCTTGCACCTAGAGTTGCATACTGACGTGGGGGCGGTATCAATAGTGCAACTTCCTGAGGCTCTGGAGAGCACTTCATGCTTGCACCAGACGTTGCACACTGACATGAGGGCAGTGTAAATAGTGCAACTTCCTGTGATTCTGAAGGGCACTTCCTGCTTGAGTCCAGACATTGCACACTGATATGAGGGCAGTCTCAATAGTGCAACTTCCTAGGGCTCTGGAGGGCACTTCTCACCTACACTGGTCATTGCACACTGACATGAGGGCAGTATCAATAGTGTAACTTCCTGCGCATCTGGAGGGCACTTCATGCTTGCACCAGACATTGCACACTGACATGAGGGCAGTATAAATAGTTCAACTTGCTGCGATTATGGAGGGCACTGCCTGCTTGCACCTAGCTTTGCACACTGACATAAGGGCAGTGTCAATAGGGCAACGTCCTAGGGCTCTGGAGGGCACTTCCTGCTTGCACCTAGTGTTGCATACTGATGTGAGGGCGGTATCAATATTGCCATTTCCTGCGATTCTGGAGAGCACTTCGTGCTAGCACTGGGAGTTGCACAGACATGAGGGTAGTATAAATAGTTCAACTTCCTGCCATTCTGAAGAGCACTTCCTGCCTGCACTGGACATTGCACACTGATATGAGTGCAGTATCAATAGTGCAAATTCCTGGGGCTTTGGAGGGCACTTCCCACCTACACCAGTCATTGCACACTGACATGAGGGCAGTATCAATAGTGCAACTTCCTAGGGCTCTGGAGGGCACTTCATGCTTGCACCTAGAGTTGCATACTAACGTGAGGACGGTATCAATAGTGCCATTTCCTGCAATTCTGGAGGGAACTTCCTGATTGCACCTAGAGTTGCATACTGACGTGAGGGTGGTATCAATAGTGCCATTTCCTGCAATTCTGGAGGGCACTTCTTGCTTGCACTGGGAGTTGCACACTGACATGAGGGTAGTATCAATAGTGCACCTTCCTAGGGCTCTGAAGTGCACTTCCTGCTTGCACTGGACATTGCACACTGATGTGAGTGCAGTATCAATAGTGCAAATTCCTGGGGCTTTGGAGGGCACTTCACACCTACACCAGTCATTGCACACTGACATGAGGGCAGTATCAATAGTGCAACATCCTAGGGCTCTGGAGGGCACTTCATGCTTGCACCTAGCTTTGCACACTGACATGAGTGCAGTATCAATAGTGCAAATTCCTGGGGCTTTGGAGGGCACTTCCCACCTACACCAGTCATTGCACACTGACATGAGGGCAGTATCAATAGTGCAACTTCCTAGGGCTCTGGAGGGCACTTCATGCTTGCACCTAGAGTTGCATACTGACGTGAGGGCGGTATCAATAGTGCAAATTCCTGGGGCTTTGGAGGGCACTTCCCACCTACACCAGTCATTGCACACTGACATGAGGGCAGTATCAATAGTGCAACTTCCTAGGGCTCTGGAGGGCACTTCATGCTTGCACCTAGCTTTGCACACTGACATGAGTGCAGTATCAATAGTGCAAATTCCTGGGGCTTTGGAGGGCACTTCCCACCTACACCAGTCATTGCACACTGACATGAGGGCAGTATCAATAGTGCAACTTCCTATGGCTCTGGAGGTCACTTCATGCTTGCACCTAGCTTTGCACACTGACATGAGGGCAGCATCAATAGTGCAACTTCCTAGGGCTCTGGAGGGCACTTCATGCTTGCACCTAGAGTTGCATACTGACGTGAGGGCGGTATCAATAGTGCAACTTCCTAGGGCTCCGGAGGGCACTTCATGCTTGCACCTAGCTTTGCACACTGACATGAGGGCAGCATCAATAGTGCAACTTCCTAGGGCTCTGGAGGGCACTTCATGCTTGCACCTAGAGTTGCATACTGACGTGAGGGCGGTATCAATAGTGCAACTTCCTAGGGCTCTGGAGGGCACTTCATGCTTGCACCTAGCTTTGCACACTGACATGAGGGCAGCATCAATAGTGCAACTTCCTAGGGCTCTGGAGGGCACTTCATGCTTGCACCTAGAGTTGCATACTGACGTGAGGGTGGTATCAATAGTGCCATTTCCTGCAATTCTGGAGGGCACTTCCCACCTACACCTGTCATTGCACACTGACATGAGGGCAGTATCAATAGTGCAACGTCCTGGGGCTCTGGAGGGCACTTCCTGCTTGCACCGAGCTTTGTATACTGATATGAGGGCAGTTTCATGATTTATCTGAGGGTTATTTGTGACGGAAGAAGGTGCACTTAATCAGCTCCTATGGTGTTTTCTGGGTGCTTTTTCGTACACATTTACTGACCCAAAACCAGTTTACAAGTATGCAATCGTGGTACTGTGACAAATGAGTGTGTTTTGTATATAACCTTCGTCTCCGTGGCTTCCTTTGTCAGCACTTCTGGGCACCAGCCTGAAAGTACATCATCCCGGCGAGCAGGTCTGTTTTTTCAGCACACCATGTCCTCTTTTGTACAAGCTTCAGAGTGGCTGTGGCCTTTCACTGATGTGTAATGCACGTGCAGCAGCCTCCTTCCTATTCATACCAGCCATCCTTACAGGCTCTTCTCTTCTGCTGCCGCCTTCTGTCTGTGATTCTCTGACAATGGTGAGACAAGGGAAAGGACAGGGTGAAGAGGGGAGGGAGGCGAGGGAGAAGGCGAAGAAAGGCGGAGAGTCTAGGGAGTAGGGACAAAAGGAACCGAGACATGGAGGGAAGGGGGCGAGGGACAGCCGGAGAGGGTAAGAAAGGAGGAGGAAACCGGCTACAGGAGAACAAGAACTGGGGGTAGGTGAGGAAGGATAGTTATGCCAGCGACAGTAAGAGAGGGGGCTGGGGAGGGCGAGGAGGAGAAGAGAAGGGAAGGGAAGGAGGCTGCAGTGCAAAGGGAGGAGGCTGAGGGAAGAGAAGAGAAGAGAAGAGAAGAGAAGAGAAGAGAAGAGGAAGAGAAGAGAAGAGAAGGAGGCTGCAGTGCAAAGGGAGGAGGCTGAGAGAAGAGAAGAGAAGAGAAGAGAAGGGAAGAGAAGAGAAGAGAAGAGAAGGGAAGAGAAGGGAAGAGAAGAGAAGAGAAGGCTGCAGTGTAAAGGGAGGAGGCTGAGAGAAGAGAAGAGAAGAGAAGAGAAGGCTGCAGTGTAAAGGGAGGAGGCTGAGAGAAGAGAAGAGAAGAGAAGAGAAGAGGAAGAGAAGAGAAGAGAAGAGAAGGGAAGAGAAGAGAAGAGAAGAGAAGAGAAGAGAAGGGAAGAGAAGGGAAGAGAAGAGAAGAGAAGGCTGCAGTGTAAAGGGAGGAGGCTGAGAGAAGAGAAGAGAAGAGAAGGCTGCAGTGTAGAGGGAGGAGGCTGAGAGAAGAGAAGAGAAGAGAAGAGAAGGCTGCAGTGTAGAGGGAGGAGGCTGAGAGAAGAGAAGAGAAGAGAAGGGAAGGGAAGGGAAGAGAAGAGAAGAGAAGAGAAGAGAAGGGAAGAGAAGAGAAGAGAAGGCTGCAGTGTAAAGGGAGGAGGCTGAGAGAAGAGAAGAGAAGAGAAGAGAAGAGAAGGCTGCAGTGTAAAGGGAGGAGGCTGAGAGAAGAGAAGAGAAGAGAAGACTGCAGTGTAGAGGGAGGAGGCTGAGAGAAGAGAAGAGAAGAGAAGGCTGCAGTGTAGAGGGAGGAGGCTGAGAGAAGAGAAGAGAAGGCTGCAGTGTAGAGGGAGGAGGCTGAGAGAAGAGAAGAGAAGGCTGCAGTGTAGAGGGAGGAGGCTGAGAGAAGAGAAGAGAAGAGAAGAGAAGAGAAGGCTGCAGTGTAGAGGGAGGAGGCTGAGAGAAGAGAAGAGAAGAGAAGAGAAGGCTGCAGTGTAGAGGGAGGAGGCTGAGAGAAGAGAAGAGAAGGCTGCAGTGTAGAGGGAGGAGGCTGAGAGAAGAGAAGAGAAGGCTGCAGTGTAGAGGGAGGAGGCTGAGAGAAGAGAAGAGAAGAGAAGGCTGCAGTGTAGAGGGAGGAGGCTGAGAGAAGAGAAGAGAAGAGAAGGCTGCAGTGTAGAGGGAGGAGGCTGAGAGAAGAGAAGAGAAGAGAAGGGAAGGGAAGGGAAGAGAAGAGAAGGGAAGAGAAGGGAAGAGAAGAGAAGAGAAGGCTGCAGTGTAAAGGGAGGAGGCTGAGAGAAGAGAAGAGAAGAGAAGGCTGCACTGTAAAGGGAGGAGGCTGAGGGGAGAGAAGAGAAGAGAAGAGAAGGCTGCAGTGTAAAGGGAGGAGGCTGAGAGAAGAGAAGAGAAGGCTGCAGTGTAGAGGGAGGAGGCTGAGAGAAGAGAAGAGAAGGCTGCAGTGTAAAGGGAGGAGGCGAAGAGAAGAGAAGAGAAGAGAAGGCTGCAGTGTAGAGGGAGGAGGCTGAGAGAAGAGAAGAGAAGAGAAGGCTGCAGTGTAGAGGGAGGAGGCTGAGAGAAGAGAAGAGAAGGCTGCAGTGTAGAGGGAGGAGGCTGAGAGAAGAGAAGAGAAGAGAAGAGAAGAGAAGAGAAGGCTGCAGTGTAGAGGGAGGAGGCTGAGAGAAGAGAAGAGAAGAGAATAGAAGAGAAGGCTGCAGTGTAGAGGGAGGAGGCTGAGAGAAGAGAAGAGAAGAGAAGAGAAGGGAAGGGAAGGGAAGGGAAGAGAAGAGAAGAGAAGAGAAGAGAAGAGAAGGGAAGAGAAGGGAAGAGAAGAGAAGAGAAGAGAAGAGAAGGCTGCAGTGTAAAGGGAGGAGGCTGAGAGAAGAGAAGGCTGCAGTGTAAAGGGAGGAGGCTGAGAGAAGAGAAGAGAAGAGAAGGCTGCAGTGTAAAGGGAGGAGGCTGAGAGAAGAGAAGAGAAGAGAAGGCTGCAGTTTAAAGGGAGGAGGCTGAGAGAAGAGAAGAGAAGGCTGCAGTGTAAAGGGAGGAGTCTGAGAGAAGAGAAGAGAAGAGAAGGCTGCAGTGTAAAGGGAGGAGGCTGAGAGAAGAGAAGAGAAGAGAAGGCTGCAGTGTAGAGGGAGGAGGCTGAGAGAAGAGAAGGCTGCAGTGTAGAGGGAGGAGGCTGAGAGAAGAGAAGAGAAGAGAAGAGAAGGCTGCAGTGTAGAGGGAGGAGGCTGAGAGAAGAGAAGGCTGCAGTGTAAAGGGAGGAGGCTGAGAGAAGAGAAGAGAAGAGAAGAGAAGGCTGCAGTGTAAAGGGAGGAGGCTGAGAGAAGAGAAGAGAAGAGAAGGCTGCAGTGTAAAGGAGGAGGCTGAGAGAAGAGAAGAGAAGGCTGCAGTGTAAAGGGAGGAGGCTGAGAGAAGAGAAGAGAAGAGAAGGCTGCAGTGTAAAGGGAGGAGGCTGAGAGAAGAGAAGAGAAGAGAAGAGAAGGCTGCAGTGTAAAGGGAGGAGGCTGAGAGAAGAGAAGAGAAGAGAAGAGAAGGCTGCAGTGTAAAGGGAGGAGGCTGAGAGAAGAGAAGAGAAGAGAAGGCTGCAGTGTAAAGGGAGGAGGCTGAGAGAAGAGAAGAGAAGAGAAGGCTGCAGTGTAAAGGGAGGAGGCTGAGAGAAGAGAAGAGAAGAGAAGGCTGCAGTGTAGAGGGAGGAGGCTGAGAGAAGAGAAGGCTGCAGTGTAGAGGGAGGAGGCTGAGAGAAGAGAAGAGAAGAGAAGGCTGCAGTGTAGAGGGAGGAGGCTGAGAGAAGAGAAGAGAAGAGAAGAGAAGGCTGCAGTGTAGAGGGAGGAGGCTGAGAGAAGAGAAGAGAAGAGAAGAGAAGGGAAGGGAAGGGAAGGGAAGAGAAGAGAAGAGAAGAGAAGGGAAGAGAAGGGAAGAGAAGAGAAGAGAAGAGAAGGCTGCAGTGTAAAGGGAGGAGGCTGAGAGAAGAGAAGAGAAGAGAAGAGAAGAGAAGGCTGCAGTGTAAAGGGAGGAGGCTGAGAGAAGAGAAGAGAAGAGAAGGCTGCAGTGTAAAGGGAGGAGGCTGAGAGAAGAGAAGAGAAGAGAAGGCTGCAGTGTAAAGGGAGGAGGCTGAGAGAAGAGAAGAGAAGGCTGCAGTGTAAAGGGAGGAGGCTGAGAGAAGAGAAGAGAAGAGAAGGCTGCAGTGTAAAGGGAGGAGGCTGAGAGAAGAGAAGAGAAGAGAAGAGAAGGCTGCAGTGTAAAGGGAGGAGGCTGAGAGAAGAGAAGAGAAGAGAAGAGAAGGCTGCAGTGTAAAGGGAGGAGGCTGAGAGAAGAGAAGAGAAGGCTGCAGTGTAAAGGGAGGAGGCTGAGAGAAGAGAAGAGAAGAGAAGAGAAGGCTGCAGTGTAGAGGGAGGAGGCTGAGAGAAGAGAAGAGAAGGCTGCAGTGTAGAGGGAGGAGGCTGAGAGAAGAGAAGAGAAGAGAAGGCTGCAGTGTAAAGGGAGGAGGCTGAGAGAAGAGAAGGCTGCAGAGTAGAGGGAGGAGGCTGAGAGAAGAGAAGAGAAGAGAAGAGAGAAGAGAAGACTGCAGTGTAGAGGGAGGAGGCTGAGAGAAGAGCAGAGAAGAGAAGAGAAGGCTGCAGTGTAGAGGAGGAGGCTGAGAGAAGAGAAGAGAAGAGAAGAGAGAAGAGAAGAGAAGAGAAGAGAGAAGAGAAGACTGCAGTGTAGAGGGAGGAGGCTGAGAGAAGAGAAGAGAAGAGAAGGCTGCAGTGTAGAGGGAGGAGGCTGAGAGAAGAGAAGAGAGAAGAGAAGAGAAGAGAAGAGAGAAGAGAAGACTGCAGTGTAGAGGGAGGAGGCTGAGAGAAGAGAAGAGAAGGCTGCAGTGTAGAGGGAGGAGGCTGAGAGAAGAGAAGAGAAGAGAGAAGAGAAGAGAAGAGAAGAGGAAGAGGAAGAGAAGAGAAGAGAAGAGAAGAGAAGGAGGCTGCAGTGCAAAGGGAGGAGGCTGAGAGAAGAGAAGAGAAGAGAAGGGAAGAGAAGAGAAGGCTGCAGTGTAAAGGGAGGAGGCTGAGAGAAGAGAAGAGAAGAGAAGGGAAGAGAAGGGAAGAGAAGAGAAGAGAAGAGAAGGCTGCAGTGTAAAGGGAGGAGGCTGAGAGAAGAGAAGAGAAGAGAAGGCTGCAGTGTAAAGGGAGGAGGCTGAGAGAAGAGAAGAGAAGGCTGCAGTGTAAAGGGAGGAGGCTGAGGGAGAGAGAAGAGAAGAGAAGAGAAGAGAAGGCTGCAGTGTAAAGGGAGGAGGCTGAGAGAAGAGAAGAGAAGAGAAGAGAAGGCTGCAGTGTAAAGGGGGAGGCTGAGAGAAGAGAAGAGAAGAGAAGGCTGCAGTGTAAAGGGAGGAGGCTGAGAGAAGAGAAGAGAAGAGAAGAGAAGGCTGCAGTGTAAAGGGAGGAGGCTGAGAGAAGAGAAGAGAAGAGAAGGCTGCAGAGTAGAGGGAGGAGGCTGAGAGAAGAGAAGAGAAGAGAGAAGAGAAGAGAGAAGAGAAGAGAGAAGAGAAGACTGCAGTGTAGAGGGAGGAGGCTGAGAGAAGAGAAGAGAAGAGAAGGCTGCAGTGTAGAGAGAGGAGGCTGAGAGAAGAGAAGAGAAGAGTAGAGAGAAGAGAAGAGAGAAGAGAAGACTGCAGTGTAGAGGGAGGAGGCTGAGAGAAGAGAAGAGAAGAGAAGGCTGCAGTGTTGAGGGAGGAGGCTGAGAGAAGAGAAGAGAAGAGAAGAGAAGAGAAGAGAAGGCTGCAGTGTAGAGGGAGGAGGCTGAGGGGAGAGAAGAGAAGAGAAGAGAAGGCTGCAGTGTAGAGGGAGGAGGCTGAGGGGAGAGAAGAAATAATGGGAGTACTGGACTGGAGAGAGGGCTCAGGGCAGGTGTGTGGGAGAGCAGAAAGGAGAGAGTAGGTGTGGAGCAGCCGAGAGCATTACCAAGGTAGCGCTACAGCCCTGGGAATCTCAGAACCCTTTAGAAAGTCACGTGAAGTACTGATAGCAATGCGATTCCAATATCACGTAGCTCTTCCATAGCAATCGATATAGTATTCACTGGGGGTGGGTGCGTGGGGGTGTTTTTTTCTCCGTTTATCCCATATAGTATTCCCTGGGGGTTCTCTCCCTCCTACTTGGATCCCGTATTGTATTCTCTCTGGGGAGAGGGCTTCTCTCCCTCCTGGGTGGATCACATATAGTATTCCCTGGGGGGGTTCTCTCCCTCCTAGTTGGATCCCATATTGTATTCTCTCTGGGGAGAGGGCTTCTCTCCCTCCTGGGTGGATCACATATAGTATTCCCTGGGGGGGGTTCTCTCCCTCCTGGGTGGATCCCATATAGTATTCCCTGGGGGGCTTCTCTCCCTCCTGGGTGGATCACATATAGTATTCCCTGGGGGTTCTCTCCCTCCTAGTTGGATCCCATATTGTATTCCCTGGGGTTTCTCTACCTCCTGGGTGGATCCCATATAGTATTCCCTGGGGGGCTTCTCTCCCTCCTGGGTGGATCCCATATAGTATTCCCTGGGGAGTTCTCTCCCTCCTGGGTGGATCCCATATAGTATTCCCTGGGGGGGTTCTCTACCTCCTGGGTGGATCCCATATAGTATTCCCTGGGGGGTTCTCTACCTCCTGGGTGGATCCCATATAGTATTCCCTGAAGGGGTTCTCTCCTTCCTGGGTGGATCCCATATAGTATTCCCTGGGAGGTTTCTCTCCTTCCTGGGTGGATCTCATATAGTATTCCCAGAGGGGGTTCTCTCCCTTTTAGTTGGATCCCATATAGTATTCTCTCTGGGGAGGGGGCTTCACTCCCTCCTGGGTGGATCCCATATAGTATTGTCTCTGGGGAGGGAGCTTCACTCCATCCTGGGTGGATCCCATTTAGTATTCTCTCTGGGGAGGGGGCTTCACTCCCTCCTGGGTGGATCCCATATAGTATTCTCTCTGGGGAGGGAGGTGGATCCCATATAGTATTCTCTCTGGGGAGGGAGCTTCACTCCCTCCTGGGTGGATCCCATATAGTATTCTCTCTGGAGAGGGCGCTTCTCTCCCTCCTTGGTGGATCCCATATAGTATTCTCTCTGGTGAGGGGGCTTCACTCCCTCCTGGGTGGATCCCATATAGTATTCTCTCTAGGGAGGGAGCTTCACTCCCTCCTGGGTGGATCCCATATAGTATTCTCTCTGGGGAGGGGCTTCACTCCCTCCTGGGTGGATCCTATATAGTATTCCCTGGAGGGTTCCTCTCCCTCCTGGGTGGATCCCATATAGTATTCCCTGAAGGGGTTCTCTCCTTCCTGGGTGGATCTCATATAGTATTTCCTGAAGGGGTTCTCTCCCTCCTGGGTGTATCCCTATAAGGAAATAGGCTTTTTTGTAGGTTCACTGACACTTTTTGCCCTCATTGTGATGACTAGGCACTGGTGTAATGACTCTGGCATGCCCGGAACCCTGCTAATCAGGACTCCATGCATGTGCTCTGACCTTTAAAATAGTTTATGTTTAATTGGCTTGTCCCCGATTAGCACAGTCTAACTTACTTGTAAGTCCCAAGTATATGGTTCCTATGGTACCCAGGGCCTGTATGTTAGAGTGTCCCCCAGCGACTGTAGCCCTTTTTGTGCCACCCTGAGTGGGACAGGGTAAAACATGGCTCCCATTGTATACTGGAAAGGCAATTTTAACCTGATAATTCAACGTTGTCATCTAATGTTATGGCAAAGCCCAAACCTTCCTTTTTAATATTTCTAAGTCAGAACTAAGGTAGAGCTAACGAGTCCTAAGGCTGGGTGCTGTATATTAAAATGTAGAGCATTTACTTTTACATATTCCAGTAGTAAAAAACCCTAACTTCTCATTTTTACTGTGGAAAGACTAGTAGTCCCATTGGCAAGTACAAAGCTACAGGCTGACACCTCAGCTCTGCTAACTTCTGAATGGAACTACTAAAGTTGGTACCGTAAGGTATCAAAAGAATCAGTGCATTAAATCAGATTTAATCAATCAATCAATCAATCAATCAATCATGTCACTTATAAAGCGCACTACATACCCGCGAGGGTCTCAAGGCGCTGGGGGAAGAAGGGGGTGGTGCTGCTACTGATGGAAGAGCCAGGTCTTGAGGAGTCTTCTGAAGGCCAGTAGGTCTTGGGTCTGTCGGAGGTTGGTGGGGAGGGTGTTCCAGGTCTTGGCGGCGAGGTGGGAGAAGGATCTGCCGCCGGCGGTCGCTTTCCGGATGCGGGGGACTGTGGCGAGGGCGAGGCTGGTCGAGCGGAGCTGGCGGGTGGGGGTGTAGAAGCTGAGTCGTCTGTTGAGGTAGGCTGGTCCGGAGTTGTGGAGTGCTTTGTGTGCGTGGGTGAGGAGCTTGAAGGTTATCCTCTTGTTGACAGGGAGCCAGTGCAGGTCTCTCAGGTGGGGTGTGATGTGGCTGCGTCGGGGGATGTCGAGGATAAGACGTGCAGAGCGTTCTGGATGCGTTGCAGCCGTCCTCAGGAGCTTAGCCGTCGTTCCTGCGTAGAGGGCGTTTCCGTAGTCCAGCCTGCTGGTGACGAGGGCCTGGGTGACTGTTTTTCTTGTTTCGGTGGGGATCCACTTGAAGATCCTGCGGAGCATTCGGAGGATGTTGAAGCAGGATGAGGAAACGGCGTTGACCTGCTTAGTCATGGAGAGGGTGGGGTCGAGGATGACCCCTAGGTTGCGTACGTGGTCGGTGGGTGGCGGGGCTGTTCCCAGTGATGTTGGCCACCAGGAGTCGTCCCAGGCTGAAGGGTTGGAACCAAGGATGAGGACCTCCGTCTTGTCCGAGTTCAGCTTCAGGCGGCTGGTCCTCATCCATTCGGCGACGGCCTTCATTCCTTCGTGGAGGTGGGCTTTGGCGGTGTGAGGGTCTTTGGTGAGGGAGAGGATCAGCTGGGTGTCGTCGGGCGTAGGAGATGATGTTGAGGTTGTGCTGTCGGGCGACGTGGGCGAGGGTGCCATGTAGATGTTGAACAGCGTTGGGCTGAGGGAGGAGCCTTGGGGTACGCCGCAGATGATCTTGGTGGCCTTGGATCGGAAGGGGCGAGGCGGACGCTTTGTGTTCTGCCGGAAAGGAAGGATGTGGTCCAGTCCAGGGCCTTCTCTTGGATCCTGGCGTCGTGAAGGCGTGTTCGTAGTGTGTGGTGGCAGACCGTGTCGAAGGCGGCTGATAGGTCCAGGAGGATGAGGGCTGCTGTTTCTCCGTTGTCTAGCAGGGTCCTGATGTCATCGGTGGCGGCGATGAGGGCGGTTTCGGTGCTGTGGTTGCTGCGGAAGCCGGACTGGGAAGGGTCCAGGATGTTGTTCTCCTCGAGGTAGCGGGTCAGTTGTTTGACCCGCAGTGGTATGAGGGGCAGTGGGTGATACAGGTTAGAGGAGAGAGAGAGAGACATCAAGGAGGTATGAAGGGTAGTGCATGATACAGGTTAGAGGAGAGAGAAACAGACATCAGGAAGGTATGAGGGCAGTGGGTGATACAGGCTAGAAGAGAGAGAAACAGGAGAAGGAGGTAAGATGGGCAGTGGATGGTACAGATTAGAGGAGAGAAACAAAACAAGGAGGTCTGAGGGGCAGTGGGTGTTACAGGTTAGAGGAGATAGAAACAGACATCAAGGAGGGGAACGAGAGGCAGGGTAATACAGGGGAGAGGAGAGAGAAACAGAACAAGAAGGTAGGAGGGGCAGTGGAAGATACAGGTTAGAGGAGAGAGAAACAGGAGAAGGCGGTATGAGGGGCAGTGGGTGGTACAGGTTAGAGGAGAGAAACAGACATCAAGGAGGTATGAGGGATAGTGGGTGATACAGGTTAGAGGAGAGAGAAACAGGAGAAGGCGGTATGAGGGGCAGTGGGTGGTACAGGTTAGAGGAGAGAAACAGACATCAAGGAGGTATGAGGGATAGTGGGTGATACAGGTTAGAGGAGAGGGAAACAGAGACATCAAGGAGGTATGAGGGGCAGTGGGTGATACAGGTTAGAGGAGATAGAAACAGACATCAAGGAGGGGAACGAGAGGCAGGGTAATACAGGGGAGAGGAGAGAGAAACAGAACAAGAAGGTAGGAGGGGCAGTGGAAGATACAGGTTAGAGGAGAGAGAAACAGGAGAAGGCGGTATGAGGGGCAGTGGGTGGTACAGGTTAGAGGAGAGAAACAGACATCAAGGAGGTATGAGGGATAGTGGGTGATACAGGTTAGAGGAGAGAGAAACAGGAGAAGGCGGTATGAGGGGCAGTGGGTGGTACAGGTTAGAGGAGAGAAACAGACATCAAGGAGGTATGAGGGATAGTGGGTGATACAGGTTAGAGGAGAGGGAAACAGAGACATCAAGGAGGTATGAGGGGCAGTGGGTGATACAGGTTAGAGGAGAAAGAAGTACATGAATAAGGGAGAGAGGGGTAATAAAGAACATAGGAAGAAAGAACAACAACGCATGACAGACTAGAAAAAAAAAAGAGAAAAAGAGACATCAAAGAAGTAGGAGAGAGGGGGATGATCCAGCGGGGAGGACAGAGGAATAGAGACATCAAGAGAGGAGAAGAGTGCGAAGGGTGGTACATAAGCGATGAGAGAGAAACAGATAGCAAGAGGGGAGAAGTGGCAGGGGTGATACAGGAGGACAGAGGAGAGACTATCAGAGAGAGAGAAGGAAGAGGGAGGAGAGAAAAGAAGCGAGACACAGGACAGAGTACAGTTCACAGAACTAGGCAGAGGGAGTGGGAGGAAAGAGAGTAGAAGAGACGTGGAAATACATGTTACAGCAGAGACACATGCAGAGAACAAGGAGTGAGGGAAAACGAGGCTGGAGGTGGAGCTACAGGACAGAGGAGAAAGAGAGATTTACGCTTACTGGGTTGGAGAGAAATGGGAGAGGAGAGAAAGGAGTCCGAGATTAAAGCCAGCAAGCACAGCTTGAGAGTCTGCAGGCGTCTCGGTGAACCTGGCACTTTGTGGGGGCCCCGGCGGTGTCACGGGGTGTGGGTGTGAGATGGTGAGATAGGCAGCTACTTCCCTCCCTCAGGTCGTCTCGGAGAGGTGGCTAGAGTCTGTGCCAGGGGGCGCTTGTCAGCATTGCACATGCTAGGGTGTGGCAAGAGGGGTGTAAGGCACGGCACTGAGGCCCCTGCGGAGCAAGGGGCCGAGATAGGGTGACCAACTGTCTGTAAATTTCACGGACTGCCCGTTATTGGGGCCTCTTCTCCGTTGTCCGTGAGGATTTCTCTTTTGTCCGTAATTTTGGGGATGGCAGCAAGCTGTGCTGTTCCCCTGCCACAATCGCAGGCAGCTCGCACTTCTCTTTTGAACACATGAGGCTGCAGCAGCCCCTCCCCGACCTCGCTCAGTCTCTGGACAGGCCCATGGTCATTCTGTGGATGATTATCACATAAAGAATGACAATGGGCCAAAGGCGTAGCGAAGCACCCGCTATATCTGCTTAAAAGGGGGTGTCACAAGGGGGGGGGGGTCAGATAAGTGTTTCTCGACCCTTTCTGACTTAGATCTGTGGCTCTCAGGTCAACATAAGACCGAATAACAAATAAACACAGCAGAATAATCACCGTGATGCAGCTGTGGGGAGGGGGCTGAAGGTGCCAAAGTAGCCAAAAGCAGTGACAGAAAGTGAAGTGCACGATTGTCTCAACCTAATATAAACTTATTTTGACGTCTACTTATGTTGGTTGTCTAATTGCTTACTTGTGTACTATTGTGCGACCTCCTCTATTGTGTCTGTAAAACGTACCTTTTGTCCCGAACTTTTGTCCTGAATTTTGAGCTTCTGTCCTGAATTTTTACGCTCACTGTCCTGAATTTACACCTATGCAGTTGGTCACCCTGGGCCGAGACCCATTATAAGGCCCCCGAAGGCCCATGATGAATGAATACTTGCGAAATGTGGGAGACTCATGGGCCCCTCATAAATTCTGGAGAGGGTACCATCAAGGGGCAAAGCTGAACAAGATGCAACCTCACAAGTCTCTGCCCGCCCCTCCCCCTCCCCACTCATCAACAGCTTCACGAAGCGCGAATACAGTGAGATTAGTGGGCACAGGAGTGCACCATAAGGGAGCGGTGGCACTCCCACTGGCATACAGGAGGGTGATCCAGCAATCAGGGATCAATAATTTTTCACAAACAAAGGCCCATTTACACTACCCAACTAATCCCTTCACGCTGGGGTTCAGTGTGATGCAAGTTTATGCCTGATTTACCAAATACTCAATAGAAACCTGCATTTTCCTTCATACTATGTAAAATTTGTGGCGACGAATCTATAGTTGAGAAGTTGATAGCAATAATTTTGTACTTATCTATACTACTAAATAATAACAGACTCAGGGGCCTATTAGCAATAACCGGCGATAATTATCGCTAAGCGCAGTTAGCGCTAGGATAATTATCGCCGGCTATCGCAGGTTTCTATCGCGGAGATAGTGTGCTATCAGCAACGCTTATCTCCTAAGCGATAGAAACCCTGGAGAACAGTGTGAATATCGCTTGAAAACAAGCGATATTCACACTGTGACCAGTGTTAGCTAGGCAATAGGGCGAGGGGGATTTAGCCATGTAATCCACCTCCCATTGGATTACATGGCTAAGTCAGGTCTGGACCAGGCGTTAACAAACCAGCGCTAAACGTGTTTAGCGCTGGTTCGTTAATCACCTCCCCTGCCTCGCTAATAGGCGATAGCGACCTTAGCGACTGTTTCCAGTCGCTTTTAGGTTGGGAACGCCTACTTTGCATGCCATTAGCGATAAATATCGCTGGCATGCAAAGCGGCACCCAACCCGGTCGCTATCGCCTAGAAGCTGTCGCTAACAGCAGTTAGCAACAGCTTGCTAATAGGGCGATTGAATTATCGCCGCTTTAGCGGGAAAAAGTCCTGCTAAAGCGGCGATAATCACGTTGATAATATGCCCCTCAGTGTGTAGTTTATGTTATGTATCGTAAAATAATGTGAAAATAAATGCTCATCAAGTACAGTTACACAAATGCAAATCATAGATTATCACAGAGAGAAAACATTAGTAATGTATAAATTCAAACTCATGTCAAATAAACAATGCATTGAGGGAGTGGATAGATGAAGAGAGAAAAGTTTCAGAGACAAAATACATTTGCAAATGAAAATGCAAATTTAGGAGATTATCTATACTAACCCAAGTAAGAATCAGGGAAATCTACCCCTCTGGCCAGTTAGGGCAGCAAGGCCACTCAAGTAGAGTCGAGTGGCAAAGATTAAGTCAGGAATCAGGAAACAGGTAGGCCTCTATCTGGAAACAGCAAACCGACGACAGCGACGATCTCCCGCTAGCTAACACCAACAGAACCACCTTCCCAAAAACACACCCACCGGGGACTTTCAATTATACCCTAAAACCTAAATGTCCAACACACATATGTTTCAATATGAAAACAAACTCCGTCTCCCATTGGCTAAGGATGGGGTGTACTGTCACACCACTCTCATCATGACCATTTTATTCAATACCTCTTTGTTTTAAACATTCAGCATTATGACAGATTCATCCCAGGAAACAACTTTGAACACAATCGTAGTAAATATTTCCTGCAGTTCTCTACATGTTGCAAATCTCTGCGCTTCCATTGTTTGCCTCTGCCATCACGTGAAGGAAGTTGTTCACTTCCACTTGTGGAGAGGTGTGGTGCAGCGGCCAGGGCAGCTGACTTCAGAGCACAGGGCTCACGGTTCGATCCCTGGCTCCGGCTGCAGCTCAGCTCAGCACTATGTGACTCTGGGCAATAGCTCACTTAATTTCCACAATGGCCCCCAGCGCCTTGAGACCCGTAAAGGTGAGTAGTTCGCGCTTTACAAATACGGATTTATTTATTTATTTGTAATCTTATTTTCTTTTCCGAAACTTGGCAGTCATACAGTTCACCATGAAGGTCACTTTTAGCTTTTGCGTTCTCTCTTCCCATTCGAATCTTTCTTTTGGACATTTTAATTTTCAGTCAAATATTAACCCCAAACTGACATGCAGAAGTGTAGGCCCATGCTTGCTTTTCTACAGAAAACAAACACAAACATTTATTATTTTCATGAAATGTAATTTCTTTGCACCCCATCCCAGCATTGCACTAACCCATGTATAACCCGTGTTATTCCTAGCAAAATATTATTAACGTGCACATAAGCAGCATTAGTCTTTTTATCAAAGCACTTGTGGCCTAGTTCCGTGCATTAGTATACGCATTAGTTTTTCGCATTAATTTTATGCATTAATTTTACGCATACGCAAAAGCATTTCCCTTATTTTAGCGTTCTTGAATAATAGTTTTCACAGCAAACTGTTAATAAATGTTACTGAGGGTTCAATCCGAGCAGGTTTTATTTTATCAAAACCCTGCTCCATCAAGGGCATCATAAGGGAGCGGTGGCACACCCATCTGGCACACAGGAGAGCACCATAAGGGAGCCGTGGCACTCCCACTGGCACACAGGAGGGCACCATAAGGGAGTGTCTGGCGTACAGGAGGGCACTATAAGGGCGCAGTGGCCCTCCCACTGGTGCACAGGGGTGCACCATAAGGGAGAGGTGGAACTCCCACTGGCGCTCAGGAGGGTCCATAAGGGCGCGGTGGCCCTCCCACTGACACAGAGGAGGGCACCATAAGGGAGCAGTGGAACTCCCACTGATGCACAAGAGGGCACTATAAGGGAGCGGTAGCACTCCCACTGATGCACAAGAGGGCACCATAAGGCAGTGGTGGCACTCCCACTGGCGCACAGGAGGGCACCATAAGAGAGCGGTGGCGCACAGGAGGGCACCATAAGGGAGCGCTGGAACTCCCACTGGCGCAACCGAGGGCACCATAAGGGAGCACTGGCACTCCCACTGGCAAACAGGAGGGCACCATAAGGGAGCGGTGGCACTCCCACTGGCAAACAGGAGGGCACCATAAGGGAGTGGTGGCACTCCCACTGGCATACGGGAGGGCACCATAAGGGAGCGGTGGCACTCCCACTGGCAAACAGGAGGTCACCATAAGGGAGCAGTGGCACTCCCACTGGCAAAAGGACGGCACCACAAGGGAGCGGTGGCACTCCCACTGGCAAACAGGAGGGCACCATAAGGGAGCGGTGGCACTCCCACTGGCGCACAGGAGGGCATGATAAGGGAGCAGTGGCACTCCCACGGGCACACAGGAGCGCACCATAAGGGAGCGGTGGCACTCCCACGGGCACACAGGAGGGCACCATAAGGGAGCGGTGGCACTGCCACTTATGCACATGAGAGCACCATAAGGGAGCGGTGGCACTCCCACTGGCTCACAGGAGGGCTCTATGAGGGAGTGGTGGCACTCCCACTGGCATACAGGAGGGCACCATAATGGTGCGGTGGCCCTCCCACTGACGGAGCGGTGGCACTCCCACTGGCGCACGGGAGGGCTCTGTAAGGGAGCGGTGGCATTCCCACTGGCGCACAGGAGGGCACCAAAAGGGCGCGGTGGTACTCCCACTGACGCACAGGAGAGCACCATAAGGGAGCGGTGGTACTCCCACTGGCACACAGGAGGGCACCATAAGAGAGCAGTGGCACTCCCACTGGCACACAGGAGGGCACCATAAGAGAGCGGTGGCACTCCCACTGACCCACAGGAGGGCACCATAAGGGAGCGGTGGCACTCCCACTGGCACACAGGAGGGCACCATAAGGGAGCAGTGGCACTCCCACTTGTGCACAGGCCGGCACCATAAGAGAGCGGTGGCACTCCCACTGGCGCACAGGAGGGCACAATAAGGGAGTGGTGCACTCCCACTGGCGCACAGGAGGGCACCATAAGGGAGCGGTGGCACTCCAACTGGCACACAGGAGGGCACAATAAGGGAGCGGTGGCACTCCCACTTGTGCACAGGCCGGCACCATAAGGGAGCGGTGGCACTCCCACTGGCGCACAGGAGGGCACCATAAGAGAGCTGTGGCACTCCCACTGGCGCACAGGAGGGCACCATAAGGAAATGGTGGTACTCCCACTGGCGCACAGGAGGGCACCATAAGGGAGCGGTGGCACTCCCACTGGCTCACAGGAGGGCTCTATGAGGGAGTGGTGGCACTCCCACTGGCTCACAGGAGGGCTCTATGAGGGAGTGGTGGCACTCCCACTGGCGCACAGGAGGGCTCTATAAGGGAGCGGTGGCATTCCCACTGGTGCACAGGAGGGCACCATAAGGGCGCAGTTGCCCTCCCACTGGCGCGCAGGAGGGCACCATAAGGGAGCGGTGGCACTCCCACTGGCTCACCGGAGGGCTCTATGAGGGAGTGGTGGCACTCCCACTCGCGCACAGGCGGCACCATAAGGGAGCGGTGGCACTCCCACTGGCGCACAGGAGGGGTCTATAAGGGAGCGGTGGCATTCCCACTGGAGCACAGGAGGGCACTATAAGGGCACATTTACCCTCCCACTGACACACAGGAGGGCACCATAAGAGAGCAGTGGCACTACCACTGGCGCACAGGTGGGCACCATAAGGGAGCAGTGGCACTCCCACTTGTGCACAGGCCGGCACCATAAGAGAGCGGTGGCACTCCCACTGGCGCACAGGAGGGCACCATAAGGGAGCGGTGCACTCCCAGTGGCACTCAGGAGGGCACCATAAGGGCACGGTGGCACTCCCACTGGCACACAGGAGGGCACCATAAGGGAGCGGTGGCACTCACACTGGCTCACAGGTGGGCTCTATGAGGGAGTGATGGCACTCCCACTGGCTCACAGGAGGGCTCTATGAGGGAGTGGTGGCACTCCCACTGGCGCACAGTACGGCACCATAAGGGAGCGGTGGCACTCTCACTGGCACACAGGAGGGGTCTATAAGGGAGCGCTGGCATTCCCACTGACGCACAGGAGGGCACCATAAGGGAGCGGTGGCACTCCCACTGGCACACAGGAGGGCACCATAAGAGAGCAGTGGCACTCCCACGGGTCCACAGGAGGGCACCATAAGGGAGCGGTGGCACTCCCACTGACACACAAGAGGGCACCATAAGGGAGCGGTGGCACTCCCAGTTGTGCACAGGAGGACACCATAAGGGCGCGGTGGCGCTCACACTGACATACAGGAGGGCACCATAACGGAGCGGTGGCACTCCCACTGGCGCACAGGAGGGCACCATAAGAGAGCGGTGGCACTCCCACTGACCCACAGGAGGGCACCATAAGGGAGCGGTGGCACTCCCACTGGCACACAGGAGGGCACCATAAGGGAGCAGTGGCACTCCCACTTGTGCACAGGCCGGCACCATAAGAGAGCAGTGGCACTCCCACTGGCGCACAGGAGGGCACAACAAGGGAGTGGTGCACTCCCACTGGCGCACAGGAGGGCACCATAAGGGAGCGGTGGCACTCCAACTGGCACACAGGAGGGCACAATAAGGGAGCGGTGGCACTCCCACTTGTGCACAGGCCGGCACCATAAGGGAGCGGTGGCACTCCCACTGGCGCACAGGAGGGCACCATAAGAGAGCTGTGGCACTCCCACTGGTGCACAGGAGGGCACCATAAGGAAATGGTGGTACTCCCACTGGCGCACAGGAGGGCACCATAAGGGAGCGGTGGCACTCCCACTGGCTCACAGGAGGGCTCTATGAGGGAGTGGTGGCACTCCCACTGGCTCACAGGAGGGCTCTATGAGGGAGTGGTGGCACTCCCACTGGCTCACAGGAGGGCTCTATGAGGGAGTGGTGGCACTCCCACTGGCGCACAGGAGGGCTCTATAAGGGAGCGGTGGCATTCCCACTGGTGCACAGGAGGGCACCATAAGGGCGCAGTTGCCCTCCCACTGGCACGCAGGAGGGCACCATAAGGGAGCGGTGGCACTCCCACTGGCTCACCGGAGGGCTCTATCAGGGAGTGGTGGCACTCCCACTGGCGCACAGGACGGCACCATAAGGGAGCGGTGGCACTCCCACTGGCGCACAGGAGGGGTCTATAAGGGAGCGGTGGCATTCCCACTGGAGTACAGGAGGGCACCATAAGGGCACATTTACCCTCCCACTGACACACAGGAGGGCACCATAAGAGAGCAGTGGCACTACCACTGGCGCACAGGAGGGCACCATAAGGGAGCGGTGGCACTCCCACTTGTGCACAGGCCGGCACCATAAGAGAGCGGTGGCACTCCCACTGGCGCACAGGAGGGCACCATAAGGGAGCGGTGCACTCCCAGTGGCACTCAGGAGGGCACCATGAGGGCACAGTGGCACTCCCACTAGCACACAGGAGGGCCTCCATAAGGGAGCAGTGGCACTCACACTGGCTCACAGGTGGGCTCTATGAGGGAGTGGTGGCACTCCCACTGGCTCACAGGAGGGCTCTATGAGGGAGTGGTGGCACTCCCACTGGCGCACAGTACGGCACCATAGGAGGCAGGTGACAGTCTCCACATAGGAGGCAGGTGGCAGTCTCCACATGAGAGGCAGGTGGCAGTCTCCACATATGAGGCAGGTGGCAGTCTCCACATAGGGGGCAGGTGGCAGACTCCACATAGGAGGCAGGTGGCAGTCTCCACATAGGAGGCAGGTGGCAGTCTCCACATAGGAGGGAGGTGACAGTCTCCACATAGGAGGCAGGTGGCAGTCTCCACATAGGAGGCAGGTGGCAGTCTCCACATAGGAGGCAGGTGACAGTCTCCACAGAGGAGGCAGGTGACAGTCTCCACATAGATAGGTGACAGTCTCCACTTAGGAGGCAGGTGGCAGTCTCCACATAACAGCCAGGTGACAGTCTCCACATGAGAGGTAGGTGGCAGTCTCCACATAAGAGATAGGTGACAGTCTCCACATAGGAGGCAGGTGACAGTCTTCACATAGGAGGCAGATGGCAGGCTCCACATAGGAGGCAGGTGACAGTCTCCAAAGGAGAAGTAGGTGGCAGTCTCCACATAGGAGGCAGGTGGCAGTCTCCACATTGGGGGCAGGTGGCAGACTCCACATAGGAGGCAGGTGGCAGTCTCCACATAGGAGGCAGGTGGCAGTCTCCATATAGGAGGGAGGTGACAGTCTCCACATAGGAGGCAGGTGGCAGTCTCCACATAGGAGGCAGGTGGCAGTCTCCACATAGGAGGCAGGTGGCAGTTTCCACATAGGAGGCAGGCGGATGTTTCCACATAAGAGGCAGGTGGCAGTCTCCACATAGGAGGCAGTCTCCACAGAGGAGGCAGGTGACAGTCTCCACATAGATAGGTGACAGTCTCCACTTAGGAGGCAGGTGGCAGTCTCCACAATAAGAGACAGGTGGCAGTCTCCACAGTCTCAACACTCTCACTGGCACACAGGAGGGGTCTATAAGGGAGCGCTGGCATTCCCACTGGCGCACAGGAGGGAACCATAAGGGCGCAGTGGCCCTCCCACTGACGCACAGGAGGGCACCATAAGGGAGCGGTGGCACTCCCACTGGCACACAGGAGGGCACCATAAGAGAGCAGTGGCACTCCCAGGAGCCCACAGGAGGGCACCATAAGGGAGCGGTGGCACTCCCACTGACACACAAGAGGGCACCATAAGGGAGCGGTGGCACTCCCACTTGTGCACAGGAGGACACCATAAGGGCGCGGTGGCGCTCACACTGACATACAGGAGGGCACCATAACAGAGCGGTGGCACTCCCACTGGCGCACAGGAGGGCACCATAAGGGAGCGGTGGCACTCCCACTTGTGCACAGGCCGGCACCGTAAGAGAGCGGTGGCACTCCCACTGACGCACAGGAGGGCACTATAAGGGAGCAGTGGCACTCCCACTGGTGCACAGGGGTGCACCATAAGGGAGAGGTGGAACTCCCACTGGCGCACAGGAGGGCCCATAAGGGCGCGGTGGCACTCCCACTGACACAGAGGAGGGCACCATAAGGGAGCGGTGGCACTCCCACTGATGCACAAGAGGGCACCATAAGGGAGCGGTGGCACTCCCACTGGCGCACAGGAGGGCACAATAAGGGAACAGTGGCACTCCCACTGATGCACAGAAGGGCACCATAAGAAAGCGGTGGCACTCCCACTGGCACACAGGAGGGCACCATAAAGGAGCGGTGGCACTCCCACTGGCACGAACGAGGGCACCATAAGGGAGCGGTGGCACTCCCACTGGCAAACAGGAGGGCACCATAAGGGAGCGGTGGCACTCCTACTGGCAAACGGGCGGGCACCATAAGGGAGCGGTGGCACTCCCACTGGCATACGGGAGGGCACCATAAGGGACCGGTGGCACTCCCACTGGCAAACAGGAGGGCACCATAAGGGAGCGGTGGCACTCCCACTGGCAAACAGGAGGGCACCATAAGGGAGCAGTGGCACTCTCACTGGCAAACAGGAGGGCACCATAAGGGAGCGGTGGCACTCCCACTGGCATACGGGAGGGCACCATAAGGGAGCGGTGGCACTCCCACTGGTGCACAGGGGTGCACCATAAGGGAGTGCTGGCACTCCCACTGGTGCACAGGAGGGCACCATAAGGGAGCGGTTGCACTCCCACTGGCATACAGGAGGGGACCATAAGGGAGCGGTGGCACTCCCACTGGCGCACAGGAGGGCACGATAAGGGAGCAGTGGCACTCCCACGGGCACACAGGATGGCACCATAAGGGAGCAGTGGCACTCCCATGTGCACACAGGAGGGCACCATAAGGGAGCGGTGGCACTCCCACTGGCACGCAAGAGGGCACCATAAGGGAGCGGTGACACTCCAACTGGCACACATGAGGGCACAATAAGGGAGCGGTGGCACTCCCACTTGTGCACAGGCCGGCACCATAAGGGAGCGGTGGCACTCCCACTGGCGCACAGGAGGCCACCATAAGAGAGCTGTGGCACTCCCACTTGTGCACAGGCCGGCACCATAAGAGAGCAGTGGCACTCCCACTGGCACACAGGAGGGCCTCATAAGGGAGCGGTGGCACTCCCACTTGTGCACAGGCCGGCACCATAAGAGAGCGGTGGCACTCCCACTGGCGCACAGGAGAGCACCATAAGGGAGCGGTGCACTCCCACTGGTGCACAGGAGGGCACCATAAGGGAGCGGTGGCACTTCCACTGGCACACAGGAGGGCACAATAAGGGAGCCGTGTCACTCCCACCTGTGCACAGGCCGGCACCATAAGAGAGTGGTGGCACTCCCACTGGCGCACAGGAGGGCACCATAAGGGAGCGGTGCACTCTCACTGGCACACAGGAGCGCACCATAAGGGAGCGGTGGCACTCCCACTGGGGCACAGGAGGGGTCTATAAGGGAGCGGTGGCATTCCCACTGCAGCACAGGAGGGCACCGTAAGGGCGCAGTGGCCCTCCCACTGACACACAGGAGGGCACCATAAGAGAGTGGTGGCACTCCCTCTGGCACACAGGAGGGCACCATAAGGGAGCGGTGGCACTCCCACTTGTGCACAGGCCAGCACCATAAGAGAGCGGTGGCACTCCCACTTGTGCACAGGCCGGCACCATAAGAGAGCAGTGGCACTCCCACTGGCGCACAGGAGGGCTCCATAAGGGAGCGGTGCACTCCCACTGGCCCTCAGGAGGGCACCATAAGGGCGCAGTGGCATTCCCACTGGCGCACAGGAGGGCACCATAAGGGAGCGGTGGCACTCCCACTGGTTCACAGGAGGGCTCTATGAGGGAGTGGTGGCACTCCAACTGGCTCACAGGAGGGCTCTATGAGGGAGTGGTGGCACTCCCACTGGCACACAGGACGGCATCACAAGGGAGCGGTGGCACTCCCACTGGCGCATAGGAGGGGTCTATAAGGGAGCGATGGCATTCCCACTGACGCACAGGAGGGCACCATAAGAGAGCGGTGGCACTCCCACTGGCACACAGGAGGGCACCATAAGGGAGCGGTGGCACTCCCACTGACACACAGGAGGACAGCATAAGGGCGCGGTGGCACTCACACTGACGTACAGGAGGGCACCATAAGGGCGCGGGGGCACTCCCACTGGCGCACAGGAGGGCACCATAAGGGAGCGGTGGCACTCACACTGACGGACAGGAGGGGACAATAAGGGAGCAGGGGCACTCCCACTGGTACACAGAAGGGCACCATAAGGGAGCGGTGGACCTCCCACTGGCATATGGGAGGGCACCATAAGGGAGCGGTGGTACTCCCACTGGCACACAGGAGGGCACCATAAGGGAGCGGTGGTACTCCCACTGGCACACAGGAGGGCACCATAAGGGAGCGGTGGCACTCCCACTGGCACACAGGAGGGCATAATAAGGGAGCGGTGGAACTCCCACTGGCATACGGGAGGGCACCATAAGGGAGCGGTGGCACTCCCACTGGCATACGGGTGGGCACCATAAGGGAGCGGTGGCACTCCCACTGACACACAGGAGGGCACCATAAGAAAGTGGTGGCACCCCCACTGGCGCACAGGAGGGCACCATAAGGGAGCGGTGCACTCCCACTGGCACAGAGGAGGGCACCATAAGGGCGTGGTGGCAAGCCCACTGGCGCACAGGAGGGCGCAATAAGGGAGCGGTGGCACTCCCACTGGCACACGGGAGGGCATCATAAGGGCGCAGTGGCCCTCCCACTGGCGCGCAGGAGGGCACCATAAGGGAGCGGTGGCACTCCCACTGGCACACGGGAGGGCATCATAAGGGCGCAGTGGCCCTCCCACTGGCGTGCAGGAGGGCACCATAAGGGAGCGGTGGCACTCCCACTGGCGCACAGGAGGGCTCTATAAGGGAGAGGTGGCACTCCCACTGGCGCACAGGAGGGCTCTATAAGGGAGCGGAGGCATTACCACTGGCGCACAGGAGGGCACCATAAGGGCGCAGTGGCCCTCCCACTGACGCACAGGAGGGCACCATAAGGGAGCGGTGGCACTCCCACTGACACACAGGAGGGTACCATAAGGGAGCGGTGGCACTCCCACTGGCATACAGGAGGGCCCATAAGGGCGCGGTGGCACTCCCACTGGTGCACAGGGTTGCAGGTGGCAATCTCCACATAGAAGGCAGGTGGCACTCTCCACAAGGGAGGCAGGTGACGGTCTCCACAAGGGAGGCAGGTGACGGTCTCCACATGAGAGGCAGGTGACAGTCTCCACATAAGAGGCAGGTGGCAGTCTCCACATAGGAGGCAGGTGGCAGTCTCCACATAGGAGGCAGGTGGCATTCTCCACAAAGGAGGCAGGTGGCAGTCTCCACATAGGAGGCAGGTGACAGTCTCCACATAGGAAGCATGTGGCAGTCTCCAATTAGGAGGCAAGGGTCAGTCTCCACATGGGAGGCATGTGACAGTGTCCACATAGGAGGCAGGTGGCAGTCTCCACATAGGAGGCAGGTGACAGTCTTCACATAGGAGGCAGGTGGCAGTCTCCACATAGGAGGCAGGTGACAGTCTACACATAGGAGGCAGGTGGCAGTCTCCACATAGGAGGCATGTGTCAGTCTCCACATAGGAGGTAGGTGGCAGTCTTCACATGAGAGGCAGGTGACAGTCTCCACATAGGAGACAGGTGGTAGTCTCCACATAGGAGACAGGTGGCAGTCTCCACAGAGGAGGCAGGTGACAGTCTCCACATGAGGGGCAGGTGGCAGTCTCCACATAGGAGGCAGGTGACAGTCTCCACATAGGACGCAGGTGACAGTCTCCACATAGGAGGCAGGTGACAGTCTCCACATAAGAGTCAGGTGACCCTCTTCACATGAGAGTCAGGTGGCAGTCTCCTCATAGGAGGCAGGTGGCAGTCTCCACATAAGAGGCAGGTGGCAGTCTCCACATAGGAGGCTGGTGGCAGTCTCCATTTAGTAGGCAGGTGGCAGTCTCCACATAGGAGGCAGGTGACAGTCTCCACATAGGAGGGAGGTGGCAGTCTCCACATAGGAGGCAGGTGACAGTCTCCACATGAGAGGTAGGTGACAGTCTCCACATGGGAAGCAGGTGGCAGTCTCCACAGAGGAGGCAGGTGACAGTCTCAACATAGGAGGCAGGTGGCAGTCTCCACATAGGAGGCAGGTGACAGTCTGCACATAGGAGGCAGGTTGCAGTCTCCACATGAGAGGCAAATGGCAGTCTCCACATAGGAGGCAAGTGGTAGTCTCCACTTAGGAGGCAGGTGGCAGTCTCCACATATGAGGCAGGTGACAGTCTCCACATAGGAGGCAGGTGGCAGTCTCCACATAGGAGGCAGGTGGCATCCTCCACATAGGAGGCAGGTGGCAGTCTACACATAGGAGGCAGGTGGCAGTCTCCAGAAAGGAGGGAGGTGACAGTCCCACATAGGAGGCATGTGGCAGTCTCCACATAGGAGGCAGGTGGCAGTCTCCACATAGGAGGCAGGTGACAGTCTCCACATGAGAGGCAGGTGGCATTCTCCACATAGGAGGCAGGTGTCAGTCTCCGCGTAGGAGGCTGGTGTGAGTCTCCACATAGGAGGCAGGTGGCAGTCTCCACATAGGAGCCAGGTGACAGTCTCCACATGAGAGGTAGGTGGCAGTCTCCACATAAGAGATAGGTGACAGTCTCCACATAGGAGGCAGGTGACAGTCTTCACACAGGAGGCAGATGGCAGTCTCCACATAGGAGACAGGTGACAGTCCCCACATAGGCGGCAGGTGGCATTCTCCACATGAGAGACAGGTGGCAGTCTCCACATAGGAGGCAGGTGGCAGTCTCCACATGGGAGGCAGGTGGTAGTCTCCACATAGGAGGCATGTGTCAGTCTCCACATAGGAGGTAGGTGGCAGTCTTCACATGAGAGGCAGGTGACAGTCTCCACAGAGGAGGCAGGTGACATCCTCCACATGAGAGGCAGGTGGCAGTCTCCACATAGGAGGCAGGTGGCAGTCTCCACATAGGTGGCAGGTGGCAGTCTCCACAGAGGAGGCAGGTGACAGTCTCAACATAGGAGGCAGGTGGCAGTCTCCACATAGGAGGCAGGTGACAGTCTCCACATAGGAGGCAGGTGGCAGTCTCCACATAGGAGGCAGGTGGCAGTCTCCACATAGGAGGCAGGTGGCAGTCTCCACAAAGGAGGGAGGTGACAGTCTCCACATAGGAGGCATGTGGCAGTCTCCACATAGGAGGCAGGTGGCAGTCTCCACATAGGAGGCAGGTGACAGTCTCCACATGAGAGGCAGGTGGCAGTCTCCACGTGAGAGGCAGGTGGCAGTCTCCACATAGGAGGCAGGTGTCAGTCTCCACGTAGGAGGCTGGTGTGAGTCTCCACATAGGAGGCAGGTGGCAGTCTCCACATAGGAGGCAGGTGTCAGTCTCCACATGAGAGGCAGGTGGCAGTCTCCAGATAGGAGGCAGGTGGCAGTCTCCACATAGGAGGCAGGTGGCAGTCTCCACATAGGAGGCAGGTGACAGTCTCCACATAAGAGATAGGTGACAGTCTCCACATAGGAGGCAGGTGACAGTCTCCACATGAGAGGTAGGTGACAGTCTCCACATAAGAGGCAGGTGGCAGTCTCCACATAGGAGGCAAGTGGCAGTCTCCACTTAGGAGGCAGGTGGCAGTCTCCACATATGAGGCAGGTGACAATCTCCACATAGGAGGCAGGTGGCAGTCTCCACATAGGAGGCAGGTGGCAGTCTCCACATAGGAGGCAGGTGGCAGTCTCCACAAAGGGAGGGAGGTGACAGTCTCCACATAGGAGGCATGTGGCAGTCTCCACATAGGAGGCAGGTGGCAGTCTCCACATAGGAGGCAGGTGACAGTCTCCACGTGTGAGGCAGGTGGCAGTCTCCACATAGGAGGCAGGTGTCAGTCTCCACGTAGGAGGCTGGTGTGAGTCTCCACATAGGAGGCAGGTGTCAGTGTCCACATAGGAGGCAGGTGGCAGTCTCCACATAGGTGGCAGTCTCCACATGAGAGGCAGGTGGCAGTCTCCACATGAGAGGCAGGTGGCAGTCTCCACATAGGAGACAGGTGGCAGTCTCCACATAGAAGGCAGGTGACAGCCTCCACATAGGAGGCAGATGACAGTCTCCACATAGGAGGCAGGTGGCAGTCTCCACATAAGAGATATGTGACAGTCTCCACATAGGAGGCAGGTGGCAGTCTCCACATAGGAGGCAGGTGGCAGTGTCCACATAGGAGGCAGGTGGCAGTCTCAACATAGGAGGCAGGTGACAGTCTCCACATAAGAGGCAGGTGACAGTCTCCACATAGGAGGCAGGTGGCAGTCTCCACATAGGAGGCAGGTGGCAGTCTCCACATAGGAGGCAGGTGGCAGTCTTCACATAGGAGGCAGGTGGCAGTCTTCACATAGGAGGCAGGTGGCAGTCTCCACCTAGGTGGCAGTCTCCACATGAGAGGCAGGTGGCAGTCTCCAGATAGGAGGCAGGTGGCAGTCTCCACATAGAAGGCAGGTGGCAGTCTCCACATAGGAGGCAGGTGGCAGTCTCCACATAGGAGGCAGGTGACAGTCTCCACATAAGAGATAGGTGACAGTCTCCACATAGGAGGCAGGTGACAGTCTCCACATGAGAGGTAGGTGACAGTCTCCACATAAGAGGCAGGTGGCAGTCTCCACTTAGGAGGCAGGTGGCAGTCTCCACATAGGACGCAGGTGGCAGTCTCCACAAAGGAGGGAGGTGACAGTCTCCACATAGGAGGCATGTGGCAGTCTCCACATAGGAGGCAGGTGGCAGTCTCCACATAGGAGGCAGGTGGCAGTCTCCACATGAGAGGCAGGTGGCAGTCTCCACATAGGAGGCAGGTGGCAGTCTCCGCGTAGTAGGCTGGTGTGAGTCTCCACATAGGAGGCAGGTGGCAGTCTCCACATAGGAGCCAGGTGACAGTCTCCACATGAGAGGTAGGTGCCAGTCTCCACATAAGAGATAGGTGACAGTCTCCACATAGGAGGCAGGTGACAGTCTTCTCATAGGAGGCAGATGGCAGTCTCCACATAGGAGACCGGTGACAGTCCCCACATAGGCGTCAGGTGGCATTCTTCACATGAGAGACAGGTGGCAGTCTCCACATAGGAGGCAGGTGGCAGTCTCCACATGGGAGGCAGGTGGCAGTCTCCACATAGGAGGCATGTGTCAGTCTCCACATAGGAGGTAGGTGGCAGTCTTCACATGAGAGGCAGGTGACAGACTCCACAGAGGAGGCAGGTGACATCCTCCACATGAGAGGCAGGTGACAGTCTCCACATAGGAGGCAGGTGGCAGTCTCCACATAGGAGGCAGGTGGGAGTCTCCACAGAGGAGGCAGGTGACAGTCTCAACATAGGAGGCAGGTGGCAGTCTCCACATAGGAGGCAGGTGACAGTCTCCACATAGGAGGCAGGTGGCAGTCTCCACATGAGAGGCAGGTGGCAGTCTCCACATAGGAGGCAAGTGGCAGTCTCCACTTAGGAGGCAGGTGGCAGTCTCCACATATGAGGCAGGTGACAATCTCCACATAGGAGGCAGGTGGCAGTCTCCACATAGGAGGCAGGTGGCAGTCTCCACATAGGAGGCAGGTGGCAGTCTCCACATAAGAGGCAGGTGGCAGTCTCCACAAAGGAGGGAGGTGACAGTCTCCACATAGGAGGCATGTGGCAGTCTCCACATAGGAGGCAGGTGGCAGTCTCCACATAGGAGGCAGGTGAGAGTCTCCACGTGAGAGGCAGGTGGCAGTCTCCACATAGGAGGCAGGTGTCAGTCTCCACGTAGGAGGCTGGTGTGAGTCTCCACATAGGAGGCAGGTGGCAGTCTCCATATAGGAGGCAGGTGTCAGTCTCCAGATAGGAGGCAGGTGGCAGTCTCCACATAGGTGGCAGTCTCCACATGAGAGGCAGGTGGCAGTCTCCACATGAGAGGCAGGTGGCAGTCTCCACATAGGAGGCAGGTGGCAGTCTCCACATAGAAGGCAGGTGGCGGTCCCCACATAGGAGGCAGGTGGCGGTCTCCATATAGGAGGCAGGGGCAGTCTCCACATAGGAGGCAGGTGGCGGTCTCCACATAGGAGGCAGGTGGCAGTCTCCACATAGGAGGCAGGTGGCAGTCTCCACATAGGAGGCAGATGACAGCCTCCACATAGGAGGCAGATGACAGTCTCCACATAGGAGGCAGGTGGCAGTCTCCACATAAGAGATAGGTGACAGTCTCCACATAGGAGGCAGGTGTCAGTCTCCACAAAGGAGGCAGGTGGCAGTCTCCACATAGGAGGTAGGTGACAGTCTCCACATAAGAGGCAGGTGACAGTCTCCACATAGGGAGGCAGGTGGCAGTCTCCACATAGGAGGCAGGTGGCAGTCTCCACATAGGAGGCAGGTGGCAGTCTTCACATAGGAGACAGGTGGCAGTCTTCACATAGGAGGCAGGTGGCAGTCTCCACATAGGTGGCAGTCTCCACATGAGAGGCAGGTGGCAGTCTCCAGATAGGAGGCAGGTGGCAGTCTCCACATAGAAGGCAGGTGGCAGTCTCCACATAGGAGGCAGGTGGCAGTCTCCACATAGGAGGCAGGTGACAGTCTCCACATAAGAGATAGGTGACAGTCTCCACATGAGAGGTAGGTGACAGTCTCCACATAGGAGGTAGGTGGCAGTCTCCACATAGGAGGCATGTGACAGTCTCCACATAGGAGACATGTGACAGTCTCCACATAGGAGGCAGGTGACAGTCTCCACATAGGAGGCAGGTGACAGTCTCCACATAGGAGGCAGGTGACAGTCTCCACATAGGAGGCAGGTGACAGTCTCCACATAAGAGTGAGGTGACACTCTCCACATAGGATGCAGGTGTCAGTCTCCACATAGGAGGCAGGTTGCAGTCTCCACATAGATGGCAGGTGGCAGTCTCCACATAAGAGATAGGTGTCAGTCTCCACATAGGAGGCAGGTGACAGTGTCCACACAGGAGGCAGGTGTAAGTCTCCACACAGGAGGCAGGTGTAAGTCTCCAAACAGGAGGCAGGTGGCAGTCTCCACATAGGAGGCAGGTGGCAGTCTCCACATAGGTGGCAGTCTCCACATAAGAGGCAGGTGGCAGTCTCCACATAGGAGGCAGGTGGCAGTCTAAACATAGGAAGCAGGTGGCAGTCTCCACATAGGAGGCACGTGGCAGTCTCCACATAAGAGGCAGGTGGCAGTCTCCACACAGGTGGCAGGTGGCAGTCTCCACATAAGAGGCAGGTGGCAGTCTCCACATAGGAGGCAGGTGGCAGTCTCCACATAGGAGGCAGGTGTCAGTCTCCACATAGGAGGCAGGTGGCAGTCTCCACATAGGAGGCAGGTGGCAGTCTCCACATAGGAGGCAGGTGGCAGTCTCCACATGAGAGGCAGGTGGCATTCTCCCATAGGAGGCTGGTGTCAGTCTCCACATAGGAGGCAGGTGGCAGTCTCCACATAGGAGGCAGGTGACAGTCTCCACGTAGGAGGCAGGTGGCAGTCTCCACATAGGAGGCAGGTGGCAGTCTCCACATAGCAGGCAGGTGACAGTCTCCACATAGGAGGCAGGTGGCAGTCTCCACATAGGAGGCAGGTGACAGTCTCCACATAGGAGGCAGGTGGCAGTCTTCACATAGGAGGCAGGTGGCAGTCTCCAGATAGGAGGCAGACGACAGTCTCCACATAGGAGGCAGGTGGCAGTCTCCACATAAGAGATAGGTGACAGTCTCCACATAGGAGGCAGGTGTCAGTCTCCACAAAGGAGGCAGGTGGCAGTCTCCACATAGGAGGCAGGTGACAGTCTCCACATAGGATGCAGGTGTCAGTCTCCACATAGGAGGCAGGTTGCAGTCTCCACATAGGAGGCAGGTGTCAGTCTCCACATAAGAGATAGGTGTCAGTCTCCACATAGGAGGCAGGTGACAGTGTCCACACAGGAGGCAGGTGTAAGTCTCCACACAGGAGGCAGGTGTAAGTCTCCACACAGGAGGCAGGTGGCAGTCTCCACATAGGAGGCAGGTGTTAGTCTCCAAATAGGAGGCAGGTGGCACTCTCCACATAGGAGGCATGTGGCAGTCTCCACATAGGAGGCAGGTGGCAGTCTCCACATAGGTGGCAGGTGGCAGTCTCCACATAAGAGGCAGGTGGCAGTCTCCACATAGGAGGCAGGTGGCAGTCTCCACATAGGAGGCAGGTGGCAGTCTCCACATAAGAGGCAGGTGGCAGTCTCCACATAGGTGGCAGTCTCCACATAAGAGGCAGGTGGCAGTCTCCACATAGGAGGCAGGTGGCAGTCTCCACATAGGAGGCAGGTGGCAGTCTCCACATAGGAGGCAGGTGGCAGTCTCCACATAGGAGGCAGGTGTCAGTCTCCACATAGGAGGCAGGTGTCAGTCTCCACATAGGAGGCAGGTGTCAGTCTCCACATAGGAGGCAGGTGGCAGTCTCCACATAGGAGGCAGGTGACAGTCTCCACATAGGAGGCAGGTGGCAGTGTCCACATAGGAGGCAGGTGACAGTCTCCACATAGGAGGCAGGTGGCAGTGTCCACATAGGAGGCAGGTGACAGCCTCCACATAGGAGGCAGATGACAGTCTCCACATAGGAGGCAGGTGGCAGTCTCCACATAAGAGATAGGTGACAGTCTCCACATAGGAGGCAGGTGTCAGTCTCCACAAAGGAGGCAGGTGGCAGTCTCCACATAGGAGGCAGGTGACAGTCTCCACATAGGAGGCAGGTGGCAGTCTTCACATAGGAGGCAGGTGGCAGTCTCCACATAGGAGGCAGGTGACAGTCTCCACATAGGAGGCAGGTGGCAGTCTCCACATAGGAGGCAGGTGACAGTCTCCACATAAGAGATAGGTGACAGTCTCCACATAGGAGGCAGGTGGCAGTCTCCACATAGGAGGGAGGTGACAGTCTCCACATGAGAGGTAGGTGACAGTCTCCACATGAGAGGCAGGTGGCAGTCTCCACTTAGGAGGCAGGTGACAGTCTCCTCATAGGAGGTAGGTGGCAGTCTCCACATAGGAGGCATGTGACAGTCTCCACATAGGAGACAGGTGACAGTCTCCACATAGGAGGCAGGTGACAGTCTCCACATAGGAGGCAGGTGTCAGTCTCCACATAGGAGGCAGGTGGCAGTCTCCACATAGGAGGCAGGTGACAGCCTCCACATAGGAGGCAGATGACAGTCTCCACATAGGAGGCACGTGGCAGTCTCCACATAAGAGATAGGTGACAGTCTCCACATAGGAGGCACGTGGCAGTCTCCACAAAGGAGGCAGGTGGCAGTCTCCACATAGGAGGCAGGTGACAGTCTCCACATAGGAGGCAGGTGGCAGTCTTCACATAGGAGGCAGATGGCAGTCTCCACATAGGAGGCAGGTGACAGTCTCCACATAGGAGGCAGGTGGCAGTCTCCACATAGGTGGCAGTCTCCACATAAGATACAGGTGGCAGTCTCCACATAGGAGGCAGGTGGCAGTCTCCACATAGGAGGCAGGTTGCAGTCTCCACATAGGAGGCAGGTGGCAGTCTCCACATAGGAGGCAGGTGACAGTCTCCACATAAGAGATAGGTGACAGTCTCCACATAGGAGGCAGGTGGCAGTCTCCACATCGGAGGGAGGTGACAGTCTCCACATGAGAGGTAGGTGACAGTCTCCACATGAGAGGCAGGTGGCAGTCTCCACTTAGGAGGCAGGTGACAGTCTCCACATAGGAGGTAGGTGGCAGTCTCCACATAGGAGGTAGGTGGCAGTCTCCACATAAGATATAGGTGACAGTCTCCACATAGGAGGCAGGTGGCAGTCTCCACATAGGAGGCAGGTGGCAGTCTCTACATAGAAGGGAGGTGACAGTCTCCACATAGAAGCGAGGTGACAGTCTCCACATGAGAGGTAGGTGACTGTCTCCACATGAGAGGCAGGTGGCAGTCTCCATATAGGAGGCACGTGGCAGTCTCCACTTAGGAGGCAGGTGGCAGTCTCCACATAGGAGGCAGGTGGCAGTCTCCACATAGGAGGCAGGTGGCAGTCTCCACATAGGAGGCAGGTGACAGTCTCCACATGAGAGGCATGTGTCAGTCTCCACATAGGAGGCAGGTGTCAGTCTCCACATAGGAGGCAGGTGGCAGTCTCCAAGTAGGAGGCAGGTGTCAGTCTCCACATAGGAGGCAGGTGGCAGTCTCCACGTAGGAGGCAGGTGTCAGTCTCCACATAGGAGGCAGGTGACAGTCTTCACATAGGAGGCAGGTGACAGTCTCCACATAGGAGGCAGGTGGCAGTCTCCACATGAGAGGTAGGTGACAGTCTCCACTTAGGAGGTAGGTGGGTGGAAGTAACCACATAAGAGGTAGATGCTAGTCTTTACTGTCCTATTTCCTACTGCCGGAAGTGCCAGGCACTCAGAGGTAGGTGGCACTGTCGACATAAGAAGTAGACAGCAGTCTCCACATAAGAGGTAGGTGGTAAGAGGTAGGTGGCAGTCTTCACTGCCTCAGTTGAGGTTTATGGCAGCCCTGGTTAGCAGCGGGGATGTACAATGCCCGGCAACCTGATTTCCATCCCATGTCGGCCGGGCAACCACGTTCAGGGAGTGACTTGGGTGAAGCAAAGTTGTGTGGCTCCACCCATCGTTTCCAGGGGGCTAGATTCCCTAATCCACCGGCGTGGGTCACACTTGGCCCACCGCACAAATAATGCCAGAGGGGTTGTTCTAGTGCAGTTCAAACATGCAGGGTCTGGGGGTTGAGGCTCAGTTGCAAGGGGTGATAGGACTGGTGCAGAAGCCACAAGACTGTTGTGTCCAGTACTGGAAAGATGCTAAAGGGGCCTTCCGGCGAACAAGGACATATTACATCTCAAAACACCAGATCACGTCATCAAACAAAGGAACATTCTAGAGGAGTGATTCTTAACGTTTTTACTGTTTGGACTCCCACTTAATCTGTACCGGAATCTGGGGACCCCCACTGAGTCATTATTGGAATAACCGCCACTGAGTCATTATTGGAATCTAGGGACCGCCACTGAGTCATTATTGGAATCTAGGGACCGCCACTGAGTCATTATTGGAATCTAGGGACCCCCACTGAGTCATTATTGGAATCTAGGGACCCCTACTGAGTCATTATTGGAATCTAGGGACCCCCACTGAGTCATTATTGGAATCTAGGGACCCCTACTGAGTCATTATTGGAATCTAGGGACCCCCACTAAGTCATTATTGGAATCTAGGGACCACCACTGAGTCATTATTGGAATCTAGGGACCCCCACTGAGTCATTATTGGAATTTAGGGACCGCCACTGAGTCATTATTAGAATCTAGAATCTAGGGACCGCCACTGAGTCATTATTGGAATCTAGGGACCCCGGCCTAAGCAGTTTTGATGATTTGAGCTGCAAAACAGTACAGAAAAATACAGAAACAAGCGTCCATCAAACAAATACGCAAATGATGAAATATTTAGTTCACAAACAAATATTTTAAAAAACAACATTTTAATTTTAATAGGAACGTTGGAGCTTTTCTAAATTGAATTGAGGTCACCCATCATGCATGCTGTCATCTGTTCAATGCACTTTCACTGCTTCCATGAACAAATCTGGGGAGATGAACTTAGTTTTTAGATTCTAATTTAAAATGTCATCACATTTACAGAATGTATTCAAGTTTTTAAATTTTGCTACTTTGTATACCTTATTAATCCATTAAAATGATTACATTTTCTAAGCAGTCATGGATCCCCAGAGCAGTGGTGGTTGCTCCCGGGAAGCAGTAGTGGGGCGGGTTAAAAAAATCACTTAGCTGCCAGCCACCGCCTCTCCTCCGTCCTCTTCCTTCTGTAGAAGCAGGAAGCACCCAGGCTCCCCTAAGCCAATCAGAACGCTGCAGTGCAGCATTTGATTAGTCTGAGTGCTGTGGTTCGGCGCTCAGACAGGGACTGGGAGCCTGGGCATGTTCTCCACACAGGCTGTACAATACAGCCGGTGGAGAACATGCAAAGTGCACATGACTGTTGGGCCGGCCAAACAGTCATGCGTGCTTAGAGAGTGCCACCACTTCTCCTCCCTGCTCTGCCCCGCCCCAAAACTGCCTCAGCACGGAAAAATAAAAGGATAAGAACATTGCATTATTATCATTTCATTTTTCCTTTTTTGCAGTGCTGAAAGGCAGTGGGGCGACGCTCCTCCGCCTTTGCGGAGGAGCCGCCTCTGAGTAGGGGTCGTGGATCCCCAGGGGTCCTGGACCACAGGTTAAGCACCGCTGTTCTAGCGAGCTTATTATTGGTGAATGTTAGAAATGCAGGAGTGGGTCAAGAGTTATGGGAGTAGGGACTAAGGGGCTTTAGGGGAGCAAGGCAGAAGTGGGGGATTTACCCCCGCCCCCGCAGATTTTTGGTGAATGGTTGGGGACCCCACGGACCCTGGGCACAAAGGCTTGCCAGGCGTATTTTACTGGTTTGTATTTCAGGCCTCGAGAAAAACAAACAAATCATCTTCTCCGAGCTGTGCAATGCAACGATGTCTGTGGCTTTATTCTGCAGTTCCTGTCATCTAAATAAAGGCGCCCCCTTGTGTTGGATAAATGAAGTGCAGAGAGTGATAGAGAGCGCCTGTGGTGTGGGATGGTGTCACAAACACCGGTGCAGTGTGCTTGGTCGGACTGGACTCCTAGCAGGGCCTGTGCTTGCTTTGTGCCAGTGCTCAAGCTTTCTCCGAAGCCTGCTGGTGCCAGGGCTGAATGCCAGGGGTGACAAGTACCAAGGCTGCCTGCTCTTCAGTGAGCCTCAGGCAGCCTTCGTCCCCAGCGGGCTCCCCCTGCACCTTTCCCTCACTCATGCAGCTTCTTTTCCACCCCAGCTTTCTCCCTTTGTCACCCTTTCCATGTCCCTCCTCCTCCTTCCCTCCTTTTCTGCCCTTCTCTCTGTCTTGTAAAAGTCTGATCATGGAAAATAAATCCTGGTCCCCACACATGAGTGTAAGTAAGTCACAGTATTTGTATAGATCAATTTCAGTATCAAAAATAGTTAAAAGCAATAAAACAAGCAGTATAAATGAAGCAATTGATCGATATTGCATATCAGCGATCCTCTCCCTGCAGCCCAGGAGCACAAGGCGCTCTGGTGTAACCCCTTCATGCTCTGTTGCTTCAGCTTGGCCGATGAGCGGAGTCCAGCAGCTCCATCAGTTCATCTGTAAAATAAAACAGCCCCTGCCTGCCTCCAGGTGCTTCCATATATGATGTACATAAGGATCTTATCCATAAGCTTTGTCACTTTGGCAAAGACACATCATATGATCTAGGGGTTCGATCGTGTAATCACATAACCTGCAGCTTTTTGACGAGCTCAATCCTGTGTTCCAGGAACACTGGGGTGCATAACCCTCGGTAAGAAAGGGGTACAGTTTGGCCAATAAGGAAGTATATAAAACCAGTCTTACAATCTACAAAAAATCACTTCAGGAAGCGAAAAAGGCCTATTTTTCCGAACAGATCACTGGAGCCAAATCCTCTGCGAAGGAACTTTTCAGAACAGTAACTAATCTCATGAACCCCCCTAAACCTATTATTCATAGCAGTCCAGATTTCTGTGACGTCTTAGCCTCTTTTTTTCTGAACAAAGTTGAGGTCATTTTCTCCTCCTTCAGCAATCTACAGGGTGAGGCCAGTGATCTGGCAGCCGGGACAATGGTAACCAACAACTCTCCCACGTTTAATAGTTTCACCCCTTTGGTGAACAAAGAGGTTACCAATCTGCTTATGGGTTGCAGATCTGGTTCCCCTATGGACCCTTGTCCGGCTGCAGTAATCAATATTTCCCCGGAAGTTATCTCTGACACTCTAACCTCCTTATTGAACCTCATAATGGGGGCAGGGCACTACCCTATAGCATGGAAAACTACTTCAATTCTGCCACTGATTAAGAAACCCAACCTAGAACCTAGCGATCCTAATAGCTACCGACCCATCTCCCGACTCCCCTTACCAGCTAAAATACTGGAGAAGGCTATGAACATGCAACTAAGTCTGTTCATTGAGAAAAACAACATGTTGGACCCTTCTCAGTACGGTTTCCGAGCGGGACATAGTACGGAGTCAGCGTTGATCAAAGCCACGGAGGAGGTTCGCGAGGCGGTGGACCGGGAGGCTCTGCCATTTTGATCATGCTGGATCTGTCGGCAGCCTTCGATACGGTCCATCACGAAGTGTTGATGGGCCGTTTATCGAAGGCTGGGGTCCAGGGTACAGCCTGGAACCTACTAAAATCATTTTTGGCCGACAGAATACAAACGGTAGAACTAGGTGGGGACAGATCGAAACCATTTTCCATCCCCTGTGGAGTCCCACAGGGGTCCTCCCTTAGTCCGACGCTTTTTAATATTTATGTGAGACCGCTGGCTGCCCTTATAAGATCGTTTGGGCTACTCCTGACCTCTTACGCAGATGATACTCAAATCGTGTTATCCCTGCAGAGAGGTAAAGAAGCGGAAAAGGCACCTAGCTGCCATGACTGCATGCTAGCAATAACTGGCTGGATGTCTGCTAATTGCCTGAAGTTAAATGCAGGCAAAACAGAGGTGATTATCTTTGGGAACAACCCCAACCTCTGGACTCCAGCATGGTGGCCCAGTGATATGGGCCTTCCCCACCCCTTCACGGAAAGTTAAGAACTTGGGGGTGATCGTGGATAACACCCTCACATTTGGGGACCAGGTCAGCGGGGTGGTGTCAACAAGCTTTTATTCTGAGGACCCTGAGGAAAATAAAACCTTTCCTCACGGAAGAAAGTTTTAGAACAGTCGTCTCAGCCCTCATTCTGTCCCGTCTGGATTACTGTAACAGTCTGTACTTGACTATTAATAAGAAACATCTCAACAGTCTACAGATGGTGCAGAATGCGGCAGCTAGGTTGCTTACAGGCACTCCGAGGTTTATGTCGTTCAGAAATGGCCTACGTTACCTTCACTGGCTCCCAATCAAACAACGAGTTCAATTCAAGGCTCTCTGTACGGTCTTTAAGTCCCTGATGGGAACTGGCCCTGAAGACTTACAAAAGCGCATTCAATGGTATGTCCCCGGGAGAACGTTGCGCTCAATGGAAGCAAAGCGGGTGGTCGTTCCTAGAGCGAAAAAGGCTAACTGGGGTGGGAAGAGCTTTGTCCTTAGAGCCACCAATGCCTGGAATGATCTTCCGTTATATCTAAGGACTGGTACGAAATTCCTTTCGTTCAGGAAAGGTCTGAAAACCTGGTTGTTTTCAGCTTAGTCTCAGTTGGGCTCAGGGGTGGAGGTTACCAGGTATATATTGCCCCAGGTATACAGTGCTCAGCGCCAGGACACCCTTGGGTAACAGTGCGCTTTACAAACCTATATAACATAACATAACATAACATAACATAACATATTTCATCTTCTGTACTGCCTCCAAGTTGGAATCAATGTGAGGTTGTTTTATTTAAAAAAGCTAAGAATCTAAGGTGAATTCCTTGTGCTTGAAATCCCAGAGTTGTCGACCTTGCTCGAGGGCTGTATCCCTCAGAGCAGCTCTCAGCACTCCTTTACAGCTGAGCCTTGTCGTCCCCACGAGTGAGTTCAAAGGCGGGAGATTATATTCCTGGATACATTTCTCTACAGTGCTCACATTTAAGCCAGGATTGTCAGTGGGATTTAGTTTGAGTTAATCTCCCCCTCCCTACTTCAGTCACAAACATGATGAGTCATTGAAGCAATACAAGGAATGGATACGATTTTAGATGCAGTTTGGAATGTAGATTTACCAACGATCGGAAATGTTTCCTATAGGTAGTACCGAGTCCTTGCAGACTTCTATATGTGCAGGCTACGGATGCACAAAAAGGCAGGGGGGAGGAGCTTAGAGTTCAACGTAGTAATGGACGGACCAATGGCGCTTCTACTATAGATATTTGCAAATCTTTTCACTAACTTCGTTGCTTAATTTTTTTTTTGCTTGTAGATATAATCTGCCCAGGATAGTTTACTATTTATGGTTATTCCCAAATAATTATATTTGCTTACTTGATATGTGGGTTGTTTCCTTAGCTTCCATTTAGGAAGTTTCCTTTTTTTAGGTCGAGCCTCGGCAGTGCATGCGCTGCTCTGCGAGGCATGCTGTATTGGAGTATGTACTTGAAGCTCCGCCCACTCTCCGCACATATTTGTCATTGGCTTGTGTCATTGTCCTTCGTAAAGGCTGGCTTCTGATTCGTTATTAGGCTTGCTAGTCCCTCCTTAGTACTGCTTTGTCTTCATTTGTAACCTCCCATGAGGACTGGCCCTTTTACTTCGGTTGTTACACGGTACGTCTTCTTTAGTCTGTAAGCACTATTTTCTTTAATGAGCTTCTCTTACTGCAGGAGGGTCTCTCGTGCGCAGTTGTGACCGCCGGCTTGTTTATATAACTCGTAGCAAACGGGGAGCTCTTCAGGGGCCATGGGACACAGAAGGGGGCAACTCAGTGATGTCTTCAAGCATTTGCAATGCAATAGGCCTCACATTTGCGAGAGTTTAAGCTATTAGCATTGCAAATGACAATGCCTTTTATTTATGTTTTAAAAACCAAAACATAAATAAAAGGCATTGTTATTTACATGCCAATAGCTCAAACTCACATAAATGCGAGACCTATTGCATTGCAGATGCTTGTTTACCAAAGCCATTATTTTCGTTCTTTTGAGATTCAGTCAGTCCGTTGTCTCAACAGTTGTTGCTGTAGATCTGTTGAAATTTGCATAAGACTCACCAGGCCAGCAGCAAATGGCTAATACTTGTATTCCCCTGCACAATAATTTTCCAATCGTCGATTGCGCTTTACCTTATTGAATGCCATAGTGTAATCAATGTAGCAAATATAAAAAGTCTTGTTTTTTCTACATGCTATAATATTATCCATTGTGGGGCATCCAGCCTGGATTCTAGGTTGATTTACTGTCAAAGGTTTGTCATCATTCACCCATTCACCCACGTTTGTACTTACTCGATAAATATGTAGCAAAAAGCTTCCGTTCTACATCAAGTAATGCTGTAAGACAAACGTTTTTGGATTATTCTTAGGCCCCTTGTATGTATTGGATGGATGATTGAGCCCTTCCAGGATGATGGAATCTGTCCCGCTAGTATTGCTTGATTAACTAGGTGAGCTAGAAAGAGGCTGCATAATCTGGATCATGCTTTATCAGGTCTATAGGTGCCGCTTGGACCGGCAGCTCGCAATGTCCTGCTCTTTTTTAATCGGGGAAGCGATATCCTCTCGAGAAGTCGTGAAGCTATCATTGTCAAAAGTTCTCAAAGGAAATGTTGCTTCAATAAAGGTCTTGTAAATACACTTCCCAAGTGTCGTTTGAAACTAAATAATCATTGTACATATTCTAAGCTGAAGTGTTCGACCCAATCACTGACCAATAAGTCCACAGTTGCTTGTATTTATTGCTTTCCGAAGAGTAATCCTGTTGAATCATTTTCACTTGTTTTGTATCATTGCTCTGTATTTATATTTCAATTATTTAATCTGATTCTCTCGTTTGTCAGATCGAGATTCTGCAAAATAGGTCGCAAGGCTTTCTTATGCTGTTTTTGCAAGTTATTTGGAGATGGGTCTTGTTGAGCCTTGATTATTAGGTATAGATATTTGCTTCATTGTGAGGACATTTAGAAGTCGAGCTCAGTACCAATTCCCAATAAGACACTCAAACACTGGATTCCAGTTTCCTATGATTGCTGCTCAGAATGTAAGATTTAATAACATTCTGTTCTCTTATTGGTGATCACTGGAGATCAAGGCCCCTGTCCCAGATGATGAGATCATTGGAGATCATGGCCCCTGTCCCAGATGATGTGATCATTGGAGATCAAGGCCCCTGTCCCAGATGATGTGATCATTGGAGATCAGGGCCCCTGTCCCAGATGATGAGATCACTAGAGTTCAAGGCCACTGTTCCAGATGATGAGATCATTGGAGATCAAGGCCCCTGTCCCAGATGATGTGATCATTGGAGATCAAGGCCCCTGTCCCAGATGATGAGATCACTAGAGTTCAAGGCCCCTGTTCCAGATAATGTGATCATTGGAGATCATGGCCACTGTTCCAGATGATGAGATCACTAGAGATCAAGGCCCCTGTTCCAGATGATGTGATCATTGGAGATCATGGCCACTGTTCCAGATGATGAGATCACTAGAGATCAAGGCCCCTGTTCCAGATGATAAGATTACTAGAGATCAAGGCCCATGTTGCAGATGATGTGATCATTGGAGATCATGGCCCATGTTCCAGATGATGAGATCATTGGAGTTCAAGGCCCCTGTTCCAGATGATGTGATCACTGGAGTTCAAGGCCCCTGTCCCAGATGATGTGATCACTAGAGTTCAAGGCCCCTGTCCCAGAAGACGTGATCATTAGAGATCATGGCCCATGTTCCAGATGATGAGATCATTGGAGATCAAGGCCCCTGTCCCAGATGATGAGATCATTGGAGATCATGGCCCCTGTTCCAGATGATGAGATCATTGGAGATCATGGCCCCTGTCCCAGATGATGTGATCATTGGAGATCAAGGCCCCTGTCCCAGATGATGTGATCATTGGAGATCAGGGCCCCTGTCCCAGATGATGAGATCACTAGAGTTCAAGGCCACTGTTCCAGATTATGAGATCATTGGAGATCAATGCCCCTGTCCCAGATGATGAGATCACTAGAGTTCAAGGCCCCTGTTCCAGATGATGTGATCATTGGAGATCATGGCCACTGTTCCAGATGATGAGATCACTAGAGATCAAGGCCCCTGTTCCAGATGATGTGATCATTGGAGATCATGGCCACTGTTCCAGATGATGAGATCACTAGAGATCAAGGCCCCTGTTCCAGATGATAAGATTACTAGAGATCAAGGCCCATGTTCCAGATGATGTGATCATTGGAGATCATGGCCCATGTTCCAGATGATGAGATCATTGGAGTTCAAGGCCCCTGTTCCAGATGATGTGATCACTGGAGTTCAAGGCCCCTGTCCCAGATGATGTGATCACTAGAGTGCAAGGCCCCTGTCCCAGAAGACGTGATCATTAGAGATCAAGGCCCCTGTTCCAGATGATGAGATCACTAGAGATCAAGGCCCCTGTTCCAGATGATGTGATCATTGGAGATCAAGGCCCCTGTTCCAGATGATGTGATCATTGGAGATCAAGGCCCCTGTTCCAGATGATGAGATCATTGGATATCAAGGCCACTGTTCCAGATGATGTTATCATTGAAGATCAAGGCCTCTGTTCAAGATAATGTGATCACTAGAGATCAAGGATCCTGTTCCAGATGATGTGATCACTAGAGATCAAGGCCAGTGTTCCAGATAATGTGATCACCAGAGATCAAGGCCACTGTTCCAGATGATGTGATCATTGCAGATCAAAGCCACTGTTCCAGATAATGTGATCACTAGAGATCAAGGGCCCTGTTCCAGATAATGTGATCAGTAGAGATCAAGGTCACTGTTCCAGATGATGTGATCATTGTAGATCAAGGCCACTGTTCCAGATGATGTGATCAATTGAGATCAACGCCCCTGTTCCAGATAATGTGATCACCAGAGATCAAGGCCAATGTTCCAGATAATGTGATCACTAGAGATCAAGTCCCCTTTCCAGATAATGTGATCACTAGCGATAAAGGCCACTGTTCCAGATGATGTGATCATTAGAGATCAAGTCCCCTGTTCCAGATAATGTGATCATTGGAGATCAAGGTCCCTGTTCCAGATAATGTGATCATTGGAGATCAAGGCCCATGTTCCAGATAATGTGATCACCAGAGATCAAGACCAATGTTCCAGATAATGTGATCACTAGAGATCAAGTCCCCTTTTCCAGATAATGTGATCACTAGCGATAAAGGCCACTGTTCCAGATGATGTGATCATTAGAGATCAAGTCCCCTGTTCCAGATAATGTGATCATTGGAGATCAAGGTCCCTGTTCCAGATAATGTGATCATTGGGGACCAAGGCCGCTGTTCCAGATAATGTGATCACCGGAGATCAAGGCCACTGTTCCAGATAATGTGATCATTGGAGATCAAGTCCCCTGTTCCAGATAATGTGATCACTAGAGATCAAGTCCCCTGTTCCAGATAATGTGATCACTAGAGATCAAGGCCACTGTTCCAGATAATGTGATCATTGGAGATCAAGGCCCATGTTCCAGATAATGTGATCATTGGAGATCAAGGCCCATGTTCCAGATAATGTGATCACTAGAGATCAAGTCCACTGTTCCAGATGATGTGATCATTGGAGATCAAGTCCCCTGTTCCAGATTATGTGATCACTAGAGATCAAGGATCCTGTTCCAGATGATGTGATCATTGGAGATCATGTCCCATGTTCCAGATAATGTGATCATTGGAGATCAAGGATCCTGTTCCAGATAATGTGATCACTAGAGATCAAGGACACTGTTCCAGATAATGATATCACCAGAGATCAAGGCCACTGTTCCAGATGATGTGATCGTTGCAGATCAAAGCCACTGTTCCAGATAATGTGATCACCAGAGATCAAGGCCACTGTTCCAGATAATGTGATCACTATAGATCAAGGGCCCTGTTCCAGATTATGTGATCACTAGAGATCAAGGGCCCTGTTGCAGATGATGTGATCATTGGAGATCAAGGCCACTGTTCCAGATGATGTAATCATTGGAGATCAAGGCCATTGTTCCAGATAATGTGATCACTAGAGATCAGGGCCACTGTTCCAGATGATGTGATCACTAGAGATCAAGTCCCATGTTCCAGATAATGTGAACACTAGAGATCAAGGCCACTGTTCCAGATGATGTGATCATTGGAGATCAAGGCCACTGTTCCAGATAATGTGATCACTAGAGCTCAAGGATCCTGTTCCAAATAATGTGATCACCAGAGATCAAGGCCATGTTCCAGATAACGTGATCATTGGAGATCAAGGCCCATGTTCCAGATAATGTGATCACTAGAGATCAAGGCCACTGTTCCAGATGATGTGGTCACTAGAGATCAAGGCCCATGTTCCAGATGATGAGATCACTAGAGATCAAGGCCCATGTTCCAGATGATGGGATCATTGGAGATCAAGGCCACTGTTCCAGATGATGTGATCATTGGAGATCAAGGCCCATGTTCCAGATGATGTGATCATTGGAGATCAAGGCCAATGTTCCAGATAATTTGATCACTAGAGATCAAGGTCTCTGTTCTAGATGATGTGATCACTAGAGATCAAGGCCACTGTTCCAGATGGTGTGATCACCAGAGATCAAGGCCAATGTTCCAGATAATGTGATCACTAGAGATCAAGGACACTGTTCCAGATGATGTGGTCACTAGAGATCAAGGCCCATGTTCCAGATGATGAGATCACTAGAGATCAAGGCCCATGTTCCAGATGATGGGATCATTGGAGATCAAGGCCACTGTTCCAGATGATGTGATCATTGGAGATCAAGGCCCATGTTGCAGATGATGTGATCATTGGAGATCAAGGCCAATGTTCCAGATAATTTGATCACTAGAGATCAAGGTCACTGTTCTAGATGATGTGATCACTAGAGATCAAGGCCACTGTTCCAGATGGTGTGATCATTGGAGATCAAGGCCAATGTTCCAGATAATGTGATCATTGGAGATCAAGGCCACTGTTCCAGATGATGAGATCACTAGAGATCAAGGCCCCTGTTCCAGATGATGCGATCACTAGAGATCAAGGCCACTGTTCCAGATGATGTGATCGTTGCAGATCAAAGACACTGTTCCAGATAATGTGATCACCAGAGATCAAGGCCACTGTTCCAGATAATGTGAAGACTATAGAGCAAAGGCCCTGTTCCAGATAATGTGATCACTAGAGATCAAGGGTATTGTTCCAAGATAATGGGATCATTGGAGATCAAGGATGATGTTCCAGATGATGTGATCACTAGAGATCAAGGACACTGTTCCAGATAATGTGATCACCAGAGATCAAGGCCACTGTTCCAGATGATGTGATCGTTGCAGATCAAAGACACTGTTCCAGATAATGTGATCACCAGAGATCAAGTCCACTGTTCCAGATAATGTGATCACTATAGAGCAAGGGCCCTGTTCCAGATAATGTGATCACTAGAGATCAAGGGCCCTGTTGCAGATGATGTGATCATTGGAGATCAAGGCCACTGTTCCAGATGATGTGATCAATGGAGATCAAGGCCACTGTTCCAGATGATGTGATCACTAGAGATCAAGTCCCATGTTCCAGATAATGTGATCACTAGAGATCAAGGCCACTGTTCCAGATGATGTGATCATTGGAGATCAAGGCCACTGTTCCAGATAATGTGATCACTAGCGCTCAAGGATCCTGTTCCAAATAATGTGATCACCAGAGATCAAGGCCATATTCCAGATAATGTGATCATTGGAGATCAAGGCCCATGTTCCAGACCTCCGACCCTCGGTCTAGGTCCACCCTCTCCCCACTGCTCCGCTGTGCCGTCTCTTGCCTCCAGACCCCGACCTCCTCCTTGGGAGGTTCGAGGCTGCTGCCCGCTCCTGCGCCCGCTGCCCGCTCCAACTGGGACCAGACTGCCTCCAACCACCGTAACCTTTCTCAGACACTTTTTCCCTGTCGTGCCACTGTTATTGTGCCCATCTGTGTCTTGCTCTAATTCCACCACTGTTTTTATTTTCTCATGCCTGCCTGTTCCTTTTGCCTTTCGCCGCTGCTGCCCCTGCGGCCCCTCCCCCCCGGAATTCCCCCCCGGAATTTCCCCTCCAGAATTTCCCCCCGGAATTCCCCCCTGGAATTCCCCTGCTCCCGCCTCCCAGCCTCTCCTCCCTCCCACCTCTCCTACTTAATGCCGGCCACGCGCAGCAGGCGCACCACCGGCGCGCCAAAGGCAAGCCCATCTGCACCCGTCCGCGACCCGACCGCGGCCAGCGCCAGGAACCCTGGCCCTCCCACTACCCATCGCTACGACACCACCACCCTCCTCGCACTCAACCCTGGAAGACTTAGAGAATGCCAACAGGCCTCGCCGAACACGACCCACGGCCAGTTTTCCTGCCTCCACTGCCGCCAGACCCTCACTGCCACCCCGGCCTCCAACACCGCAGACGCCAGCACCGGCGACACCCTAAAATGCATCCTCCTCAACGTACGCTCCGTACACAAACACGCCATGGAAATCTGGAACCTACTCGACTCTCTTTCGCCCGACATCGCCTTCTTCACAGAGACCTGGACCAACGCATCCTCCGCCCCCGACATCAGCACCGCCATCCCAGACGGATACAAGATCCAGAGGAAAGACCGCCCCAACCACCCAGGAGGGGGCCTCGCCATCGCCCACAAGAGCACCCTCCGCCTCACCACCTCCAGCGAAACCTTCCCCTCCGCTGAACACCTGCACTTCAAGATCCAGACCACCCCCAAAGCCACACTCCGAGGAACCCTCGTTTACAGACCCCCCGGCCCCTGAACACCCTTCGCCTCCACCATCACCAACTTCATCGCACCCCACGCGATCACCTCAACAAACTACATACTCATTGGAGACCTGAACTTCCACCTCGACAACCCCAGCGACCCCAACTCCACTATCCTTCGTGACAACCTCGCCAGCATCGGACTTAAACAACTCGTCAACACACCAACCCACAGAGCAGGACACACCCTCGACCCCATCTTCGCGGCAGGAAACAGCGTCCATTTCAGCCACACAACGCAGCCGCCATGGACCGACCACCACTGCGTACACTTCGCCATCAACAAACCCAAGGCACCCAAACCAGCCCCACGCCCACCACAAAGGAACTGGAGCAAGGTTACTGACGAGCAACTTAACTCCACCCTCCACCGAGACAACCACACCTGGGCACCCGACGCAAACAGCGCAAACGATGCAGCCAGAGAACGCCACACCTGGATCTCCAACTGCGCAGATGAGCTCGCCCCGCTACGCAACCCCGACAGACAACGCCCCAGGAAAGCCGCCTGGTTCACAACCGCTCTCCAAGAAGCCAGACGCACCTGCAGATGCCTGGAGAAAAACTGGAGAAACACCAAGACAACCGAAAACCACACCACTTACAAGGACGCCATGACGGACTACCACAACCAGATCAGAGCCACCAAAAGGAACTTCATCCACAACAAAATCCTGGCCAACTCCACCAACTCCAAGGAACTTTTCAGTGTCATTCAAGAATTCACCAACCCACGCAGCGAAGCCACAGACATCACCCCATCCCAAGACCTCTGCGACAAGCTTGGAACCTATTTCCACCTCAAGATCAAAAACCTCTAAGACAACTTCATCGACCATCCACCAGGTGCCACAGATGGCCCCCCGCCCCCCAGAAACACCAGCCAGCCCACCATCTCCAACTGGACACCGATCACGGCCGAAGACACCGCCTCGACCATGAAAAGCATCCACTCTGGGGCCCCCACCGACCCCTGCCCCCCTCACATCTACCACAGAGCCTTGGCCGCCATCGCACCCGAACTACAACGCACCATCAACACCACCTTCAAAACAGGCACCTTCCCAGACGACTGGAAGCGTGCAGAAGTCAGACCCCTGCTCAAGAAGCCCACAGCTGACCCCACCGACCTCAAGAACTATCGGCCCATCTCGCTCCTCCCCTTCGCAGCCAAAGTTGCAGAGAAAACAGTCAACAGGAAACTGACACGATTCATTGAAGAAAACGCCGTCCTCGACTCGTCCCAATCTGGATTCCGAAGCAACCACAGCACAGAGACCGCCCTACTCGCCGCCACAGACGACATCCGCACCCTCCTGGACCAAGGCCACTCCGCAGCCCTCATCCTACTCGACCTATCAGCGGCCTTCGACACCGTCTCCCATCGCACACTAGTCGTCAGACTACACGACGCAGGCATACAAGGAACAGCCGTGGACTGGATCCGATCATTCCTCACCGGAAGAAGCCAAAGGATCAGACTCCCACCCTTCCTCTCCGACCCCACGAAAATCACCTGCGGAGTCCCACAGGGTTCATCACTGAGCCCCACCCTCTTCAACATTTACATGGCCCCCCTCGCAGCCATCGTCCGACAACACGGCCTCAACATCGTATCCTACGCCGATGACACCCAGCTCATCCTCTCCTCACCAAAGACCCCACCACTGCCAAACTCAACTTCCAGAAAGGAATGCAAGACGTCGCAGTCTGGATGACCAACAGCTGCCTGAAGCTCAACGCCGAGAAGACAGAAGTCCTCGTCCTCTGTACCACCCCTTCTGCATGGGACAGCACCTGGTGGCCGACCGCCCTCGGAAGCCGACCTACCCCCTCAGACCACGCCAAGAACCTCGGCATCGTACTCGACTCATGACTCTCCATGAACCGACAGGTCAACGCCGTCACCTCCAGCTGCTTCAACACCCTCCGCATCCTCCGCAAGACTTCAAGTGGATCCCCCCTGAGTCAAGGAAGACAGTCACCCACGCACTCATCACCAGCAGACTGGACTATGGAAACGCACTCTACGCCGGCATCAACAAGTCCCTACTCCGCAAACTCCAGACAGTACAGAACACCGCCGCCAGACTCGTCCTTGGCATCCCCCGACACGAACACATCAGCCAACACCTACGAAGTCTCCACTGGCTCCCCGTGGAGAAAAGAGTCACTTTCAAAATCCTCACTCACGCCTACAAATGCCTACACAACAACGGACCCAAATACCTCAACGACAGAATCAACTTCCACGTACCCAAAAGAAACCTCCGATATTCCAACCTTGCACTGGCCGAAACCCCGCGCATCCACAGAGCCAGAGCAGGCGGAAGATCCTTCTCTCACATTGCAGCCAAGACCTGGAACGAGCTACCGGCAGACATCAGATGCGCCCCCTCCCTGAACACCTTCAGGAAGACCCTCAAGACCTGGCTCTTCGGCTAAACAAATCTGCGGACCCCCCCCCCTCAGCGCCTTGAGACCCTCACGGGTGAGTAGCGCGCTTACAATTCCCTGATTGATTGATTGATTGATAATTTGATCACTAGAGATCAAGGCCACTGTTCCAGATGATGTGATCACTAGAGATCAAGGCCACTGTTCCAGATAATGTGATCACTAGAGATCAAGGCCCATGTTCCAGATGATGGGATCATTGGAGATCAAGGCCCATGTTCCAGATGATGGGATCATTGGAGATCAAGGCCACTGTTCCAGATGATGAGATCATTGGAGATCAAGGCCACTGTTCCAGATGATGTGATCATTGGAGATCAAGGCCAATGTTCCAGATAATTTGATCACTAGAGATCAAGGGCACTGTTCTAGATGATGTGATCACTAGAGATCAAGGCCACTGTTCCAGATGGTGTGATCATTGGAGATCAAGGCCAATGTTCCAGATAATGTGATCATTGGAGATCAAGGCCACTGTTCCAGATGATGAGATCACTAGAGATCAAGGCCCCTGTTCCAGATAATGTGATCACTAGAGATTAAGGGTGTTGTTCCAAGATAATGGGATCATTGGAGATCAAGGATGATGTTCCAGATGATGTGATCACTAGAGATCAAGGACACTGTTCCAGATAATGTGATCACCAGAGATCAAGGACACTGTTCCAGATGATGTGATCACTAGAGATCAAGGCCACTGTTCCAGATAATGTGATCACCAGAGATCAAGGCCACTGTTCCAGATAATGTGATCACTATAGATCAAGGGCCCTGTTGCAGATGATGTGATCATTGGAGATCAAGGCCACTGTTCCAGATGATGTGATCATTGGAGATCAAGGCCATTGTTCCAGATAATGTGATCACTAGAGATCAAAGCCACTGTTCCAGATGATGTGATCACTAGAGATCAAGTCCCATGTTCCAGATAATGTGATCACTAGAGATCAAGGCCACTGTTCCAGATGATGTGATCATTGGAAATCAAGGCCACTGTTCCAGATAATGTGATCACTAGAGCTCAAGGATCCTGTTCCAAATAATGTGATCACCAGAGATCAAGGCCATGTTCCAGATAATGTGATCACTAGAGATCAAGACCCCTGTTCCAGATAATGTGATCGCTAGCGATCAAGGTCATTGTTCCAGATGATGTGATCACTAGAGATCAAGGCCCATGTTCCAGATGATGAGATCACTAGAGATCAAGGCCACTGTTCCAGATGATGTGATCAGTAGAGATCAAGGCCACTGTTCTAGATGATGTGATCACTAGAGATCAAGGCCACTGTTCCAGATGGTGTGATCATTGGAGATCAAGGCCAATGTTCCAGATAATGTGATCATTGGAGATCAAGGCCACTGTTCCAGATGATGTGATCACTAGAGATCAAGGCCACTGTTCCAGATGTTGTGATCACTAGAGATCAAGGCCACTGTTTCAAATGATGTGATCAATGGAGATCAAGAGCCCTGTTCCAGATAATGTGATCACTAGAGATCAAGGGTATTGTTCCAAGATAATGGGATCATTGGAGATCTTGGCCCATGTTCCAGATAATGTGATCATTGCAGATCAAGGCCACTGTTCCAGATATGGTGACAATTGGGGATCAATGCCTCTGACCAGAAAATGTGATCATTGGAGATCAAGGGCACTGTTTAATATAATGTGATCGTTTGAGATCAAGGCCCCTGTTCCAGATAATGTGATCATTAGAGACTTGGAAAACCTCCAAGGGGCGATCTGCAGTTCCCAGAGTCATCCAGTGAAGATGTAACTAGCCCAAACTCAGATGACTCTCCCATCCAGGGCTTTACCATCATCCCATCCATGGACCTAGCAGGACTAGAAATTCATCAAGAGATGAAGGACCTCTGTCCTCTCCCTCCCAAACCTGGCCTCCACCCTCAATTACGTCAAATACCAGCTGTGTGAAACAACTGGGGTTCCCAAAAGTTTTTCAGACACCCCCTCTTATCCACTCACTGAAAACATCCCGAATCCAAAATGGCGCACTTCTTCCTCATGCAAATGGGTGATTGGACAACACTTCTGCGCGTGCTCCCTGCAACTTCACAAGTGTATAAAGAAAAAGCTGGAGTTAAGTGAAAGAGGGCCGGATTCGTAGAGAGGGTGAGCGATGCCATGTTTAGAGGGAGGTTTATAGGACTCGTAGGAAGGCGTGAGCAATGCTGGATTTAGAAGGAGGGGGCTGGACTCATAGAGAGGGTAAGCGATGTTTGGTTTAGAGGGAGGAGGGCCGGGCTCATAGAGAGGGTGACCAATGCTGGGTTTAGAGGGAGGAGGGCTGGACTCATAGAGAGGGTGACCAATGTTGGGTTTAGAGGGAGGAGGGTCGGACTCATACAGAGGGAGACCAATGTTGGGTATAGAGGGAGGAGGGATGGACTCATAGAGAAGGTGAGCGATGCTGGATTTAGAGGGAGGAGGGCCGGACTCATAGAGAGGGTGACCAATGTTGAGTTTAGAGGGAGGAGGGCCGGACTCATAGAGAGGGTGACTGATGTTGGATTTAGAGGGAGGAGTGCCGGACTCATAGAGAGGGTGACCAATGTTGGATTTAGAGGGAGGAGGGCCGGACTCATAGAGAGGGTGACCGATGTTGGGTTTAGAGGGAAGAGGGCCGTACTGATAGAGAGGGTGAGCGATGCAAGGTTTAGAAGAAGGAGGGTTGGACTCGTAGAGAGGGAGAGAGATGCTGGGTTTAGATGAAGGAGGTTTGGACTCGTAGGAAGGCGTGAGCAGTGCTGGCTTTAGAAGGAGGGGGCTGGACTCATAGAGACGGTGAGCGATGTATGGTTTAGAGGGACGAGGGCCGGACTCATAGAGAGGGTGACCGATGTTGGGTTTAGAGGGAGGAGGGCCGGACTCAAAGAGAGGTTGAGCGATGTTTGGTTTAGAGGTAGGAGGACTGGACTCATAGAGAGGGTGAGTGATGCTGGATTTAGAGGGAGGAGGGCCGGACTCATAGAGAGGGTGACCAATGCTGGGTTTAGAGGGAGGAGGGCCGGACTCATAGAGAGGTTGAGCAATGTTTGGTTTAGAGGGAGGAGGGCTGGACTCATAGAGAGGGTGACCAATGTTGGGTTTAGAGGGAGGAGGGCCGGACTCATAGAGTGGGTGACCAATGTTAGATTTAGAGGGAGGAGGGCCGGACTCATAGAGAGGGTGACCGATGTTGGGTTTAGAGGGAGGAGGGCCGGACTCATAGAGAGGGTGACCGATGTTGGGTTTAGAGGGAGGAGGGCCGGACTCATAGAGAGGGTGACCAATGTTGGGTTTAGAGGGAGGAGGGCCAGACTCATAGAGAGGGTGACCAATGTTGAATTTAGAGGGAGGAGGGACGGACTCATAGAGAGGGAGAGCGATGCTGGGTTTAGATGACTGTGGGTTGGACTCATAGAGAGGGTGAGCAATGCTGGATTTAGAGGGAGGAGGGCCGGATTTGGAGAGAAGGTGAGCGAGGCTGGGTTTAGCGTGAGGAGGGCCGGACTCATAGAGAGGGAGAGCGATGCTGGGTTTAGAGGGAGGAGGGCCGGACTCATAGAGAGGGTGAGCGATGCTGAGTTTAGATGAAGGAGGGTTGGACTCATAGAGAGGGTGGGCGATGCTGGGTTTAGAGGGAGGAGGGCCAGACTCATAGAGAGGGTGAGCGAGGCTGGGTTTAGAGGGAGGAGGGCCGGATTTGGAGAGAGGGTGAGCGGTGCTGGGTTTAGAGGGAGAAGGGCCGGACTCATAGAGAGGGTGACACATGATGGGTTTAGAGGGAGGAGGGCCGGACTCCTAGAGAGGGTGACCAATGTTGGGTTTAGAGGGAGGAGGGCCGGACTCATAGAGAGGGTGAGCGATGCTGGGTTTAGAGGGAGGAGGGCCGGACTCATAGAGAGGGTGAGCGATGCTGGGTTTAGAGTGAGGAGGGCCAGACTCATAGAGAGGGTAAGAGAAGGTGACCAATGTTGGGTTTAGAGGGAGGAGGGCGGACTCATAGAGAGGGTGGGCAATGCTGGATTTAGAGGGAGGAGGGCCGGACTCATAGAGAGGGTGATCAATGTTGGGTTTAGAGGGAGGAGGGCTGGACTCATAGAGAGGGTGACCAATTTTGGGTTCAGAGGGAGGAGGGCTGGACTCATAGAGAGGGTGACCAAAGTTGGGTTTAGATGGAGGAGGGCCGGACTTATAGAGAGGGTGACCGATGTTGGGTTCAGAGGGAGGGGGGCCGGACTCATAGAGAGGGTGAGCGATGCTGGGTTTAGATGAAGGAGGGTTGGACTCATAGTGAGGGTGGGGGATGCTGGGTTTAGAGGGAGGAGGGCCGGACTCATAGATAGGGTGAGCGAGGCTAGGTTTAGAGGGAGGAGGGCCGGACTCATAGAGAGGGTGAGCAAGGCTGGGTTTAGAGGGAGGAGGGCTGGATTTGAAGAGAGGGGGAGCAATGCTGGGGTTAGAGGGAGGAGGGCTGGACTCATAGAGAGGGTGAGCGATGCTGGGTTTAGAGGGAGGAGGACCGGACTCGTAGAGAGGGTGACCAATGTTGTGTTTAGAGGGAGGAGGGCCGGACTCATAGAGAGGCTGACACATGTTGGGTATAGAGGGAGGAGGGCCGGACTCATAGAGAGGGTGACGGTATGCAGACATAATATCCAGTTGTAAATATCGATATGCCATAATATCGATGTTTAAATTTCGATATGACAGAATATCGACCTGCAAGAATATCGACTACAAGAATATCGACATGCAGGTAAGAAATATCGTTTTACTTAATATCGAAGTTAGTAATATCGTAAGTCAAAATATCGTTGTTAATAATATCAATTTTTTTTTTAGTGTTTTTTATGTTAGTATATGTGTTAAAAGTATAGGTTATTTTTTTAATGTATGTTTGAATTTTTTATGTTAAAAAATGTTTGCGTATTTTAGTTCCATAGCGGGTTGTGGGTTTATAGGGGAATAGGGTGGGAAGTAATTTAATTATAATATATTAATTCATAATTTTTTTTAAGTTATTAATTTTTAAAATAAATAAATATTGCGTTTTAGTTCCGTAGCGGGTTGTGGGTTTATAGGGGAATAAGTTGGGAAGTAATTTAATTGAAATTAATTCATTAATAAATGTATTAATTAATATTAATGTATTTAATAATTTATAATGTTAGTTGTGTTAATTAATTGGTTATTAATTACATTTTAATTGATTATTAATTAATAATAATTAATTGGTAAATATAGTAAATGTGTAATTTTTTAGGTGTGGGTTGTGGTTTATAGGGGAGTAGGGTGGGAAGTAATTTAATTATAATTAATTAATTAATAAATGTATTAATTAATATTTATGTAATTAATATTTTATATTGTTGATAGTGTTTACAAATATTAATTAGTTATTAATTAGATAATTATTAATAATTAATTGGTAAATATGTTAATTGTGTAATTTTTTTAGGGGTGTGTTGTGGGTTGATAGGGCAGTAGGGTGGGAAGTAATTTAATTGTAATACATTTTATTAATATTTTTTATATATAATATTTATTTAAAGTTATTTTACAGTGTTAATTGTGTGATCTAATTTATTTTTGATGGTTTTTAATTTGCTTGTTAATTGTTATTAATTAATTGATATTTAATTATGTTAATTGTGTAATATTTTATAATGTTGGTGTTGTTGTTTATAGGGGAATATGGTGGGAGGTTAATTATTTTGAGAAATTAATTATTTGTTAATTAATGTTAATTATTTTGCAGGAGTGGGAATACTAAATTATTCCCCTCCGCTATCCAACACTTTCCCTACTGTTGCACTCTCTGGAGTGGGAATAGTAATTTATACACACCCACTATCCAACACTTTCCCTACTGTTGCACTCACTGGAGTGGTAATAGTAATTTTTACCAACCCGCTATCCAACACTTTCCCTACTGTTGCACTCCCTGGAGTGGGAATAGTAATTTTTACCCCTAAGCTATCCAACATTTTCCCTACTGTTGCACTCACTGGAGTGGGAATAGTAATTTTTAACCCCCCGCTATCCAACACTTTCCCTACTGTTGCACTCGCTGGAGTGGGAATAGTAATTTTTACATACCCGCTATCCAACACTTTCTCTAGTGTTGCACTCATTGGAGTGGGAATTGTAATTTTTACCCACCCGCTATCCAACACTTTCCCTACTGTTGCACTCAGTGGAGTAGGAATAGTAATTTTTAGTACTCTGGTATTAAACACTTTCCCTACTGTTACACTCGTTGGAGTGGGAATAGTAATTTTAACCCCTACGCTATCCAACACTTTTCCTACTGTTACACTCGTTGGAGTGGGAATAGTAATTTTTACCTTCACGCTATCCAACACTTTCCCTACTGTTGCACTCGCTGGAGTGGGAATAGTAACTTTTACCACTCTGCTATCCAACACTTTCCCTACTGTTACACTCGTTGGAGTGGGAATATTAATTTTTACCTCTCCGCTATCCAACACTTTCCCTACTGTTGCACTTAGTGGAGTGGGAATAGTAATTTTTTACCCACCCGCTATCCAACACTTACCCTACTGTTGCATTTGCTGGAGTGGGAATAGTAATTTTTACCCTACGGTATCCATCACTTTCCCTAATGTTACAATAACTGGAGTGGGAATAGTAATTTTAACCCCTCCGCTATCCAACACTTTCCCTACTGTTGCACTTGCTGGAGTGGGAATAGTAAATTATTCCCCTCCGCTATCCAAAACTTTCCCTACTGTTGCGGTTTTTGGAGTGGGAATAGTAATTTTATTCCCTACGCTAGCCAACATTTTCCTATTGTTATAGTTAATGTAGTGTAAAATATTTTTTTAGAAATAATTATTAATTTTAATATTTTAATTTATTATACATATAATTTATTTTTATATTTATATTGCAGCTTTATGTATATATATGTATTTATACTTTTTATTATGTTTCTAACATTTTATAATTAAATAAAATAATTATTCATTAATATTTTTAAGTTAATATATATATAATTTTTTTAAATATGTATGTTTTATTTTTTATATATTACATTTATTGTTTATCATTTTTAACTATTTTAAATAATTGTAACTATGTTTTTATTAATTATATTTATTTTTTAATTCATTTTACATTATTTTGAAGACATTTAAAAAAAACGATATTTTATACAACGATATTTTAAACTACGATATTTTGGTTTCGAAATTTTTGTACTTACCTTTGTAGAGATAGGATGTCGATATTCTGTCCATCGATATTCTGGACTCGATATTGTTGTAGGTCGATATTCGGTCTGTCGATATTATGTCAGTGATCCGAGGGTGACCAATGTTGGTGTTGCATTTTCTCTTTTACATTGTTCTCTGTATTTTATTATTGTGTATATATTCACCCTGTTCCTGTTCTTCCCCAGCATGCGCTCTGTATACTTTTGTTTAGGATTCCATATTCCTATGGAGTGTTTGTTACAGTAAATTCCACTGGTTGTCTTCAGTTGCATCTGGAGATCAACCTTGGTGGATGTATTAGCCGTGTTGCAATTAAACTACTTTTCCTGCATAATTTTGGATTCCTGAGACTTTGTAATATTGGCGACGAGCTGGACTTTGTACTCCTGCCTTATTCGCAGCACGGGAGCGGAGTATTCTTTTACCCACGATTTTTTTTTTGGGGGAGCATTTTGTTGCTCCACCTTGTGGATATCTTCATTCTTGGCACATTTTTTTGGAGCCGACTTCCCTCGCTACGTGGATTTTCCCTGGATTGTTTTTTCTTTTCTCTCATGTGTTGTGGCAATTCTCATCAATTTTATTTGGATATATATTGCTGTGGTTTGAAGCAACTGGTGCATCATTCAAAAGGCGCAATTGCAACGTTCCTTACCTCAAGTAACTCTCTGCCACCCACCATCGATTGTCCGGAGCTCACCGTTCTCGCCCGGTTTCCTGCAGTTGAAAGTTCTGTGCAACACGCTATCGGACAAGCGCTCCACGTCATCGCGCTGTTCTGAGCGTGCAACGTCCTCAGCGGCCATCTTGCCGTTGCCCTGGAAACAACATACTGAGCACCGGCAAGTGCAATTGTCAAAATACCTACGTTAGCAGTGTATTTTAACCATTTATTTCATCGCGCTCTGCAAAACTGTGCCACCGCGTTCTACACATGTGAGTTAATACATTTCTCAATTACTGTTTTTGCTCTTGTTTTCATCATGCTAGTTCAGGCCAAGTTGTGCTCATTCAACTGGAAACATTAGACACTCTTGTTTTCATCTGCTTTATTTATATTCAACAAAAATAGCTTATTTATTATCATCCAATTCCAACAATATGCAGTTTGATCCGCCTCCCAAATTTCTTCAAAATAAAGGTGATCCACCTATACCATGGTCATTGGCCATTGATGGTGAGCGCATGGGAGCTGAGAGGAAAAAAAGTATTTTTCTCCACTGTCTTGGTTCTGAGGGACAAGTAACTTTTAGAGCATTACCTCAGATTACTCCACAAGCTGGAGAAGGCGAAGGTGATGGCATGAACGCATATGTTGAAGCACTAGCTAGGATGGAAAAGAGGTTCAAACCTACCACCAATATCGCCTTAAATAGATTTAAGTTCTACACCAGAGCACAAAAAGATGATGAGTCATTTGAGGAGTTTTTAACGTCTTTGAGATCTTTGAGTATGCACTGCAATTTTGGTACCATCACAGATGAAATGATTCGTGATCAAATCATCGTACATGTAAAAAACAAAAAGGTACAAGAGAAATTATGGGTCATGGGTGATCCTAAATTAGAGGAAGCTATTGCCACTGCAAAAGCCATGGAACTCTGAAAAGTGGATGGAAACTGTAAAACAAAGTTCCAACAAATCTGCAACTGAGGAAGAAATTTGTGTTGTTAAATCCAAAAATGATTCTAAAAATGATATTTCGCAAGGGAAATTTCCTTCCAAGCATTTTAACAGTTATCCTAATAAGAGGAATGACAATTTCAATCATAACATTTGCTACAGATGTGGGAGTAGATCCCATTTGGCGTCTTTCCAAGGATGTCCGGCAATCAATAGAGAGTGCAAGGCTTGTGGCAGGATTGGACATTTTGGAAATGTATGCAGAGACAAGCGTTACTCTAACCAAACACGGAATTTCAATTCTGGTTTCTCCGAGCCTAATAGAGTTACTAGTGTTAGAGAGATGCCGGAGACTAACAAAGGGTCTATCCTAAACAGTGAGTCGGATAAAAGTTTCCACATGAAATCCCCTAAGTGTGTGTTTCAAGTCCTAGATGTTGATTTAGAGCTCATGGTAGACTCTGGGTCACCTTGGACTATTATTACTTCGCAATATTTTAAAGAGAAGTTACTCACTTTGTGTAGTTATGACAAGTTACAACCATCTGATATCACTGCTGAAAGTTTCGATGGGTCAAAAATTGAGATGGAGGGTTTCTTTCAAGTACTTTTACGTTTTAAAGAAAGGTGTGCTCACATAAAACTATACATTGCTGTGAGAGGAGTGAACGTTTTGGGTTGGCGAGATCAGTGGGAGTTAGGTTTAATCCTTAATCCACGGTCCAAGGATCCCGTTTCCCTATGTGATGAACGAGATATGTACAGTTCTTTCACTGATAACATTAATAGTGTCAGTCTAGATAAAGTAACAAAGTTGATTAACAAATACAACAAAGTATTTTGTGACAAATTGGGCAAACTAAAGAATTTCACACATAATATTGTATTAAAGGAAAATGCCTTCCCGGTGAAACAAAAATTGAGAGGGGTACCCATCAATATTAGGGACGAGTTAAGAGATATGCTCAAAGAGTTATCCAACTAGGGCATCATTGAGCCCATAGAGTCTTCTGAATGGGTTTCTCCCATTGTCCTCGTACGCAAACCTGATCAAAAGCTCAGAGTGTGTGTGGACTTGAGAGCGTTAAATTCCAATATTGTCATAGATTGCCATCCACTACCTAACATAAACGAGGTGGTTTCTATGTTAGAAGGTGCGCAGATATTCTCTACACTTGATCTTAGGTCTGCTTATCACCAAATAGAGCTCACAGAAGAGTCAAGGAAGTACACGGCCTTCATTACCCCACAAGGCCTTTTTCAGTACACTAGAATGCCTTTTGGATTGGTGTCGGCCGCGTCAGTCTTCCAGAGAGTAATCTTTAGGGACATAGACACCTACGTCAAATGCTTTCAGGATGACATTTTAGTCTTCTCTAAAAATGTATCTGAGCATGAAGTTCATTTACATGAGGTTTGCAAAAGGTTAGAATGTCATGGCCTCACCCTTAAGGCTCCCAAGTGTAAGCTTTTCAAGCGCTCTGTGGAATATCTTGGACATATGTTGTCTTGTGATGGTGTTATACCCAAGAAGTCTAATGTTGATGCCATTGTGAATGCTCCATCTCCCAGTAATAAGGAGCAGTTATTATCATTCTCAGGCATGTGTGAATATTACAGCAAGTTTGTAGAGAATTTTGCTACCAAAATGGAGCCGTTAAGAAAATTACTTCGGCAAAATGTTACTTATGAGTGGAAGGGAGAACAACAAGAGGCTTTTGCAAGCATTAAGAATGATATTATTAATGCTCCCACTTTAAAACCTTTCCGCATGAGAAAAGAATGCATCATAACAGTTGATGCCAGCCTGTATGGTCTTGGTAGTGTCTTGTCACAAAGGGATGGTGGTGATGAGTGGAATGTTGCCTTTGCATCGAGGACCCTTAATGAAACTGAACGCAGGTATGCCGTGATTGAGAGAGAGCTGCTTGCTTGTGTTTGGGCTGTCGAACACTACAGGATCTATGTGTGGGGCAGTAAGTTCATACTCAGAACGGACCACAAACCGTTAGTGTACATTTTGTCCACAGGAGGAGGATGGAATTCTACAGCCAGAATTTCACGTTTAACATCTAGACTCCAAGAGTATAACTTTAAAGTGGAATACGTGCCCGGTAAGAAAAATGTCACAGCAGATTGCCTGTCCCGCCTACCTTGCAGTCATGACAATGTAAATGTTGTTAAAGATGTAGATTTTGTGGTGGGAATTAATGACATTATTCCATCACAGTATCAAGAAATCACGGAACAACTCTGGGAAGAAAGCGAACAAAGTGATGACAGATGGAGTTATCTAAAGGAATTTGTGGTAAGAGGTTGGCCAAGGAAGAGTGATGTTAGATCAGATCTTTTACCTTTTTACAATGTTGCAGATGAATTGGAGATGGAAGGCAACTTGATCCTCAAGGCAGGGAAGTGTATTCCGCCTATGGGTGTGCAAGATATGATTTTAAAACTATCTCACAAGACTCATCCAGGCATTTCTGCCATGAAGCGCTTAATCAAAAACTATTTCTGGTGGCCTGGTATGGACAAGTTCGTTGATCGCATTGTCAGAGAGTGCCATGAATGTGTTTCTAGTGAGAAAATGTTGAAGGTGCACACTCCTCCATTAAAGGTGGTTAAGTGGCCTGAGGAGCCTTGGCAGAAAGTTGCTTTTGACATTACAGGTCCTTTTAGTATTCTTCCGGAAAGTTCCCGCTTCGCTCTGGTCCTTATTGATTACCATTCCAAATGGCCAGAAGTAAAATTTGTTCCAAAGGCCACCACCAGTGCTGTGATCAGTTTTTTTACAGAAGTGTTTGCACGTGAGGGTTGCCCTTCTACCCTTGTATCGGATAATGGGGTACAACTTACATCGTCTGAGATGGAAGTGTTTCTCAAGAGTTGCGGAATTAAGCATAAGCTCACCTCTCTCTACGAAACACACGAGAATGGTCAGGTGGAGCGCTTTAACCGGGTTCTCTAAAATTTCGTTACTGACTCTCTCAAACAAGGTGGAAATTGGTTATGCGCGCTCAGAGAACGCTTATGGGTTTATCGCATTACTCCACATTCCACCACTGAGGTCAGTCCTTTCAAGTTGCTCAAAGGAAGAAATCCCGCCTCCAGTGTATGTCCTTGGTGGTTCAAGGAAAAGTGCAAGAGTTTGGCGAGTGAGAGAGAATGTGTACATGACACTGCTAGGAGGGTAGAAATCAAACAATACAGAACGAAGAAATGGTATGACAACAAATGGAGAACGAAGGTGCACAATTTCAGGGTAGGTGATTGGGTCAAAGTATTAAAACCTGGTTTTGTTAATAAGGGTGCCAGTAGATTTGGAAAAGCCATGCAAGTCAAAAAAGTTTTTAGCAACAGCGTAATTACTCAGGATGTTAAAGTTTGGAACATTAGGAGGATTGCTTAATGCCCTGACCATTTGTTTTCACAAAAGTGTGATCCTAGGAACTCGAGTTTTCAGGATGGAAACATGGATGGTGGACAAAACAATGAGTCTGCTGCTTCCAGAGTTAAATCTAACAATCGCTTTAGACGTGTTCCGAAATTGTTTAATGATTTTGTTTAATCGTCTTTCTTCCTCCCTTTGATTAGTTCTTTCTCTGATGAGGGGGATGTGTTGCATTTTCTCTATTACATTGTTCTCTGTATTTTATTATTGTGTATATATTCACCCTGTTCCTGTTCTTCCCCAGCATGCGCTCTGTATACTTTTGTTTAGGATTCCATATTCCTATGGAGTGTTTGTTACAGTAAATTCCACTGGTTGTCTTCAGTTGCATCTGGAGATCAACCTTGGTGGATGTATTAGCCGTGTTGCAATTAAACTACTTTTCCTGCACAATTTTGGATTCCTGAGACTTTGTAATAGTTGGGTTTAGAGGGAGGAGGGCTGGACTCATAGAGAGGGTGACCAGTGTTGGGTTTAGAGGGAGGAGGGCCGGACTCATAGAGAGGGTGACCAATGTTGGGTTTAGAGGGAGGAGGGCCGGACTCATAGAGAGGGTTGCTAATGTTGGGTTTAGAGGAAGGAGGGCCGGACTCATAGAGAAGGTGAGAGATGGTGGATTTAGAGGGAGGAGGGCCGGACTCATAGAGAGGGTGACCAATGTTGGGTTTAGAGGGAGGAGGGCCGGACTCATAGAGAGGGTGAGCGATGCTGGGTTTAGATGAAGGAGGGTTGGACTCATAGAGAGGGTGACCAGTGTTGGGTTTAGAGGGAGGAGGGCCGGACTCATAGAGAGGGTGACCAGTGTTGGGTTTAGAGGGAGGAGGGCCGGACTCATAGAGAGGGTGACCAATGTTGGGTTTAGAGGGAGGAGGGCCGGACTCATAGAGAGGGTTGCTAATGTTGGGTTTAGAGGAAGGAGGGCCGGACTCATAGAGAAGGTGACCAATGTTGGGTTTAGAGGGAGGAGGGCCAGACTCATAGAGAGGGTGAGAGATGGTGGATTTAGAGGGAGGAGGGCCGGACTGATGGAGTGGGTGACCAATGTTGGGTTTAGAGGGAGGAGGGCCGGACTCATAGAGAGGGTGAGCGATGCTGGGTTTAGATGAAGGAGGGTTGGACTCATAGAGAGGGTGGGCGATGCTGGGTTTAGATGAAGGAGGGTTGGACTCATATAGAGGGTGGGCGATGCTGGGTTTAGAGGGAGGAGGGCCGGGCTCATAGAGAGGGTAAGCGATTTTTGGTTTAGAAGGAGGAGGGCCGGACTCATAGAGAGGTTGACCAATGTTGGGTTTAAAGGGAGGAGGGCTGGACTCATAGAGAAGGTGACCAATGTTGGGTTTAGAGGGAGGAGGGCCGGACTCATAGAGAGGGTGACCAATGTTGGATTTAGAGGGAGGAGGGCCGGACTCATAGAGAGGGTGACCAATGTTGGGTTTAGAGGGAGGAGGGCCGGACTCCTAGAGAGGGTGACCGATGCTGGGTTTAGAGGCAGGAGGGTCGGACTCATAGAGAGGTTGACCAATGCTGGGTTCAGAGGGAGGAGGGCAAGACTCTTAGAGAGGGTGACCAATGGTGGGTTTAGAGGGAGGAGGGCCGGACTCATAGAGAGAGTGAGCGATGCTGGGTTTAGAAGGAGGGTTGGACTCGTAAAGAGGGTGAGCGATGCTGGATTTAGAGGGAGGAGGGTTGCATTTGGAGAGAGGGTGAGCGATGCTGAGTTTAGAGGGAGGAGGACCGAACTTCGTAGAGAGGGTGAGCGATGCTGGGTTTAGAGGGAGGAGGGCCGGACTCATAGAGAGGGTGAGCGATGCTGGGTTTAGAGGGAGGAGAGCCGGACTCATAGAGAAGGGGAGCGATGCTGGGTTTAGAGGGAGGAGGGCCGTATTTGTAGAGAGGGAGAGCGATGCCAGGTTTAGAGGGAGGAGGGCTGGACTCATAGAGAGGGTGAGCGATGCTGGATTTAGAGGGAGGAGGGCCGGACTCGTAGAGAGGGTGAGCGATGCTGGGTTTAGAGGGAGGAGGGCGGGACTCATAGAGAGGGTGAGCGATGTTGGGTTTAGATGAAGGAGAGTTGTACTCATATAGAGGGTGGGTGATGCTGGGTTTAGAGGGAGGAGGGCCGGGCTCATAGCGAGGGTAAGCGATTTTTGTTTTACAAGGAGGAGGGCCGGACTCATAGAGAGGTTGACCAATGTTGGGTTTAAAGGGAGGAGGGCTGGACTCATAGAGAGGGTGAGCGATGTTGGATTTAGAGGGAGGAGGGCTGGACTCATAGAGAGGGCGACCAATGTTGGGTTTAGAGGGAGGAGGGCCGGACTCATAGAGAGGGTGACCAATGTTGGATTTAGAGGGAGGAGGGCCGGACTCATAGAGAGCGTGACCAATGTTGGGTTTAGAGGGAGGAGGGCCGGACTCATAGAGAGGGTGACCGATGTTGGGTTTAGAGGGAGGAGGGTCGGACTCATAGAGAGGGTGACCAATGCTGGGTTTAGAGGGAGGAGAGCAAGACTCTTAGAGAGGGTGAGCAATGTTGGGTTTAGAGGGAGGAGGGCCGGACTCATAGAGAGAGTGAGCAATGCTGGGTTCAGAAGGAGGAGGGTTGGACTCGTAGAGAGGGTGAGCAATGCTGGATTTAGAGGGAGGAGGGTTGGATTTGGAGAGAGGGTGAGCGATGCTGAGTTTAGAGGGAGGAGGGCCGGACTTCGTAGAGAGGGTGAGCGATGCTGGGATTAGAGGGAGGAGGGCCAGACTCATAGAGAGGGTGAGCGATGCTGTGTTTAGAGGTAGGAGAGCCGGACTCATAGAGAAGGGGAGCGATGCTGGGTTTAGAGGGAGGAGGGCTGGATTTGTAGAGAGGGTGAGCGATGCCAGGTTTAGAGGGAGGAGGGCTGGACTCATAGAGAGGGTGAGCGATGCTGGATTTAGAGGGAGGAGGTCCGGACTCGTAGAGAGGGTGAGCGATGCTGGGTTTAGAGGGAGGAGGGCCGGAATCATAGAGAGGGTGAGCGATGCTGGGTTTAGATGAAGGAGGGTTGGACTCATAGAGAGGTTGAACGATGCTGGGTTTAGAGGGAGGAGGGCCGGATTCATAGAGAGGGTAAGCGATGCTGGGTTTAGAGGGAGGAGGGTTGGATTCATAGAGAGGGTGAGCGATGCTGGGTTTAGGGGGAGGAGGGTCGGATTCATAGAGAGGGTGAGCGATGCTGGTTTTAGAGGGAGGAGGGCCGGGTTTGGAGAGAGGGTGAGCGATGCTGGGTTTAGACGGAGGAGGGCCGGACTCATAGAGAGGGTGGGCGATGCTGGGTTTAGAGGGAGGAGGGCCGGATTTGGAGAGATGGTGAGCGATGCTGGGTTTAGAGGGAGGGGGGCCGGATTCGTAGAGAGGATAAGCAATGCTGTGTTTAGAGGGAGGAGGGCCGGACTCATAGAGAGGGTGAGGGATGCTTGGTTTAGATGAAGGAGGGTTGGACTCGTAGAGAGGGTGAGTGATGCTGGGTTTAGAGGGAGGAGGGCAGGACTCATAGAGAGGGTGAGCAATGCTGGGTTTAGAGGGAGGAGGACCAGATTTGGAGAGAAGGTGAGCAATGCTGGGTTTAGAGGGAGGAGGGCCGGACTCATAGAGAGGGTGGTGATGCTGGGTTTAGACGGAGGAGGGCTGGACTCATAGAGAGAGTGACCAATGTTGGGTTTAGAGGGAGGAGGGCCGGACTTATAGAGAGGGTGACCAATGCTGGGTTTAGAGAGAGGAGGGTTGGACTCGTAGAGAGGGTGAGCAATGCTGGATTTAGAGGGAGGAGGGCCGGATTTGGAGAAAGGGTGAGCAATGCTGGGTTTAGAGGGAGGGTGAGTGATGCTGGGTTTAGAGGGAGGAGGGCCGGACTGATAGAGAGGGTGAGCGATGCTTGGTTTAGAGGGAGGAGGGCCGGATTTGGAGAGAGGGTGAGCAATGTTGGGTTTGGAGGGAGGAGGGCTGGACTCATAGAGAGGGTGAGGGATGCTGGGTTTAGATGGAGGAGGGCCGTATTTGGAGAGAGGGTGAGCAATGCTGGGTTTAGAGGGAGGATGAGTGATGCTGGGTTTAGAGGGAGGAGGGCCGAACTCATAGAGAGGGTGAGCGATGCTGGGTTTAGAGGGAGGAGGGCCGGATTTGGAGAGAGGGTGAGCAATGCTGGGTTTAGAGGGAGGATGAGTGATGCTGGGTTTAGAGGGAGGAGGGCCGGACTCATAGAGAGGGTGGGCGATGCTGGGTTTAGATGAAGGAAGGGTGAAGTCAGTGGTGGCTGGCACGGTTCAGGGGTGACGGGGCGGGGGATGGGGTGAAGAAAAATATTCCCCCTAACTCTTCAGGGCAACCGTCTCTCCTCCGTCCTCTCTCCTCCACTTCTCTTTCTGACCAGTCCTGGAAGCAGGAAGCACACAGGCTCCCCTAAGCTAATCACGATGTTGCTGTCAGCAGCCTTATGACTGGTCTGAGCGTTGCAGCGCTCAGACAGGGAGTGGGAGCCTGTGCATGTTCTCCACCCGAGAACATGCTAAGTGCGCATGATGGGTTGGCCGGCCCAAGATAGTCCGCTAAACCGTCATGTGCAATGAGGGGCTTATTTACAAGGCCATTGCGCCGCGGTCTCTTTTCTTGTCGCGCTGCCAGCACAATGGGCGTTCCCATATTTAGCAGTGTTGCTGGAGTGAGCACAACTAGTGCCACATGTGTCAGAGAGAGGAGAGAAAGAGACAGGGAAAGGCGCTGCTGAAGTGGGAGGGAGGTTTGCTGGACTCAGACATGAGGGGTCCTGGACTCTGAGGGCCGGGGTTCGGTTTAGAGGGAGGGGTCATGGACTCTGAGGGCTGGGGTTCGGTTTAGAGGGGGGGGTCCTGGACTCTGAGGGCCGGGGTTCGGTTTAGAGGGTGGGGTCATGGACTCTGAGGGCTGGGGTTCGGTTTAGAGGGTGGGGTCCTGGACTCTGAGGGCCGGGGTTCGGTTTAGAGGGAGGGGTCCTGGACTCTGAGGGCCGGGGTTCGGTTTAGAGGGTGGGGTCATGGACTCTGAGGGCTGGGGTTTGGTTTAGAGGGAGGGGTCCTGGACTCTGAGGGCTGGGTTCGGTTTAGAGGGAGGGGTCCTGGACTCTGAGGGCCGGGTTCGGTTTAGAGGGAGGGGTCCTGGACTCTGAGGGCCGGGTTCGGTTTAGAGGGAGGGGTCCTGGACTCTGAGGGCCGGGGTTCGGTTTAGAGGGAGGGGTCCTGGACTCTGAGGGCCGGGGTTCGGTTTAGAGGGAGGGGTCCTGGACTCTGAGGGCTGGGGTTCGGTTTAGAGGGAGGGGTCCTGGACTCTGAGGGCCGGGGTTCGGTTTAGAGGGTGGGGTCATGGACTCTGAGGGCTGGGGTTCGGTTTAGAGGGAGGGGTCCTGGACTCTGAGGGCCGGGGTTCGGTTTAGAGGGAGGGGTCCTGGACTCTGAGGGCCGGGGTTCGGTTTAGAGGGAGGGGTCCTGGACTCTGAGGGTCGGGGTTCGGTTTAGAGGGAGGGGTCCTGGACTCTGAGGGCCGGGGTTCGGTTTAGAGGGTGGGGTCATGGACTCTGAGGGCTGGGGTTCGGTTTAGAGGGAGGGGTCCTGGACTCTGAGGGCCGGGGTTCGGTTTAGAGGGAGGGGTCCTGGACTCTGAGGGCCGGGGTTCGGTTTAGAGGGTGGGGTCATGGACTCTGAGGGCTGGGGTTCGGTTTAGAGGGAGGGGTCCTGGACTCTGTGGGCCGGGGTTCGGTTTAGAGGGAGGGGTCCTGGACTCTGAGGGTCGGGGTTCGGTTTAGAGGGAGGGGTCCTGGACTCTGAGGGCCGGGGTTCGGTTTAGAGGGTGGGGTCATGGACTCTGAGGCCCGGGTTCGGTTTAGAGGGAGGGGTCCTGGACTCTGAGGGCTGGGGTTCGGTTTAGAGGGAGGGGTCCTGGACTCTGAGGGCTGGGGTTCAGTTTAGAGGAGGGGGCCTGGACTCTGAGGGCCGGGGTTCGGTTTAGAGGGAGGGTCCTGGACTCTGAGGGCTGGGGTTCGGTTTAGAGGGAGGGTTCCTGGACTCTGAAGGCCGGGGTTCGGTTTAGAGGAGAGGTCCTGGACTCTGAGGGCCGGGGTTCGGTTTAGAGGAGAGGTCCTGGACTCTGAGGGCCGAGGTTCGGTTTAGAGGGAGGAGTCCTGGACTCTGAGGGCCGGGGTTTGGTTTAAAGGGAGAGGATGTGAACTCTGAGGGCCGGGGTTCGGTTTAGAGGGAGGGGTCCTGGACTCTGAGGGCCGGGGTTCGGTTTAGAGGGAGGGGTTCTGGACTCTGAGGGCTGGGGTTCGGTTGAGAGGGAGGGGTCCTGGACTCTGAGGGCCGGGGTTCGGTTTAGAGGGTGGGGTCATGGACTCTGAGGGCTGGGGTTCGGTTTAGAGGAAGGGGTCCTGGACTCTGAGGGCCGGGGTTCGGTTTAGAGGGAGGGGTCCTGGACTCTGAGGGCCGGGGTTCGGTTTAGAGGAGGGGTCCTGGACTCTGAGGGCTGGGGTTCGGTTTAGAGGGAGGGGTCCTGGACTCTGAAGGCCGGGAGAGGTTTAGAGGGAGAGGTCCTGGACTCTGAGGGTCGGGGTTCGGTTTAGAGGGAGGGGTCCTGGACTCTGAGGGCCGAGGTTCGGTTTAGAGGGAGGGATCCTGGACTCTGAGGGCCGGGGTTCGGTTTAGAGGAGGGGTCCTGGACTCTGAGGGCTGGGGTTCGGCTTAGAGGGAGGGGTCCTGGACTCTGAAGGCCGGGGTTCGGTTTAGAGGGAGAGGTCCTGGACTCTGAGGGTCGGGGTTCGGCTTAGAGGGAGGGGTCCTGGACTCTGAGGGCCGAGGTTCGGTTTAGAGGGAGGGATCCTGGACTCTGAGGGCCGGGGTTCGGTTTAGAGGGAGGGGTCCTGGACTCTGAGGGCTGGGGTTCGGTTTAGAGGGAGGGTTCCTGGACTCTGGAAGGCCGGGGTTCGGTTTAGAGGGAGAGGTCCTGGACTCTGAGGGCCGGGGTTCGGTTTAGAGGGAGAGGTCCTGGACTCTGAGGGCCGAGGTTCGGTTTAGAGGGAGGGTCCTGGACTCTGAGGGCCGGGGTTCGGTTTAAAGGGAGAGGATGTGAACTCTGAGGGCCGGGGTTCGGTTTAGAGGGAGGGGTCCTGGACTCTGAGGGCCGGGGTTCGGTTTAGAGGGTGGGGTCCTGGACTCTGAGGGCCGGGGTTCGGTTTAGAGGGTGGGGTCCTGGACTCTGAGGGCCGGGGTTCGGTTTAGAGGGAGGGGTCCTGGACTCTGAGGGCTGGGGTTCGGTTTAGAGGGAGGGGTCCTGGACTCTGAGGGCCGGGGTTCGGTTTACAGGGAGGGGTCCTGGACTCTGAGGGCCCGGGGTTCTGTTTAGAGGGAGGGGTCCTGGACTCTGAGGGCTGGGGTTCGGTTTAGAGGGAGGGGTCCTGGACTCTGAGGGCCGGGGTTCGGTTTAGAGGGAGGGGTCCTGGACTCTGAGGGCCGGGGTTCGGTTTAGAGGGAGGGGTCCTGGACTCTGAGGGCCGGGGTTCGGTTTAGAGGGAGGGGTCCTGGACTCTGAGGGCCGGGGTTCGGTTTAGAGGGTGGGGTGCTGGACTCTGAGGGCCGGGGTTCGGTTGAGAGGGAGGGGTCCTGGACTCTGCGGGTCGGGGTTCGGTTTAGAGGGAGGGGTCCTGGACTCTGAGGGCCGGGGTTCGGTTTAGAGGGTGGGGTCATGGACTCTGAGGGCTGGGGTTCGGTTTAGAGGAGGGGTCCTGGACTCTGAGGGCCGGGGTTCGGTTTAGAGGGAGGGGTCCTGGACTCTGAGGGCCGGGGTTCGGTTTAGAGGGAGGGGTCCTGGACTCTGAGGGCTGGGGTTCGGTTTAGAGGGAGGGGTCCTGGACTCTGAAGGCCGGGGAGAGGTTTAGAGGGAGAGGTCCTGGACTCTGAGGGTCGGGGTTCGGTTTAGAGGGAGGGGTCCTGGACTCTGAGGGCCGAGGTTCGGTTTAGAGGGAGGGATCCTGGACTCTGAGGGCCGGGGTTCGGTTTAGAGGGAGGGGTCCTGGACTCTGAGGGCTGGGGTTCGGTTTAGAGGGAGGGGTCCTGGACTCTGAAGGCCGGGGTTCGGTTTAGAGGGAGAGGTCCTGGACTCTGAGGGTCGGGGTTCGGTTTAGAGGGAGGGGTCCTGGACTCTGAGGGCCGAGGTTCGGTTTAGAGGGAGGGATCCTGGACTCTGAGGGCCGGGGTTCGGTTTAGAGGGAGGGGTCCTGGACTCTGAGGGCTGGGGTTCGGTTTAGAGGGAGGGTTCCTGGACTCTGAAGGCCGGGGTTCGGTTTAGAGGGAGAGGTCCTGGACTCTGAGGGCCGGGGTTCGGTTTAGAGGGAGAGGTCCTGGACTCTGAGGGCCGAGGTTCGGTTTAGAGGGAGGGGTCCTGGACTCTGAGGGCCGGGGTTCGGTTTAAAGGGAGAGGATGTGAACTCTGAGGGCCGGGGTTCGGTTTAGAGGGAGGGGTCCTGGACTCTGAGGGCCGGGGTTCGGTTTAGAGGGTGGGGTCCTGGACTCTGAGGGCCGGGGTTCGGTTTAGAGGGTGGGGTCCTGGACTCTGAGGGCCGGGGTTCGGTTTAGAGGAGGGGTCCTGGACTCTGAGGGCTGGGGGTTCGGTTTAGAGGGAGGGGTCCTGGACTCTGAGGGCCGGGGTTCGGTTTAGAGGAGGGGTCCTGGACTCTGAGGGCCGGGGTTCGGTTTAGAGGGAGGGGTCCTGGACTCTGAGGGCCGGGGTTCGGTTTAGAGGGAGGGGTCCTGGACTCTGAGGGCTGGGGTTCGGTTTAGAGGGAGGGGTCCTGGACTCTGAGGGCCGGGGTTCGGTTTAGAGGGAGGGGTCCTGGACTCTGAGGGCCGGGGTTCGGTTTAGAGGGAGGGGTCCTGGACTCTGAGGGCCGGGGTTCGGTTTAGAGGGAGGGGTCATGGACTCTGAGGGCTGGGGTTCGGTTTAGAGGGAGGGGTCCTGGACTCTGAAGGCCCGGGTTCGGTTTAGAGGGAGAGGTCCTGGACTCTGAGGGCCGGGGTTCGGTTTAGAGGGTGGGGTCCTGGACTCTGAGGGCCGGGGTTCGGTTTAGAGGGTGGGGTCCTGGACTCTGAGGGCTGGGGTTCGGTTTAGAGGGAGGGGTCCTGGACTCTGAGGGTCGGGGTTCGGTTTAGAGGGAGGGGTCCTGGACTCTGAGGGCCGGGGTTGGGTTTAGAGGGAGGGGTCCTGGACTCTGAGGGCCGGGGTTGGGTTTAGAGGGAGGGGTCCTGGACTCTGAGGGCTGGGGTTCGGTTTAGAGGGAGGGGTCCTGGACTCTGAGGGTCGGGGTTCGGTTTAGAGGAGGGGTCCTGGACTCTGAGGGCCGGGGTTGGGTTTAGAGGGAGGGGTCCTGGACTCTGAGGGCCGGGGTTGGGTTTAAAGTGAGGGGTTCTGGACTCTGAGGGCTGGGGTTCGGTTTAGAGGGAGGGGTTCTGGACTCTGTGGGGGTGGGGGTCTGGACTCTGAGGAAGGGGTGCTGGAATTAGCGGGAGGGAGCTGGACTCTGAGGGCCGGGGTTGGAGGGGAGCTGGACAGGTTCTGGACTCTGAGGGAGTGGTGCTGATGGACAGCTCCCGGCTGGGCACAGCTAGAGACAGCTGGCACAGGTGACAGGGCACGAATAGAGAGCGCTGGGACATGTAGAAGTGGCCACAGGAGGCGGCTGCGGGCACAGAGAGGGACAGGTGATACAGTCAAAGACAACTGGGTAGGATAGGGCGGGAACAGGATGAGGCAACTGTCACAAATAGAGACCACGGGTACAAGCAGTGACTGTGGGCACGAGAAGAGTCAGAGAAAGAGCCCATCCTCAAGAGAGACGTGTCTGCTCTGAGTCAGAGGCTGAGAGGGGAGAGGGAGGCAAGGAGAGAGAGGGGGGGCGAGGGAGAGGGGGGGCAGGGAGGGTGCAGGAGAAAACGAGAGAGAGAGGGAGAGGTAGAGAAAGAGAAAGAAAGGGAGAGAGAAAAAAGAAAGAGACAGGAAGAGGAATGTTGTAATATTATTTGGAGTCTTCTTTACTTAACAAGGAAGAAAGAGAGAGAGAGAGAAAGAAAGAGAGGGGGCGAGAGAGAGAGGAAGAATGAGAGAGGGCGGAAGAAAGAGAGAGGGGGAGAGAGGAAGAAAAAGGGAGAGGGGGAGAAAGAGAGAGAGGAGTGAGGAGTGAGAGATGGGAGAGAGAGAGGAGGGAGAGAGAGGAAGATAGAGAGAGGGCGGAAGAAAGAGAGGGGGAGGGAGGAAGAAAGAGGGAGAGGGGAAGTAAGAGCGAGAGAGAGGGGAGAGAGAAAGAGAGGAGGGAGAGAGAGAGAGAGGAGGGAGACAGGGTGAAAGAGAGGAGGGAAGAGAGAGCGAGAGGGAGGAGGTAGAGAGATAGGGAGAAAGAGGGAAAGCGGTGGTTGTCAATGACACGCTCTAGGCTTACAGACAGGCTACAGAAGAGAGAGACAGTCGGAGAGAGCCCACAGTCCACGAGGGAGCAGAAGGGCAGGTGAGAGGGGCACAAGAAGGGAAGAGGCGAGAGGGAGGACAGCGTTTGGGTGAGAAAAGTAAATGAAAGAGAGAGAGAGACTCTCGAGGCAGCCAGGCTGGGAAGGAGACAGCTGGAGAGAGACGTCCACAGGCAGAGAGACGGGGGAGCAGAATCAAGGAGACTCCCAGGGAAAAGGCAAACTTTAAGGATAGAGGTCAAGGGAGGCAGAGACTCCTGCCCAGAGGTAGGGAGGACAAGATGGAGAGACAGAGAAGTCGTGGGCAGAGAGGAAGAGGAAGAGAGGGAGAGAGGGGTGATGTTTGCCGGGTCGGAGAGGTGAAATAGTGAACTCAGAGGTAGAGAGGGAGGTGTGCTGCACTGAGAGCGAGTAGGGGAGGGAGCACTGAACTGGAAGAGGGGAGAGTTCTGGACCCGGAGGGGAGGGGAGGGATGCTGTTGTGGTGAGGGGGAGAAGCGCTGCATGCGTGAGTCAGAGAGGGAAGAAGAGAAGAGAGAGAGAGTGAGAGAGAGAGGGACAGAGGGGAGAGAGTGAGGGATGCGGCGCCCTAAGCGAGGGCGCGGGATTTAGAGGGACGAGGGCTGGACTCTGAGGGAGGGGCTGGGTTTACAGGGGGGATACTAGACTCTGAGCGAGGGGCTGGATTTAGAGGGGGGCTAAGGAAGGGGCTGTTTTTAGCTGGGGCGTCCTGGACTCCCAAGAGAGTGGACTAGATTTAGAGGAGGGGCTGGATTTAGAGGGGGCTGAATTTAGAGGGGGTGGATTTAAAGGGGCTGGATTTTGAGGACGGATACGTGGATATTGAGGAAAGGGTTGGATTTAGAGAGGGGCTGGATTTAGAGGGAGGGGTTGGATTTAGAGGAAGGGGCTGGACTCTGAGGGAGGGGCTTGTTTTAGAGGGAGGGGCTGGATTTAGAGGGAGGGGTACTGGACTCTGATAGAGGGGTGCTGATGGACAGCTCCCGGCTCATGTCTCTGCTTTACTCAGGCTACAAGTTACTCAGATGCCGCTGAACAACCAGGTACAGGACTTAATCTAAGACCCCTGCACCTCACGGGCGGGGGAGACCCGTAGAATCTAATGCCTGATCCCTGCACCTCCCTGGAGGGAGACATCGTAGAGTCTGAGACCCCCGCACCGCACTGAGAAGAGACCGGAGAAATCTAAGCCGTGACTTCCGCATCTGACTTAGAGGAGACCCCGGAGAATCGAAGCTGTAACCTGTGCATCCCCCTGGACAGGGCCACCAGTCACCCACCGGTGCCAGCCTCGCCTGTGCCACCGCCCACTCACCAGCATCCACTCCCGTCTTCGTCCTTCTGCACCCTCGTGGACCCGCACTCCTCCGCCTCCGGAAGCCTCCCCCTGTCTGCATCTGCCTGTGCCAGTCTTCAGCACCTGTGCCAACCTTACCCTTCTGAGCCAGACTCACTCAGCCTGTGCCAAGCGCCCTCAGCCTATGCCAGTCTCTGTTAAACTGAAGCCACGTGGACACGCCCCCCCCCCGTCCCCCGGAAGCCTCCCCGCCTGCATCTGCCTGTGCCAGACTTCAGCACCTGTGCCAACTTTCCTCTCCTGAGCTACACTCGCTCAGCCTGTGCCAAGCGAAGCGCCCTCAGCCTATGCTAGTGTCTATTCACCTGCAACCAGGTGCACCCGCACTCCCCCACCTCTGGAAGCCTCTCCCTGTCTGCATCTGCCTGTGCCAGCCTTCACCCACTGTGCCAACCTTCCCCTCCTCAGCCAGACTCGCTCAGCCCGTGCCAAGCTTCCTCAGCCTATGCCATTATCTATTCTCCTGCAACCAGGTGCACCCGCACTCCCCCACCTCTGGAAGCCTCTCCCTGTCTGCATCTGCCTGTGCCAGCCTTCACCCACTGTGCCAACCTTCCCCTCCTCAGCCAGACTCGCTCAGCCCGTGCCAAGCTTCCTCAGCCTATGCCATTATCTATTCTCCTGCAACCAGGTGCACCCGCACTCTCCCACATCTGGAAACCTTCCCTCAGCTGCATCCGCCTGTTCCAGTCCTCACCCATTTTGCCAGACTTCATCTGTCTGTGACAGCCTCGCTTGAGCAATCCTTCACTCGCCACCATCAACGTGGGTCGTCCTATGCCAGTGTTCGTCCTCCTGCACCCAAGAGCCTGGGCCCCCTCCCCCGCTTGTGCCAGACTTCCTCAGGCTGTGCCAGCCTCTGTTCTCCTACGCCCACGTGGACCAGCGCTACTCCACTTGACAGCCTTCCTCCAACCGCACTTGCCTTTGCAGACTTCATCCACCGGTGCCAACGTTCCCCCGCCTGTGCCAGCCTCACTCACCTGCATCCGCGTGCGGTGGCTTTCCTTCACCTGTGCCCGCCTTTGTACACCTCTTCCACCCGTCATCCGCCTGCCTGTGCCAACTTTTAACCACCTGTGCCAGCTTTCATCTACCAGTCCCAGCCGTCCTCCTCCAGCTACACGCACTGGTGCCACCCTTCCTCCATCGTCAATCCCCTCTGCCAGTCTCGCTACACATGTGCCAGCTTGCTCCACCTGTGCCAGGCCACCGCTCCTGAAGGGGGCGCCTGCCGGACCCAGCGCCCGCCGCCCCCAAGGTGGCCATGTGGGAAGCCTCTGCCAGCCCAGAGCTGGGCAACGAGTCCTTCCCGCTCAACGAGTCGTACCCGGGCAGATCGCACTCGAAGGGCAACAGCACGGACCCTCGCAGCCCCCCCAGGCTGGTGGACGCCTGGCTCGTGCCCCTCTTCTTTGCCATGTTGATGGTGGTCGGGCTAGCGGGCAACTCCCTGGTGATCTACGTCATCTCCAAGCACAAACAGATGAGGACCGTCACCAACTTTTATATAGGTAAGGGGTCTGGGAGGCCTCGGGGTGGAGGGGGTGGGGGTGACGGGGGCAGGGAATGGAGGTCTATGGAAATTAAGGGAAGAGCCAACACGGGGGAGAGTGTATACAAGGGAGAGAAGTGCGGACAAGGAAGGGAGAGCGCTGACAAGGAAGGGAGAGTGCGGACAAGGAAGGGAGAGCGCTGACAAGGAAGGAAGGTGCTGACAAGGAAGGGAGAGTGCGGACAAGGAAGGGAGAGCCCTGACAAGGAAGGGAGAGTGCCGACAAGGAAGGGAGAGCTCTGACAAGGAAGGAAGGTGCTGACAAGGAAGGGAGAGCGCCGACAAGGAAGGGAGAGCCCTGACAAGGAAGGGAGAGCGCCGACAAGGAAGGGAGAGCCCTGACAAGGAAGGGAGAGCCCTGACAAGGAAGGGAGAGTGCCGACAAGGAAGGAAGGTGCAGGCAAGAAAGGGAGAGTGCCGACAAGGAAGGGAGAGCCCCTGCCAAGGAAGGGAGAGCCCTGACAAGGAAGGGAGAGTGCCGACAAGGAAGGGACAGCCCTGACAAGGAAGGGAAAGTGCCGACAAGGAAGGAAGGTGCTGACAAGGAAGGAAGGTGCTGACAAGGAAGGGAGAGCGCCGACAAGGAAGGAAGGTGCAGGCAAGGAAGGGAGAGTGCCGACAAGGAAGGGAGAGCCCCTGCCAAGGAAGGGAGAGTGCTGACAAGGAAGGGAGAGCGCTGACAAGGAAGGAAGGTGCTGACAAGGAAGGGAGAGCGCCGACAAGGAAGGAAGGTGCAGGCAAGGAAGGGAGAGTGCCGGCAAGGAAGGGAGAGCCCCTGCCAAGGAAGGGAGAGTGCTGACAAGGAAGGGAGAGCGCTGACAAGGAAGGAAGGTGCTGACAAGGAAGGGAGAGTGCGGACAAGGAAGGGAGAGCCCTGACAAGGAAGGGAGAGTGCCGACAAGGAAGGGAGAGCACTGACAAGGAAGGAAGGTGCTGACAAGGAAGGGAGAGCGCCGACAAGGAAGGGAGAGCCCTGACAAGGAAGGGAGAGCGCCGACAAGGAAGGGAGAGCCCTGACAAGGAAGGGAGAGTGCCGACAAGGAAGGAAGGTGCAGGCAAGAAAGGGAGAGTGCCGACAAGGAAGGGAGAGCCCCTGCCAAGGAAGGGAGAGCCCTGACAAGGAAGGGAGAGTGCCGACAAGGAAGGGACAACCCTGACAAGGAAGGGAAAGTGCCGACAAGGAAGGAAGGTGCTGACAAGGAAGGAAGGTGCTGACAAGGAAGGGAGAGCGCCGACAAGGAAGGAAGAGTGCCAACAAGGAAGGAAGGTGCTGACAAGGAAGGGAGAGTGCCGACAAGGAAGGGAGAGTGCTGAGAAGGAAGGGAGGTGCTGACAAGGAAGGGAGAGCCCTGACAAGGAAGGGAGAGTGCCGACAATGAAGGGACAGCCCTGACAAGGAAGGGAGCGTGCCGACAAGGAAGGGAGAGCCCTGACAAGGAAGGGAGAGTGCCGACAAGGAAGGGAGAGCGCTGACAAGGAAGGGAGAGTGCCGACAAGGAAGGGAGAGCGCTGACAAGGAAGGAAGGTGCTGACAAGGAAGGGAGAGCCCTGCCAAGGAAGGGAGAGTGCTGACAAGGAAGGGAGAGTGCCGACAAGGAAGGGAGAGCCCTGCCAAGGAAGGGAGAGTGCCGACAAGGAAGGGAGAGCCCTGACAAGGAAGGAAGTTGCTGACAAGGAAGGGAGAGTGCTGACAAGGAAGGGAGAGCGCCGGCAAGGAAGGGAGAGCCCTGACAAGGAAGGGAGAGCGCCTACAAGGAAGGGAGAGCCCTGACAAGGAAGGGAGAGTGCCGACAAGGAAGGAAGGTGCAGGCAAGGAAGGGAGAGTACCGACAAGGAAGGGAGAGCCCCTGCCAAGGAAGGGAGAGCCCTGACAAGGAAGGGAGAGTGCCAACAAGGAAGGGAGAGCCCTGACAAGGAAGGGAGAGTGCCGACAAGGAAGGAAGGTGCTGACAAGGAAGGAAGGTGCTGACAAGGAAGGGAGAGCGCTGACCAGGAAGGGAGAGTGCCGACAAGGAAGGAAGGTGCTGACAAGGAAGGGAGAGTGCCGACAAGGAAGGGAGAGTGCCGACAAGGAAGGGAGAGCGCTGACAAGGAAGGGAGGTGCTGACAAGGAAGGGAGAGCCCTGACAAGGAAGGGAGAGTGCGAACAAGGAAGGGACAGCCCTGACAAGGAAGGGAGAGTGCCGACAAGGAAGGGAGAGCCCTGACAAGGAAGGGAGAGTGCCGACAAGGAAGGAAGGTGCAGGTAAGGAAGAGAGAGCCCTGACAAGGAAGGGAGAGCGCCGACAAGGAAGGGAGAGCCCTGACAAGGAAGGGAAAGCGCCGACAAGGAAGGGAGAGCCCCTGCCAAGGAAGGGAGAGCCCTGACAAGGAAGGAAGGTGCTGACAAGGAAGGGAGAGTGCTGACAAGGAAGGAAGGTGCTGACAAGGAAGGAAGGTGCTGACAAGGAAGGGGGAGCGCCGACAAGGAAGGAAGGTGCTGGCAAGGAAGGGAGAGTGCTGACAATGAAGGGAGAGCCCTGCCAAGGAAGGGAGAGTGCCGACAAGGAAGGGAGAGCCCTGACAAGGAAGGGAGAGCGCCGACAAGGAAGGAAGGTGCAGGCAAGGAAGGGAGAGTGCCGACAAGGAAGGGAGAGCCCTGACAAGGAAGGGAGAGTGCCGACAAGGAAGGGAGAGCCCTGACAAGGAAGGGAGAGCACCGACAAGGAAGGAAGGTGCAGGCAAGGAAGGGATAGTGCCGACAAGGAAGGGAGAGCGCTGACAAGGAAGGGAGAGTGCCAACAAGGAAGGAAGGTGCAGGCAAGGAAGGGAGAGTGCCGACAAGCAAGGGAGAGCGCTGACAAGGAAGGGAGAGTGCCGACAAGGAAGGGAGAGCCCTGACAAGGAAGGGAGAGTGCCGACAAGGAAGGGAGAGCGCCGGCAAGGAAGGGAGAGCCCTGACAAGGAAGGGAGAGCGCCGACAAGGAAGGAAGGTGCAGGCAAGGAAGGGAGAGTGCCGACAAGGAAGGGAGAGTGCAGACAAGGAGGAGAGAGTGCCGACAAGGAAGGGAGAGCGCTGACAAGCAAGCGAGAGTGCCGACAAGGAAGGGAGAGCCCTGACAAGGCAGGCAGAGCCCTGACAAGGAAGGGAGAGCGCCAACAAGGAAGGAAGGTGCTGACAAGGAAGGAAGGTGCTGACAAGGAAGGGAGAGTGCCGACAAGGAAGGGAGAGTGCCGACAAGGAAGGAAGGTGCTGACAAGAAAGGGAGAGTGCTGACAAGGAAGGGAGAGTGCCGACAAGGAAGGAAGGTGCTAACAAGGAAGGGAGAGTGCCGCCATTGAAGGGAGAGCCCTGACAAGGAAGGGAGAGTGCTGACAAGGAAGGGAGAGTGCCGACAAGGAAGGGAGAGTGCCGACAAGGAAGGGAGAGCCCTGACAAGGAAGGGAGAGTGCCGACAAGTAAGGAAGGTGCAGGCAAGGAAGGGAGAGTGCCGACAAGGAAGGGAGAGTGCCGACAAGGAAGGGAGAGTGCCGACAAGGAAGGGAGAGCCCTGACAAGGAAGGGAGAGCGCCGACAAGGAAGGGAGAGCCCTGACAAGGAAGGAAGTTGCAGGCAAGGAAGGGAGAGTGTCGACAAGGAAGGGAGAGTGCCACCAAGGAAGAGAGAGTGCAGACAAGGAAGGTGCAGGCAAGGAAGGGAGAGTTAGACAAAGAAGGGAGAGTGCTGACAAAGAAGAGAGAGTGCCGACAAGGAAGGGAGAGTGCTGACAAAGAAGGGAGAGTGCTGACAAGGAAGGGAGAGTGTCGACAAGGAAGGGAGGGTACATATAAGGAAGTTTAGCCCTGACAAGGAAGGGAGAGTGCTGAAAGGAAGGGAGAGTGTTAACAAGGAAGGGAGAGTGCTGCCAAGGAAGGTGCAGGCAAGGAAGGGAGAGTGCTGACAAAGAAGGTAGAGTGCTGACAAAGAAAAGAGAGCGCCAACAAGGAAGGGAGAGTGCCGACAAGGAAAGGAGAGTGCCGACAAGGAAGAGAGGATGCAGAAAAGGAAAACCCGTTGCAGACAAGGCAGGAAGGTGGAGGCAAGTAAGGGAAATGCAGGAAGGGAGGGGAGGGTGCAGGCAAAGAAGAGAGCCAGCAGCAAGGGAAGACGGTTCAGGCAAGGAAGGGGATCTGGATTGGCAATGATAGATAGTACCACAGGCAGTACAGGGGAGCTGGGCTGGCAGTGATAGGAGGGACCACAGGCAGTACAGGGGAGCTGGGCTGCAGTGATAGGACCACAGGCAGTACAGGGGGAGCTGGGCTGACAGTGATAGGACCACAGGCAGTACAGGGGGAGCTGGGCTGGCAGTGAAAGGATCACAGGCAGTACAGGGGAGCTGGGCTGGCAGTGATAGGACCACAGGCAGTACAGGGGAGCTGGACTGCAGTGATAGGACCACAGGCAGTACAGGGGAGCTGGACTGCAGTGATAGGACCACAGGCAGTACAGGGGAGCTGGACTGCAGTGATAGGACCACAGGCAGTACAGGGGAGCTGGGCTGGCAGTGATAGGAGGGACCACAGGCAGTACAGGGGAGCTGGACTGCAGTGATAGGACCACAGGCAGTACAGGGGGAGCTGGGCTGACAGTGATAGGACCACAGGCAGTACAGGGGAGCTGGGCTGGCAGTGATAGGAGGGACCACAGGCAGTACAGGGGAGCTGGACTGCAGTGATAGGACCACAGGCATTACAGGGGAGCTGGACTGCAGTGATAGGACCACAGGCAGTACAGGGGGAGCTGGGCTGACAGTGATAGGACCACAGGCAGTACAGGGGAGCTGGGCTGGCAGTGATAGGAGGGACCACAGGCAGTACAGGGGAGCTGGGCTGACAGTGATAGGACCACAGGCAGTACAGGGGAGCTGGACTGCAGTGATAGGACCACAGGCAGTACAGGGGGAGCTGGGCTGACAGTGATAGGACCACAGGCAGTACAGGGGGAGCTGGGCTGGCAGTGAAAGGATCACAGGCAGTACAGGGGAGCTGGGCTGGCAGTGAAAGGACCACAGGCAGTACAGGGGAGCTGGGCTGGCAGTGAAAGGAGGGACCACAGGCAGCACAGGGGAGCTGGACTGGTAGTGATAGGACCACAGGCAGTACAGGGGGAGCTGGACTGGTAGTGATAGGACCACAGGCATGACAGGGGAGCTGGGCGGGCAGTGATAGGACCACAGGCAGTACAGGGGAGCTGGGCTGGCAGTGATAGGAGGGACCACAGGCAGTACAGGGGAGCTGGGCTGGCAGTGATGGGACCACAGGCGGTACAGGGGAGCTGGACTGGTAGTGATAGGACCACAGGAAGTACAAGGGAGCTGGGCTGGCAGTGATGGGACCACAGGCAGTACAGGGGAGCTGGACTGGTAGTGATAGGACCACAGGCAGTACAGGGGGAGCTGGACTGGTAGTGATAGGACCACAGGCAGTACAGGGGAGCTGGGCTGGCAGTGATAGGACCACAGGCAGTACAGGGGAGCTGGGCTGGCAGTGATAGGAGGGACCACAGGCAGTACAGGGGAGCTGGGCTGGCAGTGATGGGACCACACGCAGTACAGGGGAGCTGGACCACCGGCAGTGTTAAGACCACAGGCAGTACATGGGAGCTGGACTGGCAGTGATAGGAGGGATCACAGGCAGTACAGGGGAGCTGGGCTGGCAGTGAAAGGAGGGACCAAAGGCAGTACAGGGGGAGCTGGGCTGGCATCGATAGGACCACAGGCAGTACAGGGGAGCTGGACTGGCAGTGATAGGACCACAGGCAGTACAGGGGAGCTGGACTGGCAGTGATAGGACCACAGGCAGTACAGGGGAGCTGGACTGGCAGTGATAGGACCACAGGCAGTACAGGGGGAGCTGGACTGGCAGTGAAAGGACCACAGGCAGTACAGGGGGAGCTGGGCTGGCAGTGAAAGGAGGGACCACAGGCAGTACATGGGATCTGAGCTGGCAGTGATAGGAGGGACCACAGGCAGTACAGGGGGAGCTGGACTGGCATCGGTAGGACCACAGGCAGTAGAGGGGGACCTGGGCTGGCAGCGATAGGACCACAGGCAGTAGAGGGGGAGCTGGGCTGGCAGTGATAGGAGGGACCACAGGCAGTACAGGGGGAGCTGGACTGGTAGTGATAGGACCACAGGCAGTACATGGGGAGCTGGACTGGTAGTGATAGGACCACAGGCAGTACAGGGGAGCTGGACTGGCAGTGAAAGGAGGGATCACAGGCAGTACAGGGGAGCTGGGCTGGCAGTGAAAGGAGGGACCACAGGCAGTACATGGGAGCTGGACTGGCAGTGATAGGAGGGATCACAGGCAGTACAGGGGAGCTGGGCTGGCAGTGAAAGGAGGGACCAAAGGCAGTACAGGGGGAGCTGGACTGGCATCGATAGGACCACAGGCAGTACAGGGGAGCTGGACTGGCAGTGATAGGACCACAGGCAGTACAGGGAGCTGGACTGGCAGTGATAGGACCACAGGCAGTACAGGGGAGCTGGACTGGCAGTGATAGGACCACAGGCAGTACAGGGGAGCTGGACCGGCAGTGAAAGGACCACAGGCAGTACAGGGGGAGCTGGGCTGGCAGTGAAAGGAGGGACCACAGGCAGTACATGGGATCTGAGCTGGCAGTGATAGGAGGGACCACAGGCAGTACAGGGGGAGCTGGACTGGCATCGATAGGACCACAGGCAGTAGAGGGGGACCTGGGCTGGCAGCGATAGGACCACAGGCAGTAGAGGGGGAGCTGGGCTGGCAGTGATAGGAGGGACCACAGGCAGTACAGGGGGAGCTGGACTGGTAGTGATAGGACCACAGGAAGTACAGGGGAGCTGGACTGGTAGTGATAGGACCACAGGCAGTACATGGGGAGCTGGACTGGTAGTGATAGGACCACAGGCAGTACAGGGGAGCTGGACTGGTAGTGATAGGACCACAGGCAGTACAGGGGGAGCTGGACTGGCAGTGATAGGAGGGACCACAGGCAGTACAGGGGAGCTGGGCAGGCAGTGATAGGACCACAGGCAGTACAGGGGGATCTGGGCTGGCAGTGATAGGAAGGACCACAGGCAGTACATGGGCTCCCTTCTTGTCTTGCTTCAGCCTTGTACTTGTCTCTGCCTGTTCTTGTCTCTGCCTGTTCGTTTCTGTCTGATTTGCCAGTTTAAAGTGGTATTAGTCCTTCATTATCATTGGGGGTGGGTATGTTTTTAAAACATTTAGCCCCTTTCCTTGCCCTCTCTTCACCTTCTGACCCCTTCTGGTCCATATCAACAAAACCATCATCTGCATGAGGCAGCTAAGCTATCAGTTATTTAGGTGAGCTGGAGAGGTCCAGGGATGCTTGTGTTCAGGGGCCAGTCATTGCTCATCCAGGTACTGACCAGTGAACACAAAAGGGGCCCCCTGCTGCTAATTCACTACCATCCGCGAGGGCGCCAAACTTCTTTCCGCCCACGCCCAGGGCGCCATCTTAGCAAAGGCGGGCCCTGCCTGTTTGTATACTTCCGTGCTGAGCACTGAGGGCAGCATCGTTGAGGGAAGCGGGACTGCAGGCAGGAGAGACATCAGTGAGTGCAGGCAGGTGCTACCTCAGTGAGTGCAGGCAGCGACAACCTCAGCTAGTGCAAGCAGTGACGACCTCATGGAGTGCAGGCAGAGGAGATCTCCATGAATGCAGGCAGGTGCTACCTTAGTGTTTGCAGGCAGGTGAGACCTCAGTGAGTGCAGGCAGTGACGACCACATTGAGTGCAGTCAGGGGAGATCTCCTTGAATGCAGGCAGGTGCTACCTCAGTGAGTGCAGTCAGGGGAGACCGTATTTAGTGCAAGCAGGGTAATCTCATTGCGGGCAGACACTTGAGACCTCAGTAACTGCTGGCAGAGGAGGCCTCATTGAGTTCAGGCAGATGTGACCTCACTGAGTGCTGTCAGGGCAGGCTTCATTGAGTGAAGCCAGCGGGAACCTCTCTGAGAGCAGGCAAGGGAGATGCCATTGAGTGCAGACAAGGGACATGTCATTAAGTACGGGCACGAGGGACCCATTGAGTGCGGGCACGAGGGGCCTCATGGTGTGCAATTAAAGGGGACCTCATTTAGTGCAGGTAAAACAGCATTGAGTGCAGGCAGGGAAGACGTCAATAAGTGCAGGCAGAGAAGACGTCATTGCATGCAGGCAGTGAAGATGTCATTGAGTGCAGGAAGGGGAGACCTCAGTAAGTACCAGCTGTGGAGATCGCATTGAGTGCAGGCAGGTGAGACCCAGTGAGTGTGGGTAGGGGAGACCTCAGTGAGTGCGAGTAGTGAGGACCTCAGTGATTGCAGGCAGGGGAGACCTTATTGAGTGTGCGCAAGGGAGACTTCTTTGAGTTCAGGCACAAGAGACCTCATTGAGTGCCGGCACAAGAGACCTCGTTGAGTGCAGACACAAGAGACCTCATTGAGTGCCGGCACAAGAGACCTCGTTGAGTGCAGACACAAGAGACCTCATTGAGTGCCGGCACAAGAGACCTCGTTGAGTGCAGACACAAGAGACCTCATTGAGTGCCGGCACAAGAGACCTCGTTGAGTGCAGACACAAGAGACCTTATTGAGTGCCGGCACAAGAGACCTTGTTGAGTGCTGGCAGGGTAGACCTTGTTGAGTGCAGGCACAAGAGACCTCGTTGAGTGCCGGCACAAGAGACCTTGTTGAGTGCTGGCAGGGTAGACCTTGTTGAGTGCAGGCACAAGAGACCTCGTTGAGTGCTGGCAGGGTAGACCTTGTTGAGTGCAGGCACAAGAGACCTCTTTGAGTGCAGGCACAAGAGACCTCGTTGAGTGCCAGCACAAGAGACCTCTTTGAGTGCAGGCACAAGAGACCTCATTGAGTGCCGGCACAAGAGACCATGTTGAGTGCCGGCACAAGAGACCTTGTTGAGTGCAGACACAAGAGACCTCTTTGAGTGCAGGCACAAGAGATCTCGTTGAGTGCTGGCAGGGTAGACCTTGTTGAGTGCAGGCACAAGAGACCTCTTTGAGTGCAGGCACAAGAGACCTCGTTGAGTGCCAGCACAAGAGACCTCATTGAGTGACAGCAGGGAAGAACTCTTGAGCGCCGGCTGGGTGGACCTGATTACATGTGGACAGGAGAGACCTCATGGAGTGTGGGCAGGGGAGATCTCATTGAGTTCAAGTAGGGTAGACCACACTGAGTGATGGCACTGGGGACCACAACTAACGAGGACAGGGGAGATCTCAATGAGTGTAGGCAGGGATGACATCATTGAGTGCCAAAAGAGGAGACCTCAATGAGTGCAGGCAGGTGAGAACGCATTCTCTGTAGGTGAAGCTACTCTTCCCTACCTCTGTAGGTGAAGCCCTCTTTCCTGTCTCTGTAGGTGAAGCCCCTCTTCCCTGTCTCTGTAGGTGAAGCCCCACTTCTCTGCCTCTGTAGGTGAAGCCCCTCTCCCCAGTCTCTGTAGGTGAAGCCCTCTTCCCTGTCTCTGTAGGTGAAGCCCCTCTTCCCAGTCTCTGTAGGTGAAGCCCCTCTTCCCTGTCTCTGTAGGTGAAGCCCCTCTTCCCTGTCTCTGTAGGTGAAGCCCCTCTTCCCTGTCTCTGTAGGTGAAGCCCCTCTTTCCTGTCTCTGTAGGTGAAGCCCCTCTTCCCTGCCTCTGTAGGTGAAGCCCCTCTTCCCTGTCTCTGTAGGTGAAGCCCCACTTCCCTGTCTCTGTAGGTGAAGCCCCTCTTCCCAGTCTCTGTAGGTGAAGCCCCACTTCCCTGTCTCTGTAGGTGAAGCCCCACTTCCCTGTCTCTGTAGGTGAAGCCCCACTTCCCTGTCTCTGTAGGTGAAGCCCCTCTTCCCAGTCTCTGTAGGTGAAGCCCCACATCCCTGTCTCTGTAGGTGAAGCCCCACTTCCCTGTCTCTGTAGGTGAAGCCCCACTTCCCTGTCTCTGTAGGTGAAGCCCCTCTTCCCAGTCTCTGTAGGTGAAGCCCCACTTCCCTGTCTCTGTAGGTGAAGCCCCACTTCCCTGTCTCTGTAGGTGAAGCTACTCTTCCCTGCCTCTGTAGGTGAAGACCCTCTTCCCAGTCTCTGTAGGTGAAGCCCCTCTTCCCTGTCTCTGTAGGTGAAGCTACTCTTTCCTGTCTCTGTAGGTGAAGCCCCTCTTCCCTGTCTCTGTAGGTGAAGCCCCTCTTTCCTGTCTCTGTAGGTGAAGCCCCTCTTCCCTGCCTCTGTAGGTGAAGCCCCTCTTCCCTGTCTCTGTAGGTGAAGCCCCTCTTTCCAGTCTCTGTAGGTGAAGCCCCTCTTCCCAGTCTCTGTAGGTGAAGCCCCTCTTCCCTGTCTCTGTAGGTGAAGCTACTCTTCTCTGCCTCTGTAGTTGAAGCCCCTCTTCCCTGCCTCTGTAGGTGAAGCCCCTCTTCCCTGCCTCTGTAGGTGAAGCCCCTCTTCCCAGTCTCTGTAGGTGAAGCTACTCTTCCCTGCCTCTGTAGGTGAAGCCCCTCTTCCCTTCCTCTGTAGGTGAAGACCCTCTTCCCTGCCTCTGTAGGTGAAGCCCCTCTTCCCTGTCTCTGTAGGTGAAGCCCCTCTTCCCTGCCTCTGTAGGTGAAGCTACTCTTCTCTGCCTCTGTAGGTGAAGCCCCTCTTCCCTGCCTCTGTAGGTGAAGCCCCTCTTCCCTGCCTCTGTAGGTGAAGCCCCTCTTCCCTGCCTCTGTAGGTGAAGCCCCTCTTTCCTGTCTCTGTAGGTGAAGCCCCTCTTCCCTGCCTCTGTAGGTGAAGCTACTCTTTCCTGCCTCTGTAGGTGAAGCCCCTCTTCCCTGTCTCTGTAGGTGAAGCCCCTCTTCCCTGCCTCTGTAGGTGAAGCCCCTCTTCCCAGTCTCTGTAGGTGAAGCCCCTCTTCCCTGCCTCTGAAGGTGAAGCCCCTCTTCCCAGTCTCTGTAGGTGAAGCCCCTCTTCCCTGCCTCTGAAGGTGAAGCCTATCTTCCCTGCTTCTACAGGTGAAGCCTATCTTCCCTGCCTCTAAGGGTGAAGCCCCTCTTCCCAGTCTCTGTAGGTGAAGCCCCTCTTCCCTGTCTCTGTAGGTGAAGCCCCTCTTCCCAGTCTCTGTAGGTGAAGCCCCTCTTTCCTGTCTCTGTAGGTGAAGCCCCTCTTCCCAGTCTCTGTAGGTGAAGCCCCTCTTCCCTGTCTCTGTAGGTGAAGCCCTCTTCCCTGCCTCTGTAGGTGAAGCCCCTCTTCCCAGTCTCTGTAGGTGAAGCTACTCTTCCCTGTCTCTGTAGGTGAAGCCCCTCTTCCCTGCCTCTGTAGGTGAAGCTACTCTTCTCTGCCTCTGTAGGTGAAGCCCCTCTTCCATGCCTCTGTAGGTGAAGCCCCTCTTTCCTGTCTCTGTAGGTGAAGCCCCTCTTCCCTGCCTCTGTAGGTGAAGCCCCTCTTTCCAGTCTCTGTAGGTGAAGCCCCTCTTTCCAGTCTCTGTAGGTGAAGCCCCTCTTTCCTGTCTCTGTAGGTGAAGCCCCTCTTCCCTGCCTCTGTAGGTGAAGCCCCTCTTCCCTGCCTCTGTAGGTGAAGCCCCTCTTCCCAGTCTCTGTAGGTGAAGCCCCTCTTCCCAGTCTCTGTAGGTGAAGCCCCTCTTCCCTGCCTCTGAAGGTGAAGCCCCTCTTCCCAGTCTCTGTAGGTGAAGCCCCACTTCCCTGTCTCTGTAGGTGAAGCCTATCTTCCCTGCTTCTACAGGTGAAGCCTATCTTCCCTGCCTCTAAGGGTGAAGCCCCTCTTCCCAGTCTCTGTAGGTGAAGCCCCTCTTCCCTGTCTCTGTAGGTGAAGCCCCTCTTCCCAGTCTCTGTAGGTGAAGCCCCTCTTTCCTGTCTCTGTAGGTGAAGCCCCTCTTCCCAGTCTCTGTAGGTGAAGCCCCTCTACCCTGTCTCTGTAGGTGAAGCCCTCTTCCCTGCCTCTGTAGGTGAAGCCCCTCTTCCCAGTCTCTGTAGGTGAAGCTACTCTTCCCTGTCTCTGTAGGTGAAGACCCTCTTCCCTGCCTCTGTAGGTGAAGCTACTCTTCTCTGCCTCTGTAGGTGAAGCCCCTCTTCCCTGCCTCTGTAGGTGAAGCCCCTCTTTCCTGTCTCTGTAGGTGAAGCCCCTCTTCCCTGCCTCTGTAGGTGAAGCCCCTCTTTCCAGTCTCTGTAGGTGAAGCCCCTCTTTCCAGTCTCTGTAGGTGAAGCCCCTCTTTCCTGTCTCTGTAGGTGAAGCCCCTCTTCCCTGCCTCTGTAGGTGAAGCCCCTCTTCCCTGCCTCTGTAGGTGAAGCCCCTCTTCCCAGTCTCTGTAGGTGAAGCTACTCTTCTCTGCCTCTGTAGGTGAAGCCCCACTACCCTGTCTCTGTAGGTGAAGCTACTCTTCTCTGCCTCTGTAGGTGAAGCCCCACTTCCCTGTCTCTGTAGGTGAAGCCCCACTTCCCTGTCTCTGTAGGTGAAGCTACTCTTCTCTGCCTCTGTAGGTGAAGCCCCACTTCCCTGTCTCTGTAGGTGAAGCCCCACTTCCCTGTCTCTGTAGGTGAAGCCCCTCTTCCCAGTCTCTGTAGGTGAAGCCCCACTTCCCTGTCTCTGTAGGTGAAGCCCCACTTCCCTGTCTCTGTAGGTGAAGCTACTCTTCCCTGCCTCTGTAGGTGAAGCCCCTCTTCCCAGTCTCTGTAGGTGAAGCCCCTCTTCCCTGTCTCTGTAGGTGAAGCTACTCTTTCCTGTCTCTGTAGGTGAAGCCCCTCTTCCCTGTCTCTGTAGGTGAAGCCCCTCTTTCCTGTCTCTGTAGGTGAAGCCCCTCTTCCCTGCCTCTGTAGGTGAAGCCCCTCTTCCCTGTCTCTGTAGGTGAAGCCCCTCTTTCCAGTCTCTGTAGGTGAAGCCCCTCTTCCCAGTCTCTGTAGGTGAAGCCCCTCTTCCCTGTCTCTGTAGGTGAAGCCCCTCTTCCTGTCTCTGTAGGTGAAGCTACTCTTCTCTGCCTCTGTAGTTGAAGCCCCTCTTCCCTGCCTCTGTAGGTGAAGCCCCTCTTACCTGCCTCTGTAGGTGAAGCCCCTCTTCCCAGTCTCTGGTAGGTGGGCCTCTTCCCTGTCTCTGTAGGTGAAGCTCCTCTTCCCTGTCTCTGTAGGTGAAGCTACTCTTCCCTGCCTCTGTAGTTCCCTTCTGCCCTGCAACCTGTAGGTGAAGCCCCTCTTCCCAGTCTCTGTAGGTGAAGCCACTCTTCTCCTCTGCCTCTGTAGGTGAAGCCCCTCTTCCCAGTCTCTGTAGGTGAAGCTACTCTTCCCTGTCTCTGTAGGTGAAGCCCCTCTTCCCTGCCTCTGTAGGTGAAGCCCCTCTTCCCTGCCTCTGTAGGTGAAGCCCCTCTTCCCAGTCTCTGTAGGTGAAGCTACTCTTCTCTGCCTCTGTAGGTGAAGCCCCACTACCCTGTCTCTGTAGGTGAAGCTACTCTTCTCTGCCTCTGTAGGTGAAGCCCCACTTCCCTGTCTCTGTAGGTGAAGCCCCACTTCCCTGTCTCTGTAGGTGAAGCTACTCTTCTCTGCCTCTGTAGGTGAAGCCCCACTTCCCTGTCTCTGTAGGTGAAGCCCCACTTCCCTGTCTCTGTAGGTGAAGCCCCTCTTCCCAGTCTCTGTAGGTGAAGCCCCACTTCCCTGTCTCTGTAGGTGAAGCCCCACTTCCCTGTCTCTGTAGGTGAAGCTACTCTTCCCTGCCTCTGTAGGTGAAGCCCCACTTCCCTGTCTCTGTAGGTGAAGCCCCACTTCCCTGTCTCTGTAGGTGAAGCTACTCTTCCCTGCCTCTGTAGGTGAAGCCCCACTTCCCTGTCTCTGTAGGTGAAGCCCCACTTCCCTGTCTCTGTAGGTGAAGCCCCTCTTTCCTGTCTCTGTAGGTGAAGCCCCTCTTCCCTGCCTCTGTAGGTGAAGCCCCTCTTCCCAGTCTCTGTAGGTGAAGCCCCTCTTCCCTGTCTCTGTAGGTGAAGCTACTCTTCTCTGCCTCTGTAGGTGAAGCCCCTCTTCTCTGCCTCTGTAGGTGAAGCCCCTCTTCCCTGCCTCTGTAGGTGAAGCCCCTCTTCCCTGCCTCTGTAGGTGAAGCCCCTCTTCCCAGTCTCTGTAGGTGAAGCTACTCTTCTCTGCCTCTGTAGGTGAAGCCCCACTACCCTGTCTCTGTAGGTGAAGCTACTCTTCTCTGCCTCTGTAGGTGAAGCCCCACTTCCCTGTCTCTGTAGGTGAAGCCCCACTTCCCTGTCTCTGTAGGTGAAGCTACTCTTCTCTGCCTCTGTAGGTGAAGCCCCTCTTCCCTGTCTCTGTAGGTGAAGCCCCACTTCCCTGTCTCTGTAGGTGAAGCCCCTCTTCCCAGTCTCTGTAGGTGAAGCCCCACTTCCCTGTCTCTGTAGGTGAAGCCCCACTTCCCTGTCTCTGTAGGTGAAGCCACACTTCCCTGTCTCTGTAGGTGAAGCCCCACTTCCCTGTCTCTGTAGGTGAAGCTACTCTTCCCTGCCTCTGTAGGTGAAGCCCCTCTTCCCTGTCTCTGTAGGTGAAGCCCCACTTCCCTGTCTCTGTAGGTGAAGCTCCACTTCCCTGTCTCTGTAGGTGAAGCCCCACTTCCCTGTCTCTGTAGGTGAAGCTACTCTTCTCTGCCTCTGTAGGTGAAGCCCCTCTTCCCTGTCTCTGTAGGTGAAGCCCCACTTCCCTGTCTCTGTAGGTGAAGCCCCACTTCCCTGTCTCTGTAGGTGAAGCTACTCTTCTCTGCCTCTGTAGGTGAAGCTACTCTTCTCTGCCTCTGTAGGTGAAGCCCCACTACCCTGTCTCTGTAGGTGAAGCTACTCTTCTCTGCCTCTGTAGGTGAAGCCCCACTTCCCTGTCTCTGTAGGTGAAGCTACTCTTCTCTGCCTCTGTAGGTGAAGCCCCTCTTCCCTGCCTCTGTAGGTGAAGCCCCACTTCTCTGCCTCTGTAGGTGAAGCTACTCTTCTCTGCCTCTGTAGGTGAAGCCCCTCTCCCCAGTCTCTGTAGGTGAAGCCCTCTTCCCTGTCTCTGTAGGTGAAGCCCCTCTTCCCAGTCTCTGTAGGTGAAGCCCCTCTTCCCTGTCTCTGTAGGTGAAGCTACTCTTTCCTGTCTCTGTAGGTGAAGCCCCTCTTCTCTGCCTCTGTAGGTGAAGCCCCTCTTCCCTGTCTCTGTAGGTGAAGCCCCTCTTCCCTGTCTCTGTAGGTGAAGCCCCTCTTCCCTGTCTCTGTAGGTGAAGCTCCTCTTCCCTGTCTCTGTAGGTGAAGCCCTCTTCCCAGTCTCTGTAGGTGAAGCTCCTCTTCCCTGCCTCTGTAGGTGAAGCCCCTCTTCCCTGTCTCTGTAGGTGAAGCCCCTCTTCCCTGTCTCTGTAGGTGAAGCCCTCTTCCCTGTCTCTGTAGGTGAAGCTACTCTTCCCTGCCTCTGTAGGTGAAGCTCCTCTTCTCTGCCTCTGTAGGTGAAGCCCCACTACCCTGTCTCTGTAGGTGAAGCTACTCTTCTCTGCCTCTGTAGGTGAAGCCCCACTTCCCTGTCTCTGTAGGTGAAGCTACTCTTCTCTGCCTCTGTAGGTGAAGCCCCACTTCCCTGTCTCTGTAGGTGAAGCCCCACTTCCCTGTCTCTGTAGGTGAAGCTACTCTTCTCTGCCTCTGTAGGTGAAGCCCCACTCCCCTGTCTCTGTAGGTGAAGCCCTCTTCCCTGTCTCTGTAGGTGAAGCCCCTCTTCCCAGTCTCTGTAGGTGAAGCCCCTCTTCCCTGTCTCTGTAGGTGAAGCTACTCTTTCCTGTCTCTGTAGGTGAAGCCCCTCTTCCCTGTCTCTGTAGGTGAAGCCCCTCTTTCCTGTCTCTGTAGGTGAAGCCCCTCTTCCCTGCCTCTGTAGGTGAAGCCCCTCTTCCCTGTCTCTGTAGGTGAAGCCCCTCTTTCCAGTCTCTGTAGGTGAAGCCCCTCTTCCCAGTCTCTGTAGGTGAAGCCCCTCTTCCCTGTCTCTGTAGGTGAAGCTACTCTTCTCTGCCTCTGTAGTTGAAGCCCCTCTTCCCTGCCTCTGTAGGTGAAGCCCCTCTTCCCTGCCTCTGTAGGTGAAGCCCCTCTTCCCAGTCTCTGTAGGTGAAGCTACTCTTCCCTGCCTCTGTAGGTGAAGCCCCTCTTCCCAGTCTCTGTAGGTGAAGCTACTCTTCCCTGTCTCTGTAGGTGAAGCCCCTCTTCCCTGCCTCTGTAGGTGAAGCCCCTCTTCCCTGCCTCTGTAGGTGAAGCCCCTCTTCCCAGTCTCTGTAGGTGAAGCTACTCTTCTCTGCCTCTGTAGGTGAAGCCCCACTACCCTGTCTCTGTAGGTGAAGCTACTCTTCTCTGCCTCTGTAGGTGAAGCCCCACTTCCCTGTCTCTGTAGGTGAAGCCCCACTTCCCTGTCTCTGTAGGTGAAGCTACTCTTCTCTGCCTCTGTAGGTGAAGCCCCACTTCCCTGTCTCTGTAGGTGAAGCCCCACTTCCCTGTCTCTGTAGGTGAAGCCCCTCTTCCCAGTCTCTGTAGGTGAAGCCCCACTTCCCTGCCTCTGTAGGTGAAGCCCCACTTCCCTGTCTCTGTAGGTGAAGCTACTCTTCCCTGCCTCTGTAGGTGAAGCCCCACTTCCCTGTCTCTGTAGGTGAAGCCCCACTTCCCTGTCTCTGTAGGTGAAGCTACTCTTCCCTGCCTCTGTAGGTGAAGCCCCACTTCCCTGTCTCTGTAGGTGAAGCCCCACTTCCCTGTCTCTGTAGGTGAAGCCCCTCTTTCCTGTCTCTGTAGGTGAAGCCCCTCTTCCCTGCCTCTGTAGGTGAAGCCCCTCTTCCCAGTCTCTGTAGGTGAAGCCCCTCTTCCCTGTCTCTGTAGGTGAAGCTACTCTTCTCTGCCTCTGTAGGTGAAGCCCCTCTTCTCTGCCTCTGTAGGTGAAGCCCCTCTTCCCTGCCTCTGTAGGTGAAGCCCCTCTTCCCTGCCTCTGTAGGTGAAGCCCCTCTTCCCAGTCTCTGTAGGTGAAGCTACTCTTCTCTGCCTCTGTAGGTGAAGCCCCACTACCCTGTCTCTGTAGGTGAAGCTACTCTTCTCTGCCTCTGTAGGTGAAGCCCCACTTCCCTGTCTCTGTAGGTGAAGCCCCACTTCCCTGTCTCTGTAGGTGAAGCTACTCTTCTCTGCCTCTGTAGGTGAAGCCCCTCTTCCCTGTCTCTGTAGGTGAAGCCCCACTTCCCTGTCTCTGTAGGTGAAGCCCCTCTTCCCAGTCTCTGTAGGTGAAGCCCCACTTCCCTGTCTCTGTAGGTGAAGCCCCACTTCCCTGTCTCTGTAGGTGAAGCTACTCTTCCCTGTCTCTGTAGGTGAAGCCCCACTTCCCTGTCTCTGTAGGTGAAGCTACTCTTCTCTGCCTCTGTAGGTGAAGCCCCTCTTCCCTGTCTCTGTAGGTGAAGCCCCACTTCCCTGTCTCTGTAGGTGAAGCCCCACTTCCCTGTCTCTGTAGGTGAAGCTACTCTTCTCTGCCTCTGTAGGTGAAGCTACTCTTCTCTGCCTCTGTAGGTGAAGCTACTCTTCTCTGCCTCTGTAGGTGAAGCCCCACTTCCCTGTCTCTGTAGGTGAAGCTACTCTTCTCTGCCTCTGTAGGTGAAGCCCCTCTTCCCTGTCTCTGTAGGTGAAGCCCCACTTCCCTGTCTCTGTAGGTGAAGCTACTCTTCTCTGCCTCTGTAGGTGAAGCCCTCTTCCCTGCCTCTGTAGGTGAAGCCCCTCTTCCCTGCCTCTGTAGGTGAAGCCCCTCTTCCCTGCCTCTGTAGGTGAAGCCCCTCTTCCCTGTCTCTGTAGGTGAAGCCCCTCTTCCCTGTCTCTGTAGGTGAAGCTCCTCTTCTCTGCCTCTGTAGGTGAAGCCCCTCTTCCCTGCCTCTGTAGGTGAAGCCCCTCTTCCCAGTCTCTGTAGGTGAAGCTACTCTTCCCTGCCTCTGTAGGTGAAGCCCCTCTTCCCTGTCTCTGTAGGTGAAGCTACTCTTCTCTGCCTCTGTAGGTGAAGCCCCACTTCCCTGTCTCTGTAGGTGAAGCCCCTCTTCCCTGTCTCTGTAGGTGAAGCCACTCTTCCCTGTCTCTGTAGGTGAAGCCCCTCTTCCCTGTCTCTGTAGGTGAAGCCCCTCTTCCCTGCCTCTGTAGGTGAAGCTACTCTTCTCTGCCTCTGTAGGTGAAGCCCCTCTTCCCTGCCTCTGTAGGTGAAGCCCCTCTTCTCTGCCTCTGTAGGTGAAGCTACTCTTCCCTGCCTCTGTAGGTGAAGCCCCTCTTCCCAGTCTCTGTAGGTGAAGCCCCTCTTCCCAGTCTCTGTAGGTGAAGCCCCTCTTCCCTGTCTCTGTAGGTGAAGCCCCTCTTCCCTGTCTCTGTAGGTGAAGCCCTCTTCCCTGTCTCTGTAGGTGAAGCCCTCTTCCCTGTCTCTGTAGGTGAAGCTACTCTTCTCTGCCTCTGTAGGTGAAGCCCCTCTTCCCTGTCTCTGTAGGTGAAGCCCCTCTTCCCTGCCTCTGTAGGTGAAGCCCCACTTCCCTGTCTCTGTAGGTGAAGCCCCACTTCCCTGTCTCTGTAGGTGAAGCTACTCTTCTCTGCCTCTGTAGGTGAAGCCCCTCTTCCCTGTCTCTGTAGGTGAAGCCCCTCTTCCCTGCTTCTGTAGGTGAAGCTCCTCTTCCCTGTCTCTGTAGGTGAAGCCCCTCTTCCCTGCCTCTGTAGGTGAAGCTACTCTTTCCTGTCTCTGTAGGTGAAGCCCCTCTTCCCAGTCTCTGTAGGTGAAGCCCCTCTTCCCTGTCTCTGTAGGTGAAGCCCCTCTTCCCTGTCTCTGTAGGTGAAGCCCCTCTTCCCAGTCTCTGTAGGTGAAGCCCCTCTTCCCTGTCTCTGTAGGTGAAGCCCCTCTTCCCAGTCTCTGTAGGTGAAGCCCCTCTTCCCAGTCTCTGTAGGTGAAGCCCCTCTTCCCTGTCTCTGTAGGTGAAGCCCCTCTTCCCTGTCTCTGTAGGTGAAGCCCCTCTTCCCTGTCTCTGTAGGTGAAGCCCCTCTTTCCTGTCTCTGTAGGTGAAGCCCCTCTTCCCTGCCTCTGTAGGTGAAGCCCCTCTTCCCTGTCTCTGTAGGTGAAGCCCCTCTTCCCTGCCTCTGTAGGTGAAGCCCCTCTTTCCTGTCTCTGTAGGTGAAGCCCCTCTTCCCTGTCTCTGTAGGTGAAGCCCCTCTTCCCTGCCTCTGTAGGTGAAGCCCCTCTTCCCTGTCTCTGTAGGTGAAGCCCCTCTTCCCTGCCTCTGTAGGTGAAGCCCCTCTTCCCTGTCTCTGTAGGTGAAGCCCCTCTTCCCTGTCTCTGTAGGTGAAGCCCCTCTTCCCTGTCTCTGTAGGTGAAGCCCCTCTTCCCTGCCTCTGTAGGTGAAGCCCCTCTTCCCTGTCTCTGTAGGTGAAGCTACTCTTCTCTGCCTCTGTAGGTGAAGCCCCTCTTCTCTGCCTCTGTAGGTGAAGCCCCTCTTCCCAGTCTCTGTAGGTGAAGCCCCTCTTCCCTGTCTCTGTAGGTGAAGCCCCTCTTCCCTGCCTCTGTAGGTGAAGCTACTCTTCCCTGTCTCTGTAGGTGAAGCCCCTCTTCCCTGTCTCTGTAGGTGAAGCCCCTCTTCCCTGTCTCTGTAGGTGAAGCCCCACTTCTCTGCCTCTGTAGGTGAAGCTACTCTTCTCTGCCTCTGTAGGTGAAGCCCCTCTTCCCTGCCTCTGTAGGTGAAGCCCTCTTCCCTGCCTCTGTAGGTGAAGCCCCTCTTCCCTGCCTCTGTAGGTGAAGCCCCTCTTCCCTGCCTCTGTAGGTGAAGCCCTCTTCCCTGTCTCTGTAGGTGAAGCCCCTCTTCCCTGCCTCTGTAGGTGAAGCTACTCTTCTCTGCCTCTGTAGGTGAAGCCCCTCTTCCCTGCCTCTGTAGGTGAAGCCCCTCTTCCCTGCCTCTGTAGGTGAAGCCCTCTTCCCTGCCTCTGTAGGTGAAGCCCCTCTTCCCTGCCTCTGTAGGTGAAGCTCCTCTTCCCTGTCTCTGTAGGTGAAGCTACTCTTCCCTGCCTCTGTAGGTGAAGCCCCTCTTCCCTGCCTCTGTAGGTGAAGCCCCTCTTCCCAGTCTCTGTAGGTGAAGCTACTCTTCTCTGCCTCTGTAGGTGAAGCCCCACTTCCCTGTCTCTGTAGGTGAAGCCCCTCTTCCCAGTCTCTGTAGGTGAAGCTACTCTTCTCTGCCTCTGTAGGTGAAGCCCCACTTCCCTGTCTCTGTAGGTGAAGCTCCTCTTCTCTGCCTCTGTAGGTGAAGCCCCTCTTCCCTGCCTCTGTAGGTGAAGCCCCACTTCCCTGCCTCTGTAGGTGAAGCTACTCTTCTCTGCCTCTGTAGGTGAAGCCCCTCTTCCCTGCCTCTGTAGGTGAAGCCCCTCTTCCCTGCCTCTGTAGGTGAAGCCCTCTTCCCTGTCTCTGTAGGTGAAGCCCCTCTTCCCTGCCTCTGTAGGTGAAGCCCCTCTTCCCTGTCTCTGTAGGTGAAGCCCCTCTTCCCTGCCTCTGTAGGTGAAGCTACTCTTCTCTGCCTCTGTAGGTGAAGCCCCTCTTCCCTGCCTCTGTAGGTGAAGCCCCTCTTCCCTGCCTCTGTAGGTGAAGCCCTCTTCCCTGTCTCTGTAGGTGAAGCTACTCTTCCCTGCCTCTGTAGGTGAAGCTACTCTTCTCTGCCTCTGTAGGTGAAGCCCCTCTTCTCTGCCTCTGTAGGTGAAGCTACTCTTCTCTGCCTCTGTAGGTGAAGCTACTCTTCCCTGTCTCTGTAGGTGAAGCCCCTCTTCCCAGTCTCTGTAGGTGAAGCCCCTCTTCCCTGTCTCTGTAGGTGAAGCCCTCTTCCCTGTCTCTGTAGGTGAAGCCCCTCTTCCCTGTCTCTGTAGGTGAAGCCCCTCTTCCCAGTCTCTGTAGGTGAAGCCCCTCTTCCCTGTCTCTGTAGGTGAAGCCCCTCTTCCCTGTCTCTGTAGGTGAAGCCCCTCTTCCCAGTCTCTGTAGGTGAAGCCCCTCTTCCCTGTCTCTGTAGGTGAAGCCCTCTTCCCTGTCTCTGTAGGTGAAGCCCCACTTCCCTGTCTCTGTAGGTGAAGCCCCACTTCCCTGTCTCTGTAGGTGAAGCTACTCTTCTCTGCCTCTGTAGGTGAAGCCCCTCTTCCCTGTCTCTGTAGGTGAAGCCCCACTTCCCTGTCTCTGTAGGTGAAGCCCCTCTTCCCAGTCTCTGTAGGTGAAGCCCCACTTCCCTGTCTCTGTAGGTGAAGCCCCACTTCCCTGTCTCTGTAGGTGAAGCTCCTCTTCCCTGTCTCTGTAGGTGAAGCCCCACTTCCCTGTCTCTGTAGGTGAAGCTACTCTTCTCTGCCTCTGTAGGTGAAGCCCCTCTTCCCTGTCTCTGTAGGTGAAGCCCCACTTCCCTGTCTCTGTAGGTGAAGCCCCACTTCCCTGTCTCTGTAGGTGAAGCTACTCTTCTCTGCCTCTGTAGGTGAAGCTACTCTTCTCTGCCTCTGTAGGTGAAGCTACTCTTCTCTGCCTCTGTAGGTGAAGCCCCACTTCCCTGTCTCTGTAGGTGAAGCTACTCTTCTCTGCCTCTGTAGGTGAAGCCCCTCTTCCCTGCCTCTGTAGGTGAAGCCCCTCTTCCCTGCCTCTGTAGGTGAAGCTACTCTTCTCTGCCTCTGTAGGTGAAGCCCCTCTGCCCTGCCTCTGTAGGTGAAGCCCCTCTTCCCTGCCTCTGTAGGTGAAGCCCCTCTTCCCTGCCTCTGTAGGTGAAGCCCCTCTTCCCTGTCTCTGTAGGTGAAGCCCCTCTTCCCTGCCTCTGTAGGTGAAGCTACTCTTCTCTGCCTCTGTAGATGAATCCCCTCTTCCCTGCCTCTGTAGGTGAAGCCCCTCTTCCCTGCCTCTGTAGGTGAAGCCCCTCTTCCCAGTCTCTGTAGGTGAAGCTACTCTTCTCTGCCTCTGTAGGTGAAGCCCCACTACCCTGTCTCTGTAGGTGAAGCTACTCTTCTCTGCCTCTGTAGGTGAAGCCCCACTTCCCTGTCTCTGTAGGTGAAGCCCCACTTCCCTGTCTCTGTAGGTGAAGCCCCTCTTCTCTGCCTCTGTAGGTGAAGCCCCTCTTCCCTGTCTCTGTAGGTGAAGCCCCTCTTCCCTGTCTCTGTAGGTGAAGCCCCTCTTCCGTGTCTCTGTAGGTGAAGCCCCTCTTCCCTGCCTCTGTAGGTGAAGCCCCTCTTCTCTGCCTCTGTAGGTGAAGCTACTCTTCCCTGTCTCTGTAGGTGAAGCCCCACTTCCCAGTCTCTGTAGGTGAAGCCCCTCTTCCCAGTCTCTGTAGGTGAAGCCCCTCTTCCCAGTCTCTGTAGGTGAAGCCCCTCTTCCCTGTCTCTGTAGGTGAAGCCCCTCTTTCCTGTCTCTGTAGGTGAAGCCCCTCTTCCCTGCCTCTGTAGGTGAAGCTACTCTTCTCTGCCTCTGTAGGTGAAGCCCCTCTTCCCTGCCTCTGTAGGTGAAGCCCCTCTTCCCTGCATCTACAGTTGAAGCCCCACTTCCCTGTCTCTGTAGGTGAAGCCCCACTTCCCTGTCTCTGTAGGTGAAGCTACTCTTCTCTGCCTCTGTAGGTGAAGCCCCTCTTCCCTGTCTCTGTAGGTGAAGCCCCTCTTCCCTGCTTCTGTAGGTGAAGCTACTCTTCCCTGTCTCTGTAGGTGAAGCCCCTCTTCCCTGCCTCTGTAGGTGAAGCTACTCTTTCCTGTCTCTGTAGGTGAAGCCCCTCTTCCCAGTCTCTGTAGGTGAAGCCCCTCTTCCCTGTCTCTGTAGGTGAAGCCCTCTTCCCTGTCTCTGTAGGTGACGCCCCTCTTCCCAGTCTCTGTAGGTGAAGCCCCTCTTCCCTGTCTCTGTAGGTGAAGCCCCTCTTCCCAGTCTCTGTAGGTGAAGCCCCTCTTCCCAGTCTCTGTAGGTGAAGCCCCTCTTCCCTGTCTCTGTAGGTGAAGCCCCTCTTCCCAGTCTCTGTAGGTGAAGCCCCTCTTCCCTGTCTCTGTAGGTGAAGCCCCTCTTTCCTGTCTCTGTAGGTGAAGCCCCTCTTCCCTGCCTCTGTAGGTGAAGCCCCTCTTCCCTGTCTCTGTAGGTGAAGCCCCTCTTCCCTGCCTCTGTAGGTGAAGCCCCTCTTTCCTGTCTCTGTAGGTGAAGCCCCTCTTCCCTGTCTCTGTAGGTGAAGCCCCTCTTCCCTGCCTCTGTAGGTGAAGCCCCTCTTCCCTGTCTCTGTAGGTGAAGCCCCTCTTCCCTGCCTCTGTAGGTGAAGCCCTCTTTCCTGTCTCTGTAGGTGAAGCCCCTCTTCCCAGTCTCTGTAGGTGAAGCCCTCTTCCGTGTCTCTGTAGGTGAAGCCCCTCTTTCCTGTCTCTGTAGGTGAAGCCCCTCTTTCCTGCCTCTGTAGGTGAAGCCCCTCTTCCCTGTCTCTGTAGGTGAAGCCCCTCTTCCCTGTCTCTGTAGGTGAAGCCCCTCTTCCCTGTCTCTGTAGGTGAAGCCCCTCTTCCCTGCCTCTGTAGGTGAAGCCCCTCTTCCCTGTCTCTGTAGGTGAAGCTACTCTTCTCTGCCTCTGTAGGTGAAGCCCCTCTTCTCTGCCTCTGTAGGTGAAGCCCCTCTTCCCAGTCTCTGTAGGTGAAGCCCCTCTTCCCTGTCTCTGTAGGTGAAGCCCCTCTTCCCTGCCTCTGTAGGTGAAGCTACTCTTCCCTGTCTCTGTAGGTGAAGCCCTCTTTCCTGTCTCTGTAGGTGAAGCCCCTCTTCCCTGTCTCTGTAGGTGAAGCCCCACTTCTCTGCCTCTGTAGGTGAAGCTACTCTTCTCTGCCTCTGTAGGTGAAGCCCCTCTTCCCTGCCTCTGTAGGTGAAGCCCCTCTTCCCTGCCTCTGTAGGTGAAGCCCCTCTTCCCTGCCTCTGTAGGTGAAGCCCCTCTTCCCTGCCTCTGTAGGTGAAGCCCCTCTTCCCTGTCTCTGTAGGTGAAGCCCCTCTTCCCTGCCTCTGTAGGTGAAGCTACTCTTCTCTGCCTCTGTAGGTGAAGCCCCTCTTCCCTGCCTCTGTAGGTGAAGCCCCTCTTCCCTGCCTCTGTAGGTGAAGCCCCTCTTCCCTGCCTCTGTAGGTGAAGCCCCTCTTTCCTGCCTCTGTAGGTGAAGCCCCTCTTCCCTGTCTCTGTAGGTGAAGCTACTCTTTCCTGCCTCTGTAGGTGAAGCCCCTCTTCCCTGCCTCTGTAGGTGAAGCCCCTCTTCCCAGTCTCTGTAGGTGAAGCTACTCTTCTCTGCCTCTGTAGGTGAAGCCCCACTACCCTGTCTCTGTAGGTGAAGCCCCTCTTCCCAGTCTCTGTAGGTGAAGCTACTCTTCTCTGCCTCTGTAGGTGAAGCCCCACTGCCCTGTCTCTGTAGGTGAAGCTACTCTTCTCTGCCTCTGTAGGTGAAGCCCCTCTTCCCTGCCTCTGTAGGTGAAGCCCCTCTTCCCTGCCTCTGTAGGTGAAGCTACTCTTCTCTGCCTCTGTAGGTGAAGCCCCTCTTCCCTGCCTCTGTAGGTGAAGCCCCTCTTCCCTGCCTCTGTAGGTGAAGCCCTCTTCCCTGTCTCTGTAGGTGAAGCCCCTCTTCCCTGCCTCTGTAGGTGAAGCCCCTCTTCCCTGTCTCTGTAGGTGAAGCCCCTCTTCCCTGCCTCTGTAGGTGAAGCTACTCTTCTCTGCCTCTGTAGGTGAAGCCCCTCTTCCCTGCCTCTGTAGGTGAAGCCCCTCTTCCCTGCCTCTGTAGGTGAAGCCCCTCTTCCCTGTCTCTGTAGGTGAAGCTACTCTTCCCTGCCTCTGTAGGTGAAGCTACTCTTCTCTGCCTCTGTAGGTGAAGCCCCTCTTCTCTGCCTCTGTAGGTGAAGCTACTCTTCTCTGCCTCTGTAGGTGAAGCTACTCTTCCCTGTCTCTGTAGGTGAAGCCCCTCTTCCCAGTCTCTGTAGGTGAAGCCCCTCTTCCCTGTCTCTGTAGGTGAAGCCCTCTTCCCTGTCTCTGTAGGTGAAGCCCCTCTTCCCTGTCTCTGTAGGTGAAGCCCCTCTTCCCAGTCTCTGTAGGTGAAGCCCCTCTTCCCTGTCTCTGTAGGTGAAGCCCCTCTTCCCTGTCTCTGTAGGTGAAGCCCCTCTTCCCAGTCTCTGTAGGTGAAGCCCCTCTTCCCTGTCTCTGTAGGTGAAGCCCTCTTCCCTGTCTCTGTAGGTGAAGCCCCTCTTCCCTGTCTCTGTAGGTGAAGCCCCTCTTCCCAGTCTCTGTAGGTGAAGCCCCTCTTCCCAGTCTCTGTAGGTGAAGCCCCTCTTCCCAGTCTCTGTAGGTGAAGCCCCTCTTCCCAGGCTCTGTAGGTGAAGCCCCTCTTCCCTGTCTCTGTAGGTGAAGCCCCTCTTCCCAGTCTCTGTAGGTGAAGCTCCTCTTCCCTGTCTCTGTAGGTGAAGCCCCTCTTTCCTGTCTCTGTAGGTGAAGCCCCTCTTCCCTGCCTCTGTAGGTGAAGCTACTCTTCTCTGCCTCTGTAGGTGAAGCCCCTCTTCCCTGCCTCTGTAGGTGAAGCCCCTCTTCCCTGCATCTACAGTTGAAGCCCCTCTTCCCAGTCTCTGTAGGTGAAGCTACTCTTCTCTGCCTCTGTAGGTGAAGCCCCACTTCCCTGTCTCTGTAGGTGAAGCCCCACTTCCCTGTCTCTGTAGGTGAAGCTACTCTTCTCTGCCTCTGTAGGTGAAGCCCCTCTTCCCTGTCTCTGTAGGTGAAGCCCCTCTTCCCTGCTTCTGTAGGTGAAGCTACTCTTCCCTGTCTCTGTAGGTGAAGCCCCTCTTCCCTGCCTCTGTAGGTGAAGCTACTCTTTCCTGTCTCTGTAGGTGAAGCCCCTCTTCCCAGTCTCTGTAGGTGAAGCCCCTCTTCCCTGTCTCTGTAGGTGAAGCCCTCTTCCCTGTCTCTGTAGGTGAAGCCCCTCTTCCCAGTCTCTGTAGGTGAAGCCCCTCTTCCCTGTCTCTGTAGGTGAAGCCCCTCTTCCCAGTCTCTGTAGGTGAAGCCCCTCTTCCCAGTCTCTGTAGGTGAAGCCCCTCTTCCCTGTCTCTGTAGGTGAAGCCCCTCTTCCCAGTCTCTGTAGGTGAAGCCCCTCTTCCCTGTCTCTGTAGGTGAAGCCCCTCTTTCCTGTCTCTGTAGGTGAAGCCCCTCTTCCCTGCCTCTGTAGGTAAAGCCCCTCTTCCCTGTCTCTGTAGGTGAAGCCCCTCTTCCCTGCCTCTGTAGGTGAAGCCCCTCTTTCCTGTCTCTGTAGGTGAAGCCCCTCTTCCCTGTCTCTGTAGGTGAAGCCCCTCTTCCCTGCCTCTGTAGGTGAAGCCCCTCTTCCCTGTCTCTGTAGGTGAAGCCCCTCTTCCCTGCCTCTGTAGGTGAAGCCCTCTTTCCTGTCTCTGTAGGTGAAGCCCCTCTTCCCAGTCTCTGTAGGTGAAGCCCTCTTCCGTGTCTCTGTAGGTGAAGCCCCTCTTTCCTGTCTCTGTAGGTGAAGCCCCTCTTTCCTGCCTCTGTAGGTGAAGCCCTCTTTCCTGTCTCTGTAGGTGAAGCCCCTCTTCCCTGCCTCTGTAGGTGAAGCCCTCTTTCCTGTCTCTGTAGGTGAAGCCCCTCTTCCCTGCCTCTGTAGGTGAAGCCCTCTTCCCTGTCTCTGTAGGTGAAGCCCCTCTTCCGTGTCGGTGTAGGTGAAGCCCCTCTTCCCTGCCTCTATAGGTGAAGCCCCTCCTCCCTACCTCTGTAGGCAAAGCCCCTCTTTCCTGCCTCCATAGTTAAAGCCCCTTTTAACTGCCTTAATAAGTGAAGCCCCTCTTCCCTATTTCTATAGGTGAAGCCCCTCCTCCCTGCCCATGTAGGTGAAGCCCTCTTTCCTGCCTTTATATTGAAGCCCTGTTCCATGCCTTTATAGGTGAAGCCCCTCCTCCCTGCCCCTGTAGGTGAAGCCCCTCTTCCCTGCCTCTCTGGGCGAAGCCTATCTTCCCTGCCTCTAAGGGTGAAGCCCCTCCTCCCTGCCCCTGTAGGTGAAGCACCTCTTCCCTGCCTCTGTAGGTGAAGCCCTCTTTCCTGTCTCGGTAGGTGAAGCCCCTCTTCCCAGTCTCTGTAGGTGAAGCCCCTCTTCCCAGTCTCTGTAGGTGAAGCCCCTCTTCCCTGCCTCTGTAGGTGAAGCCCTCTTTCCTGTCTCTGTAGGTGAAGCCCCTCTTCCCTGCCTCTGTAGGTGAAGCCCCTCTTCCCTGCCTCTGTAGGTGAAGCCCTCTTTCCTGTCTCTGTAGGTGAAGCCCCTCTTCCCTGTCTCTGTAGGTGAAGCCCCTCTTCCCTGCCTCTGTAGGTGAAGCCCCTCCTCCCTGCCTCTCTGGGCGAAGCCTATCTTCCCTGCTTCTACAGGTGAAGCCTATCTTCCCTGCCTCTAAGGGTGAAGCCCCTCCTCCCTGCCCCTGTAGGTGAAGCCCCTCTTTCCTGTCTCTGTAGGTGAAGCCCTCTTTCCTGTCTCTGTAGGTGAAGCCCCTCTTCCCTGCCTCTGTAGGTGAAGCCCTCTTTCCTGTCTCTGTAGGTGAAGCCCCTCTCCCTACCTCTGTAGGTGAAGCCCCTCTTCCCAGTCTTTGTAGGTGAAGCCCCTCTTCCCAGTCTCTGTAGGTGAAGCCCTTCTTCCCTGCTTCTACAGTTGAAGCCCATCTTCCCTGCTTCTACAGGTGAAGCCTATCTTCCCTGCCTCTAAGGGTGAAGCCCCTCTTCCCTGCCTCTATAGGTGAAGCCCATCTTCCCTGTATCAACAGTTGAAGCCCCTCTTCCCTGCTCCTGTAGATGAAGCTCATCTTTCCTGCCTTTATATTGAAGCCCCCATTCCCAGCCTCTGTAGGTGAAGCCCCTCTTCCCTGTCTCTGTAGGTGAAGCCCCTCTTCCCCGTCTCTGTAGGTGAAGCCTTCTTTCCTGTCTCTGTAGGTGAAGCCCCTCTTCCCAGTCTCTGTAGGTGAAGCCCTTCTTCCCTGCTTCTACAGTTGAAGCCCATCTTCCCTGCCTCTATAGGTGAAGCCCATCTTCCTTGCCTCTATAGGTGAAGCCCATCGTCCCTGTATCTACAGTTGAAGCCCCTCTTCCCTGCTCCTGTAGATGAAGCTCATCTTTCCTGCCTTTATATTGAAGCCCCCATTCCCAGCCTCCGTAGGTGAAGCCCCTCTTCCCTGTCTCTGTAGGGGAAGCCCCTCTTCCCAGTCTCTGTAGGTGAAGCTACTCTTCCCTGTCTCTGTAGGTGAAGCCCCTCTTCCCTGTCTCTGTAGGTGAAGCCCCTCTTCCCTGCCTCTGTAGGTGAAGCTACTCTTCCCTGTCTCTGTAGGTGAAGCCCCTCTTCCCAGTCTCTGTAGGTGAAGCCCCTCTTCCCTGTCTCTGTAGGTGAAGCCCCTCTTTCCAGTCTCTGTAGGTGAAGCCCTCTTCCCTGTCTCTGTAGGTGAAGCCCCTCTTCCCTGCCTCTGTAGGTGAAGCCCTCTTTCCTGTCTCTGTAGGTGAAGCCCCTCTTTCCTGTCTCTGTAGGTGAAGCCCCTCTTCCCAGTCTCTGTAGGTGAAGCCCCTCTTCCCTGCCTCTGTAGGTGAAGCCCCTCTTCCCAGTCTCTGTAGGTGAAGCCCTCTTTCCTGTCTCTGTAGGTGAAGCCCCTCTCCCCAGTCTCTGTAGGTGAAGCCCTCTTTCCTGTCTCTGTAGGTGAAGCCCCTCTTCCCTGTCTCTGTAGGTGAAGCCCCTCTTCCCTGCCTCTGTAGGTGAAGCCCCTCTTCCCTGTCTCTGTAGGTGAAGCCCCTCTTCCCTGCCTCTGTAGGTAAAGCCCCTCTTCCCTGCCTCTGTAGGTGAAGCCCCTCTTCCCAGTCTCTGTAGGTGAAGCCCACCTTCCCTGCATCTACAGTTGAAGCCCCTCTTCCCTGCTCCTGTAGATGAAGCTCATCTTTCCTGCCTTTATATTGAAGCCCCCATTCCCAGCCTCTGTAGGTGAAACCTCTCTTCCCTCTGGAGGTGAAGTTCCTCTTCCCTGCCCCTATACTTGAAGCTTCTCTTCCCATCCTCAACAGTTAAAGCCCCTGTTCATGCATCTATCAGTGAAGCCCACGCCTTCCTGCCTCTATAGGCGAGGTGCATCTTCCTTGCCTCTGTAGGTGTTCACTCTCCTCCCTGCCTCTGTAGCAAATCCTCTTTTTCCCGCTTCTATGGGTGAATTACTCCTTCTCAGCCCTTATAAGTGAAGCTTTTCTTGCCTTTCTTAATAGATAAAGTTATTTGTCCTTGCTTCCACAGACGACGCATCTCTTCCCTCCCTCTATATGTATAGCTGCTCTCTCCTGCCTCAGTAGGTGAAGCGTCTCTTTCTTGCCTCTGTAGGTGAAGTCCTGCCTCACTGCCTCTATAGGTGATGACTCTCTTCCCTGCCAGGGGCATAGATTCAGGTGGGGTGTTTGGGGTGGGAAACCTCCCAAATAAATGCATTCTTGACTTGGTATTTGGGTCTTGGTGCCCTATGTCAGGTCTGCTATCTATATGTTGGTTTTTCTCTTTTTGAATGAAGAATGAAAGCCAAGGAAGTGACTTTTGATGTAAATAGGAGAGCGAGAAAGAGAGTGATAGAGAGAGACAGAGACACCCATCTGGTTGCTGAATTTGGAAATGTGAAACCAGATAACCTGGAGTCAATAATAGCTTCCCTGCTTGTCCAAATTGTGTGACCCTAGGCAGATATTTTATTTCACATCTCCTCCTTTTTGTTTATTATCACATAAGAGCGCATTTTTAAATACTTGAGTTCAGGACGTGCACTGTACAAACACCACTTATATTTGATTTAATTGACTGTAATGTTGCTCTATCTATAATAAGAATGTATGTCACGTTTGGGGTTTACATGACTATGGACTTGTACCTTAGTTCACCAATGGCATTGTTTTTCGGGGAGCGAGCTATGACAGTTTCTGAAAACTATGGGCCTCTTTTACAAGAAAGTGCCGCAGCACGGCACCGCAAGCCCTTTGGCTGCGCCACACTGCGGCACTTTCAAAACACAGGGATGCGTCATATCTACAAGGATATGATGGATCCCTTTGCTCTCCCCAGCGCTGGCACACAATTTGCCGCCATGCGCCAATGCACGCACCCTTACACCATGGTGCAAGGATACCTGCGTCACAGGGATGATTGTTTATGTGCAGGAAGGTCTCCCTTTCTGCACATAAACAATCTGAAATGGCGTTTTTAAACTCCTATGTGTGCTGCATAAACACATATAGAACTTGCAAAATGTAATTTTTTTTAATGATTGTTTATGTGCAGGAAGGAACACCTTCCTGCACATAAACAATCACCATAGGTGATTTCCTCGTTCTATGTGTGCTGCAGATTAATACATTTCTTCTCGTTGCACCTCCCTACGCCTCCCCTGGGGAGGCGTAGCATTTAGACGCATTTCCAGGTTTACGATTTCTCGTAAATCTGGAAATGTGTCATGTTCCATTGGTGTTGCGTGGGAACACCCACAGCAACACCCATGGTACGCCCATTTCACACAAAGTACTGCGTGTAAAGGGGGCGTGTTTACAAGGACAGGAAAAGTCCCGCAGGGTGGCTTTTCCTGTTCTTGTAAATATGGGGCACCAAAATGCGCCGCCGGTGCGTCACAAAAAGTGACGCAACTGCGGCGCAAGGGGCTTGTAAATAAGCCCCTATCTCTTTTAATCAATGTCTGCCTATGCAGTGATATGCTAGGCTGAAACACTTCCACGCGTTAAAGAAATACACTAGCACCATATTTTTACATGTTTCCTGCATGATATACATGCCAAACATTTTCATGGCTTGGCACATGCATGGACTCTTACAGCCAAGCCAGACCCATGCCTCAGCTCTGACTCAGCTTGCCCTGTTTATTTGCATGCACACCCTCCTCTATTGTGACTTGGGCTTAGTACCTGGGGCTGTCAGTCACTTGATAACATGATTTGTAAAAGAGGAGGACTAGAGACATGGAGCTCCGCCCACATGCACGATTTGACAACTCTATATTCAAGGCTTCTTGTAGCAGAGATAAAGAAGAGAGCGTGCAGTGAAAATACATTTAAAATACGTGATCCCAGGGCAGAGACTCAAGGCCTTTGTGTTGTACGTGACTATAGTCATGAGTTCCCAGGGAGGACTACCAGGCCCAGGTGGGGCCGCAGGAATGTAGCTTCAGTGTGGGTGTTTGAGGTGTGACACCCCTGAAAGGCATTCTTGGTTTGGTATTTGTTTCTGGGGGCCCTGAGTGGGGTCAGCTTTGTTTATGCTGCTTTTTCCCATTCTCATTTACTTAAGAGGTTTTAACTTGTTCATGTTTTTGGAGCGGGATCTTAAATATATAGAGTGAGTAGTTTACCAAAAAAGTGGTAAATTTCCACCTATAGAAGTTCTTCTTGAATTTACTACTTTTTGGAATTCACGAACATTGGCAGTAGAAGGTTTAGGAAGCTGTGCCTGTCTCATGTTTCCAGGCATACTACTGGGAACCAAACAACCAAAAGGTGATGGGGTGAATGCTCGCAAATAGTCTAATTTGTGGCAAATGCTTGGGTCAGCAGAAGGACTCTGACTCTGTGCTGACCCTGTTCCTCAAGGTAGCAGTCCATCCCAAACCTTGGTCACCTCATCCCTCTACCCTGCAGCCCACTGCTTTTTTAGTTGGGAAATTTGAGATTTACACCCCCGAATCTCTCTGACTAAGCTATGCCCCTGTTCCCTGCCTCTAATGGCATAGCTCCTCTACCCTGCTTCTGTAGGTGAAGCCCTGACTTCCTTCCTCTATAGGTGAAGTTGTCTGTCTATGCTTCTATAGGTGATGCCCCTTCCCTACCTCTGTAGATGAACCTCGCTCCTCTGATCACAGACTGAGTCTTTCAGCACATCCCTGATCTATGTCCTGTGACGACTGCCTCCCCTTTGATCTTGAGCAGCCTATTACCCAGAGCCAGAGTCTGTAGCTGTGCCTATGGCTGTGCCTGTGGGCGGTGGATGGGGTGCTGAGAAGGGTGGAGCCACTGATAGACTAGACTAGAGTTCGATGCATCTAGACAGCACACAGGCTGGGAGCCAGCCTGTAATGTACGTCCATTGCACTCCCAAGGCAATTAAAACCCATGCTACCGGAGCTGGAAGACCATAATCCTGTACAGAGAAGGCACACGTCACCGCCCCTGTATCACACAATCTGATAACCGCGAGTCACAGAAAACTGCTGCAAACTATAGCGGCATACACAAAATATGTACATCCAGGTGCCATAGTTAATACTGCCTACCAGTAAAGTTCCCTCGAAACAAGGACAGCCTTAGGCTATCATTGTCGACATCACACTTAGGGTCTGATTACGAGTCACGAGAAGCGGTATCCCTCCTGGGAATCACAATTGATCCGGTGTTCAAATCTACTGGAAATCACATGAGGCTTTGGATGCGACAGCAGTCAAGCCTCAGCCCGTGGTCCTTTGTCTCTGACAAGAGGGGACCATACATTGAACCCCATTGCCATGGCTCTACTTTCCTTTCCTTTCCCTCCCTACCCTCTCAACCCTCCCCTTGCTGTAATTTAGGCCCCTGCACACATTTACCACCTGCCTAGATCAGATGGTAAATTTGTACATTAATCCACATGGAGCAGCCGTTCCTCATTTCAAAGGGATTAACCCGTACCAGCAGGAATTCCATGCGGCGTCCCAGAATTTCCTCATGGAATTTCTCTTTACTCGTGATTGAAACCCTACTAAAGTTATACATGCAAATCAGATTATTTACACTACTAAGAGATAAATCAAGTATTTAGGCCACAGTTCCTATTCTTACTAGCCTATACCTTGGATCAATGAGTAGCCGTGATGACGTATCAAGGTCACGCGGACTATCTTTGCCTCACATTCTCGTCCATACAACCTTCATGTCTCAAGGAAGATGGGTGTAGTATGTATAGGTGCCTTACTTCAGCACCTTTCCACCTTAAGCATGTTCCACCTTATCGGGGTGATCTATTTGAAGGAGGGGAGAATTTTTTTAATCATGAAGATTTGCAAGTTGATACCTTTGACAACCGCATTGATCTGAGAAGTGAAAAAAGGGTCTGAATCAAAGATGATGCCCATGTTTTTGTCCTTCAGGGTGGTCCATGATACAGTCCAAGGCCAGCAGGCCAGTGAAAGGGGAGAGACATGTTGTGCTATTCTGCCAGGACTAAGACCTTCTCAGGATAACGCAAATCTGCCTTCCATCCACCACTGTCGCTTCAGATGGAGAGCTGTGCGTTGTCTACATATATAGGGTTCTGCGAGGATCTGCTCAAGCATAGGTGGGAAGATGTTGAAGACCAATGGGGACACAAAGACCCTGTTGGAACCTGCACTGTCTGGTTGGCTGAGGGGGTGCCCCAGCCAGGCAGAGTGCACGTAAACAAAGGGGGTCTTGGTGCCACTCAGGAAGTTCACCAACAAGTTGTGCAGCAGAAACGGGCCAAGAGCAACAATTTATTAAAAACAGGGGTCCACCAGGCTTTCTGGCATCAGCCCAGTTCTGCAAAGCCCAGGGGAGGTCACCAGTCTCTTGACCTGATCCTAAAACTTCCCAAAAGCATCCCTCCAGCCTAGTCAATTCCTCTCACTCCTACCTGGCACCATGAAGTCTTCAGAAGTGCCAGATGGGGAGAGGGCAGTTGGTACACGTTGATCCAAGTGGTGCCCCGGCAACCCGGGGCACAGCGTCAGGCGCACAACGAGATGTGTTGTAACACACATTTCAGGTTACACGAAGTAGAGTTGCAATTCTGTACCTTTCTGAAAATGAGGCACTATGTCTGGAACACCTTGATGTCGGTTGCACCAGACGATTCCGGACACACACAGGCGCAAGTTCAGCAGTTCCTCACGAGGTAGAGTGAGACTCTGCAATGGATGCGTCCCCCACCTCTGAAGGTTGCAAACCTGTGAATCTGACACAGCACGCAATGAGCATGCAGTTGGTATGGCGCATGAGAGAAATGCGGCACAGTCGATGAAGCGGGCCACTTTGGATCCTGCAATTGGCGAATCCTCTCACCACCAACAATACACTTATGCGTGCCGGGGTCCTTGCAGTACAGGAACCACTTTGCCGTAGATGCGGGCAACTTCTTGAGCTCCACACTAGGCACTCCAGTCTCCAGGCATGATTCTGTAGTTCCAAACTCACGCCGTGCTCTCCAGCTTTCAGCAGACGATGTGGGCACTTAGAGGGCACCGCTCTCCAGATATCACCAATAGATGGTGTGAGCCCCTCGTAGGAGATCTTTGATGTCCCTGAAACCTCCGAGAGAACAGGAGACCAGCCAACTGGTCCTTGGGAGCCCACTTCAGGGTGCCACACGACAGCAGGTCATCGGCCCAGGCCAGTTACTGTTCAGGAAGGCACGCAGTCCTTTCCACGGGCAGTTATCCTCCAAGTGCAGAACAGAGTCCTCTAGCAATGTGCACCACGCAGACCAGGTTCTCCCGTCCTGTGTCCCCACAAGCGGATCTCTCCTAAGGGTGGGGTTACACTTGGTAGTTATACCCTATTGAGCCTTTGAAGTTGGGGGAAGGTTCAAAGGGTATTTGAACCACAGATGTGTCCCCTAAATTTTCTGTCCTGTCTGCCATGAGGCCGCAGAATGCAGATCTCTATCTGTATGGGGGCGTGATCTGGCCATAGAGGCCAGGTGTCACAATCTTTGCCCCACATATATTCCGCCAGGCCTTCAAATTGCAGAAGTTGGCTATCTCAATTGCAATCCCAATGGTTTATGGCTGTCGCTGGGGAATGCCCAGATGTGCTCCCCCGGCCTCCGGTTTTGACTGACGCCAAACACTATGCCACACAAAGAGTTTGATGCATACAAAAGTCCACTTTCCATACGTGGCATTTCCACGCAAGATATGCCAAGACCACCGTTACCATTGGAACAGGTTTGGCCTAGCAAATCCATTGACAGGAAGCATCATGAGACTGCACCACTGCAATCCATTATTGCAGCTTTAAATACAGGTGACCCCTTCCCCAGGCTAACTTAAGGGAAGAGCATGCCTCCTCGGTAGGGGAACACTTGTGCGTCTTCCGTACTACCTGGGCAGCTAGCACCCGTGGGTGCCTGCCCAGCCTTTCACCTTCCATCCGAGTGGAGGTGAATAGCCCCCCTCCAGCTGGACCGGGTTTGTTACAGGCCAGTCAAAGTCCGCATGCAAGGGCGCTCGCACAGACCTGCTGTGGCAGGACGGTCAAACGTTTAAAAGCACAGTCTGTGCGATTGCATACACCGGCGTGCAATAGTAGATCGGATACATAGGCAAACCACACCAGCGGTGCAAGTGCGCACCCAGGCCACCAAGTCAGGCCGGACCTGCGTTTACAAACATCATGTCCGCACCGCTTCCTAACATATGTCGGAAGGGTGCGTGCACTTTCACACGGCAGTACAGTGGGAAAGGGCCCAGAGCCTCGAGGCTCCACATGAGAACCAGCAAAACACAAGAGGAAAAAGCAAAACTTTAAGGAAACTCTACCTGACAAATATCAGGTCCATCAGGCGTCCCCCAGCTAGTCCTCTTCACTAAGGCGGAAAACTGAGATAGCACATTGAACAAGGAACCCCCTCTGAATTTTTAGGTCTCGCCTAGGCAGCGCTCTCTTCAAGGCATGCTGTAGTCAGGATATGTGCATAAAGCTCCGTCTACTTCCCACCCATCTTACTTCCCACCCATCTTTTTAATTGTTCCCACCCATCTTTTTAATTGGCTCCTGTCCCTGTTAACGGTGGCTTTTCATTGGTCATTAGGCTTTGTAGTCCCTCCTTAGTACCTCCCTGTCTCTTTTTGTAACCTCCCATGTGGAAACCCCCCTATTACATGTGTTGTTACGACCTAAGTTTTAATTTCAGCCTCAAGGCACTATTTTCTGAAAGACCTTCAGTCAGGACACTCACTTAATCCTTAACTAGGTTGGCAGTGGTTACTTTACTCACTAGCATATCTCACATTTATATTAGACCTTCTATAAATTTCCCTTCATCAGCTCCACATAGAGTACAACCTAATCTGGAATTAATATAATAATTATTTTGTCACATTTCAAAGCTACCAATTGTATACATGGACATAGCTACTTGAATGTACTTGTGGTACTGTCTTGCATGCAATGCATTATGGGTAGGGTGCATTTAGCATATCTTCAAAGTTTATGATGCTCACTAAAGCAGTGCTTCTGCCATGCTCACTAGGGACCTCTAGACGCAGCTTGCTGTACTGAATGAATGAATGAATGAAGGAACATTTATAAAGCGCGTGGTTACCCAGGGGCATCCCAGCGCTAAGACGTCCAGTAAGCTACGAGGAAAGTAAGCTACGAGGAGATTAATGAAAAAGAAAAGTTTTCAGAAGTTTTCTGAACTTGAGGTATTCAGGTTCGGAGCGTATGTGGAGGGGAATGCTATTCCAGAGTCTAGATGCGTTATATGTGAACAGTCGGCCTCCACTACGTGCACGTTTAATCTTCGGTGCACAAATTCATCCTTTTTTCCCCGATCTAAGGGCTCTGTTGGGTACATAAGGTTTACTCCAGGGACGGATCAAGGGCGGGCCCTTTCCTGAAAATGACTTATGGGTGATACAAAGGGCCTTAAATTGCATTCTTTCCTGGACGGGTAACCAATGCAGGGTAGCGAGGGCAGGCCTTGCAGAGGAACGTTTGGGAATGTTCAGGAGCGTACGGGCCGCACAGTTCTGTACTGTTTGTAGTCATTTAATGGTAGCCTGGGGGGCTCCCAGTTATAGGGCATTGGCGTAATCGAGCCGTGAGAGTACGAGAGCCTGCACCAGCAGTCGTCTCGCCGCAAACGGGAGCATGGGGAGTATCTTTCTAAACCTTCTTAGTAGGCCATAGCAGCTCGCTGCCACTATACGTGATTGCTCTCTGAAATCGAGATTGCAATCAATCCATACTCCTAGACTCTTTACTTGTTTTTTTGGGGCAGGAGGGGAGCCTAGGCATTTGGGCCACAGGTGATCCACATTTAGGGGAGCAGACTTCCCCAAGAGCAGAAGTTCAGTCTTGGATCCGTTAAGTTTCAGAAAAGAACTGCTCATCCAATTAAAAACTTTCTGAAGGCAGGTGGCTAAATCAGGGTCTGGTTGGTTGGCTTGCTTCAAGGAGACAATTAGTTGTGTGTCGTCGGCATAAGTAATGATCTGTACCCCAAATGGGAGTACTAATTCAGCCAACGAACTCATGTAGACGTTGAACATCGTGGGGCTCAGGAGGATCCCTGCAGAACCCTCACAAGTCAATGGAATGGGTTTTGAAGAGCATTCCCCTTCAAAAACCGAATAAACCCTGTTTTGAAGGAAAGACTGTGGCCACTTTAGTGCCAGCCCAGTCACTCCGGCGTCCCTCAGTCTTTGTATCAAAAGCTGGTGATTGACAGTATCAAAGGCCGCGCTGAGGTCCAACAGGATAAGAGCAGCGCAGCCTCCGTTGTCAAGGGTCTTCCTAATTTCTTCTACTGCAGCTAAAATGGCCGTCTCTGTGCCTTGTTGGGGTCTGAAACCAGTTTGTGTAGGATGTAGACGGTTGTTATCTTCCAAGAAGGCCGATAAAATCGAATTGATGTATTTTTCGGTAAGTTTACTGACTCCTGGCAGTAAGGAAATTGGACGATAGTTTCCCCAATTCTCTGGATCAAGGTTTGGTTTTTTTAGAAGCGCTTTCACCCTAGCATGTTTCCATTGCGGTGGCACAATCCCGGTTTTAAGTGATGAATTTATACAATCAAGTATAACTGGTGACACCACCTCCGAAATTTTATGGAGAATAGTGGGGGCAGCATCTAGGGAGAACCCGATTTAAGTTCTTTGAGCAATCTTTGCAGGGTGTTAAGATCCAGAGAATAGAATTCCTCCAGCAAGATGGGGACGTCAGGAGTGATTATATCACTTGATCCACACATTTGTGGAACGGTAATAGGAGGGAAAGAGTTGTAGATGGTTTGTATCTTTTCTGAAAAGAAATCGGCAATTTGCTCACACCGCAATTGAACATTGTTGTTATCAATAGGGGGTAGGGGGTAAGAAGAGAGTTGGCGATTTTAAATATCTCCCTTGAGGAGTTTGCAGATAGAATAATTCCTTGATAATAGAGGGCTTGAGTGTTTTTAATTTCATTTTTATATATTTTGATAGCTTCTCGGTATTTAATTCTACTGGCAACGGAGAAGTCCTTCCTCCAACTTCTTTCGTGCCTTTTACATGTCTGTTTAAGCTGGTGGAGTTTTTGGGAATACCAAGGGGTTTTTTTTTCCCCCACCTTTTCTGAGATTTCCTTTTTCGGGAGGACACAATTAAGTGCAAGATCAAGCCAATTATTAAAATTGTCGTTGGCAACAATGGGGTTAGGGTGAGAAGGGGGAACGGTGTCCTTTAGATTGCTAATAAAGGTGTCTAAGGGGAGTTTCGACCATTTGCGAGCAATTTTAGTAGCTCTGACAGTTAGTGTGTTAGCGTCTGGTAGTGTCCAATTAAAAGGGAGTAGGAAGTGGTCTGACCATGGAATAGGAACAGCATCCTCTACCAAAAGATGGTTTATGTTGGAGAAAATAGGGTCCAACAGATGTCCTTTAATATGAGTGGGACTGTTCGTTTTTAACATGAATTGGAACATTGCCAGTTCATCAACTAATTCATCATCATCAAATAGCTTTATTCGACGTTTTCAGTCATAAAAGCACACAGTTATACACAAAACATTAAAAACAATAAAACACCATTGGATAATGCATAAAATACCATAAAAACGTTAATTACAATTTTAGTTCTTGACATTTCGTCAATATATGTCGAAAAGAACCTCACGCTAAACATACTATAAGTTTCGAGACCCAAAACATTTCCCTGACTTTAAAAACTACCATTATTAAAATATTTACCAAAATACAAGCTTTAGTAACAACCGGCTTTAAATTCATAGTAATCTTGTTTACCCCCACAATAAAACTATACGATACACCCGTCCTGCCTATCAATTCAGTATCTTTTACTAAGCCTTCTAAAATCACACATCAAATTTTCGTTGCGAACAAGCCCTGATTATCCAAGCCCACCCCAGGAATTTAGCCATTGCTATGGTTATTGCTTCCTTTGTATCACTTCTTAATATTCTGACTGCTTGGTTCGCACCTCTTATTCCCAATAACTTGCATATAGGGCGCAGCCAGGCCCGGCGTGGGGCATGGTAACCTGCACATTCAAACAAAAAATGGCCCATTGTTTCCTTTTTAATCATACAAACTGGGCACAACTCACTATGTGCATTAGACCACTTGTTTGTGAAAACTCTTATAGGTAAAGTACCTATCCTGAACTGAAAATACAGTTTCCGCTCTAGGGGTTTAAGAATGCAGTCCCAATAATATTCAAGCTTCGGCATTGGTTTATGCTCTAGAAAAAAATCCCGTTAGGGATGAGGAATCAAACCTGGCTTCCGTACAGTTAAGGACCTTTTCCCAGTATTTAGCCTTTAAAATCTTTTGGGTGGGAAAACATTATTTTTCGGGTCCTCCCATAAATGGCTCATGCCAAGTTCCACCAGAGATCGTTTTAACTCCTGAGCCATTTTATCTGGTGCTGCGTGTCTGCCTTAATTACGTCTAAAAATCCAGCTGCATAATCTGCTAGTTCTGGGGTGGACCACAGCCTGCGCCAATACAAAAGAGGGCGAATTTTTGCTAGATGTGCTATAGGCTTCCTCCCCAGATCATACAACAGTGGATATGTAGGTGTACTTTGCGGCAGTCGAGTAATGTGCCTAAAAACTTGTTTTCGGAGATTGAGAGTTTAGATAAGTCCTCATATCCCCAGAGCTCAGCACCATACAATGCAGAGCCCATTACCTTCATATTATATATTTCTAGCACTGGACTTATTGGCTTGTGAAAGGAGGAATTGAATTCTCTTTGGAGTGCTCCTGTTAATTGCCGATGTTTTAGGGTTGAGATATCAAGTTGGTGCGCCCATTTTAACCCTTCCTGAATGATCACTCCCAAATAGGTAAATTCCTTGACTTGCTCTAGTAGGAGATTACTCATATTTATACCACCCCTAAAAACCCTATGCGGATTAAAACCATCATCTTTGTCTTTGACACATTGACCTCCAAGCCACGCCTTGAGCAGAACTCCTCAAAGATGGTAAGTGCTCTTTTGAGTCCGCTTGGTGTCTTGGAAATGATCAATGTGTCATCCGCAAACATTAATATCGGCACTTTTACTCCTGCTAGAGTGGGGGCATCAGTTGGAGTCGCCAGCATGAAATCCACTATCCCGTCAATATATAGACTAAATAGTGTTGGGGCCATCACACAACCCCTGCCGCACCCCTTTCAACTGGGAAGGGTTCTGTGAGCTCTCCCTGCTTACCCCACCTAATCTTGGCAGAATTAGTCTCATGTAACCGGGCCACTAAGGTCAATAGGTCTAGGGGTAGGCCCATCTCCTGCAGCACCTGCCAAAGTTTTCCACGCGGTACGAGGTCAAATGCCGATCGGAGGTCGACAAAGACCGCATACAGACTTCCTTTACCCAGCACAACTGTCTTCCAAAAAAGTAAGGTGAATCTAAATACCTGATCAATTGTGCTGGTGGAGGATCTAAATCCAGCTTGAAAAGAGGATAAAATACTAAATTCATCAATCCAGCACTGTATTTTGTTTAGGACCAACCTACCCATAATTTTTTGAGCAGCATCTATCAAACTTATTGGTCTGTAATTACCTGACGCGCTCTATCCCCTTTCTTAAAAACGGGAATAATTTCAGCCTCGGCCCAGGAAGTTGGAACAGCAGCACCCCGGGCTATAGAGTTTGTTAGCAGGTAAAAATACATACCCCAGCTCTCAATATCATAATGGAATACATCCCCCGGGATGCAGTCTGGGCCCGATGCCTTACCAATTTGGATAGCTTTGAGCACTTGCTTTACATCTTGCATAGTAAAATATATCTCCTTAAAAAAACATTTAGTAAAACTACAATCTGAGTCTCTCACTTCAACAGCATACTGGGGCTTAAAATAGTTAACCCACTCTTGCTGGGCAACATAATTCGAGGGTGCTGCAGCACGTCCCCACTGCCCCATTTGTAGACATCCCAGAACTGTTTTGTATTTCTCCCTGCACAAGCGACCCGGAGTTCCTCCCAACGACTGTTATCCCAGGTCTTTTTTGCCTTAGCTATTGCTATACGATAACTAGCTCTTGCTTCTTGAACTGACAACAAAGCACCCGCTTTTATGGCCCTACCTACTGCTACACGTGCCTCTTTACAGTTTTTATTATACCATTTATGAATTTTTGGGTAGGTGCCTTACTAGCATTACCTCCCTTAATAAAATAAGATCGTAGATGGTTAAAAAAAATGGCATGTATATTGGTAGAATCATCGGGCGCCCCCTGGTTCTCAGCACACACCCTCAACTTCTGGAGGGCACAAGCCAGCTCTTTACCAATGCTATCTAGTACATCAGGTAGCTTTGATATACTCGCCCACTTAAGGCGCCTCATATCGTTCGACTGAACAACCTCTGCGGTAGCATACATCACATTTGTTTTGTGCCCAGTCTTGGACTCTAATAGGTCCCAGTCCAAGCATAACGGATTGTGATCACTTTCCATTCTAACCTGAACCCGCATATCCTTTATCCTACCCCATAGCGTCAAACTTACCAACACATAATCTATCCTGCTACTGCTATATCCATTATCGTAGGTATTAGTTCCTGTTTTATCTGATGGCGTACGGCCATTTACAGCCCGTAGGCCCTTCTCTATACAAATGGTGTTAATTTGTATCACTACTTCAGTCCATCTTTTTATTGGTTCAAGCTCAAGTCTCGGTATATCCCACTTAATATCTTCCTCTTCCACGAAATTACCTTCCTCCCACAAAAGGGGCTCAAACGTCACATTCAGGTCTCCCCTATCACAATATTCGAAGTCATTCTACTATCCTCTAAAATGGTATCTAGGGCGGTAAGAACACCTGACCTTTTCCCCTGGTACCACGTATATAAATGTTAAATAAATTCAATATGACCTTTTTCCCTCTAGACAGTTGCACCCACTGGATATCCTTATTAACTGTCGGTATATCTTTTACATCCAGTCCTAGGTTCTGCTTTACCCATATTATCAGACCCCCAGACGGTCTCCCCTTTGGTCCTTTTGATGCTGGGATAAAGGAATTTAAATAACCTAAACAAAAAAGAGGGCTTTCTGCCCAAGTCTCCTGAAAGAGGCAGATATCGAAAGCTTCAATAAAACTATGCCAATCTGGGCAACCCAGTTTGGATCCTAGTCCTGCAATATTCCAGGATAGTAATGTTCCCTTCAAATCCACAACCTGGGGTTTACCGCACAATGTTTGATCCTTACCCATCATATTCGTGTCCTGTTCATTGGATGCCCTATCCAGGAGATCTAAGTCATCCTTTGATAAATAAACTGGTTGTGGCATACTCTCTATTATCTCCCCTAGATTTATGGGTTCTGGGTGCAGCCATTCTACTCTTGAGGGATTTATTAAAGGGTAGACCTTGTCAATAAGAGTTTGAACGGGCTGTGGTTGTCAGTCGCACGCGTCCAAGCCGGAAAGGGGGGCAAATCTATTCACACATCCAGGGTTATAGACCCTGGGTAAACAACTAGAATCCCCCAAGCCTGTGCCCTTGGACTCAAACGTAACTGTAATGGTCCCAACACTTTAGGGAATAATGGCCTATAAAAAAGGCCAAGGGTAGAACTATGATCTTAGTTACAAAGTTGTTAGAAAAACTACCCAACGACTCCAGTAGGTGTTTGACAATAAATTCATTATTAAAATTTAATACCACACAATCCCCATCAAGTTCTTTCCCCATTGTCCCTATCCAGGTAACTCTCCTTGCCATAATAAGATGGTTTTTGTCTATCCTATCCCAAGCGCCAGCCCCCTCAGACTCTGATCCAGCCAAAACATAGCTTTATGCATCAATTGGACAGTTGATTCAACTTGGCCCTCCCTTAGTGATGGCACATTTCCCAGCACCACTACCAGAGGGGCAGCTGCCGGAGGCAATTGTAATGGCCTACTCCATTTCTCCATACCTTTCCCATCTCTAAATACCGCAGCCGTCTTCCTAATTACGCCCGTAGAGCCTATCCTAGATGGTAATATACCTAACCCTGTCAGGTCATTTCCAACATTAGCAACCAATGAAACATGATTATTTGCCTCTACCCTATTATTGTTTTTATTGGGCCCAGTTGGGCTCATAAGGTCTTGTGCAAATTCTCCTGAGGTACTCCCCAGGAGGTAGGTTCCATGCTCTTAGCTCGATTGGTATCTTGTGCTGGTACCCAACTTATAACAACAGGTCCAGGGCCCTCCCCTGGGACCTCTTTTCAGATGGCATAGGATTAGCAACAGGTATCACTTCGACACCGTTGCTCATCTTTTCAGACAATATAGGATTAGGATTAGGTTTAGAAACAAGTATCCTTTCAATACTCTCTAGATTACTAATTAGGGGGTAGGGAGGCTTACTGTTAGTTATATGAGCTTCTAGAATCCGAAAATTAGTTTTTGATTGCAACTCAAGACCCTTAAGCCTATCTACAATATAAACCAATCTCATAGTAAGCGGATTTAATATAGTTAGTATCAAAGCTTCTAGCCTCTGCCATGTGGCTTCATCCTGAGATAGGCTTACAGTAGGAGGGGTATCGACATTTCGAATTTTTGCCTGTTCTACTACACCTTTACCTTTACTTAAACCTTCCCTTCCCTTTTGGACTGTTTCGTAATTTTAGCAGGGTTTGGTCTTTGTGGGCCCTCCCCCTCTTCCTTTTCACCACAGAGATGGGAATTGGGTCAGACACGGAGCTATATCAGGACCAACTGTTATAGGTGGCTTCAATACCTTATTAAGAGAGCATTCTAGATTACATATCGGATTTACCTCCAGTACAGCACTACTTGGGTTACATAAGCTATTAGTTAGCGACCCAGTTACCGGGAGAGGGCCACAATCGAGGGATCCTACACCATCTATATCAAAATCTAAAATCCCCGTAGTGGGCCCTTTACTTATAGGTTCCAGGGATAGACGCCGCTCCGCCATGACAATCTCGTGTTCAAGGACAGAAGTAGCTCTTAATAAAAATTTATCCAATGTTCCTGCAATAGACCCACTTCCAGTAACCCCGGCAACCTGAGCCCCTTTCCCCTCCCATCACGTCTATTCATTATACAATATGAATACTTTATCAGTAACCCCCAATAGAAAACCCTATCCTCTAACACCTAAACACAGAATGAACCACAAACCCTTTTGCAACCAAATTTCAGGGACGTGGCCCAGTCCAGTCTCTTCCGGTCTTTGACGGGCGTAGACGGGCCCGTCTTGGCCCGGTCTTCGCCCGGGCACGCCTCGCGCGTCCGCGTTGCGGGACCGCTGTGTGCAGTTTAAAGCCCCTCCAGGGACCAGCGAAAAGTGCAAAGTGCGTGGTAGGGCCAAGGGGCCGGTAGCAGCAACCAGAACAGGGAACTCAGTTCAGCGGTCTCCCGCTGCGGGGACCGCTGTGTGCAGTTTAAAGCCCCTCCAGGGACCAGCGAAAAAGTGCAAAGTGCGTGGTAGGGCCAAGGGGCCGGTAGCAGCAACCAGAACAGGGAACTCAGTTCAGCGGTCTCCCGCGCTGCGGGACCGCTGTGTGCAGCTTAAAGCCCCTCCAGGGACCAGCGAAAAGTGCAAAGTGCGTGGTAGGGCCAAGGGGCCGGTAGCAGCAACCAGAACAGGGAACTCAGTTCAGCGGTCTCCGCGCTGTGGACCGCTGTGTGCAGTTTAAAACCCCTCCAGGGACCAGCGAAAAAGTGCAAAGTGCGTGGTAGGGCCAAGGGCCGGTAGCAGCAACCAGAACAGGGAACTCAGTTCAGCGGTCTCCGCGCTGCGGGACCGCTGTGTGCAGTTTAAAGCCCTCCAGGGACCAGCGAAAAGTGCAAAGTGCGTGGTAGGGCCAAGGGGCCGGTAGCAGCAACCAGAACAGGGAACTCAGTTCAGCGGTCTCCCGCGCTGCGGGACCGCTGTGTGCAGTTTAAAGCCCCTCCAGGGACCAGCGAAAAGTGCAAAGTGCGTGGTAGGGCCAAGGGCCGGTAGCAGCAACCAGAACAGGGAACTCAGTTCAGCGGTCTCCCGCTGCGGGACCGCTGTGTGCAGTTTAAAGCCCCTCCAGGGACCAGCGAAAAAGTGCAAAGTGCGTGGTAGGGCCAAGGGGCCGGTAGCAGCAACCAGAACAGGGAACTCAGTTCATCAACTAATTCCACTGTAGACACAGATAGATCGTCATCGAAATGCAGGTTAAAATCACCCAAGATTGTAAAATTAGGGGAGGCACTGGCTAAATTTGCTCCCACATCCGGTAGATCCTTCCTGAAGAGCCCAAGAGGGCCCGGTGGGCGATAGACCAAGATCCCTGAGACGGTGTACGTGGGAGCTAGATCAATCACAAAGGACATACTTTCACAGTCAGGGACAGGGTTCGCAGTTGTTCTGCAAACGAAGTTGTCCTTGTGGATTATGGCCAGGCCGCCTTCACGCCCTGTATTGCGGTCAAGCCTTTGGATAGCATAATTTGGGGGAAGAGATTGGACAATATCAAAGTCCAAATCACTATTTAGCCAGATCTCAGTTAAAAATAAAGCATCGGGATTTCTCTCTTCAAGGAGTAGATAGATTTCACTAGAATGTTTGGGGAGCGAGTGACAGTTAAGTAGCAACATCTTGATCTTTCTTTCATTGGGAATATCTAATGGAGTATGGGTGGAAGTTTGAAAGCTAAATTTGCAGTTGGTACAATGTGAGCTAATCATATCAGGCAGCATAGCATGGGCACACTTACTATCAGCCTCTGTTCTCAGGGCGTGAAGTTGTGCAGCATTAAAGGTGATTTTTTCCCTCTCCGAGCCGGCAGAGGTTTCTGCCCCTGGCCCCATCTGGGCGCGGACGGCGCGCCTAAGGCAAGCCCGTCTGCGCCCGTCCGCTGCGCGGTCGCGTCATCGGCCAATTTATCGGGGCCGGAATGACGTGCGTTAGCGTCAATAAACTAGACCGCTAACTTGTGCCCAATAAGTCTTCCCCCGAGCTTTAACACAGCTCTTTCAGTGCAAAAGTCAGCAATTTTAGATACACAGTTGTTTAAAAACACACACAGTCAAATTTGCTAAAAACAATTTAAAATAAAGCGAGGCTAAATAGAATGGAGTTAACACTCGTAGAATCACATACAGGCGCCAAAGCGCGGTCGCGTCATCGGCCAATTTATCGGGGCCGGAATGACGTGCGTTAGCGTCAATAAACTAGACCGCTAACTTGTGCCCAATAAGTCTTCCCCGAGCTTTAACACAGCTCTTTCAGTGCAAAAGTCAGCAATTTTAGATACACAGTTGTTTAAAACACACACAGTCAAATTTGCTAAAAACAATTTAAAATAAAGCGAGGCTAAATAGAATGGAGTTAACACTCGTAGAATCACATACAGGCGCCAAAGCGCGGTCGCCGTCATCGGCCAATTTATCGGGGCCGGAATGACGTGCGTTAGCGTCAATAAACTAGACCGCTAACTTGTGCCCAATAAGTCTTCCCCCGAGCTTTAACACAGCTCTTTCAGTGCAAAAGTCAGCAATTTTAGATACACAGTTGTTTAAAAACACACACAGTCAAATTTGCTAAAAACAATTTAAAATAAAGCGAGGCTAAATAGAATGGAGTTAACACTCGTAGAATCACATACAGGCGCCAAAGCGCGGTCGCATCATCGGCCAATTTATCGGGGCCGGAATGACGTGCGTTAGCGTCAATAAACTAGACCGCTAACTTGTGCCCAATAAGTCTTCCCCCGAGCTTTAACACAGCTCTTTCAGTGCAAAAGTCAGCAATTTTAGATACACAGTTGTTTAAAAACACACACAGTCAAATTTGCTAAAAACAATTTAAAATAAAGCGAGGCTAAATAGAATGGAGTTAACACTGTGAGAATCACATACAGGCGCCAAAGCGCGGTCGCGTCATCGGCCAATTTATCGGGGCCGGAATGACGTGCGTTAGCGTCAATAAACTAGACCGCTAACTTGTGCCCAATAAGTCTTCCCCCGAGCTTTAACACAGCTCTTTCAGTGCAAAAGTCAGCAATTTTAGATACACAGTTGTTTAAAAACACACACAGTCAAATTTGCTAAAAACAATTTAAAATAAAGCGAGGCTAAATAGAATGGAGTTAACACTCGTAGAATCACATACAATCACATACAGGCGCCCACCACATCACATTTATATTAGACCTTCTATAAATTTCCCTTCATCAGCTCCACAAAGAGCACAACCTAATCTGGAATTAATATAATAATTATTTTGTCACATTTCAAAGCTACTAATTGTGTTTGTACTTATAGTCGTTACTTATGAGAAGCAAGACTGGCAGTAACTGCGCCTCTTTTACTGCCAGCCTTGCTGTTCATAAGCAACGACTATAAGCTCAAAGTGCGTGTTTAGGTGCCTGCCGCTTTGTCATGGCCGTGCGCATCCCATCGCCTTCTAGGGAGATGCGTCACGTTGTAAAGCCCTGCGCTACATTATACCTGCGTCAGGTATAATGTGTATGCAGGGTGGGCGTTCCCACGCAGGAAAGCCTCGTAGAGTGACGCAGTGAAATCTACAAGATTTCACTGAGTCACTTTTACGACGCTCACTGCGTCAAAACCTTGCGCCTGCTTGAAGCAGGCGTAAGGAGTGACGCAGCATGTTAGGAATAGGCATTCCTAACCATTGCTGGAGTTACGTCGTACTTGCGACACGACTCCAGCAATGCGCTGCCCTTACGCCGACAAGATGCGTCACGCATCTGTCTATCCTTCCGCCACGGTGTGCCGCATTGTAAATGCGGCGCATCCATGGTGGCGCAAGGGTTTCTTTCCGTGTCGCAATTAAACTGGCCCATCCCTGCTAATATGCAGGGATGCGCCAGTTCTTGTAAATCTGCCCCTGTGAGTCCCATCGACACCTTGTAACAACCTGTGGTACTCCACCCTTTCCTTAAGCACTAATATAGGAATTCCATTACGCAGCGGCTTTAGGAACGAGCAGCAAAGAAAATTCAACTTGATAAAGGAAGAAAAGCTTGTGCTTCTTCTTAGGATGCCTATATTAGTGCTTAAGGAAAGGGCGCAGTACCACAGGCTGTTACTAGGTGTCCCTGGTACTGCGCCCTTTTCTTAAGCCCTCATATTTAAATTCCATTACCCAATGGCTTTAGGAAAGCGTGCAAGCATTTGCCTGCATCTTATTTAGGCTTTTGTAGCCTTTAGGATTAGAAAAAAAATCCACTTAATGAAGGAAGACACGATTGCGCTTGTTTCTAAAGCCAATGGGTCATGGGATTTAAATATCAGGGGGCAGATTTACAAGCCCCTTGCGCCACTTTTGCGTCATGTTTAACATGGGAAAAGTGACGTACGGGTGGCGCAAGGGGCTTGTAAATAAGCCCCCAGGTCTTAAGAAAAGGATGCAGTACCACAGGCTGTTACTAGGTGTCCCTGGTAACAGCCTGTGGTACTGCACCCTTTTCTTTAGTAATATTTAAATTCCATTACCCAGTGGCTTAGGAACGAGTTCGAGCATTTGCGAGCTAAAGCCATTGGGTAATGCCTATATTAATTTGTAAGGAAAGGGTGCAGTACCACAGGCTGTCACCAGGGACACCTAGTAACAGCCTGTGGTACTGCACCCTTTCCTTAAGACCTGGGGGCAGATTTACAAGGAACTAACGCATCTGCATAGATGTGTCAGTTTCCTTGCGTCAGCGCCGAATGTCCTTGCGCCACTATGGATGGGCTGTATTTACAATACAGTGCTCCATGGTGCAAGGATTAACATGCGTCAGAAATTCTGACGCATCTGTTGCCGCAAAAGTGACGCATTGCTGGAGTTGCTCATGAAAGTGACGCAACTCCAGCAATGCGCCACAATAGATGGGTGAGTCCCATTCAAAAAGCCCTGCGTCATTCCTTACGCCTGCTCTGAGCAGGCATAGGGATTTTGACGCAGTGAAGGCGTAGAGTGACGCAGTGAAATCTTGTAGATTTCACTGCGTCAGTTCTACATGGCTTTTTGCATGGGAATGCCCACCCTGCATACATTATACCTGACGCAGGTATAATATGACGCAGGGCTTTACCACGTGACGCATCTCCCTAGATGCGTCACGTTGTAAATGGGCCGCAACAGCTGCGGCTGCGTCACAAAAGTGACGCAACTGCAGCGCAAAAGTCACGCAAGGGGCTTGTAAATCTGCCCCCTGATATTTAAATAGAGACAGTGTTGTCTCTTTTGTCCCGCCTTCGACACAAAACATGGCGGTGCCCATGCAGTGACATTTTAGTGTGGGTAATTGAACGTATCAGACGAAGTTGCACATCACCGGGGGGGGGGGGCGACATTTAGTAAAGTAGTGGAACTGGTCCGCGCCGGCAGAGGCACCCCATCCCCAAAAGAGAAAGAAATTTAACATCCCCGATCTGGAATCCATCACCTACTCTGACAGGATGCGCGTCGTGTCTGGACTGGCATGTTATGGGGCAAGGGCTGGCATGACCCCCCACCATCACCTTGCCATGCCTTCGTTTAAGACTGGGCCATGCAATGTCTTCCACCAAAAGACGAAAGTATTAGATGGTGAGAGGACGGGCAGCGAAGACTTTAGTGGGTGAATGAATTGTACAGAGCGTAGAACAATATCTCAAGGTTCCAGTTATAAGGTGGCACAACAACAAAAAACTCACAAGCACTGTCCAGACTACATTGTTGTCCCTTAGTAGGAGTTACAATTTCAGCCAATCCGGACGCTTTCCCAAACCGGGTGTGCATACTGGGATTATGGAGCCTATATAGGAACGCTAAAGGCAAAACTACACGCTCCAGAACGCAAAGTTCTGTTTGCTGAAAAGCTAGGGTTAGTTAATGCAAAGTCCCAACATTGGCTGAAAATATGTGCAGCGTCATTGGTGACATCACAGGAAAATAGATCAAGTTTATACGACCCCAACAACATCACAGACAGTTACAAAATCACAATGCAGGAACGGACAGACGGGATGAAATAAGTGAAATCAATTAAAATCTCCATTATAAAATGTATACGCTAAAATGTCATCGTGGTATCAGCAAATTTGACATCTTTCCTTTAATTTTGCTATAGAGGAATCATTAGCCCAACATTCCATTGAGCTCTCAATGATATCTTGCAATATAAACCCTTAACTCTACTTGGACTGTTTTTTTCTTAAGACGAATTAAAGCATAAAAACAGTGACACAAGTAGATATAAATCATGTAATAGTGCTTTTCAAAAACACCCACTCACTTGGATATGAGGAAACTGTGAGAGTAATTAACTAACTTTATTTATACACATCTGCAAAATTTGAGAAAATATCTGCATGGCGGGTTTTCACTTGAGTTGTGCAGCTCGTGTCGATATATATTAACAGCGGTTTGCAGCTGCTTGTCCTGCACATCTTCTGCTGGGCTCTGTTTGTCAGAGTAGCTGCAGGAATACGGTCCCCCAAGCTCCTCTCAGCCTCTTTTCTCCTCTCCTTTTGCTTCCCAATCCCTGTTGATCTTCTCTCGCCCCCTCTCGGCAGTTCTTTGTTGCTCGTTCTTATCGGGCAGCTGAGCTCAGATTGCATCCAGGTGTTGGTGGACAGCGCATGTCTGGATGCCCAGTCTGTTTTGAGACCCACCTGATCATTTTCTATCATTCATCGTCTTTTCTCTTCCTCAACATCCTTCTCCGATTCTGGGAACATTTCTGCTGACATTTACCACCACCTGCTCCGAACAGGTGATAAACGGGAGCAGGGAAGGGGTAGTGGAGGGGGAAGGTCAGGGTGTGCGCTGTTTAGTCCCCCTGTTGTGAAGGAGGGGGTCAGGCGGGCGCAGCACGCTGTGCTATGCCTGCAGTCCCTGTCTGGACCCGAGCACAGTTTCCTTGCATGGCTTTTCCTGCTGGTAATGTGAGGCCTGGTATTCCTGCATCCAATGACCTGGGAGCACCATTACAGCTGTGATCAGCCTAGAGGTAGCTCATCCAGGGATACCGCTCCGGCTCCCTTTATTCGCCACCGCTGTCCTCCTCTTCCTGAGTCAACTCTTCTCGCACCCCCTAATCCTCCTCAAACAATTTCTCTTCCAGTTTTCCTACCACTCTGCTCTTGGCCCTTTTTCTCCCCTCATCTTCTTTTCCTCAACCTTCTTCCATCCGTGACTACACTTTTCGACTGAGACATTTATCTAATGCTCCTCCCATCAGCTCTCCCTTTCATAGTCTTTCTCCACCTCCTTTGAGTGATTCATTCTCCACTGAGCCAGTGTGCAATCAAAGCGGCCTCTTACCTGGGCACCTTAACCACCTCTCTGCCCTCTTTCTTCCTGTGTCATGTTCCTATTGACCCATATCCCTGCCTCCAGTGCTGAGTGTGTCCGATCACCCTATCCTTCACCCCTCAACCTTTCTCCTCCCTTCACTTTCCTCTCCCTCTTTTCTTTGTTCTTTTAGCCATTTTTACGCATGCTTCTTTTCACCTCATTTCGTCTCATTGACCCCCCTCATTGCACTATTTTCTGTTCTGTTTCTCCTTGACTTTCCTTCAGTCTTTTCTCTCACATTATCCTCAACTACTCAAACCTTCCTTGCTCCCTCACTCTCAAGTCAGTAATTCCTCTTCCTTTTTTCCGTTTCCCTCTGTGCTGCTTTCTCCTGCATATCACTTCAGTGTTCCCTTCCCCTCTGTTCCTCTCTTCCTGTTAGCCTTTTTCCTTCTTCACTTCCCCAGCCACAGTTTCCACATGGCAGGTTGGATTCATAAGTTTCAATCACATCATAACAGATTCAGACCCTCACCCATCCCTTTGCAATACATTGGGTACCTTCAAACTGGATAATGGTAATACATTATTTATAGCACTATAAACATTTCAGCTGTGATTGCAAGCACCCTGCAATACCCCATTCCAATCTACTCCACTCTACCCCACTCCAAAGTGGAACCTCGGTTAAATGTCCGATTGATGGCCCAGAACTCTACTCTAGCAACTTGCTTAAGAAGGTAGGAGCAACTGTATGGAGCCTTGAGTTCATTCCAAACAAAGCTTTGGCATAGTCAGTAGGTCTCATACTTGCTGCTCGCCTTTTGGCTTTTCCAATGCTTGATTTCTAGTGGCTCGGCTCATGTTCTCAGAATGTCTGTTGGCTTTCCGAAGCAAACGCCTGCAGCAGATGTTAGTAACCAGTGTTGCTCCGTGTGCTGTCCCCTTTGCACCACCCCATACCCTGTCCTTGCTTGCCTGTACCCTCCTGTCAACCGGAGCTGGCAGGCCGAGTCTATGTCAGTCGGTAATGGCCTCCATGAATTTACCTTTTCCCATTATAAATGCATGACTGCAGTTCACAGGATGTAAAGAAAAAATCCAAGGGACTAGATGAACCACTCGGAGGTGGCGGGGTGGCTTGCGATATCTACACAAAGTAGGTGCAGCTTTTACCACTAATGTGGATACAGGCTGCCTGCTTATCATGCATTATTTATACACGCAGTCACATCGCTGAAGGCCCTCCACGTGCATACCCCCAACTCCTGTTCCTGCGGGCGGAACCCCTCACCCTATCAGGGGTGCCAACCCTACAGGTCCTGCCTGGAGTTTTAGTCTATCTGCTGCCTGCACTTCATGCCCGCAGCAGTCAGCTCCCACGAGGCCCACCCATGCAGTGCAGATGGCAGGGCCGGTCCTAGGATATGTGGGGCCCCGGGCAGAATAGGAACATGCGAGGCCCCTATCATTTGCATAAGATTTAACCTCTCAGGAAGTGGCATCATAGGAAGTACTATCAATTGACCATTATTTATATGGCATTGATGAAGCTGCTTTGCAAGAAGCTACTTACCTAGTTTGGATATCAGTAAAATGGTTACAATAGCACTCTTAATCCTAATAAAATGCGTTCATAGATATTAAATCTCTATTAAGTAAAATACATTAAATGAAGTAAACTTGGTTATTGTTCTATTGACTGGGACGTATGAAAATGATATCCTACCGTGGCATTCTGGCACTAAGAGAGCTCCGAAGGAGAGGTGCAGACTTTACTAATGTGGAGAAAGGACGGTTTTGAGTGTTTGTTCCAAAAGACTGGAGTTACACCGTAGCTCAAGAGGGAGAGAGCTCCAGTCCAGCACAACTAGAAAGGAGAAGGACCTGCCTCCAATCAGGGCCATCTACATTTCAGGATGGCACAGGAGTTTGGTTGGCACAGCGTAGGGGGTTCTGGAACGAACGTGAGGAGTGCTGTAGAAAGAGAGAACCTTTTTAATGCAGTGCACAACGACAAATGGATAGTGCCGTGCAGATAGAGGGTTTTGGACCAAAAACCCAGCAGACAGCAGAAAGGTGAGAAGAAATGGCATAGCAATGCAGCCATCTCAGATGAGGAGCCTAGCACCGTTCTGAATGATTTGAAGGGTACTGAATGCAAGAAGGCAGGAAGCCCAAGAGAGAGGGCATTTGCTTAATCTAGTGAGAAGATAATGGACTTTACAACAGCCTCACGGTAGTGAGAGGGCAGAAAAGGAATGATTTTCTGTTGCTTATGGATGTAGTAAAGGCAAGTGGATGAAACATGGTTAATATGTTCTGAAAAAAAGAAGATGCTGGAAAATGAATCCCAGATTTTTTTGCTGACTCCGCCAATGTCGGAGATTGACCCACTTTTACCAGCCACCAAAGAGAACACCATATGGCATGAGATCATTTAAAAAAGAGAACCCTTGATTTGTCACTAAAAAGTTTTAATGAATTTGTCTTCATTCAGAAATCAACAGCTAGCATGCACGTACAAACATATTCTCTGGCAGAGACCCGATTGCCACTGAGGGAAATCATGTTTGGGTATCAACATGCGTAAGATATCAGGAAGAAACCAAAGGACTGTATGAGTGAGGCTAACTGGGGATGATAAAGATTAAACAGCGGAGACCCAATAAAATCCACAAGCCAGAGCTTTAGTATGTAACAGAAATAGGTGGCGCGTGGATTGTTTCAGATAGGATAGAGGTAAGCCACACCAGAATACCTTCAATTACAGGTTGTACGAGTTGATTTATAAGCACTGCAGGGCCGGACTGGCTACCGGGCGTTTTGGTGTGCTGCCAAGCTGGGGGCTAATTTCACTACGGTGGGGGCTGATTTCGTAGTTGGGGACCTGCATGTGCTTCTAAATAAACAAAGCAAAACAAATGGTTTTAAAGCATACTTTAAAACTATTTGGTTTTCCATTTTTAGGTCTCGACCTAGCGATGCAGCGCGAAGCGCTGTCGCTAGCGAGACTTATTGTCGCTGACTTGCTTCGGAAGGGAGACAGGAGCTGTGCACGCGCAGGACGGACTGGAAATGTGAACGCGCCCGTGAACACGCACTGTGCACATCTCCTGTCCCCTTCCGTCCTTGCAAGCCTCAGGCAACATCCCTTTCTTTTTTTATGCGCACGCGAGCTCCAAGCGCGGTGCGCTAAACACGCACAGCATGCCTCACCCCACTTACCTGCTCTTGTGGGGACTCTGCGCATGGCTTTTTTGCTTTGGCGGCCCCGTCCCTGGGCCGCACGAGCCGCGCAGCACTTATTCAAGTGCGGCGAAGTCCGCAGGCGCCGCCACTGGGCACGAGCCGCAGACCACGCTGATGTGCACGCTCACGGCGTGCCTACAACGCGCGCATGGCGCTGTTTTACTTTTTTTTATTTTTCTGGGACAGGCGCAGAGGTGGATAGGGATCTTGGGGGGTGGGGCGTGGTGAAGGGCACATCGCCTCTTAGGTTGCTTTCGACATGAAGCCCCACCCCTCCTCACATGGTAGCATTAATTAGTAAGTTAGCAGCTATGCAAATCGGGCAGTCCGTCACTGGGGGTGTGCAGGTGAAAGCGGGTGGTGAATTGCAGAGACACATGCATCTGCCATGTGCGAACGGCAGGCGGCACTGTTTGGGGCAGTTGCTACCTCCAGAAGGAGCCTTGCATGTGGGCGATTCTGCAGGGCCTGGCGGAGAGCGAAGGGAGCAGCAGAGATAGAGTCTAGATGCCTGATAGCCGGTTTTCGAGGAGCCTTTGAGCCTGAGGATGTGCTGATACCTGAAGGGAGAGGAGCCTGGGAGATACGGTGTGAGAAGACCCTGGGTCAGACAGGGGCCGGCCCGGATTATCCCACCACACTAACCCCCTTTTGACATTTGGCCGACAGATGCTGGTGGTGCCTTTGTGGGTGGAGGAGACGCTCTGGAGCAGCGTGCACCCGTTGGCTTCTATCCTTTGAGGCATTTGGGTGGAGGGGCCCATAAATGCTTGCTGGATCACAACCGTTCCCACCCTGAGGCCTTGGATTGCATAAACATCCTGACTGGGGTGTTGGGTAGAGCCAAAACCAACAGGCCGCTGGAGGGCTGAGATCACAAGCTCTCTAAACGCTAAACATCTGATACAGGGTGCAATGCAATCTCCACCCAATGATATTGGGTCCCTGATGGTGGCCCTGTCCACAGGCATTGGAAAACGGTATGATGGGTAAAAATCAAGCAGTGAGGAAAGTACTACAAGGCAGTATGAACAGCTATGCCTTCCTACGTAACAAGAAGGCTGACAGCGCTGGGGAGTAACAAAAGCAACCACCTGACACTTGAGAGGAGGATGAGCCCATCCAATGTAATGTGATTATGGCAGTCAAAGACACAAAAACAATGCTCAAATCTGAACGAGCATTTGCAATGTAATAGGTCTCGCATTTGTGAGAGTTTAAGCTATTGGCATTGTAAATGGCAATGCCTTTTATTTATGTTTTAAAAACCAACACGTAAATAAAAGGCATTGTCATTTACAATGCCAACAGCTCAAACTCTCGCAAATGCGAGACCTATTGCATTGCAAATGCTTGTTTACTTAGAAATGCCCGGTAGCCAGTCCGGCCCTGAAGGACTCGCTGGGAACCAGTGTCAAATGTGGCACTAAGGTTTAGTAACATAAAGGGCTCGAACTCCAAGATCAAGAGTCATCCACAAATCATCTGGCACCGCACAAAAAGCTACTTCAAACTCCTAGAGTTATCAGAAGCCAACCGGCAAGATCTCATACTTGGAAGTTTACTTCTTTTTTCTAGGGTTTTCGAGAAAGGTGCAACAATGTATGCCCGAAGATGCTGATAAGTTTTGAGCCAGCTGAAGATTTGTAGAGCATTTTTACCTCCCCTTCAGACTCTTACTTTTTTGCTTCAAGTTTCTCTTGCTGGTTCTGCCTATCTCACTTCCACCTCTCCCCTCCTGTGTCCCTCCGCCCAACCTCTTACCATCTTTGGGTGTTTTTGCTTTCTTCTATCCTCCTCTCACCATTACTTCTCTCACCATTCTGCTTATGTTCCCTTGCTGGTTCCGTCTCTCTTATATCCTCACATCTTATTGATCTGCTCTCCTTCAAATCTCATCTCTCCCCCAGCCTTATAACTTCTTTCCTTGCTCTGCTTCGTTTACATCTCTCTTTTTCTCATCTTTCCCTCAGACTCTTACCTTACCTTGTGTATTCTGTCCCTCTTACATCTATCTCTCCTATGCCCCCAGGATTGTCCTGTTTCCTACTGGTTCTGTCTCTTATAGCCACAGAAGAGCTACTGGGAGAATATTAGCTCCCCTCGATAGCGACACTGGCATCCATGCCTAGAGCAGCACACAAATTAGTGGTAAAAAATGGAGAGAAAAGCTTAACCTTGAGTAGGGACATTGATGCAGCCTCGAGATATAAGCTTAGCAGATACATTAGAGACATCCTTTCAAGCTTAAGGCAACCGTACTTTGATTTTAATTTGTGGCCTCAGAACAAGACCCTGTTTCTGAGATTCAGGTTTTTTTTTAAATCTCCCTTTTAAGGCTTTTGATGGTTCATGGAAACTAAAAGGCTGCACTGACAGGTCATGTAGGAAATGCAAATTAGCTAAAGAGTCCATTGAGCATATAATGTGCCTATGCCCAGCCCTACTAGCCAGGCGGAAAAATATTTTAAGCCAATGTTTAATGCTGAGGCATAAGAACAAATCCGGAGGGCGTATTATTGTGCTTTAAAGGTGGTTCTGATAAAGTGGTGGGTGACCTTGTGAAGTTCTTGAGGCAGGCGGTTAAGCTCTGGGAGAAAAATACAAAACTTTGTGTTTATTTTTTTTAAGTGCGTCGATTTTTAATGGTGCTTTTTAATCAGTATTTAGTGATGTCTTTTATGTAACGTAATTATTGTATATAGTTTTATGTAAACTTTAAACAATAAAGTATTCTCTCTCCACAATGCTTTACACTTCACTTCATCTCTCTACCTGACTCTTAGAGTACCCATTGATTCTGCCCCTCTTACAAGCACCTCTCACTAGTCCCTCTCTCTCCCCCCTTCACTTACGTTCTCTGCTGGTTCTGCCTCTCTGACCAGCTCCCATTCATGTGTTACCCTTCACCTCTCATCTCTCACTCCAGCCTTGTACCTTTTTTTGCTCATCAGTCCCCTTTAAATCCACCTCTCCCCTTTCACCTCCAGCCTCTTACCTTGTCTTGCTGCTTCCGAATCTCCAACATCCACACTTCACCTCATCCTTCCCCAACTCTGATTTTTCTCACTGATTTTGCTTCTTTTTCACCCCCTCTCTCCTCCTTGTTGCACACTTCAACTCTCATCTTTCTCCAGCCTCTATTCTTTTCTCACTGGTTCTGCCCCTGGAACAGCTACTTCTCCCCTGCGTCCCTACCCAGCTTCTTACCTGCTCTTGGTGATCCTGCCCTCTTACATCCACCTCTCACCCTTCCCTCTACCCGCCACTTAAGTTCTCCTCATGATTCTGTTTCTTTTATCTGCTGCACCCATTCATGCACTATCTCGCACCTTTTACCTTTCCCTCCAGCCTAAACCTTTTTCCGCTGGTTCTGCACTCTTTAGCTCCACCCCTTCCCTCCATGTTCTACTCATCATGTTTCATCTCTCTCCCGCCTCTACCCTCCTCTTGCTGGTTCTAACCCTATAACATTTACCTCTCCTTTCCATGTGCTGATCTTCGCCACCCTTCTCCCCAGTCTTTTAACTTGTTTTGCTTGTTCTCCTCCTTTACATCCACCTCTACCCTTCTACTGTCTCACTCTCCCCAATCCTGTTACCAGTTGCGGCTGGTGCCTGAGGGCGCTAGAGCATCGCTGCAACGTATCAACGGGCACAAAAAGAAGCTACTTTGAACAGGTTTGAAAGCCAAAGAGTATAAACACCCAAACTAACAGTCAGTTTGCAAGTTTACTTTCTTCAGTGCTGCGCTCCTTCTGCGCCCTTCACAAATTCACAAGCCAAAGAGAAACAGTGCATGCTCCCTGAAACGCACGCCTGTGAAATATAGGAGCATGCTTGGGTGGTGATGCATTTGTAGCCGTGTAGCCCCAAGCCCTACCAGAAGCCATGATAGAGTGGGGCTGTGGAAGGGTCAGCCCCTGATCCTATCCTGTCTTCTGATAGGGCTGTTCAGAGGCACAGACTCGAAGACTGAGTGAACCAGAACAGAAGAGCTGGTACATGGTAACCCGTCTCCGTACCAGTTGGTAAGTTGGGCTGCCCACTGCTCGTGGTTTCTCCTGTCCGTTTTGCTCCCCACTGGCCAGGTTTTTGTTTCCACACTAAAGCCTTGGCATGCTGTGCACGTGGCCACACATTGTATCAGCTTTCTTAGACTATGATCACACTGTGTGAAAAATCTTTGAGCCAGGAATCACCTATGATCATCAAGCGTCACATTCCTGAGAAGACTGTCACAGCATGTTGGCATTTTGAGTGCCCGATAACATAGCGTTATTGCACGTGTAAATAAAGATGTCTTTTCTAAGTAGTTACCATGATTGTACATTGAGTTTATTTTAAAAGCTAGGACAATGGATCAGTGTGGTGTGTCGGTACTATTCTCCCATGTACCTCATGTGCTGCAGTATTTCCTATTTCCGAGTTTGAACATAAACTTATATTTTGCGCAAAACAGTGAGAGCCCTCGTTGCAAATCAGACATATATTAATTTGATTGATTGAGAAGGAACACATTTCAAGAGGATGAAATACTTCAAGTGGAACAATAACTTTTTTATATAGCGCTTAATATCACACATTTGCCGGTACTAAGCTCTGTAAATATGTTTTATTGATAGCCAACTAAAACTTGTGGCCTGCTGACCATTGCAATTTAAATTTAAATATGTTTCATCCCATACACAATCCCGCATTCTGAAGTACGTTGAAATGTCGAGTTCCTGGATTGTTCCCTTGTCTAACGTAGACAATATACTTTGAGTCCAGAGAGAGATAACTTTTAGCACCCTCTTTGGCCCAGGTATGGCAGAAATAGTTGCAAAAACACTTTTCACATGATTTAGCAGTAATGTTTACATTAGGACCCACATGCAAATGGCGCTTGCTCCTGTTTTGTCCTCTAGGAAGAGAGGAGACAATGCAGGTAGGGTACACATGGGGTTATAATGGTGTACTTAAGAGAAAGGAGCGTAGAGAGCAGAATGTTGCACACAAGAGAACAGGACACAATAAGGAGAGGTGATTACTAGAGGAGAATGTTGCAGACAGGAAAGTGTATTGATTGATAGGGTAAAATGGAGCACATGGGAAGGTGGGGATTGCAGAAGGTAGAAGGGAAAAGACAGGAGTGCAGTTGTAATATGAGAATGAGGCACAGGAAAGTGGTGCAGACTGGTTAGATTGGATCACACATGTGGCTTCTTGACCACTTTTTATGGAAACTGAGCCACAAATACTATCTTTTGCCACTTTTCAAAGTATTCTTGGGGAAGGTGAAACCCCCAAACCACTGGGAAGGGTAAGGCTTGCCTGGCACACCACAAATTATTGGATGTTTTATTAGGGACGTTTGCATTTCAAAGTTCACCGGTCTCCCTGCTTCTTACCTTTTTGCATGGATTCTACTCTTCTTATGTCGTTGTCTTTTGCATGCAATGCCCTTCACCTCATCTCATCTCTCTACCAGCTTGTTTGCATTGATTCTGCCCATTACATATATCTCTCCTCTTCCCTGTCTCAGTTTCTGCCAGGCCAGGGCTTTAAGTGGGCTGAAAAAATGGGTGGATCTCTAAAAGGGGTGGATCTCTAAAAGGGGTGGATCTCTAAAAGGGGTGTGGACTACGTAATTAAGGGCGTAGCTTAAACACATAATCTACATTTCTGTGATTCCCATAGTGTTCCATCTGACTGGTACTTTGGTTCCTCTCTGTGCTTTAAATGAATGAATCCAGAAATATAACACAACAACTGACATACACCTAAAAACAGCCAGGAGTATTGGTTTTGTCAATGGTTGTTAGCTGTTTAAGCTAAATGAGTAACAACAATAAAATTCTTTAACTTTCACCTTGTCACTGTTTTGACCCATGAGTAGCTCCTTCACACACATTTGCACAGAATCACAACTGGACTACGGGACCATTGCTCTTTGTGCTCTGCAGAGAGGCCATGTATTGAATGATCATATATTCTGAACACCTTTTTGACCCACAAACAGGCACAGTGTGAAAGTTGTACTGCCTGCAGCCTCAACTCCGAAGTGCTCAACTGTAGCCTGTTATAAACACCTCGAGGCGACTCAGTATAAAGTGTGCACCATCCAAGAGTAATATGCTATGAAATGAAATACAGAAACACACATGCTGGAAATAGCTAGCACTCTTGGGGAATGCAAGATTAAGTAAACCATGTGGAATGTAAACAGGAACAAAATCAGTGCCATGGATTATCCTAACATCAGGGCCACTGGAATTATGCGGCAGGAGAGGGCTAAATTATGTGGCAGGGTGAGTAAATTATGTGGCAAGAAAAGGCAAATTATGCGGCAAGATGAGGCACATTTTGAAATAGTATTACTTCATTTTTTTGTCATTTTTAAACTTGGTAACACCGTCTGGGCATTGGTTGCACCCCATTAGTACCAATTTAACACCAAAATTTAGCAATGGGAAACAGAAAGTTGACTATTACAGCTTTGCAGAGGGCCTTCCAACACACTGCAACACGTGTCACTGCATTTTTAGTAACTTTTGAACTGTTTGAGTTAGAAAAAATGTTTTTTTGTTAAAATCTGTAGATTATGCGGCAGATGATGGATTATGTGGCAAATACGGCAAATGTTTAATTATGCAAAAATCGCCGCCGCCGCACAATCACATAATTCCAGTAGCCCTGCCTAACATGCAGCATCAGACTGGGACAGAAAATAAGCACCGGTACCAAAATAAATGGTGCTCCCATTAGTGAGTTAGGTAGCTAGAAAAGTGCCCCATGTTTGCAAACTAGGGCAGCTTTCAACGTGTAAACACATGCTGTATACGTTTTTTTGTAAGGTATCAAAGACTGCATTGATATGAGTTTGCTGCAGGCAATGTTTGCTTTAATATCATGAAAATCAACAGTAAAGCAGGTCAACCACAAGCCAAAACAAGCATTGGCATAGCCAATAGGTCTCGCTTTTGGGACCTTATAAGTGTTTAGTTATGCAGCACAATATCCTTGGTGCAACAATATCAACCGTTGCATGGCTAAACACTTATAAGGTCCCAAAGGCGAGACCTATTTGCTATGCCAATGCTTTTTTCTTTTGCAGGCATGTATTCCATGTTTATATGCCGGTAGTTATCGTTTTACACTCTAATCTCTGTTGCAACCTAAACATATCACTGGATTGCAGCTAAAGCTGCTGGTCCAAACTCTCACTTAACAATATAACTGACACAACTTATGTTATGGGTGAAATTAATGTTCCGGTGGATCCAGAAAAAAATCAGGAAGTATACGTGGTGGGGCTTCTTTTATGGGTCTCACAACAGGACGTTCTGTGTCTGCCATGTTGGGAGGTGCATTAGTTACATGTTGTATTTATATAGGGAAATCTGTACCAGGGAAGACTGAAGGCTCATGTGAGAATGGGACGAGGAAGACTTGCTAGGAAGGTACTGAGTATTATCAAGCACTGCTTTTACCTTAATACACTTAGGAGAAAATCTGTGCTGGTGTGTTAGGTGGTGTGCTCTTTACCGCCCTGTGATTGGCTTCCTCGTGGAGTTACTGGTCTGACCACGCCCTCTGACAGCATCTTACCTCTGGGAGTGGTACTTTAAGCAGATTTTCCAAGCGCCTCTATACATATTTGCTCCTCTGTTGATGGAGAACAATAATCCAGAAACATGTGCAGAATGCACACCGCTAGCAGCGCCGATATTGACAAGCGTTTCCGTACTTGTGTGCCTAAACTAAAGTGTTATCACGCACTGCACTTATCATACCGCATCTGGGAGAAAATGTGTGGTGCAATGACTGCCAATTGTTCTCAAAGCAAGCTGACCTTCCCACAGTGCTTTTTTTTAATTTTTATAAACAGCCAACCTTTAGACACATCTACTCAGTGCCTCACTCAACACCTGCCAAACACTATGTTATAATCTGTGAAATCAATAAAACAAGTTATAAACAAAAAACTGTGGATGGACCCAGAGTGCACAGGCAAAATCAATATCCTGTTCTTCTCTGTCTCTTTTTGATTGTTTGTGTCTGGGTAGGAGACTGTTGCTTGAATGCCAGTGAAGGCAACGCTTAATTAAAAAGAGAGAAGATGAGATGTTTTGGAGGTATGGTAACCTCGTAAGCGGACAGCAACGCTCACTTACAAGAAGGTTAGGTTGAAACAAATGTAAAATGCGCCCGATGCTCCAGACAGCGCGTCGTCGGCAGGCCGTTGGGATTTAAAACAGACGAGGGCAGCGCAGATCAGGTGTGCCCACCCTCTCTGGTAGAAAGGATGCTGGACAAAGTTGCTGAGTAAACAAAGTGTACTTGCCAAGCACCTCTCGCCAAGAACAGTTTATGGGAGTTCAGCTGTTTACGACCGTTTTGTAGCGCGCTGGGAGGGCCGAGGAGCGATTTATTTGTCACCCTCCTTCATGACCTCCCAGGAGCCTCAAGCCACCAGACCCCAGTGTGTCTTGTTTGTTCATTCCTAAGCGGACTGAAGCACAGCTCGGTGTGCTGCTGTGCTCCCAGCTAGCCCCATTCCCCGGTTTCCATAACATGACTCCTTACACCAGAAAGGATCCCCACCTTTCATGCAGCACGCACCTCCAAACCTTAAAGAAGTCTCATTACCAAAAACAAATGCTTTACACCCGGAAAAATCTAATTTAACACAGCAGCCAAGACCTCACACCCGAATGGGGTGTTTGTTCTCACTTGGCATTGGATAAGCCTGTATTCGTTTACTACCACGGCCCCCTCCCACCCCCCATCCCATAAGTCACGAGTGTCTTAGGACACAATGCTGCCGGTTCCTCCACACACAAGCCTGCCTCCCACCCCCACGCAAGCTCGATTCCCAAGATCAGCGCTCCTCGTTTTCCACGTGAGCCCTGCCCCCACCCCCAGCTGTCTTTGAATCGATGCCAGGGAATTTTAACGGACTTGATCCCACGGCTTCCTGGGAAGTAGTAAAACAAGCTCTGAAACGCGTTGAGTTGCCTGCCAGAGAATAAAACACTGTTTTTGCAAAATTGGGAATCCGTGGCTTGCTGTAATCGTTGGTTAACAGCGTGTTTGTTGGATTTATGGGGACCCGCCATCCCGCCACGGAACGCCGTCTCCTGAGGCTCGGGAAAGAGCGAACTGTTTTGCGGTGGTATATTAATCCTGATTAGTGTGAGCTCAGACGGTGCGCACAGGATATTTACCCTAACCCAAAATGTCGGAAGCAGCTATACGATATAGAGAGAGAGAGAGAGGCGGCGGCTGAGGAGCTATTCAGTAACCTCCCGAGTGTCTCTAACAAAGAGGAACCATCAGGAAGTGGCACTAATACTAAAGACACGGACTGCAAATTATTATTGAAAGCACTCGAAAAGTGCATTAGAAATGAGACAACAAAATGATGGGAACACATATCTTTAAAACGATTTCATTAAAAGAAGAGCGAGAGAAACAGGCCGCATTCCGATAACAAGAGAGGAGCGGGGCGAGGGCCAGCGAGCGCGGCAGCCTGCTCAGCTGACCAGACGCTCGTGCGCCATGGCCTTTTGCCGGCATGTGTTTCCACCATCGCGCCCGCGTCTGGGCACGATAATGGGAAACACATGTCTGCGTCGCGCGTAACCGCCCGAAAAAGGCCACGACGTACGAGCGTCTGGTCAGCTTTTCAAACCCCTTACTTAAAGTCTCGCCAGAGCAGCGCTTGCGCGCTACTCGAGGCTCGACCTAAAAATGGCCTACATACTGACCTGACAGCAGGGCTTTAAGTGGGATGAAAAAACTGGGGGGTCTTTCAAAGGGGGGGGGGCGAAGTAATTTAGGGCATGGCTTAAAAACATGTAAGCTATAAATCTGTGCATGGCATGCCGCCCAACTGGAATTTTGCTGCTTCTGTCATTGCCTCCAGATAAATAATACAACAAGTAAAATTGCACCTACAACAAGTCAGGACTTTTGGCTTTGTCAGTGGTTATTAGTTGCATAAGATGAATAAACCATAACTACAGCTTCGTTGTATATAATATTGAAAATGCTTCAGTTCTGACATGAGGAGACTCTGAAAGAACTATAACGAGGCTTGTTGAAGTTACTTTAAATGCAAAAACAACAGTTGATGGACAGAATGCAGAACAATGTCATACATTCACCCCAGTACAGAGATCTGGGCCTAAATCCATCGTTTTTTTGCTCACCATGCCATTCCAGTTTGAACCCAGCCATATGCAAATCAGTCTTGACCCTGTGCCTCATGGGAACAGTCCAGCCCGAACTGCCAAGCCAGGTCCTCCCTGGACTGGAAACAAGCATCCTAGGACCGGTTTCGGGGTTTCACCCCTCTTCAGCCAGGATAGCTTGATTCCAGTGGCATGGAGAGCAGTGAAGGGTGGAGCTGCTGCCGATTAAGATTTTTTTTTCCACTCTGAGGGTAAAAATGGAGAGCCCGACAGGGACCAGTCTGAGCACCTGCTTTTCAAAGTTGTAGTGATGAGCACCGGCAGGACCCGGCCCACTTAAAGCCCTGCCTGATAGATTAGACCGTCGAGCACAGCCTGATTGCCCTATAGGTCAGTCTGACCCTGCTTACGTATTATACATTCATTGCGTAAATGTGCAGACACTGGATCAATGTTTTTGCAGGCAAAGTTAAGGACATGAATATAGGGCCCGATAGGGGCCCTTTCAATGTCCATTTTAATTTATTACCAGGTCTAAGACTTGAGTGACCCAGCACACTTTAAACCCTGCTCCATACACTTTTGCATACTGATTCTGCTGCTCTGCGTGCACCTCTTGTCTCACTGCCGTACTCACACCTATCTGCTCCCCCCACTTTATTCCGTTTGTCTTACCCCTTTCATTCGCCTCTCTGCTCCCTTTCCCCTCATCCTAGGTGAGCAGTTTCCATTGTGATGCGCATCGCCATTTTATCTTTTGTTGTGCGCCCTGCAGGTTATCCTGTTTTCCATTCATACAGGGGCATGGCGCACTTCACAGCAAGGTCACTTTCATTACCTGTCTAATTGCTGTCATCAACATGCAGATGCAGTGATTAGGCTCACAGAGAGAGGCCCACAGAGAGGGGCTAGCAGAGATTGTTAACAAAAAGAAAAAATATAAACTCTTAAGGGGCCCCCTGGGCCTCGAAGCTCTGGAGTCTTTAATGGTGCGAGGCCCCATGGTTGCGAGCAGGCGCGGGGCCCTGGGCAGCTGCCCATGCCTAGCGCCGGCCCTGGCAGATGGCTCCGTCCTAGCAGCCCTCCTTCCCGCCCCTCCCCATCTCTGCACATCCTCTTCCCAGGCTGTCTCTGCGCAGAGCGCCCTCCTCGGCTCTGTGTAGAATTGTCCTCTGTGCTTCAAAGCTGCAAGCTCTCACTAGCACACTTTTTTAGGTCGAGCCTAGCGGCAGCGCGCATGCACTGCTCGCTCTGCGAGACTGCTGTAGTAGAGTATGGGAGAGAAGCAGCGCCCACTCTCCTCCCATAACTCTCACTTCACACTTTGTGTCTGTGTAATTTACAACACTTACACATCTTCTTCACTGCACTATTTATCACTACTTTGAAGACGTCACAGGCCGGTCTCTCCCTGTTATATTTACAATCTAACAAGCGCTCGAGAAGGCCTCTTTATTGCAATGCAATAGGTCTCGCATTCGCGAGAGTTTAAGCTATTAGTATTGTAAATGCTAATGACTTTTATTTATGTTTTAAAACCCAAAACATAAATAAAAGGCATTGTCATTTACAATGCCAATAGCTCAAACTCGCATGAATGTGAGACCCATTGCATTGCAAATGCTTGTTAATTGTAGGTCTGGGAGAAAAGGGGGACAACAAACAACCAAAATCAATCTCAAAACCTCCCACTCGACCTATATTTCTTTTTTCAAGGCTGAACCAGCCCCATTGGGCGACCTACATTAGAGACATGATGCACAGGCAGTTTGCTATTTTATCAAAACATTATTTTATTATTTCAAAAGATCATTTTTTCATTATTTGTATCAAAAAAGTTAAAAGACATTCATTATATTCATAATTTTTTTCATTTTTCGTTTACATGGATATTGTACATTTCATTATTTTATAAAGAGAGACAGTCTTTATAAACGTTTTCATTCATGTGAATTTTTATATATGACCCCTATAAATAGACCACATAAACATACTAGCCTCTCACATACACATACATACTCACTCATACCACACAACGTATCCTACCCTCCCAAGATCACGTACACTTAGTGGTCATTCAAAAGACAGATGTATTTCAGTCTTCGTGACCGTGTTGCGGGCCGGGTATTACACAGACAGGACAGGACATGGGAGTGGCCGACACCCGGTCGGCGCTCCACCCTAAAGTCCATCCCTTGTAAGGAAAGAGATTACCTCACAGTTTGGGATTCTTGTCCCTCATTTGCATTAGCCACCGAGGGGACCAGTGGTCCATTTGAACCAAGAAGTGCATGCCAAAGAAATATGGCAGCAACTTCTTCAGAGCCTAGACCACAGCGAAAGCTTCTCTTTCTATCACCCTCCACCGTTTATCCCTGGGGAGTAACCTCCGGGATATGAAGCCTACTGCTTAGTCTAGCCCCTCTTCATTCAGCTGGGACCAATACTGCCCCAATCCCTTGCTCAGAGGCATCCGTCTGAACGATGAACTCTGGTGAAAAGTCAGGAGCCCGGACCACAGGAGCTGTGCACATGCCTGTTTGAGGGAGTCGAATGCCTCAGTCCTTATGACGTTTCTGGGCTGCTTCTTCGAAGTCAGTTACGTCAGGGGGGTCACAATTGTGCCATATCACTTGATGAACCTCTGATTATATCAGGAGAGGCCCAAAAAGGCTCGGACGCCCAGTTGGGTCTTGGGGGGTTCCCAGGCTAGGATGGCTTCCACCTTGGGCTGGAGGGGTTGCACCTTACCCCGGCCCACCCATTGTCCCAAGTACACCACCACTCCTTGCCCTATCTGGCACTTACTGGCCTTGATAGTCAGGCCCACTTGCTACCACAACCTGGCCTGACTTCCCCGGAAACTCCCATGGGAGACTGGAGGGGGTCACGCATGGCATTATCCACCTGACCAGAGAGGAATTCGTGCCCCGTGGTTGTCTGGGGGTTCCGTGGCCTTATTAGGTCGAGGCCCACCCGTTCGAGGGGGTGTCCACGACGGGCTAGGGGATTACGGGAAGCTTTAAGCTCTTGTCCTGTCTTGCCCCTGACCTGGCAGGTCGCGCAGGTCTTGCAGAATTTGTCTGAGGGCACCCCGTGTCTGGGCAATAGGGGTGAGAAGCAAGCTGGGCAGAGGTCTTGTTCTGACCCAAAGGACCTGCCCAGGGAAGGTCACAGACCGATTCCAATAGAAGGGACGTCTAATGCTGGAAGACCACCATGACCCACTGGCCCCCTGACAGCAGGTTGTCCTTCCAGTAAAGATGATGAGTCCTGGATTCATTACCGGCTGCTTGGGATTCGGTTTGCCGCCTCAGTCTCTCGAGATCGGGGCACTCTCCCGTGCCCTACAGAACTCCTCCCTGGTGGGGCCTCCATCCACTTGCCAACCGGTGAGCTCGGGCAGGGCACAAGGAGAAGAAATGTCCTCCTCTTCAGTGGACTCTGGGGTGGCCTCAGCCAGTTCCCCATTCGTCTCACTGGAGGTACATTCTGAGGCAGATTTCCTCCATCCTCGTCCTCTTGGCAGGGAGCTGGACCATTGTTCCAAGTTCCAGCCCCTTTCAGCTCCCTTCTTGGGCAGCCATTGACCCTGTGGTAGCACAGATCCAGTCGGGTAACCCCAACATTTCCACATGAGTCCGGAGTTCCACTTCCTTCTAGATAGTGTGCCCTAGGCCATTACCCAACAGACAAGCCACTGGCATGGCAGGACTAATGGCGACCTACAGCAGGCCCGAACCCCCTCTCCAGCCAAATTGCACCTGGGCCACCGGGAAACCACCCTCTCTGTTGTCAGCTATCTCAACCTGGTGGTCAGCTTAGGGAATTATCTGCTCTGGACAGACCAGCTGACCCCTTACCATAGTCATGCTGGCCTCTGTATCTCTCAGAGCCTCTACCCCCTGCCCATTAATGGTGACCCCTCTCTATACTTCAAGGAATTCTCAGGTGCCTGGATCCGGGGTACCGTCTCACTGTTACACAGGGACACTAGGGTAACACCACTAAACTCCCCTCCTCTTCTGGAGCCATCTCCTCCCCCATCCATATGCTTGCCACCCCCAGAGCCTTTCCTCCAGCGGCCGTAGTCCCTCATTTCAGACACTTGGGATCTCCCTTCTGGTGTCCATACTTGTAACACTGATAGCACTCAGGGGTCCATGGCTGCGGATCCTTGTCTAGGTGAGATTTCCTTGGGGGGCCAGTGCAGGAATTCGGGCCAGACCCTTTTCCCGGGGAGTGTTTTTGAGGTTGGTCCGACGACTCCTTATTGTCACCCCCTCCTTCTTTTGGTGGGGACCCTGTCCCTCCTTTTGGGGGTCAACCCCTGCTATCTTTTTGGACAATTGGGTGCTAGTCCAAATTTCTTGCTTCCTCTGCAAGCTTTCGGCAATCCTCCAGCTTGCTGTTGAGAAGGTGTTGGCTCAGGTCGGTAAAACAGGCTTCAAGGAAGTACTCCCTCAGAACCAGATTATACACTCCCGCATAATCTTTAACCTTGGCCACCCAACCCCCACCCCTTTAGTGCTTTCCCAGTGTAGTCGAGAAAGTCCAACTAACTTTGGGTGACTAGCTTGCGGCTGTCCCGGAACCGCTGCTGGTATTTTTCTGGGGTCAGCCCAAACTTATTGACTAGCACGGTCTTCATGGCTGGGTTGCTAGTCTGGTCCCTCACGTCCAGTGTCAGGAGGGTGTCCCTTCCTATGGGGGGCATGTACCGCCAGAGACTGCCTCTCCAGTTCTCCTCAGGGACCCAGTGTACCTTCAAGGTCACCTCGTATGCTGACATCCATTTATCGATGTCGTCCCCCACTTGGTAATCCTGTACCATGTCCTTGGGGATCCGACCCCCTGTTCTCGCTGCTAGGCACTGCAGGGGCGCTGCCACCATTAGTGTTATTGGACCCTAGCTGAAGGGCTCTAAGGTCCAACTCTCTGAGGCTAAGCTCATGGACCATCTTTTTCTCCTCCATGGCTAGTCTCTTTTCAGCTAGAGTGTGCTCAGCATCCAATCGGGGCATGGCCTGCTCCTTCTCTATCCTTGTAAGGGCTAGGGCCTGCTCCCTGTCCTGTCTGGCAAGTTCAAACATAATTTCCCTCTCTTCCCTTCTGTCCTCCAGTTCCTCGGGGGACAGGTTCCTTGAGGTTAGGTCCCTACCAGTTTCGGAGTGGCCCCCCAGATCAGGAGGGAGGGGATTCTCCCCCTCCATCGATTGTTCACCAGGGTCTCCCTGACCCTGCTCCACCACTTCTCCATTCTCTGCCTCCCCCTTACTAGTCACTTCTTCATTGGGGTGGGCCTCTGCCCAGGCCCTTAAGGCTTCCTGCAACTCAGCCTTTTTGGCTTTTCTTCGGCAAACCACTGCCTTTGCTTGACTGAACCCCTAGAGCTGTGCCACCGTATAGGCTTCCAGCTCAGCCATATTAAACTCTTCCTCAGGTAGGTCCTCAGCCATGTTAGCGCACTAGTCGAAGTAGACTCGGAGATTATCAAGGAATACAGCCTACTCGCTCCTCCTTGATCCCTTCCCGGGACACCTTAGGAACAAGGGAACGGAACACTGTCCTTTATGTGAAGTCGTGCTGCACAATAATTTATCATGCAATGCTGTGCAAATGCAAGTCCTATCTCACCGCTGCCACCAAATGTTGGAACTGGCACTGTCTGGTTGGCTAAGGGAGAACCCCAGCCAGGCAGAGTGCACCACCCCCATCAAGGGCAGATGATTACACACAATGTACAACCCGTGCTCACCCTTGGGTAGCTTGGCACTGAGCAGTCAGGCGTTCCTCAGAAGCAATGTGTAAAGCAAGAACACAGCATGTTAACACAATAAATATTCTGCACGACACAAATGAGAGACATCACACTTGACGTCGAGAAATGTCGTTTTTATTCAATACTCTTGTTAAACAATGTTGCATGAATATCATGGAGCTCTGGGCAGAAATCACACTTGGCAAGATTGCTAGCAGTACTAGGCCCAATTTGTGTTGATCGGATCTTGATAGCATGCACACATGGGAAAGGTCCTATTCTAAACCCCACACAGCGCCCTCATGCTTTGCAACATGTTGTCAACCCCCTGGCCCATTCTCACAATCATAGCCATGTAATTTCACATGGCTATAGGGTGCACCCTTGGCTACAACGATATCAGTAATATGTGCATACACATAATTATAACACTTTTAGCAGCGCCGCAGGACGAGGCCACGTGGATAAACCCACTGTTGAGAGGTAAAGTGCTTTTGGAAAGAGAACAATGTATAAACCAACACCACCGACCAGTGTCATGAAGCACAGGTGGTCCACAGACGGTCACTCCCGCACACTCACTTTGCACTGCTACGCAATACGACAGGCACCTGCCCGGTCCCTATGGGCACTTTCACACTCATGCACCGACACCCTAATGCGGTGCCACTGATACCAAGCAGGTCAATAGATAACATGCTGCAGACCCCATGGCTTCAAGTCTCCTGCCACCCTCCGATTCACCCCCACTGTCCCAGACACACTGGATGGGAGTTCCAGGCACAAGGCTGCTCATGGCTGAGGTCACACCTCATCTGTGTCCCCAGAAAGCATGTGGGGCACTGCCTAGCAGTAAGCATAAACAAGAGGTAGACGTAAACAAAGGGGGTCTTGGCGCCACTCAGGAAGTTCACCAACAAGTTGTGAAGCAGAAACGGGCCACTAGCAACAATTTGTTACAAACAGGGGTCCACCAGAGTCTTCTGGCACCAGCCCAGTTCTGCGAAGCACAGGGGGGTCACACAGTCTCTTGACCTGCTCCCAAACCTTTTCATAAGCGTCCCTCCAGCCTACTCAATTTCTCTCTTACATGGTGCCACAAAGCCTTTGAAAGGGCCAGAGGGGGAGAGGGCAGTTGGTCCACTGTGATGGGGCCAGTGAGGGAGCAAGTAGTGAACGAGGAACAACACACAGGGGAGACTCTTGACTTGAGGAGGCACCGTGTCTGGAACACATTGATCCAAGTGATGCCCGGCAATCCGGGCACAGGGTCTGGCACACGACGAGATCAGTCGCACCAGACACTTCAGGTTACACAAAGTAGAGTTGCAATTCCGTACCTCCCTGGAAATGAGGCACTGTGGCCGACACACCTCGATGTTGGTTGCACCAGACAATTCCGTACACACACACAGGTGCAAGTTCAGCAGTGCCTCACAAGGGAGAATTAGACTCTGCAATGGGTGCATCCCCCACCTCCAAGGGTCGCAACCTGTGAATCTGACACCGCACGCAATGAGCATGCAGTTGGTGTGGCACACGAGAGAAATGCGGTAGAGTCGACGAAGCGGGCCACTTTGGATGCTGCAACAGGTGAATCCGCTCACCACCATCAAGATGCTTATGCAAGCCGGGGTCCCTGCAATACAGGAACCACTTTGCTGTAGATGCAGGCAACGTCTTGAGTTCCGCACTAGGCACTCCGGTCTCCAGGCACGATTCTGCAGTTCCAAGCTTACACCACGCTGTCTAGCTTTCAGCAGGTGATGTGGGCACTTAGAGGGCACTCTCTCCAGATGTCACCAAAAATTGGGTGGGCCCCTCGTAGGAGATCTTTGGTGTCCCTAAGACCTCGGAGAAAACAGGAGACCAGACAACTGGTGCTTGGGAGCCCACTTTAGGGTGCCACACATCAGCAGGTCACCGGCCCAGGCCAGCCACTATTCAGGAAGGTATGCGGTCCTTTCTACGGGCAGTTATCCTTCATGTGCAGAACAGAGTCCTTTGGTAATGTGCACCACGCAGTCCAGGTTCTCCGGTCCTGCGACCCTACAAGTGGTTCTTTGCACCTGGTGGGGTGGCACTGGGTAGTTATACCCGATTGGGCATTTTAAGTTGGGGGAAGGTTCAAAGGGTATTTCTTTGAACCACGGATGTGTCCCCTAAATTTCCCGTCCTGTCTGCCATTAGGCCGCAGAATGCAGATCTCTATCTGTATGGGGGCCGTGATCCTGTCTCAGAGGCCAGGTGTCACAATCTTTGCCCCCTCATATATTCCGCCAGGCCCACAAACACCGGAGATCGGCTATCTCGATTGCATGCCCAATGGTTTATGGCTGTCGCTGGGGAATGCCCAGATGTGCTCCCCCGTCCTGTGCTTTTGACCGGCCAAAGAGTTTGACTCATACAAAAGTCCACTTTCCAAATGTGGCATTTCCACGCAAGATATGCCAAGCCCACCATTACCATTGGAATGGGTTTTGGCCTTGTGAATCCATTGATAGGAAACATCATGAGGCTGTGCCACTGCAATCCATTATTGCAGCTTGAAAGACAGGCAATCCCTTCCCCAGGCTAACTTAAGGGAAGAGCAAGCCTCCTCAGTAGGGGAACCTTCTTGGGTCTTCCATACTACCTGGGCAGCGAACACCAGTGGGTGCCTGCCCTGCCTTCACCTTCCATCCGAGTGGAGGTGAAAGGCCCACCTTCATCTGGACTGGGTTTGTTACAGACCTGCCGGAGTCCGCACCCCAGGGCGCTCTCACAGACCTGCTGTGGCAGGTCGGACACACATTTAAACGCACACACAGGCATGCAATAGCAGGTCAGACATGTAGGTAAACCACACCAGCGGTGCAAGTGTGCACTCAGGCCGCCACGGCAGGCCTAATCTATGTTTAAAAACATCATGTCCGTGCCACTTCCTAACTCATGTCGGAGGAGTGTGTGCACTTTCATACTGCAGTACAGTGGGAAACAGGCCAGAGCCTCAAGGCTCCACACGAGAACCAGCAAAACGTAAGAGGAAAAAGCTAAAAGTTTAGGGAAACACTACCTGACAAGAATCAGGTACAACAGACAGACCCCTTTAAGGTCTCAGGGCTGCCCACGTAGGGAATGATGAAAGGAACCAGGGAGAATCTGACCTTCCTTCTAGACCGAGAGGAGAATCTGGAATTCGTGCACAATGAGGCTGATTTTTTGTGATACCCGACCTCTTTATGGAAGATGTATCTGGGCCAAGCAAAGTGTCCTTCCTGCAGAGGGATTATGGCTCAGAACATCCCTCATGGTGAGTGGATTATTCATGGAGCATTGTTTGGCTAGATCCCATCCCAGATAGTAATCGGTACATGCGTTGGTCATCAGTCGTTTGGATTATGGCAATGCCCTATTGGCCTTGGCAAATGAGACGTTGCTTTCTAAACTCCAAGTGGTGCAAAACACTGCTGCCCATCTCATCTGCAATCTGCCATCCGGAGCTGCTTCCTCCCCTCTATTGCGTTCACTGCACTTGTTACCAGTCCATAAAAGGAGTATTTTTTTGAAAATCTGTTGCCTGGCACACAATTTGTTGCTTTGAAAAGGTCCCAGCTATCTAATGTCTACACGCTCTCATTACTGCCCTCCTATACTGCTTAGATCTAGTGACAAAGCGTTGCTGACAGGTCCACGGGTCAGAAGGACCCATAGAGGAGGCAGATCTTTTTCCTATCTAGCCCCTCTGTACTGGAATAGGTTACAGTTGCACATTTGCATGGATCATCTACAATTTAGAAAATGACTGAAGATAGTGCTTTTTAGGTCTCGCCTGAGCCAGCGCGCATACGCTGTCTGGCGAGACTTCTAGTAAGGGCTTTAAACTGGGACCACACGCTTGTGCGTGTGCTTTCACACGCTATTGGCCTTTGCGTGCGTCTTTCTAAGAAAGACAGCACGCAATTAGCCAGAGGCGGGTGCATGACCCGCCTTCTCTCTCCCTGGCCTAGGGAGCTCGGGAGCGAGCATCATCGCCATCTGTTTCTAATTATCGCGCCCGCGTCTCGCGTTCGCGTTAATTAGAAACAAATGGCGCTCGCGCTGGCGCTTGTTTTCTCTTATCTTTACTTTGAAGTTTGTTTGGCCATCACACTGTCTAGCGTGTGATGGCCCCTCCTTCGTCTTCCGTTTCCCTTTATGGGGCTGTGCATCTGGAAACAATCATCCCGATCGCAACTACAGTGCGACTTTTAGATTTGTTTATTTATTTATTCCATTTTGCGGTTGTCAAACAGCTGTCAAATTTAAGGACCGGTTTCCAAGGTTCGTTTACACTTGATGTCTTTCTTTGTGTGGCAGCTTTGTGGCCTAATGTGGGAATAATAATTAACCTCGGCCACGTCATCTTCCGCTTGCGGTTTTTTCCGAGCGCTGCTCCTTGCCCAGCGATAATTATTCATAAGGTGGGCCTGCTGCACGCAGCCGCGCGGTCGGTGGTTGCTGCTCGTCCACCTAACCACAGTCAGACACATAACACACCGCGATGGGCCAGGGTCGCTTTATGGTTGTCACTGGAGCACGGGCGCCTCTTCCCTGAACTCTCACCACGTGGCGCATGATCATTCAGGGTGTTTCATTTGGAGTTGTTGCCAGTGCTTTAAATGGGCAGGTACAATCAGACCAGCACTGAGTATCTGCACTTCCTTAATTTGAAAGGATGCTTTACAATCTACTAAACGCTGTGCGCTGATCTAAGCCCCCCCTTCTCCAGTGGCACACAGGAAGAACATTTGCTATCCCAAAATCACCAACCATTACAAAATGCTTTTTTCTATTTTCAGATACTATGTAAAAGAGTCAATAGTCAGGGCTTTAAGTGGGCCGGGTCTCACCGGTGCTGAGCACCGGCAGTTTTTTAAAGGGGGGCTCGAAACGGGTCCCAATCGGGCTCTGTTTTGTGCCCTGGCACTGGCGGTCCATTTTTTTCCGGACTGCAGTGACAGCAGGCACATTGATGTGCGTGTGCTCACACTGCTCACTTCTCACTATTGGAGAAGTTACGGCATGACGTCATGCCAGGTGAGCATTGTAGGGGAAGGGAAATCCTTTAAAGAGAATCATTTTCTCTCTGGATTTCCCTTCTCTTTTTGAAACTCGGGAGCAGCAACATTGTCGTGGTGTCACCAGGGCTTTAAGTGGAAGCTTTTTCAATATTATATACACGCCATAGTTGCTGCTTATTTATCTTATGCAACTAACAACCATTGACAAAGCCAATAGTCCTGACTTGTTGTAGGTGTAATCTTACTTGTTGCATTGTATATCTGGATGCAATGACAGAAACAGCAAAATACAAGACGGGCGGCACACTATGCTAAGCACAGACTTTTAGCTTACGTGTTTTTAAGTCACGCCTTTAATTACAATGGCCATGCCCCTTTGACAGGCCCCCCAGTTTTTTCATCCCACTTAAAGCCCTGGCAATAGTCACAAAGCTTGTTCTGTGCCACGACAGGGTGAGTGATGTTAGCTGCCAAGTCACCCCATACCCTGCTTAGATCTTCACCCAGCTTTTAGTGAACAGCGCTTCATTCTCTGCGGGTTTGGAGGCAGCGCTGGCAATGTTCAAAGCGAGACTGCAATTCCCAGAATGCACCGCGCTCCTGGCTAAAGGTGTTGCATTTGAAGGTATTCAACGGATGGCAGCGGGGTCTCCGGTTCCCGATGCTCTCACAAACCAGGTTTACTTGGGGTTTTCCGTTTCTGGGACAACCACAGCTGTGGTTTTTGTGATTTCTACATTTCCCTGGGGTTTCCACGCCGCTCCTTGCAGCGCCGGATCTCGTTTCCAGTCCTGGGCGTTTCTGTTACAAACATTGTAATCAGGTGTGTCGTCGAAAAGGGTTCAATGGCAGACACGCAAAACTACCACTCCCACAATGCAGCAGGGTGTCTAATGACAGCCCAGGGCTGAACATGGCTTCCTGGTGTCGGAGTAAAGTGTGGGCTCCGCTCGCCCTGTTACAGGCACCAACCTCCCACCCCTGCTCGGCTCCCGGCAACTGTGTATACGCCTTCTGCCCCTCGGCTTTTTTGTGTGTTTAAAATGCACCGACTTTAGCTCTACCCCACCTCACCGCAGCAGGAGGAGGGCGCTGTAATGTTGTGCCTCAGGCCCACATTGCAGAAAGGATTGACACAGACACCAAGTGAATGTATAGTAGTAACTGGCCACGAGCACGTGCACCCGGGCCCTTTTATTAGCGGGGCCACGTCACTCGTGACACCCGTGATGGATGGGTGTGGGGGTGCAAGTGTGTCCAGCCCTCAAGGGAGTGGCTGGGGGTACAGCTTCCTGCTGAACACTAGAACGTGTCCAGCAGGACACTACATTCCTCCCCAACTTTATTGAAGAACAAACAAAAACATTAGTCCAACCTGTGGGGGCAAAACAAACAGATAACTAAACACCACAGGGTCCATCAGTCTTCGGAGTCAGGTGGCAGGAAGACATCAGACAAGGGCTGGTGACTCTGCTTGCAGCAGGACCATCTCGGTGGGCACTCGTAGTTTAACCTGAGGGGTTCAGGACACGACCGCTGGCTTGGAGACGTCCGCTGCATACTGTCAGTTCACTGAGGATGACATGTCTTGCATTCTTGCATGGCTTCCACTTTGCTGACGTCGGGGATGGTCTGCGGTGAGGTCTGACAGTTCACTCATTGGGATGCGTCATGAGCATGGATGGAGTCCATGGTGAGAGTTCACGGAGGTGTTGCCTGATCGATTGTCTCTGTTGAACCGCTTGGCTGTAACCGATAACGTGTCAGTGGGGCAATGTCTCTTCTCACTCTCCCGCCTGGGGAGGCCCGTTGTCGGGGTTGCTGCGGGACTGCAGGAGGACTGCGCTGGGGCCGCTTGTGTGCCGACTGGGGGCAGCTGCAGGACCACTGAGGAGCCGTTACTTAGTCGCATGCACAACCCTCAAGGGTGGATGGGTCTTGGCCAAGACTTGCTCTCGCTGCCGCGGTTCAGGGGTATGCCAGGTTCACAGGTAGCCTCTGGTTTCTTTGGTTTCTTTTGTCGGCTGGTGTGGCAACGGTGTGGGACTCCAGTCCATCGGTACTCTGGGAGTGGTGTTGTCTGACGCATGTGCTGAGGGCTGGCATGATGTCGGTTGCCAGCCATGTGGCGAGTCGGAATGACAGGTGGTGGTGACTTGCTGGGAGAGTTGGATGTCAGGAGGGACTTAGCAGCCATGTGTCTCCGCCTTGCTGAGGTTGATTTTCGGTGGCGGCTTGACACGTAGAGTGTGCGGATCCTCTCTTGCCTGGCTTGGGGCCACTGCCGACTCCATCTTGAGGCGGTGTGAGGAAAGACACTCGGTGCTGATCTTCACCCATGGCATCTGCGGTCAGGAGCAGGGATGCCGTTTGACTTAGACTGCTGACACTCTGGGATGGATGGTCGCCTGGGGAAGCGTTGGGATGAGACGCGGTTTGCGCTTGCTGCGGCTTATGTTTGGTTCTCCCGTGATGCTGTATCCAGGGACATCGGTCCGCCTTGGTGGCTGTCTGGTGTGATCTTGGCTTGCTGTGCGAGTCTTCGGTCTTCTCCTCTTGTTGGTCTGTTCAGCACCCCTGTGTTCATCCGGTTTTCGGGGTGACAGGGCTGTCACTCTTCTTCCCTCGAGGACGTTGCGCTTGGACCTCGAGGCGGCGCCGTCGTGGCACCTGCTTCTTCCTTCTTTCCGGTGTGCTTCTCCGGACTGGTCACTTTGTATGACGTGCTCCTTGCTTGCTGTGCGACGTGACGTCCGGTCACGTGTCGCCGGTTGTCGTAGCATCTGTTGCTGTGGCGGCCTGCCACATGGAGTGTGCGACTCCTCTCTTGCCTGCCTTGGGTCACCGCTGACTCCGTCTTGAGGCAGTGCGAGGGAGGACACTCGGTGTCGTCTTCAGCCCACTGCGGGGCTTCGCTGGTGCAGTAGAGACGTAGCTGCTCTCTGTGCTGTGTTCAGCAGTGCTTCCTTGTGGAGATGTCTCTATCTCCCGGGCACCTGCCCATGCTGTCAGATTCGCTTGCGCGGCCTCCTGCGCATCTCTGACTTATCGCGCTCCGTCTTCTTCTTGGGCGCTTTCTTCTGGCACTTGGTGTGCCTGTGGTGTTGCTTGCGGTTGTGCCTGTGCGCCAGGAGGAGCAAGTGATGCGATCTCTTCTCCGGCGGTGGCATTGGGCAGCCACGTGTGGTGCGTGCTCTGCACCAGTCTTTGCTTGCGCTGTCGGTGGGGACAGCTCCCCTGAGATGGTGCGGCTTTGGCTTCAGTTTCCCTTGCAGCTCAAGGTGTGGCAGCTACCTGGAGACTTTGCTGCAAAACCGTATTTGTACAGCGCGAACTACTCACCCTTACGGGTCTCAAGGTGCTGGGGGCCGTCGTGGAAATTAAGTGAGCTATTGCCCAGAGTCACATGGTGCTGAGCTGAGCTGCCGCCGGAGACGGGGATCGAACCGTGAGCCCTGTGCTCCGAAGTCAGCTGCGCTGGCCGCTGCACCACACCTCTCCACCTGTCTTTGAAGGTGTCCTTGCTGCTCTCACTTGCAGGGTGCAGAGGGCTACTCTTGTTGCTGGTCAGTCAGTGTGCTGGACCGCTCTTTGGACGTGCTGGTGTGGATCCTCCTGCTAGGATCACTTAGCAATCTCCTCTAGCTGATCCTGCACTTCCGGCAGGGTAGTGGGGTGTCAGGGCCTCTCTTCCGGCCTACCTTGCTGCTGGGGACGACGGTCGTGGGACACAGCTGGCTATCTGCTCTGGCCAGGCAGTACGTCCGTTCTTCAGCGCGTTACTTCTGGGGAGCCACCAGGTGGCGCAGTGGTCGTTTTCTGGGACTCCCACAGATGGCATGCGGCGCCCAGCTTGCAGACACCGTAGAGGGTAGAGGTCCTGGTGTGCTGCGTGTGGCCACTGGATGGCGCAGATCCTTTTCACTGGGGCACTGACAGCCTTTCTCCTGTTGCATGCTGAGCCGCTTCCAGGCGTTTACGGAGGCGGGCGTGGCGGCCGTTCATGTGGTGACCTGCCGGTGGCGAGGTAGGGGTTCTCTTTTTTCCTCCCGGTTGCAGGTAGGCGTGGGCAGCCTGCTGGGGTGGCGCGCAATGCACCCCGCCTTCGTGTGCTTCTCTTGGGGCTTGCTACCTTGCTGGGCGTCGTTGTCTTTTGCTTCTTGGCACGTTCCTGTGCTGTGCATCCCTGTCCCCCACACTGCTCTGTCTCGGCTTAAGATCTCCCCCCTCCTTGATACTCCTCAGGGCCTTGCAGGGTTCCTGGCAGGGCCGGTCTGGCCGTAGCGGGCACCGGGCAATCCCCCGGTGCGCCGCACGGGTGGGGGCCGGTTTTGGGCCCCTGGGGGCCGTTTTTGTTACAGGGCCGTTTTTGCAGCATAGCTGCAAAATCGGCCCTGTAACAAAATCGGCCGAAAACCGGCAGTGGCAAAGAGCTCGGCCGCACCCCCAACCCCCGGGGGCCGGCCGAGCACTTTGTCAGGGCCGGTTTTAGTTCCCAGTCCGGCCCTGGTTCCTGGCGGTGTAGCGCAGGTAGGTGCAGGGGTGATGCTCTCAGCTGGCAGCCCCAGGATGTGCGTGGCAGTGTGGGAGGCGAGAATCTGATGCTCCAGTGCATGTGGCTGCTTCCTTTTGTGTGGAGACCTAGGCTGGGAGCTTCTGTCTGGGCCTTTTGTCCCTGCGGACCTGGAGCGTGCCTTAGGGCCTTTGCGTGTTGGGCCTGCTTAGCGTAGCTGCAGGAGGGTGTGGCGCCTCGCACAACCACCAGGTGGTAGCGCCGTGTTAGAGGTTCTGGGCCTCGTCCGTCTGTTTCTGGACACTGCGGGCCTCCTCTGCCTGTAACGTGCCGGTGCCGATTTGGCGCATATATGCGGCCACTGGGTGGCGCTGTGCTTTCCTCAGGCGCAGTGCATGCTTGCGACCGCTAGGTGGCGCGGTCCTCAATGCTGGATGCAGCGGTAGCGTTACCGACGTGGCAGAGAGGTGGGCGCATGGAGGGCGACTCTTGCTGGTGCTCTTTGCTCCTTTCTGGAGCAGACGTGCTGCTGTTCCCGGCGGCCGGGTGGCGCTGGTGCGCTGACTCTGTCGGCCGCGGCAGTCTGTCTCGCAACTGCGGGGCTTGGAGGACGCTAGAGCTGTTGCTGTGCTCTCACCACCGGTGGCGCTTCTCTCTTGGCTGGAGCAGCTGGCGGCGGGCAAGGAGCTTCCTCGCGCCTTAGCAGGTATGGGGGCATGGGCCTTTGCTTTGCGCTGCTGTGCCTTTCGCGCCTTCAGGCTTCCCCATGTCAGCGGCGTTGCTCAGGGCCTCCCGCTGGACGAGATAGCGCTTTCCTTTCCAGGGGGCAACGAGCAGTCGCGCAGGGTAGCGCGTGCCGGTGGGGCAGTCAGCTCACTCAGTCCGGGTGGTAGCATGCGCCGGGGGGGCAGCGATGCAGGGTCGCACCAGGCTCCTCTCACCTATAGGATGGGCGCAACTATCTCTCCAAACGCTGGTGGTGCTGGTGCGGGCAGCGTCTCACCTCCTGCGGCGCCGATCGCAGCACACGCGGTCGCCTCGAGCCTGGTGCTGGCCTTCGCAGGCCCCTCTCTGTCACCGATGATTCGTTGCTGGGCCGGCCAGTGTGAAGGGCAGTCGCCGGGTCAGCATGCGGGCGGACATAGGGGCAGACTGGCGGGCGCGTGTCCAGGGGTGTCAGGCTACACTTCTTCCCCGAGGAACCGGGAGGCGGCTGCTTTCTCACGCATGGGATAAGACCCACTCGTCGCCAGTGTAATGTTGGACCTCAGGCCCACATTGCAGAAAGGATTGACACAGTCACCAAGTGAATGTATAGTAGTAACTGGCCACGAGCACGTGCACCCGGGCTCTTTTATTAGCGGGCCCACGTCACTCGTGACACCCGTGATGGATGGGTGTGGGGGTGCAAGTGTGTCCAGCCCTCAAGGGAGTGGCTGGGGGTACCGCTTCCTGCTGAACACTAGAACGTGTCCAGCAGGACACTACAGGCGCCTCGAAGTCCAGGAAGCAGGATCACTGGTGACGTCAGGAGGCTGAGGTGCGCAGAAGAGCCGAAGCTATGCGCCTACGAAGGGCTTCTGCCCGCAGTGTTCAACAATCATATGCTTAGAAGCCACCATCACACTTTCGCTGTGTGTAGGTGAAACATCAATCACCCCGCAGTCTCATGCAAAACCCCTCTTGGATTCATTCCAGGGGACGCTGCTTAAACTGTCTGCCACGAAAAACCCACTCTACAGACAGAGCCATCCAAACCGAACACGCGCGTATGTCCCGAAGCGTGGCACTCACACATTTAGCTTCCGGTGTCTGTAATCTGCTTTCACAATTCCCAGCATCGTCTCCTTGATGCACCACACCGAACAAAAATTAAAATAAATGCATGAGATCGGCAAACGTTCATTATTACAAAAACGAGGCTGAAACACACAAGGAAGTGCGGTTATTACACCGTGAAAAGTAAAACCAGATCCTATCAAAATGTGCAGTTTTTAAATATTGCAGACGCTACAATTCTTGTTGTTTAAGTTGGTATAGCAAAAAAAAAAAACTATCATTAAATAAGAGTCTTCCCTAATACTATATGGTGAGGCGCCACAAACAGGTGCTGTTGGCATTATTACAGCCCAATCAGAAAAAGGGGGAGGAGGAGGATTGGGCTAGGTTCACCCTCCTGTGTGATCAGAATACATCAAAAAGAATCCGTAGGTGACGGATCAAAAGAACCTAGCCAAGAAACAAGGGCGGGTTCACCAATTGGGGTGAAGGCCACCTCTACTGGTAGAAAAGAAAAATTTCTTTTCTTGTGTCCTCTCACTCACCCAGGGTTGCCCCTAGGTGACATGCTTCATCATTGGGGCCATCCCAAACATCTACTGATTGGGGCGTGCTGCGACTTGCGGATTTACGTAGGAGCACTTACCTTGTGAGGCTATGTGTCGTGCAGTGTAGGGGAGTGGTGTAAGTGATGTTTTAAAAAATTACCTAACTAGTGAGCTATTGTTTTATTCCTGCTCCTAGTTGGTAGGGATAAAAAGGGGGTTAATAAAAGGGAAATGTAACTGTTATGTAATTATAATCCCTTGTATTATGTCAACATGTTTCAAGGTGTTCACAAGGTATCCCCTAAACCTTTTCTTCAGGACAACAAAGGGACCAGCCCTTTGTGTACCACTCCGTGCCGGACCTATAATAAAGTGAAGTGAAAAATTATTAATGCACACCTATAAGATGCGGTCTGCCTTGGGACTGAATAGGTCGTATTGACGGAGGGTTGCTGAGCACAGGTTTCTACAGGCCCCTCCACCCAGACAGACCATGAGGCGCACTTTTGCCAAAAAATAATTACTACGTGTTCAGAAGCAACCGTATGTATATATTTTTCCCAATGCTCACACAATAGGTGTGCATTAATAATTTTTCACTTCACTTTATTATAGGTCCGGCACGGAGTGGTACACAAAGAGCTGGTCCCTTTGTTGTCCTGAAGAAAAGGTTTAGGGGATACCTTGAAACATGTTGACATAATACAAGGGATTATAATTACATAACAGTTACATTTCCCTTTTATTAACCCCCTTTTATCCCTACCAACTAGGAGCAGGAATAAAACAATAGCTCACTAGTTAGGTAATTTTTTAAAACATCACTTACACCACTCCCCCTACACTGCACGACACATAGCCTCACAAGGTAAGTGCTCCTACGTAAATCCGCAAGTCGCAGCACGCCCCAATCAGTAGATGTTTGGGATGGCCCCAATGATGAAGCATGTCACCTATGGGCAACCCTGGGTGAATGAGGGGACACAAGAAAATACATTTTTCTTTTCTACCAGTAGAGGTGGCCTTCACCCCAATTGGTGAACCCGCCCTTGTTTCTTGGCTAGGTTCTTTTGATCCGTCACCTACGGATCCTTTTTGTGGCCTTATTACAGCCACAGTCTGGTGGCAGCTGGCCTCGGCTCAACCGGCAGGGCCAGAAGTGAAGAAAGAGAAAGTGCAGCCGAGTATCAGGGTCCAGCAGCCAGCAGCGCCGAGGTGCCACCTCTCTGAGTGACAGGGGCAGGATTTGTGCGGATCAGCCAAGTTACTCTCTTCCCAGCCCGTAGCCACGATCACCAACAGAGCTGTGATTAAAATGCAAATGAATGCAGCCCAAGAGCCAAACTCCACACATGACGCACGGATAGCGTCGAAGGAGGACTCCTGAGGTGCCCGTTTGCTGAAATTACTTCCACACCGCAGGTTTCTATCCTCTCTGGTGGAGGTGAAGAAGGAACGCTAGGAGGAGGGCTGGCAGGCAGGAAGTAGTTGGGGCCTCGGATAGGTTTTTAATGTGCGGGGGTCCCTGGGGCTTAGATTTTAAAACCGCACCGAAGTTTTAAGTCAATTTAGCATGTGTGAAATAATAATATAAAATGAAAACTTTGGAGGAGAACATGAGTACACAGAGGAAATCAGTCAAATGGCTGAAAAAGTAGCAGTTGATTCATATACTAATGTTCCACTTATCTTTTGCTAAAAAATAATGTAAAACAATTATAGAAAAGGAAAAATGCAGCAGAAGCGCAACAAAGGTAGGAGGGGATGCTTGCCCAGTTGTCTCTACTGTATGTATTGGGTGCATGGCAGGGAGGGCTGCCCTGCTAATATTCACCACCAGGTACACTGCTTGGGAATATGCATTGGGTGCATGCCAGGGAGGGCTGCCCTGCTACTATTCACCACCAGGTACACTGCTTGGAATATGCATTGGGTGCATGCCAGGGAGGGCTGCCCTGCTCCTATTCACCACCAGGTACACTGCTTGGAATATGTACTGGGTGCATGCCAGGGAGGGCTGCCCTGCTCCTATTCACCACCAGGTACACTGCTTGGGAATATGTACTGGGTGCATGCCAGGGAGGGCTGCCCTGCTCCTATTCACCACCAGGTACACTGCTTGGGAATATGTACTGGGTGCATGCCAGGGAGGGCTGCCCTGCTCCTATTCACCACCAGGTACACTGCTTGGGAATATGTACTGGGTGCATGGCAGGGAGGGCTGCCCTGCTACTATTCACCACCAGGTACACTGCTTGGAATATGTACTGGGTGCATGCCAGGGAGGGCTGCCCTGCTAATATTCACCACCAGGTACACTGCTTGGGAATATGTACTGGGTGCATGCCAGGGAGGGCTGCCCTGCTAATATTCACCACCAGGTACACTGCTTGGAATATGTATTGGGTGCATGCCAGGGAGGGCTGCCCTGCTAATATTCACCACCAGGTACACTGCTTGGAATATGTACTGGGTGCATGCCAGGGAGGGCTGCCCTGCTCCTATTCACCACCAGGTACACTGCTTGGGAATATGTACTGGGTGCATGGCAGGGAGGGCTGCCCTGCTCCTATTCACCACCAGGTACACTGCTTGGGAATATGTACTGGGTGCATGCCAGGGAGGGCTGCCCTGCTCCTATTCACCACCAGGTACACTGCTTGGGAATAGGTACTGGGTGCATGGCAGGGAGGGCTGCCCTGCTACTATTCACCACCAGGTACACTGCTTGGGAATATGTACTGGGTGCATGCCAGGGAGGGCTGCCCTGCTAATATTCACCACCAGGTACACTGCTTGGGAATATGTACTGGGTGCATGCCAGGGAGGGCTGCCCTGCTAATATTCACCACCAGGTACACTGCTTGGAATATGTATTGGGTGCATGCCAGGGAGGGCTGCCCTGCTAATATTCACCACCAGGTACACTGCTTGGGAATATGCATTGGGTGCATGCCAGGGAGGGCTGCCCTGCTAATATTCACCACCAGGTACACTGCTTGGGAATATGTACTGGGTGCATGGCAGGGAGGGCTGCCCTGCTAATATTCACCACCAGGTACACTGCTTGGGAATATGCATTGGGTGCATGCCAGGGAGGGCTGCCCTGCTAATATTCACCACCAGGTACACTGCTTGGGAATATGTACTGGGTGCATGGCAGGGAGGGCTGCCCTGCTCCTATTCACCACCAGGTACACTGCTTGGGAATATGTACTGGGTGCATGCCAGGGAGGGCTGCCCTGCTCCTATTCACCACCAGGTACACTGCTTGGGAATATGTACTGGGTGCATGGCAGGGAGGGCTGCCCTGCTCCTATTCACCACCAGGTACACTGCTTGGGAATATGCATTGGGTGCATGCCAGGGAGGGCTGCCCTGCTAATATTCACCACCAGGTACACTGCTTGGGAATATGTACTGGGTGCATGGCAGGGAGGGCTGCCCTGCTAATATTCACCACCAGGTACACTGCTTGGGAATATGCATTGGGTGCATGCCAGGGAGGGCTGCCCTGCTAATATTCACCACCAGGTACACTGCTTGGGAATATGTACTGGGTGCATGGCAGGGAGGGCTGCCCTGCTCCTATTCACCACCAGGTACACTGCTTGGGAATATGTACTGGGTGCATGCCAGGGAGGGCTGCCCTGCTAATATTCACCACCAGGTACACTGCTTGGGAATATGTACTGGGTGCATGGCAGGGAGGGCTGCCCTGCTAATATTCACCACCAGGTACACTGCTTGGGAATATGCATTGGGTGCATGCCAGGGAGGGCTGCCCTGCTAATATTCACCACCAGGTACACTGCTTGGGAATATGTACTGGGTGCATGGCAGGGAGGGCTGCCCTGCTCCTATTCACCACCAGGTACACTGCTTGGGAATATGCATTGGGTGCATGGCAGGGAGGGCTGCCCTGCTCCTATTCACCACCAGGTACACTGCTTGGGAATATGTACTGGGTGCATGCCAGGGGAGGGCTGCCCTGCTCCTATTCACCACCAGGTACACTGCTTGGGAATATGTACTGGGTGCATGGCAGGGAGGGCTGCCCTGCTCCTATTCACCACCAGGTACACTGCTTGGGAATATGCATTGGGTGCATGGCAGGGAGGGCTGCCCTGCTCCTATTCACCACCAGGTACACTGCTTGGGAATATGTACTGGGTGCATGCCAGGGAGGGCTGCCCTGCTCCTATTCACCACCAGGTACACTGCTTGGGAATATGTACTGGGTGCATGGCAGGGAGGGCTGCCCTGCTCCTATTCACCACCAGGTACACTGCTTGGGAATATGCATTGGGTGCATGGCAGGGAGGGCTGCCCTGCTCCTATTCACCACCAGGTACACTGCTTGGGAATATGTACTGGGTGCATGCCAGGGAGGGCTGCCCTGCTACTATTCACCACCAGGTACACTGCTTGGGAATATGTACTGGGTGCATGCCAGGGAGGGCTGCCCTGCTAATATTCACCACCAGGTACACTGCTTGGAATATGTATTGGGTGCATGCCAGGGAGGGCTGCCCTGCTAATATTCACCACCAGGTACACTGCTTGGGAATATGTACTGGGTGCATGCCAGGGAGGGCTGCCCTGCTAATATTCACCACCAGGTACACTGCTTGGAATATGTATTGGGTGCATGCCAGGGAGGGCTGCCCTGCTAATATTCACCACCAGGTACACTGCTTGGGAATATGTACTGGGTGCATGCCAGGGAGGGCTGCCCTGCTACTATTCACCACCAGGTACACTGCTTGGAATATGTACTGGGTGCATGCCAGGGAGGGCTGCCCTGCTAATATTCACCACCAGGTACACTGCTTGGAATATGCATTGGGTGCATGGCAGGGAGGGCTGCCCTGCTCCTATTCACCACCAGGTACACTGCTTGGGAATATGTACTGGGTGCATGCCAGGGAGGGCTGCCCTGCTAATATTCACCACCAGGTACACTGCTTGGGAATATGTACTGGGTGCATGCCAGGGAGGGCTGCCCTGCTAATATTCACCACCAGGTACACTGCTTGGAATATGTATTGGGTGCATGCCAGGGAGGGCTGCCCTGCTAATATTCACCACCAGGTACACTGCTTGGGAATATGCATTGGGTGCATGCCAGGGAGGGCTGCCCTGCTAATATTCACCACCAGGTACACTGCTTGGGAATATGTACTGGGTGCATGGCAGGGAGGGCTGCCCTGCTAATATTCACCACCAGGTACACTGCTTGGGAATATGCATTGGGTGCATGCCAGGGAGGGCTGCCCTGCTAATATTCACCACCAGGTACACTGCTTGGGAATATGTACTGGGTGCATGGCAGGGAGGGCTGCCCTGCTCCTATTCACCACCAGGTACACTGCTTGGGAATATGTACTGGGTGCATGCCAGGGAGGGCTGCCCTGCTCCTATTCACCACCAGGTACACTGCTTGGGAATATGTACTGGGTGCATGGCAGGGAGGGCTGCCCTGCTCCTATTCACCACCAGGTACACTGCTTGGGAATATGCATTGGGTGCATGCCAGGGAGGGCTGCCCTGCTAATATTCACCACCAGGTACACTGCTTGGGAATATGTACTGGGTGCATGGCAGGGAGGGCTGCCCTGCTAATATTCACCACCAGGTACACTGCTTGGGAATATGCATTGGGTGCATGCCAGGGAGGGCTGCCCTGCTAATATTCACCACCAGGTACACTGCTTGGGAATATGTACTGGGTGCATGGCAGGGAGGGCTGCCCTGCTCCTATTCACCACCAGGTACACTGCTTGGGAATATGTACTGGGTGCATGCCAGGGAGGGCTGCCCTGCTAATATTCACCACCAGGTACACTGCTTGGGAATATGTACTGGGTGCATGGCAGGGAGGGCTGCCCTGCTAATATTCACCACCAGGTACACTGCTTGGGAATATGCATTGGGTGCATGCCAGGGAGGGCTGCCCTGCTAATATTCACCACCAGGTACACTGCTTGGGAATATGTACTGGGTGCATGCCAGGAGGGCTGCCCTGCTCCTATTCACCACCAGGTACACTGCTTGGGAATATGTACTGGGTGCATGGCAGGGAGGGCTGCCCTGCTACTATTCACCACCAGGTACACTGCTTGGGAATATGTACTGGGTGCATGCCAGGGAGGGCTGCCCTGCTAATATTCACCACCAGGTACACTGCTTGGGAATATGTACTGGGTGCATGCCAGGGAGGGCTGCCCTGCTAATATTCACCACCAGGTACACTGCTTGGGAATATGTATTGGGTGCATGCCAGGGAGGGCTGCCCTGCTACTATTCACCACCAGGTACACTGCTTGGGAATATGTACTGGGTGCATGCCAGGGAGGGCTGCCCTGCTAATATTCACCACCAGGTACACTGCTTGGGAATATGTATTGGGTGCATGGCAGGGAGGGCTGCCCTGCTAATATTCACCACCAGGTACACTGCTTGGGAATATGTACTGGGTGCATGCCAGGGAGGGCTGCCCTGCTAATATTCACCACCAGGTACACTGCTTGGAATATGTATTGGGTGCATGCCAGGGAGGGCTGCCCTGCTAATATTCACCACCAGGTACACTGCTTGGGAATATGCATTGGGTGCATGCCAGGGAGGGCTGCCCTGCTAATATTCACCACCAGGTACACTGCTTGGGAATATGTACTGGGTGCATGGCAGGGAGGGCTGCCCTGCTAATATTCACCACCAGGTACACTGCTTGGGAATATGCATTGGGTGCATGCCAGGGAGGGCTGCCCTGCTAATATTCACCACCAGGTACACTGCTTGGGAATATGTACTGGGTGCATGGCAGGGAGGGCTGCCCTGCTCCTATTCACCACCAGGTACACTGCTTGGGAATATGTACTGGGTGCATGCCAGGGAGGGCTGCCCTGCTCCTATTCACCACCAGGTACACTGCTTGGGAATATGTACTGGGTGCATGGCAGGGAGGGCTGCCCTGCTCCTATTCACCACCAGGTACACTGCTTGGGAATATGCATTGGGTGCATGCCAGGGAGGGCTGCCCTGCTAATATTCACCACCAGGTACACTGCTTGGGAATATGTACTGGGTGCATGGCAGGGAGGGCTGCCCTGCTAATATTCACCACCAGGTACACTGCTTGGGAATATGCATTGGGTGCATGCCAGGGAGGGCTGCCCTGCTAATATTCACCACCAGGTACACTGCTTGGGAATATGTACTGGGTGCATGGCAGGGAGGGCTGCCCTGCTCCTATTCACCACCAGGTACACTGCTTGGGAATATGTACTGGGTGCATGCCAGGGAGGGCTGCCCTGCTAATATTCACCACCAGGTACACTGCTTGGGAATATGTACTGGGTGCATGGCAGGGAGGGCTGCCCTGCTAATATTCACCACCAGGTACACTGCTTGGGAATATGCATTGGGTGCATGCCAGGGAGGGCTGCCCTGCTAATATTCACCACCAGGTACACTGCTTGGGAATATGTACTGGGTGCATGCCAGGAGGGCTGCCCTGCTCCTATTCACCACCAGGTACACTGCTTGGGAATATGTACTGGGTGCATGGCAGGGAGGGCTGCCCTGCTACTATTCACCACCAGGTACACTGCTTGGGAATATGTACTGGGTGCATGCCAGGGAGGGCTGCCCTGCTAATATTCACCACCAGGTACACTGCTTGGGAATATGTACTGGGTGCATGCCAGGGAGGGCTGCCCTGCTAATATTCACCACCAGGTACACTGCTTGGGAATATGTATTGGGTGCATGCCAGGGAGGGCTGCCCTGCTCCTATTCACCACCAGGTACACTGCTTGGGAATATGTACTGGGTGCATGCCAGGGAGGGCTGCCCTGCTAATATTCACCACCAGGTACACTGCTTGGGAATATGTACTGGGTGCATGCCAGGGAGGGCTGCCCTGCTAATATTCACCACCAGGTACACTGCTTGGGAATATGTATTGGGTGCATGGCAGGAGGGCTGCCCTGCTAATATTCACCACCAGGTACACTGCTTGGGAATATGTACTGGGTGCATGCCAGGGAGGGCTGCCCTGCTAATATTCACCACCAGGTACACTGCTTGGGAATATGTACTGGGTGCATGCCAGGGAGGGCTGCCCTGCTAATATTCACCACCAGGTACACTGCTTGGAATATGCATTGGGTGCATGGCAGGGAGGGCTGCCCTGCTCCTATTCACCACCAGGTACACTGCTTGGGAATATGTACTGGGTGCATGGCAGGGAGGGCTGCCCTGCTAATATTCACCACCAGGTACACTGCTTGGGAATATGTACTGGGTGCATGGCAGGGAGGGCTGCCCTGCTAATATTCACCACCAGGTACACTGCTTGGGAATATGCATTGGGTGCATGGCAGGGAGGGCTGCCCTGCTCCTATTCACCACCAGGTACACTGCTTGGGAATATGTACTGGGTGCATGCCAGGGAGGGCTGCCCTGCTCCTATTCACCACCAGGTACACTGCTTGGGAATATGTACTGGGTGCATGGCAGGGAGGGCTGCCCTGCTCCTATTCACCACCAGGTACACTGCTTGGGAATATGTACTGGGTGCATGCCAGGGAGGGCTGCCCTGCTAATATTCACCACCAGGTACACTGCTTGGGAATATGTACTGGGTGCATGCCAGGGAGGGCTGCCCTGCTAATATTCACCACCAGGTACACTGCTTGGGAATATGTATTGGGTGCATGCCAGGGAGGGCTGCCCTGCTCCTATTCACCACCAGGTACACTGCTTGGGAATATGTACTGGGTGCATGCCAGGGAGGGCTGCCCTGCTAATATTCACCACCAGGTACACTGCTTGGGAATATGTACTGGGTGCATGCCAGGGAGGGCTGCCCTGCTAATATTCACCACCAGGTACACTGCTTGGGAATATGTATTGGGTGCATGGCAGGGAGGGCTGCCCTGCTAATATTCACCACCAGGTACACTGCTTGGGAATATGTACTGGGTGCATGCCAGGGAGGGCTGCCCTGCTAATATTCACCACCAGGTACACTGCTTGGGAATATGTACTGGGTGCATGCCAGGGAGGGCTGCCCTGCTAATATTCACCACCAGGTACACTGCTTGGAATATGCATTGGGTGCATGGCAGGGAGGGCTGCCCTGCTACTATTCACCACCAGGTACACTGCTTGGGAATATGTACTGGGTGCATGCCAGGGAGGGCTGCCCTGCTCCTATTCACCACCAGGTACACTGCTTGGGAATATGTACTGGGTGCATGCCAGGGAGGGCTGCCCTGCTAATATTCACCACCAGGTACACTGCTTGGAATATGCATTGGGTGCATGGCAGGGAGGGCTGCCCTGCTCCTATTCACCACCAGGTACACTGCTTGGGAATATGTACTGGGTGCATGCCAGGGAGGGCTGCCCTGCTAATATTCACCACCAGGTACACTGCTTGGGAATATGTACTGGGTGCATGCCAGGGAGGGCTGCCCTGCTAATATTCACCACCAGGTACACTGCTTGGGAATATGTACTGGGTGCATGCCAGGGAGGGCTGCCCTGCTAATATTCACCACCAGGTACACTGCTTGGGAATATGTACTGGGTGCATGCCAGGGAGGGCTGCCCTGCTAATATTCACCACCAGGTACACTGCTTGGGAATATGTACTGGGTGCATGGCAGGGAGGGCTGCCCTGCTAATATTCACCACCAGGTACACTGCTTGGGAATATGCATTGGGTGCATGCCAGGGAGGGCTGCCCTGCTAATATTCACCACCAGGTACACTGCTTGGGAATATGTACTGGGTGCATGCCAGGGAGGGCTGCCCTGCTAATATTCACCACCAGGTACACTGCTTGGGAATATGTACTGGGTGCATGCCAGGGAGGGCTGCCCTGCTAATATTCACCACCAGGTACACTGCTTGGGAATATGTACTGGGTGCATGCCAGGGAGGGCTGCCCTGCTAATATTCACCACCAGGTACACTGCTTGGAATATGCATTGGGTGCATGGCAGGGAGGGCTGCCCTGCTACTATTCACCACCAGGTACACTGCTTGGGAATATGTACTGGGTGCATGCCAGGGAGGGCTGCCCTGCTCCTATTCACCACCAGGTACACTGCTTGGGAATATGTACTGGGTGCATGCCAGGGAGGGCTGCCCTGCTAATATTCACCACCAGGTACACTGCTTGGAATATGCATTGGGTGCATGGCAGGGAGGGCTGCCCTGCTAATATTCACCACCAGGTACACTGCTTGGGAATATGTACTGGGTGCATGCCAGGGAGGGCTGCCCTGCTCCTATTCACCACCAGGTACACTGCTTGGGAATATGTACTGGGTGCATGCCAGGGAGGGCTGCCCTGCTCCTATTCACCACCAGGTACACTGCTTGGGAATATGTACTGGGTGCATGCCAGGGAGGGCTGCCCTGCTCCTATTCACCACCAGGTACACTGCTTGGGAATATGTACTGGGTGCATGCCAGGGAGGGCTGCCCTGCTCCTATTCACCACCAGGTACACTGCTTGGGAATATGTACTGGGTGCATGCCAGGGAGGGCTGCCCTGCTCCTATTCACCACCAGGTACACTGCTTGGGAATATGTACTGGGTGCATGGCAGGGAGGGCTGCCCTGCTACTATTCACCACCAGGTACACTGCTTGGGAATATGTACTGGGTGCATGCCAGGGAGGGCTGCCCTGCTAATATTCACCACCAGGTACACTGCTTGGGAATATGTACTGGGTGCATGGCAGGGAGGGCTGCCCTGCTACTATTCACCACCAGGTACACTGCTTGGGAATATGTACTGGGTGCATGCCAGGAGGGCTGCCCTGCTCCTATTCACCACCAGGTACACTGCTTGGGAATATGTACTGGGTGCATGCCAGGGAGGGCTGCCCTGCTCCTATTCACCACCAGGTACACTGCTTGGGAATATGTACTGGGTGCATGCCAGGAGGGCTGCCCTGCTCCTATTCACCACCAGGTACACTGCTTGGGAATATGTACTGGGTGCATGCCAGGGAGGGCTGCCCTGCTCCTATTCACCACCAGGTACACTGCTTGGGAATATGTACTGGGTGCATGCCAGGGAGGGCTGCCCTGCTCCTATTCACCACCAGGTACACTGCTTGGGAATATGTACTGGGTGCATGGCAGGGAGGGCTGCCCTGCTACTATTCACCACCAGGTACACTGCTTGGGAATATGTACTGGGTGCATGCCAGGGAGGGCTGCCCTGCTAATATTCACCACCAGGTACACTGCTTGGGAATATGTACTGGGTGCATGGCAGGGAGGGCTGCCCTGCTACTATTCACCACCAGGTACACTGCTTGGGAATATGTACTGGGTGCATGCCAGGGAGGGCTGCCCTGCTCCTATTCACCACCAGGTACACTGCTTGGGAATATGTACTGGGTGCATGCCAGGGAGGGCTGCCCTGCTCCTATTCACCACCAGGTACACTGCTTGGGAATATGTACTGGGTGCATGCCAGGGAGGGCTGCCCTGCTCCTATTCACCACCAGGTACACTGCTTGGGAATATGTACTGGGTGCATGCCAGGGAGGGCTGCCCTGCTCCTATTCACCACCAGGTACACTGCTTGGGAATATGTACTGGGTGCATGCCAGGGAGGGCTGCCCTGCTCCTATTCACCACCAGGTACACTGCTTGGGAATATGTACTGGGTGCATGGCAGGGAGGGCTGCCCTGCTACTATTCACCACCAGGTACACTGCTTGGGAATATGTACTGGGTGCATGGCAGGGAGGGCTGCCCTGCTACTATTCACCACCAGGTACACTGCTTGGGAATATGTACTGGGTGCATGCCAGGGAGGGCTGCCCTGCTAATATTCACCACCAGGTACACTGCTTGGGAATATGTACTGGGTGCATGCCAGGGAGGGCTGCCCTGCTAATATTCACCACCAGGTACACTGCTTGGGAATATGTATTGGGTGCATGCCAGGGAGGGCTGCCCTGCTAATATTCACCACCAGGTACACTGCTTGGGAATATGTACTGGGTGCATGGCAGGGAGGGCTGCCCTGCTACTATTCACCACCAGGTACACTGCTTGGGAATATGTACTGGGTGCATGGCAGGGAGGGCTGCCCTGCTAATATTCACCACCAGGTACACTGCTTGGGAATATGTACTGGGTGCATGCCAGGGAGGGCTGCCCTGCTCCTATTCACCACCAGGTACACTGCTTGGGAATATGTACTGGGTGCATGCCAGGGAGGGCTGCCCTGCTAATATTCACCACCAGGTACACTGCTTGGGAATATGTACTGGGTGCATGGCAGGGAGGGCTGCCCTGCTAATATTCACCACCAGGTACACTGCTTGGGAATATGTATTGGGTGCATGGCAGGGAGGGCTGCCCTGCTAATATTCACCACCAGGTACACTGCTTGGGAATATGTACTGGGTGCATGCCAGGGAGGGCTGCCCTGCTAATATTCACCACCAGGTACACTGCTTGGGAATATGCATTGGGTGCATGCCAGGGAGGGCTGCCCTGCTAATATTCACCACCAGGTACACTGCTTGGGAATATGTACTGGGTGCATGGCAGGGAGGGCTGCCCTGCTAATATTCACCACCAGGTACACTGCTTGGGAATATGTATTGGGTGCATGGCAGGGAGGGCTGCCCTGCTAATATTCACCACCAGGTACACTGCTTGGGAATATGTACTGGGTGCATGGCAGGGAGGGCTGCCCTGCTAATATTCACCACCAGGTACACTGCTTGGGAATATGTATTGGGTGCATGGCAGGGAGGGCTGCCCTGCTAATATTCACCACCAGGTACACTGCTTGGGAATATGTACTGGGTGCATGCCAGGGAGGGCTGCCCTGCTAATATTCACCACCAGGTACACTGCTTGGGAATATGTATTGGGTGCATGCCAGGGAGGGCTGCCCTGCTACTATTCACCACCAGGTACACTGCTTGGGAATATGTACTGGGTGCATGCCAGGGAGGGCTGCCCTGCTCCTATTCACCACCAGGTACACTGCTTGGGAATATGCATTGGGTGCATGGCAGGGAGGGCTGCCCTGCTCCTATTCACCACCAGGTACACTGCTTGGGAATATGTACTGGGTGCATGCCAGGGAGGGCTGCCCTGCTCCTATTCACCACCAGGTACACTGCTTGGGAATATGTACTGGGTGCATGGCAGGGAGGGCTGCCCTGCTCCTATTCACCACCAGGTACACTGCTTGGGAATATGTACTGGGTGCATGCCAGGGAGGGCTGCCCTGCTACTATTCACCACCAGGTACACTGCTTGGGAATATGTACTGGGTGCATGCCAGGGAGGGCTGCCCTGCTACTATTCACCACCAGGTACACTGCTTGGGAATATGTACTGGGTGCATGCCAGGGAGGGCTGCCCTGCTACTATTCACCACCAGGTACACTGCTTGGGAATATGTACTGGGTGCATGCCAGGGAGGGCTGCCCTGCTCCTATTCACCACCAGGTACACTGCTTGGGAATATGTACTGGGTGCATGCCAGGGAGGGCTGCCCTGCTCCTATTCACCACCAGGTACACTGCTTGGGAATATGTATTGGGTGCATGCCAGGGAGGGCTGCCCTGCTCCTATTCACCACCAGGTACACTGCTTGGGAATATGTACTGGGTGCATGGCAGGGAGGGCTGCCCTGCTCCTATTCACCACCAGGTACACTGCTTGGGAATATGTACTGGGTGCATGCCAGGGAGGGCTGCCCTGCTCCTATTCACCACCAGGTACACTGCTTGGGAATATGTATTGGGTGCATGCCAGGGAGGGCTGCCCTGCTCCTATTCACCACCAGGTACACTGCTTGGGAATATGTACTGGGTGCATGCCAGGGAGGGCTGCCCTGCTCCTATTCACCACCAGGTACACTGCTTGGGAATATGTATTGGGTGCATGGCAGGGAGGGCTGCCCTGCTACTATTCACCACCAGGTACACTGCTTGGGAATATGTACTGGGTGCATGCCAGGGAGGGCTGCCCTGCTCCTATTCACCACCAGGTACACTGCTTGGGAATATGTACTGGGTGCATGGCAGGGAGGGCTGCCCTGCTCCTATTCACCACCAGGTACACTGCTTGGGAATATGTACTGGGTGCATGCCAGGGAGGGCTGCCCTGCTACTATTCACCACCAGGTACACTGCTTGGGAATATGTATTGGGTGCATGCCAGGGAGGGCTGCCCTGCTACTATTCACCACCAGGTACACTGCTTGGGAACAGCCTCAACGGACAGGGATACAAGTCTCCCATGCAGGCCTGGCTCCAAGATTTGGATTCTTGGAGGGCCGTGAAGAAGCAAGGGTGGGCCATAAAGATGACAGGGGTTGTCCATAGTCTCTCAATATCTTTTCTTATTTGGAAAAAACTTTAAAAGGTTTAAATAAACACAGCACACAAATGTGACATTTAATCATTTATAGCTACTATTGGTGTGTGATGACGGGGTTAGAACCATTTTTAAACTTTTTTAATTATAACTTTTCAACATGCTGCTCTATCTACAATGTAGCTTAAAGACATTGGCAAAGCCAATAGCTCTGGATAAGCACTTATAAGGTCCGAAGGCGAGACATATTGGCTATGCCAATGCTTGTTTAATGATGTAGTCTCTTGCCTGGCTTGTGTGGTGGCTGGGCGCCAAGCTACCTCTCTCGGGGTGATTCGTGCGACATATAAATTATATTAACATAACAACATACCATAATTTGTATTCCTGGTGTCAGGTGTGCCGGGACCTGCCACCCCCGCTTGCGGCTCTGGAAGCTGCACACAGGACAGAACATCCTCTCCTCGCCTCTCTGGAGATACCATCTTCGACACACATGATTGGCTTTTGACATGTTGCTGAGCTCTCCTCCCGGATGCCCCATGGGCCCACGTTTTGAGATTTTGTCACATGAGAACGCCTCGTCAGCCTTTCAGTGGTCCATGGTCTTCTGTTGGAAGGGAGCCACAGCTCACTGTGCTTTCATGCCCAGACTAACTCCACTATGAAACTTTTCTGTTCTTTTACTTACCTTGGGGTTTGTATGGCACTCACACATGGGAAGCGATTGCAAAGGAATAACGGGAGACTTCAGTGAGCCCGTACTCTTGGCTATGGCCCTGGGTAGGAGCAGGTCCTACCCTGACCTCCTGAGTTACGTGGAACAAGCGGGGTTTCAGACGTCTCCAGACTCACTAGTAATGTGGTTCAAGTCTTAGGTGGAAGGGAGGAGAACCTCAGAGGTTGGAGCCTTGAGCATGGCTGGACGGTGCCTGGAAGGCGACCAGGTTCAAGGTATAAGGTTGACTGATCGTTTTGGAAGCTCTTGTGTAGAAGTTGCATGGCTTTTTGAACAACGCACAGTGTTTTGTCAAATCAAATCAGACAGTACTTGTATAGTATGGCTAATCACCTCTAGGGGTATCCAGTATTGTATTCGGTTGGCCATTTCCCAGTAGCCAGTGCCGGTCCGTCAGCACCGGGGTGATGTGGTTGGAACTGCACTACTTGAGAGATCGCCATGCCGCCTGATTCTGGTCCTCAGTAGACTGCAGGGGTCCAGTCTGCAAGGGCCACCGTGAGGACTTGTCAGATATGGCGAGCCAGACTCAGCATTCTGAGGATTGCCCCAGTTGAAATGGAGGCGGTTGGGGGGGGGCTCAGGTCAGTTTAGAATCAACTCTGATGCACTCCTCTGAGCGAAACAAGCACCAACGTTTTGCCAAGCAGCCTGCTGGCAATGATGCATGTGTAGAAATGGGCCTTAATGTTTCATGGCAGTGTGGTTTCTGGCATGACTATGCTGCTGTGCATACCAGGGCAGTGTCGGCTTCTGACTGGACAGTGGTGCTGCACATACCAGGCAAATGTGGTTTCTGGCATGACAGAGGTGTTGTTCATACCAGGGCAGTGTGGTTTCTGACAGGACAATGGTGCTGCACATACTAGGGCAACTTTGGTATCTGGGGTGACAGTGGTGCTGCGCATACCAGGGCAATGTGGTTTCTGGCACAACAATTGCATTTTAGAAACTGGGGCAATATAGAAACTGCTTTGGCATTGTGTGGTTTTCCTACCACGAAATGTGGGTATTAGCATCATGGCAGTGTCTGTGTAGGAAAGGAGGACCTGCTTTCATGGTTACCCCCAATTTTCAAGTCTGACTGAGATCCTGATAATCAGGACCCCATTCTCTGTGCTTCTTCCCTAAATTGGACTTTGGTGATTACTTAGTTACCCCCAGATTGGCCACTGGTGTACCCTTATAAGTCCCTAGTATATGGTACTAAGGTACCCAGGGCATAGGTACACCAGGGGTCTCCCGTGGGCTGAAGCATGTATTATGCCACCCATGAGAGACCACTCAAATTGTGACTACAGGCCGCCATTGCAGCCTGTGTAAGCTGGTGCTAGCACCACTTACGACAGATATACATTTTCCTTATATCTGAGGTTACTGCACTTAAACCTATAAGTCACCCCTAAGGCAGGCCTTTAAATCCTGAAGGCAGAGTGCTCGGTTATAAGTGTGAGGATGCCCCGGCATGAGCAGGACACCCCTACGACCCTCGGAGTTCATTCTCCCGGGCTGTAAGTGCATCAGCCATTATTATACATAGAGTGGCCATGCGCCATTATGCGATGGCTATCTCTAAACTGGCTGTAATGAACCCTGTCGTGTTTGGTATCAAACATGTTCACGGTGTGAGGGTATGATTCCATGCATTGTAAAGCTCCTCTGGGAAGCCCTCAGTGCTCACGCTACCAGTCTTCTAGACCCGGACAGCAAACTATGGCTGCTGCTGACCAGAGACACGATTCTGCCTGCCTGCTGCTGAGCCAAGCTCGAGCAGGGGAAGGCAGGACAATATGTTTCCTGTCTCAGGGAGGTGTGACCACCTCCCAGACAGGACTTAGTGTACTGGGACAGGGTGTGGGTGCTTGCCAGCGCCACTAGACTGCTTTGAAGGGCACATCCTTGCATACTCCAGTTGAAACCAGTTCAGGGAGCCGTTGGCTCCCGCTCTGGCACGAAACTGGACAAAGGACATGGGAGTATCCTTTCTACTGTTCAGCCCCTCCTGTGGGAAGGACCCCTGAAGCATCCCAACCATTTCCTTAGGGTACTTAAGGGCTTACCTGTGGGTGGTTCCCTAGATTTGTAGTGAGACAAGTTTCAGAACCAATACCACTTTAACTTCGATCGTCTAGGCACTCTGGACATTGTTGGACTTCGCTTTGGGAACCGAGACTGCAACTGGGAAGACTCAGCCGTGAATACCTCTGCACGTAGAGGGATCTCCAGCTGTCCAGTGTCAGCAGTGAATACCTCTCCTTGTAGAGAGATCTTCAGCTGTCCCAGTGTCAGCCGTGAATACCTCTTCATGAAGAGGGATCTCAAGCTGTCCTGTGTCAGCCGTGAATACCTCTCCTTGTAGAGGGATCTCCAGCTGTCCCAGTGTCAGCCGTGAATACCTCTCCATGAAGAGGGATCTCAAGCTGTCCTGTGTCAGCCGTGAATACCTCTCCTTGTAGAGGGATGTCCAGCTGTCCCAGTGTCAGCCGTGAATACCTCTCCATGTAAAGGGATCTCAATCTGTCCAGTGTCAGCCGTGAATACCTCTCCTTGTAGAGGGATCTCAAGCTGTCCCAGTGGCAGCCGTGAATACCTCTCAATGAAGAGGTATCTCAAGCTGTCCTGTGTCAGCCATGAATACCTCTCCATGTAGAGGGATCTCAAGCTGTCCTGTGTCAGCCGTGAATACCTCTCCTTGTAGAGGGATCTCCAGCTGTCCAGTGTCAGCCGTGAATACCTCTCCTTGTAGAGGGATCTCAAGCTGTCCAGTGTGACCCGTGAATACCTCTCAACATGGAGGGATCTCCAGCTGTCCACTGTGACCCGTGAATACCTCTCCTTGTAGAGGAATCTCAAGCTATCCTGTGTCAGCCATGAATACCTCTCAATGAAGAGATATCTCAAGCTGTCCCAGTGGCAGCCGTAAATACCTCTCCATGTAGAGGGATCTCAAGCTGTCCCAGTGGCAGCCGTGAATACCTCTCCTTGTAGAGGGATCTCCAGCTGTCCACTGTGACCCGTGAATACCTCTCCACGTAGAGGGATCTCCAGCTGTCCTGTGTCAGCTGTGAATACCTCTCCATGTAGAGGGATCTCAAGCTGTCCCAGTGTCAGCCGTGAATACCTTTCTATGTAGAGGGATCTCAAGCTGTCCCAGTGTCAGCCGTGAATACCTCTCCATGTAGAGGGATCTCAAGCTGTCCTGTGTCAGCCGTGAATACCTCTCCATCTAGAGGGATCTCCAGCTGTCCCAGTGTCAGCCGTGAATACCTCTCCACGTAGAAGGATCTCAAGCTGGTCCAGTGGCAGCCGTAAATACCTCTTCTTGTAGAGGGATCTCAAGCTGTCCTGTGTCAGCCATGACTACCTCTCCTTGTAGAGGGATCTCAAGCTGTCCTGTGTCAGCCGTGAATACCTCTCCATGAAGAGGGATATCAATTTGTCCAGTGTGACCCATGAATACCTGTCCATGAAGAGGGATATCAAGCTGTCCACTGTCAGGTTTGAATTAATCATCCAGGTCCAGAGATCTCAAGCTGTCCTGTGTCAAGTTTGAGGGGCTTACCCAGGCCAGAAATCCCATCATATCCCACGTCACGTGTGAGTTTCTCACCCAGATTACAGTTCTCAAGCTGTCTATGTCAGGGGTGAGTATCACCCAGTCCAGAGATCTCAGGGTGACCCATGACAGGAGTGAGTAAGTCTCACCCAGTCCAGAGATATGAGGCTGTCCCTTGTCTGGTGTGAGTGTCACCCAGTCAAGAGAGCTCATATGACAGAATACCACCAACGCATAAGATCTACCAAAAGGACCTTCATCCAGAACAAGATACTCGCCAACTCCAGCAACTCCAAGGAACCCTTCAGCGTAATCCAGGAATTCACCAAGCCCGCCAGCCAAACCACGGACATCACCCCCTCCCAGGACCTTTGCAACAAGCTCGGATCCTACTCCCATCTGAAAATCAAGGGCCTCTACGACCATTCAACGACCAGACACCTGACTCAGAAACAACTTCCTTCACCAGCAACGCCAGCCAGCCCACCATCTCCTCCTGGACCCCAGTCACCACCGAAGACACTACTGCAACCATGAAAGGCATCCACTCAGGAGCCCCCACAGACCCCTGCCCGCCGCACATCTTCCACCGAGCCGCCACCGCCATTGCTCCAGAACTACTACGCACTATCAACGCCACTTTCAAGACCGGCATCTTTCCAGACGACTGGAAACACGCAGAAGTCAGACCTCTGCCCAAGAAGCCCTCAGCAGATCCCACTGACCTCAAGAACTACCGACCCATCTCCCTCCTCCCTTTCGCGGCCAAAGTCACAGAGAAGACCGTCAACGCCCAGCTAACAAAATTCATCGAAGAAAACTCCATGCTCGACCCCTCCCAATCCGGATTTCGCAGCAACCACAGCACCGAGACCACCCTACTGGCCGCCACAGATGACATCCGCACCCTCCTCAACCAAGGACACACCGCAGCCCTAATCCTACTCGACCTCTCTGCAGCGTTCAACACCGTCTCCCACCCCACACTCACCCCAGACTCCACGACGCCAAAATACAGGGAACCGCCCTCGACTGGATCCGCTCCTTCCTCACCGGCAGAACCCAACGAATCAGAATGCCACCCTTCCTCTCCGAACCCACGGAAATTAACTGAGGAGTACCCCAAGGATCGTCGCTCAGCCCCACGCTCTTCAACATCTACATGGCCCCCCTCGCCGCCATCCTCAGACAGCACGGACTCAGCATCTTATCCTATGCCGAGGACACCCAGCTCATCCTCTCCCTCACCAAGGACCCCATCACCACCAGACTCAGTTTCCAGGAAGGTATGAAGGACGTCGCATCCTGGATGAGCAGCAGCTGCCTGAAACTCAACTCGGAGAAGACAGAGGTCCTCGTCCTCGGACCCTCCCCCTTGGCATGGGACAACACCTGGTGGCCCACCGCCCTCGGCAGCCCTCCCACCCCCACGGACCACGCCCGAAACCTCGGCATCATACTCGACTCCTCCCTCTCCATGACCCGACAGATCAACGCTGTTACTTCCAGCTGCTTCAACACCCTCCGCATCCTCCGAAAGACCTTCAAATGGATCCCCCCAGAACCAAGAAAGACCATAACCCACGCACTCATAACCAGCAGACTGGACTACGGAAACGCCCTCTACGCCGGGATCAACAAGTCCCTGCTCCACAAACTCCAGACCATACAGAACACCCCAGCCAGACTAGTCCTCGGCATCCCTCGACACGAACACATCACCCAACACCTGCGGAACCTCCTCTGGCTCCCCGTCGAGAAGAGAGTTACCTTCAAGATACTTACCCACGCCTACAAATGCCTCCACAACACTGGACCCCAATTCTTCAACGAGAGAATTTCCTTCCACGTACCCAAGAGAAACCTCCGATCCGCCGACCTCGCACTCGCCCAAACCCCGCGCATCCACAGAGCCAGAACAGATGGAAGTGCCTTCTCCTACATCGCGGCCAAGACCTGGAATGAGCTCCCGATCGACATCAGACGCGCCCCCTCCCTGAACATCTTCAGGAAGGCACTCAAGACCTGGCTCTTCGACTAAGCGGAGCTGCCCACCCCCTCACCCCCTCACCCCCCAGCGCCTTGAGACCCTCAAGGGTGAGTAGCGCGCTTACAATCCCCCTGATTGATTGATTGATCCTGTCCCATGCAATGTGTGAGTCGCACAATCTGTCTCAAGGGAGGTGTGAGGGAGTCCATGGCTCCCATATCACCTGTGAGTAGGTGACCCTATCCTTGGATCTCAAAACATCATGTATCAGGTGTGAGTAGCACAAGCAATCTTGGTGTGTTAGGTGCATGTCCTTGTGCCAGGTGCCCCCTCGCTACCCAGCAGGTCTCCCTGACGCTGACGCTCGCTCCCCTGTTTCCTTGCTTGCCACTCCTTCCCTCCTCTGTTTAACTGTGTTGTTTCTCTGCACTGTACTGCTACCATATTATTAGTACCCTTTTGTATACTGTTGAATCCTAGCCGTTGCGCCCATTTCTTTTTGTTTGTATCTCTTGTGCATTTTATTCAGTCCCAGTTCATTACTGCTGCACTTTGCTTTTGTGTTTTGTATTTTTGCTCTCAGCAAGCTGGCCCGCCTCGCCGCTTGCTTTCCTGCCATTTCACCCCTCTCGCCTCCTGCCTCCCAGCGACCCCTCACCCTTTCAGGACCTACTTAATGGAGGCCGCAGCACAGATGCGCAGCAGACACACTTGCAGCAGGCGTGTCAAAGGCAAGCCCATCTGTGCCCATTCATGCCTGGACTGTGCCCAGTGCCAGGAACCCTGCCCCCCCAACCCTGCCCCCCCTGCCACCCCCAGATATTCCACTGCTGAGCTCTGAACCCTGGACCCCAGACGCCGCAACAACCACTGCTGCCTCAACTCACCTTGATCAATGGTAGGACCGTTTACATGCTGGCACTGTCACTTCTGCTACCCTGGACTGCCCGCCCACATGGAACCCACCACCACACCCACCTCACCGACCACGGCCACCCGGGAAACACTCCACTGTCTCCTGCTCAATGCCCGGTCTTTCTGCAAACAGGCCACCAAAATGCTGGAGACCATCACCTTCCTCGTCCACGACGTCATCTTTATCACCAAGATCAGCCTCAACCCTGCTTCTGCTCTCAAAATCACCACTACCACTCCCGACGGCTACAAGATGGTTCACCAAAACCGCGCCAACAAATACGGAGGCTGCGTCGCCATTATCCACAAATAATGCATCCGCTGCACCATCACAGAAGACAACACCACACCAATCATGGAACACCTCAACTTTCAACTCCACACCGACTGTTGAGCAACCATCAGAGACACCCTCACCTTCAGATCCCCGGGACCTCACCCCACTATCTGCAAAGCATCCCTGACTTCATCGCCCCACTCGCCATTGACTACAAATACTTCATCTTCCTAGGTGACCTCAATTTCCACATAGACGACCTCAATGACACCAACACCGTCAGCCTCCTGGAAAGCATGAGCAACATCGGCCTCACCCAACTGGTCACATTCTCCACACATAATGCAGGGCACACACTCAACCCCATCTTTATGGCCAGCGATGGAATCAAGTACAGCCATGTCACTGAACTCATCTGGACTGACCACGTCATCGTCCACTTCACCATCACAGGACCCCCAGGCACCACCATCAAGCCTCCCAGCTTCTCCCACCGCAGCTGGAGCAAAATAACAGAGAACCTGTGGACTGACACCCTCAACACCATCCAGCCTGAACCCGCTACAGACCTCGAACAGAACGTCAAGAATCTCTCCACCTGGATCACCAACTGTGCCGATAGAGTGGCCGCAGTCACTTCCTCCAAACCCAGGAGATCCACCAAACAAGCCAGCTGGTATAGTCTGGAACTCAGAACACTGAAACACAACTGCAAACATCTAGAAAGGAGATGACTCACCAGCAAGGACCCCCCAGACCGAGCCACTCTCAAGACAGTCCTCAACAACTACCACCAATGCCTGAAAGACACGAAAAGACATGCCCTGGCCAGCCGCATTGAAGCCAGCTCCAATCACAGCAAAGAACTCTTCAACATCATCAGAGAATTCTCCAGCCCGTTAGCCACCGAGAACACCATCACCCCATTCCAAGAACTCGGCGACTCCCTGGCGGACTTCTTCCACAACAAGATATCCACCGTCCAAGAAAACTTCGAACCCCAACCCACCGACCTCAACAACCTCCTCGCTCCCACTGCTGCCAACTCCAACAATCTTCTCAACACATGGGAACTGCTCACCACACTGAACACCAAGGCCATCATGAACTCCGTCCACTCTGGATCACCCACGAACCACTGTCCCCACCACTTCTTCAATCTTGAAAGCGAGAAAATCAGCAACAAACTCACCTCCATCTTCAACACATCCATCACCCTGTCCACCTTCCCGAAAGAATGGAAACACACAGAGGTCAAACCTGTCCCTCAAGAAACCCTCTGCCGACCCAAGCGAACTAAAGAACTACCAACCCATCGCTCTGCTTGCCTTCCCACCAAAGTCCTCGAGAAGGCCATCAACAGACAGCTCACAGAACACTTGGCGAACAACAATCTGATGGACACCTCCCAATCTGGTTTCCGCGCCAACCACAGCACCAAAACTGACCTGATTGCTGACACCGACAACATCAGAACCCTCCTGGACCGGGGAGAAACTGCAGCCCTGATCCTCCTCGATCACTCTGCAGCATTCAGCACCGTATCCCACCACACCCTGATCAAGAGACTTCATCACATTGGAATCTAGTGAACCACCCTCAAATGGATCACCTCCGTCTTCACAGGAAGAACTCAGAGATTCCGCCTTCCACCATTCTCCTCAGAACCCAAGCGCATCATCTGTGGCATCCCTCAAGCCTCATCCCTCAGCCTCACCCTGTTCAACATCTACATGACAACCCTGGCCAGCATCGTCAGAGCCCACGGCCTCAACATTATATCCTACGCAGACAAACCCAGCTCATCCTCTCACTGTCAGAAGACCCCTCCACCACTAGAACCAACTTTCACATATTCATAAAGAGCATCGCCGACTGGATGAAGAACAACTGCTTAAAGCTCAACACAGACAAAAGAGAAGTACTGATCTTTGGGAACAACACCTCCCTTTAGAGCGACTCCTGGTGGCCCTATGAACTGAGACCCTCACCGACTGACCTCACCCGCAAACATGGCATCATCCTAGACAGCAAACTCACCATGACAAGACAGATCAATGCAGTCTCTTCCACCTGCTTCCTCACCCTCTGCGTGCTCTGGAAAACCTTCTGATGGCTCCCGGTCAACATCAGGACAATAGTCACACAAACACTATTCACCAGCTGCCTGGACTATGGCAACGCACTCTACATAGGAATCACCACCCAACTCCTGGAGAGACTCCAGATGATACAGAACTCTGCCACTAGACTCATCCTCGACCTCCCTAAACGGACCCACACCACCCCTCACCTCAAGAAGCTCCACTGGCTCCCCGTCCAGAAGAGATTCCACTTCAAGATGATTATACATGCCTACAAAGCTCTTTAGGACCAAGGACCAGCATACATCAACCACCGTCTGCACTTCCACCTACTCTCCAGACACCAGCGATCCTCCGCCCTCGCCCAGCCCCTGCTTCCACCGAAGCTACAGTGGAGGACGCTCCTTCTCCTACCTTGCCGCCAATTCCTGGAATGACCTTCCCCTTAACCACCAAACCTCTCCCTCCCTCCCAGAATTCAGAAAGGGAATCAAGACCTGGCTGTTTGACTGATACCACCCTCAGCAGCTAGATCCTAGCGCCTGGATACGCCGGGATACGCTCACAGGTGATTAGCCGTTCTCTACAAATCCTCTTTGATTGATTGATTGTTGTTCACTCTCTATAGCATCCATCAAGAAGCAGGGGGTGTTCTGTGACGTGTAAATCTGCAACCTACACAGAGTAGATTAACAGGATGTTATCTGTTTTATTCAGACGGCTAAATAATGGATGAAACAAAATCCGGTACCATGTGGAGATGTCTTGTGTGTCCGCGCTCTCCATGGCATGGCAAGCAATCCTGCAATGTAGAACCTTCTGGCTGGGCTGTACCAGTCTGCCCTGGATGTGGGTGCGTATAGCAGGTGCAGTGGCACCAGGGTGCAGGAGTATGAGCCTCGCTGCAGCTAAGTTAGGGTTATTTTTTATAACCTCCCTAGGGTAAGGAGGAGCCACAGCCCTTGCATGCATAGGGCCCGTGGCGGCCTTGCCAGGCCCCTGTGTGTGTGGGGGGTTTAATAAACAGCAGCGGGCAGGGGACCAACATCCCCATCTGCCAGAAATAGCTGTAAAGTCCTCCCTCCTGCCGCTGACACTCTTCTCTCAGCCGCCAGCTGCTCAGTTGATTGCTGCCTTCCTCGGATGGAGTGGTGAGATTTTTCTGACCCTTTCTATTTACAGTTTTTTGCTTTGCACTTTTCGCTGTAATTTCTGTTTGTGCTTCGCCTTGGCATTCAAGGTGCTGTACACAGATTTGCTAGGCAGCGGCAGATAAACTGCACAGTGCCTGCAGCGCCGCCATCTGGGGGGAGCAAGCACGCAGTTCCATCCTCTCAGCTCCTCCCAAGAGGCTGAGCCGCCGGAGAGTCACTTTTTATGACGATTTGGTGTTCCAAGCCTCTCAATCATATCTATAAGGCGATGCGGGACCATCCTGCGCGGCTTTGCATGGCCTCGTAGGTATGGCGTGAGGCAAGGCAGCGCAAAGCACTGCGTTGTCTTACTCTACGTCAAGGAGGCGTTCCATGGGTGTTGCTGTGGGTGTTCCCACTCAACACCCATGGACTTTGACGCTGCCCCAGATTTACTACATCAGCTAAACCTGGGGCAGCGCCAAAAACGTACGCCTCCTAGAGCAGTCGTAACGAGGAGAAATGTTTATATTCCTCCTCGTTTTTTCCTTTTTCCATGTGTGCTGCATGCTGCACACATGGAACGAGGAAAATTCCTATTGTTTTTATGCAGGAAGGTGCCCCTTCCTGCACAAAAACAGTTATGCCGGCAACACAACATCCTTGCACCATGGTACAAGGGTGCCTGCGTTGGCCCATGGCTGCAAATTGTGCACCGGCGCTGGCTGAAAGGACAGGAATGCACCATATCTTGTAAATACGGTGCAGTCCTGCCCTTTCGAGTTGGCATAGGGTAGCGCAGCAAAATTTCTTGCGGCGCTGGCCACGCCAATTCTTTGTAAATATGTAATTGCGCTCCCTCCTACTTCATCAGGAGTCATTTTAATTCACGCAATCCTTTTATTTAATGTGTGCTTTGTTTTATTCAGTTTATTAAAATACATATATATATATATATATATACACACACACACACACACCAAGTCGGTAGCCCAATCCTGGCCACAAAAGTTGAAATGCACTTGTTGGAGCTTATTAAAGATAATTTATTGCCACCACGATAACGCACTGGACGGACGCGTTTCGGCAGGGTCGCCTTTCTCAAAGGCAACTTTGCCTAAATGCGTCTGTCCAGTACATTATCGTGGTGGCAATAAATTATCTTCAATAAGCTCCAACGAGTGTGCTTCAACTTTTTTGGGCAGGATTGGGCTACCGACTCGGCAAGTGTACGTGGTTCACCCCCACGAGAAGTGGCACCCACGGTGTGTGGTGCAGCGGCTGGTGACAGAGGAAAGGAATACATAAATGTATATATATATATATATATATATATAATTATTAAATTGTTTATTTCGGGCACAGCCCATAAAACACATCATGTGTATATATATATATATATTTCTCACCAATGTCCCTCCACCTGGAACAACACCGGAGCACTCTTACGGGTCTGAAAATGCATTTATTCGGCTCAGTGCTTCCTTTGAAAGTGTATTTCTTTCACACAGCATGACGCGTTTCGGCAAACCGGCCTTTATCAAATGCCATCAGTGATAGTCCATGTTGTGCCGATGGTTATGTAGTTCGCATTGCTCCTCCTACATCGTGGCCAAAAAAGGACTACGATTTTGTTGTAGTTCCTTCATTTCTTAGCACCGCCATCATTAAATGTCTTTAATGCCATCCTAGTGATAGTATTCCTGTTTAGTAACTCTTCATATTTTCATATATTGATAGCGTTTACATCATGCCACTCTGTGCTATAATTTGGGGGTAAGTACATAGCACGTTGTCCCCCTCGTCAGCCGCTTACTTCCCATAAAGACGTTTGTACCTGAAGGTGCTGGTCACAGTGACTGCCCCTTGTCATGTAGTCATGCCTAACTTCTTGTTTGCAGGCAAAATTCCTACATTGGGCGGCGGCGGTTCTGGCAGGTTCAATATTTACAATCCATCAAACCCGTAAGAGTGCTCCGGTGTTGTTCCTGGTGAAGGGACATTGGTGAGAAATTTAAACGTGCAGGCCACATGCACGCCGGAGGTACCCATCGAGAAACAGTTCGGCAGGGTGAGTGGCAATTGGTGGATTATATTATCTACTGGCGGTCGCCAGTAGATAGTTATAGTTAGGACCTATTTTCCATAGGAAATCCGCGACATTCTATTTGAAATAACTCTTGCGTCGGTTGACGAATCTTCGCGAAATTTTCAAACTTTATGGCCCGCTCCGGTCCGCTCCTACCCTGAAAGTCTCAGGGTGATTCGTCAAGCGGGAGCCGAGCAAAAAGGGGGGTCCCAAAACGTGTTTTCCCCATTCATTTTCCCATAGGAAACTTTAGACACGGCTACAGCCCGAACTGCTGCACGGAATTACACCAAATTTGGCAAAGAGGTAGTTCTTGGTTCAGAAAGAACCCTTTTTGTTAAATGGTGTAAATCCGTTCAGTAGTTGCGGAGAAATTAAAAAAATAAGAGTCAAAAATCAATTTCCCATAGGAAACTTTATGCAAGGCTACAGCCCGAACTGCTGAACGGAATTACACCAAATTTGGCAAAGAGGTAGTTCTTGGTTCAAAAAGAACCCTTTTTGTTAAATGGTGTAAATCCGTTCAGTAGTTGCTGAGAAAATCAAAAGTAAAAACACATATATATCTGGGCGGAGCCTAACCACACATGTCATCGTGAGATCTGATTGGCTGTCAGCACTTCATCCTGGAATTGCTGGCAGCCATCAAGGGACCAATATAAATGATAGTACCCCATTGAAATGCATTGTAGTGAATCGAAGATTTTGAGGGTTACCAAAAGGAGAACTATAAAGGGTGATAACAGACTTTAGTTACATTAGAATTCATTTGTTGATGGTACCATACTAATTTCAGGAATTGTGGTGTGTTCTAAGGTGATTTTACCCTGTGAAAAACCTTCTGCTGGGATATCATGAATCATGTTTGAGAGAAAACTATTTTCACATGCTTGTCCCATACAGTTTTGGAAGGTGCTCCAGAAGCTAAAATGAGAGCATATTTTCTGTAAATTCACATTATCTTTCTCAGTCATGTGAGAATGAAGTCTGACATTCTCAGTAAAACATGTACATCCAACAAGGGCAGAGACTGTCAGTTGATTCCTTTGTGTTCTACTGCAGCTTCCCAGAGTGTTCTAAAGAACAACTAGAGTGCTAACAGTCTTACTTATGACAAAAGTATGGCACACCTGAAGCCATCTTGATTGGAATAAACTGGTAACACTTAAAACATTTAATTTAAAAAGGAACAAAATGAGGGGGTTCATTTTGCCATAGAAATTATGGTCAGTGCTGTAGAAAGAAAAATTAGGACATGTTTTAAGTGAGATCTCAAATATCTTCCTGTTATATTTCAACAGGAGCAGCCTGTCAGTTGATGCCTTTGTGTTCTACTGCAGCTTCCCAGAGTGTTCTAAAGAACAACTAGAGTGCTAACAGCCTTACTTATGACAAAAGTATGGCACACCTGAAGCCATCTTGATTGGAATAAACTGGTAACACTTAAAACATTTAATTTAAAAAGGAACAAAATGAGGGGTTCATTTTGCCATAGAAATTATGGTTAGTGCTGCAAAAGAAAATTTAGTGCATGTTTTAAGTGAGATCTCAAATCCTCTTCTATTTCATTAGAAAATTCTGACATGCAGACTGAAACAATCACTTTCAATACCAGCAGTAGACTTCCAGTTAACTCCTTGGTGAGCAGTAGCTTTACTACAGTGATCTAATGAACAACTAGAGTAATAACATTCTGAATTTATGGCAAATGTGTGACACATCTGAATGCCTTCTTGATGGAATCAAAGTAAAAACTGAAAGCATTTCCTACTGAGGAGACTGCAGTAAATGAGGAAATTAGGAAACTTCATAACAAAGAAGTCTTCCAAGATGGCCACCAGTGAAAAAAGAGCCCAAATGTAGCACAAATATTACCCAGATGTAGCCCACATATAGCCCAATGACAAAAGTGTTCAAAACACTTTTTATTTTTAGTTTTTTTGCAGTTTTATGTAGTGCAGACTGGTCAGGTATTGGAGCGTTGCATCTTAAAACATTACCCCCTACACTACAAAAACACCACTGCACTACCCTAAACCCTAAAACACTACCCCAGCACGACCCCCTACACTACACAAGCACCACTGCACTATCCTAAACCCTAAAACACTACCCCAGCATGACCCCTACACTACACAAACACCACTGCACTACCCTAAACCCTAAAACACTACCCCAACACCACTGCACTAACCTAAATCCTAAAACACTACCCCCAGCACGACCCCTACACTACCCAAACACCACTGCACTACCCTAAAACATGACCCCTACACTACACAAGCACCACTGAACTACCCTAAACCCTAAAACACTACCCCCAGCACGACCCCTACACTACACAAGCACCACTGCACTACCCTAAACCCTAAAACACTACCCCCAGCACGACCCCTACACTACACAAACACCACTGCACTACCTTAAACCCTAAAACACTACCCCCAGCACGACCCCCTACACTACCCAAACACCACTGCACTACCCTAAAACATGACCCTTACACTACACAAACACCACTGCACTACCCTAAACCCTAAAACACTACCCCCAGCACGACCCCCTACACTACACAAGCACCACTGCACTACCCTAAACCCTAAAACACTACCCCCAGCACGACCCCTACACTGCCCGAACACCACTGCACTGCCCTAAACCCTGAAACACCAGCCCCTGCACGACCCCCTAGACTGCCCGAACACCACTGCACTGCCCTAAACCCTTAAACACATACCCTAGCACGACCCCCTACACTGCCCGAACACTACTGCACTGCCCTAAACCCTGAAACACCACCCCCTTCACGACCCCCTACACTGCCCGAACAGCACTGCACTGCCCTAAACCCTGAAACACCACCCCCAGCATGACCCCTACACTGCCCGAACACTACTGCACTGCCCTAAACCCTGAAACACTACCCCCAGCAAGACCTCCTACACTGCCCGAACACCACTGCACTGCCCTAAACCCTGAAACATCACCCCCAGCAAGACCCCTACACTGCCCGAACACCACTGCCCTAAACCCTGAAACACCACCCCCAGCACGACCCCTACACTGCCCGAACACCACTGCACTGCCCTGCCCTAAACCCTGAAACACCACCCCAGCACGACCCCCTACACTGCCCGAACACCACTGCACTGCCCTAAACCCTGAAACACCACCCCCTGCACGACCCCCTACACTGCCCGAACACGACTGCACTGCGCTCAACCCTGAAACACCAGCCCCAGCACGACCCCCTACACTGCACGAACACCACTGCACTGCCCTAAACCCTGAAACACTACCCCCAGCAAGACCCCCTACACTGCCCGAACACCACTGCACTGCTCTAAACCCTGAAACATCACCCCCAGCAAGACCCCCTACACTGCCCGAACACCACTGCCCTAAACCCTGAAACACCACCCCCAGCAAGACCCCCTACACTGCCCGAACACTACTGCACTGCCCGAAACCCTGAAACACCAGCCCAAGCACGACCCCTACACTGCCCGAACACCACTGCACTGCCCTAAACCCTGAAACATCACCCCCTGCACGACCCCCTACACTGCCCGAACACCACTGCACTGCCCTAAACCCTGAAACACCACCCCCAGCACGACCCCCTACACTGCCCGAACACCACTGCACTGCCCTAAACCCTGAAACACCACCCCCTGCACGATCCCCTACACTGCCCGAACACTACTGCACTGCCCTAAACCCTGAAACACCACCCCCAGCACGACTCCCTACACTGCATGAACACCACTGCACTGCCCTAAACCCCGAAACACTACCCCCAGCAAGACCCCCTACACTGCCCGAACACCACTGCCCTAAACCCTGAAACACCACCCCCAGCAAGACCCCCTACACTGCCCGTACACCACTGCACTGCCCTAAACCCTGAAACACCACCACCAGCATGACCCCCTACACTGCCCGAACACCACTGCACTGCCCTAAACCCTGAAACACCACCCCCAGCATGACCCCCTACACTGCCCGAACACCACTGCACTGCCCTAAACCCTGAAACACCACCCCCAGCACGACCCCCTACACTGCCCGAACACCACTGCACTGCCCTAAACCCTGAAACACCAGCCCCAGCACAACCCCGTACACTGCCCGAACACCACTGCACTGCCCTAAACCCTGAAACACCAGCCCCAGCACGACCGCCTACACTGCCCGAAAACCACTGCACTGCCCTAAACCCTGAAACACAGCCCCAGCACGACCCCCTACACTGCCCGAACACCACTGCACTACCCTAAACCCTCAAACACCAGCCCCAGCACGACCCACTACACTGCCCGAACACCACTGCACTGCCCTAAACCCTGAAACACCAGCCCCAGCAAGACCCCTACACTGCCCGAACACCACTGCACTGCCCTAAACCCTGAAACACCACCCCCAGCAAGACCCCCTACACTGCCCGAACACCACTGCACTAAAGCCTGAAACACCACCCCCAGCAAGACCACCTACACTGGCCGAACACCACTGCACTGCCCTAAACCCTGAAACACCACCCCTGCACGACCCCCTACACTGCCCAAACACCACTGCACTGCCCTAAACCCTGAAACACCACCCCTGCACGACCCCCTACACTGCCCGAACACCACTGCACTGCCCTAAACCCTGAAACACCACCCCTCAGCACGACGCCGTACACTGCCCGAACACCACTGCAATGCCCTAAACCCTGAAACACCACCCCCAGCACGACCCCCTACACTGCCCGAACACCACTGCACTGCCCTAAACCCTGAAACACCACCCCCTGCACGACCTCCTACACTGCCGGAACACCACTGCACTGCCCTAAACCCTGAAACACCACCCCCAGCACGACCCCCTACACTGCCCGAACACCACTGCACTGCCCTAAACCCTGAAACATCAACCCCAGCAAGACCCCCTACACTGCCTGAACACCACTGCCCTAAACCCTGAAACACCACCCCCTACACTGCACGAACACCACTGCACTGCCCTAAACCCTGAAACACCACCTCCAGCAAAACCCCCTACACTGCCTGAACACCATTGCTCTGCCCTAAATCCTGAAACACTAGCCCCAGCACGACCCCCTACACTGCCCAAACACCACTGCACTGCCCTAAACCCTGAAACACCACCCCCAGCACGACCCCCTACACTGCCCGAACACCACTGCACTGCCCTAAACCCTGAAACACCAGCCCCAGCAAGACCCCTACACTGCCCGAACACCACTGCACTGCCCTAGACTCTGAAACACCAGCCCCAGCAAGACCCCCTACACTGCCCGAACACCACTGCACTGCCCTAAACCCTGAAACACCAGCCCCAGCACGACAACTTACACTGCCCGAACACCACTGCACTGCCCTAAACCCTGAAACACCAGCCCCAGCACGACCCCCTACACTGCCCAAACACCACTGCACTGCCCTAAACCCTGAAACACCAGCCCCAGCACGACCCCCTACACTGCCCGAACACCACTGTACTGCCCTAAACCCTGAAACACCAGCCACAGCACGACCCCCTACACTGCCCGAACACCACTGCACTGCCCTAAACCCTGAAACACCACCCCTGCATGACCCCCTACACTGCCCGAACACCACTGCACTGCCCTAAACCCTGAAACACCACCCCTGCAGCACCCCCTACACTGCCCGAACACCACTGCACTGCCCTAAACCCTGAAACACCACCCCCAGCACGACCCCCTTTACTGCTCGAACACCACTGCACTGCCCCAAACCCTGAAACACCACCCCCAGCACGACCCCCTACACTGCCCGAACACCACTTCCCTAAACCCTGAAACACCACCCCCTGCACGACCCCCTACACTGCCCGAACACCACTGCACTGCCCTAGACCCTGAAACACCACCCCCTACACTGCCCGAACACCACTGCACTGCCCTAAACCCTGAAACACCACCCCCAGCACGACCCCCTACACTGCCCGAACACCACTGCACTGCCCTAAACCCTAAAACACCACCCCCAGCATTACCCCCTACACTGCCCAAACACCACTGCACTGCCCTAAACCCTAGAACACTACCCCCAGCACGATCCCCTACACTACCCGAACACCACTGCACTACCCTAAACCCTAAAATACTACCCCCAGCACAACCCCCTACCCTACCCGAACACGACTGCACTGCCCTAAACCCTCAAACACTCCCCCAGCACGACCCCCTACACTACCCGAACTCCACTGCACTGCCCTAAACCCTAAAACACTCCCCCAGCAGGACCCCCTACACTACCCGAACACCACTGCACTGCCCTAAACCCTAAAACACTCCCCCAGCACGACCCCCTACACTACCCAAACACCACTGCACTGCCCTAAACCCTAAAACACTACCCCCGCATGACCCCCTACACTACCCAAACACCAATGCACTACCCTAATCCCTAAAACACTACCCCCGCATGACCCCCTACACTACCCTAAACCCTAAAACACTACCCCGCACGACTCCCTACACTACCCAAAGACCACTGCACTACCCTAAACCCTAAAACACGACCTCCTACACTACACAAACACCACTGCACTACCCTAAACCCTAAAACACTACCCCCTACACTACCCAAACACCACTGCACTACCCTAAACCCTAAAACACTACCCCCAGCACGACCCCCTACACTACCCAAACACCACTGCACTACCCTAAACCCTAAAACACTACCCCCAGCACGACTCCCTACACTACCCAAACACCACTGCACTACCCTAAACCCTAAAACACTACCCCCAGCAGTACCCCCTACACTACCCAAACACCACTGCACTACCCTAAATCACTACCCCCAGCACGACCCCCTACACTACCCAAACACCACTGCACTACCCTAAACCCTAAAACACTACCCCCAGCACGACCCCCTACACTACCCAAACACCACTGCACTACCCTAAACCCTAAAACACTACCCCAGCACGACCCTCTTCACTACCTAAACACAACTGCACAATTTGTTACAGGCATTGCAACGCAGGCCTGTGGTGCTTACTGGAAGTACCTAGTGGGCTAGTTGGGCCCCAGGGACACTCAGGATTCAAGGTGACCTAATCCCCCAACTTAAAACGCACCACGGGGCGCGTTTGCACAGTGGTGAAGGGAGGGGGCGGGGCCTCAGGTGACATGTGCGCAAACACGCCCTGTGGTGCGTTTTAAGTTGAGGAATTAATTCCCTTTGAATCCTGAGGGACCCTGGGGCCAACCAGCCCACCAGGTACCTTCAGTAAGCACAACAGAGTTGAGTTGCAGAGAGGTGAAAAAGGTGCGTGGCCTCGGAATGCCTCTCTGCAACTCAGCTCTGTGGTCCTAACTGTAGGTACCTGGGGGGCTAGTTGGGCCCCAGGGACCCTCAGAATTCAAGGGGACTTAATCTCATGACTTAAAACGCGCCACGGGGTGCGTTTGCACACATGTCACCTCAGGCCCCCCCTCCCTTCACCACTGTGCAAACGCGTCCTGTAGCGCGTTTTAAGAGGTAGTTTTAATCCCCCTGCCCTATTATGTACTAGGGACTTGCAGAGGAGGTCATGCTATTCACATGGGATACCCCAACGCATAGTGTTCCCTAGTGTATGTAGGTGTTTTCACTGTATTCTAAGTGTCTTTTAGCATAGCACTGGCTCTGGTTAGTCAGAGTCAGTTACCACCAGTACCCGTCTGAAAAAGTTGTGGGCACAGGATGATTTTGCAACAAGGCCTCTTTCTGCTCCTCTGTTGGTTCTTTCTGCACATCTTTTGCTTCTTTCTGTGCGTTTTTTCTTCTTTCTTCACATGTCCTACCTCTGTAGGCATAGTTAGAAACTAGCATTTAAAAAAACCTTTGAAATTCACTTAAAAAATCATAGGTTTCAGGCATGTTATAGTTAGAAATTAGCATTTAAAAAACCTTTGAAATTCACTGAAAAAAACCATAGGTTTCAGACACGTTATAGTTAGAAATTAGCATTTAAAAAACCTTTGAAATTCACTGAAAAAACCATAGGTTTTAGGGACAGTTATAGTTAGTTGGACATTTCACTCGTACAAATCCATAGAAATTCTCCCGTTATAGTTAGTTCAGCTAACTATAACTCGCGCCCCGCAATGCACTGCTGATGATGTCACATATTACATCACTCATGACATGGTCAGTGACATCACTGATGACATCACTGATGACATCTCAAATGACATCACTGATGACATCATCCATGTGATAATTTCATGCATCTTCTCACACCCTAATATAACTTTTGATACACCCACACTAAATTACAGACTGCCATTCTCAAAACCATAGACACTCCAACACCAAAAACTACATACCCACTCACTGATTCTTAGGTCTACACACACATCCACTCACTCACCCGTACAGTCACTCATACTTAGTCACTCAGTACAGGACTATCATATGCACTCATACACCTATATAAACACTCACACACCGCCACTCATCCATAGAGGTACTCACACACCTAGTCAGTCATGCAAAAAACTTAATCACACACCCATTTACTCACCTATACAGTTATACACACACCAGCTCACTTACTCATACAAATACTAGCACATTCTTACGCTCTTATACAATCACTGATACAAGTACACACTCATCCATACAGCCACTCTCACAATCACACACTCTCACTTATAGCCATTTATATACTCCAACACACATATATACTGCCTTTCACATATGTAGTTACTCACACATGTACCACTGAGATATACATTCAATCACTAACACACCCATACACACACTCACCCACCCATACAGTCCATCACAGATGCACTCTTGAAACCATGCACCCAGTGAATCACCAACTCACACATCTATGCACAGAGTCACACACACCCCACCCACACAAACACTCAGGCACCCATACAGATACTCAGACAATCAATCAATAACCCATGTAGACACTCATGTAGCTATTCAGAAAGCCATGCAGCCGCTTACAAACCAACAGACAGACGGATACAGACATTCACACAGTTTAGTCACTAACCCATGCATTCAGTAAGATACATTTAATCACTCACTTGTAGAGTCAGTCACTCACGTACTAAATCATCCATTCAGACACTTATACACCCACTCATTCTTCAATACGCCTTTCCCTATATATTTAAACTTCACAGAAACACACAGTCACTGGATGATGTCATCAGTGATGTCATTTGAGATGTCATCAGTGATGTCATCAGTGATGTCACTGACCATGTCATGAGTGATGTAATATGTGACGCCATTAGTAGCATTGTGGGGCGCGAGTTAAGTTAGCTGAACTAACTATAACGGGGATTTTCACGGTTTTGTACGAGTGCAATGTCCAGCTAACTATAACTGTCCCTAAAACCTATGGTTTTTTCAGTGAATATATTCACTGAAAAAACCATAGGTTTTAGGGACAGTTATGAGTTAGTTACTAACTATAACTGTCCCTGAAACCTATGGCTTTTTCAGTGAATATATTCACTGAAAAAACCATAGGTTTTAGGGACAGTTATAGTTAGTTGGACATTGCACTCGCACAAAACCCGTGGAATTCCCCGTTATAGTTAGTTCAGCTAACTATAACTCGCGCCCCCGCAATGCACTGCTGATGACGTCACATATTACATCACTCATGACATGGTCAGTGACATCACTGATGACATCACTGATGACATCTCAAATGACATCACTGATGACATCACTGATGACATCATCCACGTGATAATCTGATGCACCTCCTCACACCCTAATATAACCTTTGATACACCCACTCTAAATTACAGACTGCCATTCGCAAAACCATAGACACTCCAACACCAATAACTACATACCCACTCACTGATTCTTAGGTCTACACACACATCCACTCACTCACCCATACAGTCACTCATACTTACGGTCACTCAGTACAGGACTATCATATGCACTCATACACCTACATAGACACTCACACACCGCCACTCATCCATAGAGGTACTCACACACCTAGTCAGTCATGCAAATAATTAATCACACTGCCATTTACTCACCTATACAGTTATACACACACCAGCTCACTTACTCATACAAATACTAGCACATTCTTACGCTCTTATACAATCACTGATACAAGTACACACTCATCCATACAGCCACTCTCACAATCACACACTCTCACTTATAGCCATTTATATACTCCAACACACATATATACTGCCTTTCACATATGTAGTTACTCACACATGTACCACTGAGATATACATTCAATCACTAACACACCCATACACACACTCACCCACCCATACAGTCCATCACAGATGCACTCTTGAAACCATGCACCCAGTGAATCACCCACTCACACATCTATGCACAGAGTCACACACACCCCACCCACACAAACACTCAGGCACCCATACAGATACTCAGACAACCAATCAATAACCCATGTAGACACTCATGTAGCTATTCAGAAAACCCATGCAGCCGCTTACACAGCAACAGACAGACGGATACAGACATTCACACAGTTTAGTCACTAACCCATGCATTCAGTAAGATACGTTTAATCACTCACTTATAGAGTTATTCACGCACCTAGTAAATCATCCATTCAGACACTTATACACCCACTCATTCTTCAATACGCCTTTCCCTATATATATTAAACATATTTAACCTTTACAGAAACACACAGTCACTGGATGATGTCATCAGTGATGTCATTTGAGATGTCATCAGTGATGTCATCAGTGATGTAACTGACCATGTCATGAGTGATGTAATATGTGACATCATCAGCAGTGCATTGCGGGCGCGAGTTATAGTTAGCTGAACTAACTATAACGGGGAATTTCACGGGTTTTGTACGAGTGCAATGTCCAACTAACTATAACTGTCCCTAAAACCTATGGTTTTTTCAGTGAATTTGTAAGGTTTTTTAAATGCTAATTTCTAACTATAACGTGCCTGAAACCTATGGTTTTTTCAGTGAATTTCAAAGGTTTTTTAAATGCTAATTCCTAACTATAACATGTCTGAAACCTATGGTTTTTTTCAGTGAATTTCAAAGGTTTTGTAAATGACAATTTTTAAATGTATTAATTGTTATATTTATTTTTTTGATACTGATTTACTACATTTTTTTAAACTATTTATTTTTAGATATTTAATTTTTTAAATTACATTGTAATTACATTATACATTACATTACAAAATATACTTTCTCAGAATGAATTACTTTAGTTTAAATACTTTGCAAATAGGCAATAGACTTTTAAGTACAGTAGTTACAGTTGTTGCAATGGGCAACACAATTTCAAACACAATGCAACATTGAGCTCAATGTGAATTTCTAGTTAAATGCAATTAGTTACTTTATGGATTACTTTTCTAACCACAGGACTGGATCCTAGATTCAGTCCTGAGACATCTCCTGTAAACAGTTCAGTAAAAGCGTTTTGGTTACAGTAGTGATTTTTAAGGAATATTATTGTATTTTAAAGTTGACAGAAACTTTTTCACAAAGAATCACCAATGTTATCCTACGGAGGAAATTCACTTAGCAGGTAAGTAGTGTTATCGTTACTTTTTCTTACTCAGTGGTGGATCCTGGATCCAGCACTGGTGCATCTCCTGTAAACAGTTGAAAGAATGCGTTTAAGTCATACAGGTGATTTTTAAGCAATATTTGTAGTTTGTGAAAATCGACACTTTGAAACTTTTCTGCTGAAAACCAGACAATGGATTCCTATGGAAGGAAATACAAGTTACTGGTAAGTACGGTTAGAATTACTTTTCAGGGTCAGTGCTGGGCTAAAAGATGCAGCACTGAGGTCTCTCCTGATAACAGGTGAGTAAATCGGAATTCGTAGTTCGGCAGATTTTAGAGGAATATTATAAAGTACCAAAACTCCACACTTAGAAGAATTTCCAAGTGAAACCAGTCAATGTTAGCCTATGGAAGGAAATTCAAGTTACTGGTAAGTACGGTTAGAATTACTTTTCAGGATCAGTACTGGGCTCAAAGATGCAGCACTGAGGTCTCTCCTGATAACAGGTGAGTAAATTGGAATTCGTAGTTCTGCTGATTTTAGAGGAATATTTGTATGTTTCAAAAATCGACACTTAGAAACTTTTTCAGCAAAAAGCAGGCAATGATATCCTATGGAAGGAAATTCAAGTTACTGGTAAGTACGGTTAGAATTACTTTTCAGGATCTGTACTGGGCTCAAAGATGCAGCACTGAGGTCTCTCCTGATAACAGGTGAGTAAATCGGAATTCGTAGTTCGGCTGATTTTAGAGGAATATTTGTATGTTTCTACAAATCGACACAGAAACTTTTTCAGCAAAAAGCAGGCAATGTTATCCTATGGAAGGAAATTCAAGTTACTGGTAAGTACGGTTAAAATTACTTTTCAGGATCAGTACTGGGCCCAAAGATGCAGCACTGAGGTCTATCCTGATAACAGGTGAGTAAATCGGAATTCGTAGTTCGGCTGATTTTAGAGGAATATTATAAAGTTCCAAAACTCCACACTTAGAAGAATTTCCAAGTGAAACCAGTCAATGTTAGCCTATGGAAGGAAATTCAAGTTACTGGTAAGTACGGTTAGAATTACTTTTCAGGATCAGTACTGGGCTCAAAGATGCAGCACTGAGGTCTCTCCTGATAACAGGTGAGTAAATCGGAATTCGTAGTTCTGCTGATTTTAGAGGAATATTTGTATGTTTCAAAAATCGACACTTCGAAACTTTTTCAGCAAAAAACAGGCAATGATATCCTATGGAAGGAAATTCAAGTTACTGGTAAGTACGGTTAAAATTACTTTTCAGGATCAGTACTGGGCTCAAAGATGCATCACTTAGGTCTCTCCTGATAACAGGTGAGTAAATCGGAATTCGTAGTTCGGCTGATTTTAGAGGAATATTATAAAGTTCCAAAACTCCACACTTAGAAGAATTTCCAAGTGAAACCAGTCAATGTTAGCCTATGGAAGGAAATTCAAGTTACTGGTAAGTACGGTTAAAATGACTTTTCAGGATCAGTACTGGGCTCAAACATGCAGCACTGAGGTCTCTCCTGATAACAGGTGAGTAAATCGGAATTCGTAGTTTGGCTGATTTTAGAGAAAAATTTGCACAATGGTGAAGGAAGGGGTGGGGCCTGAGGTGACATGTCTGCAAACACGCTCTGTGGCGCGTTTTAGTTGGAGAATTAATTCCTCCTCATCCCGAGGGTCTCTAGGGCCAACTCAGCTCACCAGATACCTCCAGTATCGCTAGAGAGCTGCGTTGCAGAGAGGTGTTCAGAGGCCACGCCCCTTTTTGCACCTCTATGCAACGCAGCTCTGTTGTGCTTACTGAAGGTACCTGGTGGGCTAGTTGGACTCCAGGGACCCTCAGGATTGAAGGGGACTTAATCCCCCAACTTCAAACACGCAACCGGGCCTGTTTGCACACATGCCACCTCAAGCCCCGCCCCCTCCCTTCACCACTGTGCAAACGCGCCCCGTGGCGCGTTTTAAGTTGGGGGATTAAGTCCCCTTGAATCATGAGGGTCCCTGGGGTCCAACTAGCCCACCCTGTGGCTCTCCAGTATGCGCCAGGGAGCTGCGCTGCAGAGAGGTGTAAAGGGGCGTGGCCTTAATACACCTCTCTGCAACGCAGCCTCTGGCGCATACTGGAGGTTCCTGGTGGGCTAGTTGGCCCCCAGGGACCCCCAGTATTCAAGGGAATTACTTCCCTTCTTAAAACGCGCCAGGGGGCGCGCTTGCAGACTGCTGCAGGGAGGGGGCGGGAGCCTCCGGCACGATGCCGGTCTTTTTTTTTTTTTTTTGTGTATGGGAGGGGGCTGCGTGACCCCTTCCCTCGGCCACTTTTGGCCCCGGGGACCCCATCCCCCGGGGCCTGAGGATTTTCTTTTGTTTAAAAAAAAAAAACGGGAAGGGGGCCGCGTGGCCCCCCTTCCTGGGCCTCTATTGGCCCCGGGGACCCCATCCCCCGGGCATGCCCTCTTTTTTTAAATTTAAATCTTTGGAGGGGGCTGCGTGGCCCCTCCTCAGGCCATTTAAGGCCCCGGGGACCTCATCCCCCGGGGCCGGCCTTTACGTTTAAAAAATTTTTTAAATAATTTTTTATTTCTGGGGAGGGGGGCTGCGTGGCCCCCCTCCCGGGCCACTAATGGCCCTGGGGACCCCATCCCCCGGGGCCTGGAAACTCGTTGGGGACCGTGGGGGGTCGCCAATGCCCGCACGGTCCCGCCGGCTCCCCGCGTCCTGCGGGAGCCGGCATTGCTTTTCCATAAGGGGGAGCCGGCATTGCTTTTCCATAAGGGGAGCTGCTGACATTATGCCCTTATGGAAAAGTAACTCTGCTTTGCTTCTTTGAAGCGAGAGCAGGTTTCCTGCTCTCGCTTCAATGAAGCAAAGCAAGTTTGCAATCACAGGACGGAGCCGCGAGGCTCCCGCCCTGTCATTAGCAAACAGCAGTGTCCTGGGGGTAGGCACCTCGGGACACTGCAGGAGCCGGCCCTGGGGAGTGGCGGTCCCCAGGGCCACCACAGGCTCCAGGAGGGGGCCGCGCGGCCCCCCTCCCACCATCTACAAAGCCCCGGGAGGTGGTGGTCCCTGGGCTTCGGGGTCCGAAACGGACCCCACATTTCTTTAATTAGTGCCCCGGGGAGGTGGCGGTCCCCGGGCATGTGGGGGCTGGAGCCCCCCACACAGGTATTTTTTATTAAAAAAAGAAGCCCCGGGGTGGCGGTCCCGGGGCTGCGGGGGCCGTGAGCCCCCCGCCAGCATTATAATTTCAAAGCCCCAGGGGGTGGCGGTCCCCGGGGCTTGGAGGGGCCTCTAAGGCCCCCCCATACATAAAATTGAAAACCACGCATGCCCCCGGGACTTGGCCCACCCGTGGGCCAATTAACAACGAAGCGCGGGAGCCCGCGCTTTTTTTTTTTTTTTATCGGCAGGATCCGCGCACCAAGCGCGTTTTTTGCCGATTTAAAAAAAAAGCGCGATTTTTTTTACTGTTTACTGTTTTCTTGTGACTCGGTTCTACCGAGTCACAAGATGGCTGCCAACACTTCCTGGTTTGGAGTGTTGACAGCCAATTAGCATACAGCTGGTCATCGGGAGGGTGCGCGGACCCTCCGCGTCCATATATATATATGTGTTTTTACTTTTGATTTTCTCAGCAACTACTGAACGGATTTACACCATTTAACAAAAAGGGTTCTTTCTGAACCAAGAACTACCTCTTTGCCAAATTTGGTGTAATTGCGTTCAGCAGTTCGGGCTGTAGCCGTGGCTAAAGTTTCCTATGGGAAAATGAATGGGGAAAACACGTTTTGGGACCCCTTTTTCTCGGCCCCGCTTGACGAATCACCCCAAGACTTTCAGGATAGGAGCGGACCGGAGCGGGCCACAAAGTTTGAAAATTTCGCGAAGATTCGTCAACCGACGCAAGAGTTATTTCAAATAGAATGTTGCGGATTTCCTATGGAAAATAGGTCCTAACTATAACTATCTAGTGGCGACCGCCAGTAGATAATATATATATCAGAAGAAAAGGTTTGCCCCAAGACAAAAGGCACCCACATCCTTTATTTTATTTCGAACTCCAGCAAAACCAGAAGTCGGCATCCAATCCATGGTGACATGGCCTGAGGCGCTTCGTGTTTCCCAGCCCTTGCTCACAGGCCATTCATCACAAACTGTCAAAAGGTCTTTAAGGATTTGAAGTTGGGTAGAAGTAACATCTGTTACAGCTCAGCAAAGCTGTGGTAGCAAGCGCTATATGTCAAACCAATAATTATTTAAAAGTGATTATTATTGACTCTTACCAATGAAGGGAAGTCAGGCGAGGGAAACTGTTGCTTCAGGGACGTTATCAACAATTTGAAAATAAATCAGAGTCATACAGAAGTAAGATGCACACACTTTGGGGCTCATTTACTAGCCCATTGCACCAGCGGTCTGTCACTTTTTTTGGCGCACCGGCGGTGCAGAGCGCAGACCCATATCTACGAGGCTATGCAAAGGCACTTTGCGTTACTTTTCATGGCCTCTCAGATATGGAGTAAAGCAAAGCAGCGCAAGTCCCTGCGTTGCCTTACTCTGCATCAAAGAGTAATTCTATGGGCATTGCTGTGGGTGTTCCCACAAAACACACTTGGATTTTAAACAAGGACTTGTAAACCTGGGAATGCGTTAAAAGCCTACACCACCCCAGGGGAGGCGTAACGAGGAGAAATAACTTTATTTCTCCTCATTTGTAACTCTTTTTATGTGTAATGCACTGCAGCACACATACAAGGAGAAAAACAGCCCCATTGATTGTTTTTTTCCAAGAAGGTGTCCCTTGCAGCAGGCACCCTTCACTCTAGTGCAAGGGTGCCTTCGTTGCCGCAAGGCAGCCAAGACGGCACCTGCCCTTTCCTTTTGACGCAAGGCAGCGCTGCAAAGTGACTTACTGCACTTCCCTGCGTCAAAAACATGTAAATCAGGCCCTTAGTGCTGCAGTAGTTCATGCTGGAAAACTAGAAAAGTAGCTGTAGCATCTTCTACAGCCCGGGAGCAGGTAAATGAACTACGCCACACACAGCTGATTCACAGATGTCTTTATTCTCCAACATACAAACTCTGCACAATAACATCATACTTCCGCTAAACCACACCTTAACACCTCCCAGCATGTTACGTAGTTCCCGTTAAGAGTCTTCCCAGAACCGCAAGGGTCCTAGCGTGTACATCATCAATACACTACTGTAGCCTGGTATTCAAATAATTATTTAGTCGTTTTTAAAATGTTTCCATGCTGAAAAAAGTCCAAAAAGGATTTCACTGAAGGGCTGCGCAACCTAGAGTTTTGGAACCAAAAGAGTAAATAAATGGGATTTTATGGAGATAGAAATAGGGTCAGAAATAAGGAGGTCCCAGGCAGGGCTGCTACAAGGGGGATGCAGCCTGCCTCAGCCCCTGCTCTTTTCAGGGCCCCGCTGCACCCCTGCTAAATCTATTTGTACTACTTTTGTGATGTATTCTCAATAAAGCACATAACGTTAGCTGCCGCTAGATGTCACAATAAAACCAGAAAAGAGCCTGCATCAAGTTTGTGACCTGAGCCCCAGAACAGCTTCTGACAGAGGAAGTTTAGTCTGAGCCTATCAAGCTTTGTACTTTAACTACGGAAGCCTGTATTCATCTGATCACCAATAGTAAACCTTCAGGGCCCTATTTACGAGAAACTAACGCAGCGCAGTGCTACAAGTCATTTTGCTGCACCGCGTGGCGTTTGTTTTGAAGCGCAGTGATGCGACAAATTTTCAACAATATATAGCATCTCTGTGCTTTTCCCTGCGCCGGCGCACAAACTGCTGCCATGCGCCGGTGCAGGCACACTTACACCATGGTGCAAGGATGCCTACATCGTGGGGTGATTGTTTTTGTGCAGGAAGGTGCACCTTCCTGCACAAAAACAATCAATTGCGGTGATTTCCTCTTCCAATGTGTGCTGTAGAATGCGGCATACATTGAAAGAGGAAAAAAACTAGGAGAAATTAAAACATTTCTCCTCGTTGCGCCTCGCTACGCCATCCCTGGGGTGGCGTAGCATTCTGACGCATTTCCAGGTTTACGATTGCTCGTAAATCTGGAAATGCATCAGTGGACATGGGTGTTGTGTGGGAACACCCACAGCAACACCCATGTCACGCCCTTAACACTAAAAGTGTTGTGTGAAAAGGGGCGATATTTACAAGCACACGTAAAGCCATGCAGGGTGGCTTTACGTGTGCTTGTAAATATCATGCAGCAGGTTGCGCCGCTGGTGCATCACGGAACGTGACACACCGGCGGCGCAAGGGGTTGTTAATAAGCCCCTCAGGGTCTCTTGCTGAACAAATCCCGGGGTTTCTTCAGAAAAGCATAAAGGAGCAATCAACATCTTCATTAGGCCCAGGCGATATTGTCATTACCCTGTCGTAATCTCTTTGAAATTTGGTAAATTCACATTACATAAAATTACTAAAACTTCGCTAATACATACTTGAAATCCTCAGGGTTTTTGGGGGTGCCTCGGGCCTCCATGCCAACCCCGCTAAATCTATTTTATTTCCAGCGTGTGGACATCAGGGACGCGACACCTGGGCATCGCAGCTTTCCCGGGCGACAGAGGGTTTCAAATATCTTGGCATATATATTTCCCCTTGTCCGAAAGTCTCCTGGGCTCGCAATATCTCCCCTTTAATGGCTAGCCTTCACAACGAAACCACCGTGTGGTCCTCTCTCCCTCTCTTCCTGTACGGGTGCTCAGCCATTTTTAAAATGGTATCATTGCCTCGTATTTTATATCGTCTCCAGAATTACCCATACCCCATTCCGCGTACATGGTTTGCTCAAATAGCAATAGAACCGGGAGCGAGGTTACACTCGCCGCCGGATGCACAGCATATTGAATGCTATCACCACAACTGCAAATTTGTCCACGTTTCTAGCAATTTAATTCCATGTAATCCAAAAGTTCATATTTCTCATCTTTTTTCATCCTGTCACATGTGAGGCCTTTATGCATTTAACAGTTTCTGATATGAGAAACATGAACTTTTGGATTACATGGAATTAAATTGGTGAAACGTGGACAAATTTGCAGTTGTGGTTGTTAACGATTCAATATGCTGTGCATCCGGCGGCGAGTGTAACCTCGCTCCCGGTTCTATTGTGTTCACATGCACGCAGCACTTGGGCAGGTCGCGTTTCCGGGTTGCACGCTAAAGTTTACATTTTGATTAAATATTGGATAGCGAATAAACCAGTGTTAACAGGAGTGCACTTGGCTACCCCCTTTTGAATTTGTTGCTCAAATAGCAGCCATACAAAATACATTCATGTGGAACGGTGGGACAGTCAGAGTGGCGCTCCGCATATGTACACAATCCACATATTGCGGCGGGATCGCCGCAGCGGATGTTTATGCCTATTATGTAGCGTCCCATGTGATGGTAATAAACGAATGGTGGTACTGCTCCCCCACGGATCCAGCATATTCGGCGGAACATGCTGCTATGGATCAGGTCCCGCTCCTTCATTTATTATACAGCACGGTTCGCCTCGATCACCTACCACCGGCCGGCAGAGTGGTGATACAGCTCTGGCGGGCAAAGACCCGACAGATGGGCTGGAAGGGGACGCTTACTCAAATGACCCCCTTATGGCAGGGCACATATCTCCGCTCCGTATCAGCATTACCGGGGTTCAAAGGGTGGGACCGTGTCGGGATTTCGACTCTTGGCGATGTAATGTGCGGCACCACCATGAAATCTTTTCAGCAATTACAGACCGAGTTCGATCTACATAAAACACAATTCTATAAGTTCCTTCAGCTCCGACACGCACTGCGACCCCAGATCCACACATTAGAATCCCTCCCTGAGTTTCAACCATTGGAGGGGCGATTGCTTACAGGGGATCTAGGCCCTCACAAGATCAAACAGGTCTATCAGACACTGACAACCCATTCACCCACCACACTGGACAAGACAAGGCTAGCATGGCAAGCAGATGTACCTGAACTCACCGACGATGATTGGGCCGAAGCCATCGCCAGCCCTAGGGGTGCGGCGGTGTCCATGCGCTTTCGGCTCATCCAATTTAAATATCTGCACCGCGCTTATTACACTAGGGTACGTCTATGGCGGATGGAGGTTATTCAGTCCCCTGTATGCCTGAGGTGTGGTGGGGAGGAGGGGTCCTTCTTACACACGGTTTGGAGCTGCTCGGCGTTACAACCGTTTTGGCGCCGAATTCGCTCGTGTCTCCATGAGGTGCTGTCCTGGGATCTCCCGCTCGACCCTCGCCTTTTCTTGTTACACTCCACAGAAGATATAGGGGGGAATAGGTATAAGCAGCACCTCTTATTTTTAGCTCTCGATGTGGCCAAAAGAGATATAGCCCAAATGTGGAAGGCAACATCACCCCCGACCCTGGGCAAATGGAAAGCTGAACTAGACAAATGTATGGGGGCTGAGATTGCTGTTTTCGAGGCCTGTGGATGCCCCGCTAAACACTGCAAAATATGGACTAGATGGGTGGATTATCGCGGTATCGACCTTCCCCCCCTGCCTGAGTCGGACCCCTGAAAATTGTTTCGTTATGTTGTTATGTATTGGTATATCCCCAATGAGAGTTTTTAAAATATGTGTAAGTAGTATATTAATGTGGCACACTATGATGATTGCACCGCTTGTACGAACTCGGAGACCGGAACCTGTCTGTAAGTTTATCGTTTATGACACCTACGTGTTTGGTGGGTATTGTTATATGTCAGAAATATGGTTATTGATACAAATTAAACCTACATCGCTGTGGCCAATGTGGGGCTGCGACCCCTACATATTACGAAATAACCTAATAAAATTTGTTATTAAAAAAACTTCGCTAATACACCACATCACACAATTGCTCACTGTTCAGGGCTAAGATTGAAGTGCTTATTTACAAGCCCCTTGCGCCACTGGTGCGTCACTTTAAATATGGGAAAAAGTGACGCACAAGGGGCTTGTAAATAAGTCTGTTAGTTGCGAGTAGACGGGAACAACCCAAATGACAAAAATGTGAACAGCTACTTCTTGCAGTTCTTGTTTTTTTTGCATAATTGTTTGGGTGCCAAATGCACTCTCACAACCATTCATGCCAAACTCTAGTAACAAATGCTGGTTTTGCGTATGTATGCATATATTTGCATTTTTTTTCCCAGGCCAGAACATTTAAAACATGCACTTGCATGTGTAGGAAGGTAGGATCTGACTGCATGGTTACCCCCACTTTTTTTAGGTCGAGCCTCGAGTAGCGCGCAAGCGCTGCTAGGCGAAGACTTTATGTTAGAGGGTTTCGAAAGCTGACCACACGCCGTGCGTCGTGGCCTTTCGGGCGGTTACGCGCGCAGGGCCGACATCTGTTTCCCATTATCGTGCTGTGACGCGTGCGCGATAATTGGAAACACATGCCTGCCGTGCGTGTAATAGCAGGCAAAAGGCCATGACGCACGAGCGTCTGGTCAGTTGTTTATCGTGGATCTCTTTTTTTTTTTTACATTGAGGCAAGCGTGTGACGAATGGATGCGTGTGTGCGCGCGCCAGTTGTTTTTCTTTTCCACTGCCTCCTCTGCCCCGGGGTGAAATACCAGAGCCAGGAGCCGTTACGTCAGCCAGGAATCAGGGAGATGGGAGGGAGACCGGAGCCGGCACCGGGCCACTTTATTGAGCCGCACTAGTAGCTGAGAGCGCGGCGGGCGCAGGAGCTGTGTTACCACCTTGAGATGCAGAGCGGGGGAGCTGTGTGACCACCGCCTAGAGCAATCGGCCGGATCGGGAGCTGGCTGGGGCTCCCGATGCTCAATCCCGGCTGGGGGTTAGTAGTTAGGGAGGCGCTTGTTCCCCACGAGAAGCTGGGGGCCGGAGACGCTGCGGCGCCTGCACTGCCCCACCAGGAGTGCTCCGGGCGTGTTTAAAAACAGGGCTGCAAAACATATGGGTTCGCGAGGCGCAGCTTGCCTTGAAGTCTTCAGTTCAAGCACCTCGCGAGACCAAAAACCTGAAGCAGCTTTTGCCGAATTCAGAGCCTCCTGATAGGCACGGGGAGGAGAGCTGACGTGTTTGCACAGTGCCTTTCTCACCCAGTTGTGAGTTTGATTTCAGGGTGTGGTTGGTGAGACACACCGGCCATAGGCTGCCCAGTTTCATGTGCGTGGGACAGGAAACCACACAAGCGCCAGGTCTCGCCTCCTCGACTAGTTGCCGCATTAATAACCAGCTGTCTTTCTCGCGCTCCTTACAGTCTCTGCCGCCCCGGGGCACGGACCCGGCTCCTCTAATGAGTTCCCAGCTCTGCTGCCGAGAACCTGCTGCCTTCCCCAGCGAGCACGTCTTTCAGATTTCAAATCGACTTTAATATATGGCTAGAAAATGCCTTCATGCCCAGCAGGGTAATCTCGCTGACTTTCAAAAGCTATTTTAAGGTAATTTTGGGATATGAAAATGCGTCGAGGGACATCTAAAATACAGACCTCTTGAGTTGCCCGGGCATGCATCCAGTACATGTATTTTGTGCTCTCTGGAACTACAATTCCCAGAACGCAAATAAAGTGCAAAGTTGAGTTAAAAATGAATACTAAACTGGACAGATGCCCTCTATAATCAGACCAGGGGGTCATTTTAAATAGTACAAAAATTGCGGGGCTTTCTTTTATAAACCCTTACCACCTGGAAATGATACTAAGTTAAGGTCACCAGCTGTCTCGGTGCCACATCGGAGGGACCATGGTACCATTCTGGGTTTCTATTTTACAAATCATTTTACTTGGTTAAGTTGAGCGGAACATAGACTACAACTCCCATAATGCACTGAGTGCTAAATGAAAGTTCAGGGTTGGGAAATGGTATCCCCGAAGACTCAATCGGCTAGCAATCTTAAACCATATTCCATTAGTGTGAGCGTAGACGACAAGTCCCAGAATGCAGCATGCTGGTAAATAAAACCTCAGAGCCAAAGAGCGGTGCAGCAGGCGCACGCACTGACTCGCCAGGTAAACTTGTTTTAAAGCCAGATAGTGCAGCCTGCTCTCGAGTCCTGAGGAGGACATGATGTGTCTCCGAGCCAGTACGGAGGGATCCTGCCTGCTACTCTGGCCCCCAGGTGACACGCATGAAACGCGCGCTAAGTCAGGGAAATAAAACATTCTCTTTCAGTGACTCAGGAGGGCAGGCAGCAGAGCATGAAAGGGCGGGAGGAGGGCCGGCGCAGGTAGCGAAAGAAGCAAGGTGAAACAGCTGTTCACAAGCGAATGCGTGGCGCGTTCCCCTGACTGCATAATGCGAACAGGGATTCGAAATATTTCCCCAGGAATCATGGAATTCTGATTAGCTGTTCTCATGTATATTTGATACAGCTATATTTCTGCTAAAAACTGCGCTGTAGATATCCTTTAAAACATTTTATATTATCTGAAATTCACGAATAAAACAAAAAAATGTTAGTGTATTTTCCTTTGTTTTTTATATATATAATAATGTTGTTTACAAAGTTCGAGGTCAGTCTGGCCTAATTTCACAATCTGCTGCTAAATCCATAGTGTCAGACACAGCAGGCAGAGCGTCTCCTGCAGGTACCCTGCGTGCTAGCCCAGTGATTATTGTAATCTGAGCATAGCTAGGCACCGTCGAGCCCCCTGCGCCCGGTGGGTCCAGGCCTAATGCTGTGGCAGTGCGCCTGGACCAACCACAACCAGACACGCCAATGCGAATCATGAGGCCTGTCTGGATGTCAAAATTATTAAATTAAAGTTCTTAGTGGTGAACATCTTCAAGCCGTTTTTTCCAACAAAGATGGATGCTTAGCTGGTTACTTTATTTTACCTTAAAAACATCATTCATAATGCTACCACACCATAATATTTCCATATCTTCCAAGAACTTTGAATAAAATATATTATGGCCAGCCGAGCTTTTTCTGAAGCTAATTGTTGTAAAGCCCTAGTTATCTTCAAATCAAGCCATAACCTAGGTTAAAATAAGATGGCTTTTCCTGGGCAAAGTATACAATGTACTAAAAATGGCAAAGTGCTCTGTGCATTATAATTATACTGGGGCATTCAACGAGATTTTCAAACCAAGTACCACAGTTAGGGACGCAAACAGGAAGTGCACAGTATTTAATCTAAAACGCTTTAAAGTCTGAGAGGCTTTAAAACCATAGGATGGTAGTTCGGGCCCCTCGCTGTCAGTAAATCAAATTGGTACTGAAGTGAGGATTTACTTAGATGCTGTGCTAGCCTGGTATCCTTGAGATTCGCACTATGCGGCCGCTTTACAATTCCCCTATCTGTTGACAACTTCTTCTGGCTTACTAAAAAGTTCAGGCAACTCCAGCAAATGAAAAGCATTTTTAGGTCGAGCATCAGAGATCTCTTGTATATACTTTAGCAGAGGTCAGTAAAATACCAGAATCACTTTAGCATTCTCAAGTTTCCAGTCCATATAAATTGTCTTCCACAAACACCCGTAGATGATAATATTTTTTACAAATCTTGTATTTTCAGTGATATGACCACCGAAGGAACTGCTTTTATATTAAAAACAGAGCTTTGGACTATACCATTTCCTGCTGAAAGGCAATATTTCTCTCCATGTGTTCCCATGCCTGGCGTGTCGCGCAGTTTGGTGCTTACTTTCCCTCCATGTTAAAGAACAGTAGATGTTTCAGCACCCAGGCTAATGTGCTGCATAGCTAAATACATATAAGGTCCCAAAGGCGAGACCGATTGCATTGCAAATGCTTGTCCTGGTGTCTTGCTGGTTTTTGACTAGTCTGGCTGGGATCCTGCTAATCAGGACCCCAGTCTATCTGCTTTCTCCCTAAATTGGTTGTGATTATGTACTTTAGGTACACTCCAGATTGGATTCTGGGGTACCCTTATAAGTCCCTAGTATATGGTACACCATGTACCCAGGGCATAGGTACCCCAGAGGCCTCCCAGGGGCTGAAGCATGTATTATGCCACCCATGAGAGGCCATCCAAAATGACACCACAGGTCTGCTACAGCAGCCTGTGTAAGCTGGTGCTTACACCACTTACCTAGATATAGGTTCACTATATCTATCTAAATCACTACACTTAAAATCTATCAGTCACCCCATGGCAGGCTTTATCAATCCTGAAGGCAGGGTGCTGGGTTTTACGTGGAGAGGGTGCCCCTGCATGAGCAGAGCCCTCTGCAGCCTTCGGAGACCATTCTCTGGGGTTGTCTGTGATGCAGCCAGACATATAGGTCTAAGTGCATTATAACCTCGCGGTAAATGCTAAATTTAAAACGGCTGCTTAGAAACATGTCGTGTTTGGTGTCAAACATCTTGGAATCATACCTCCACACCAGTAACTGGTGTGGGAGGCATGATTCCACCCTTCTAGAACCACTACTGTGGGTCACCGGTCTACCCGGTACCAGCTTTCTCGACCTGGGCAGCACAAAATGGATGCTGCCAGCCACAGACACGAGTCTGCCCTCCTGCTGCTGAGCCAAGCTCGAGCAGGAGGAAGGCCTGACAATAGGTTTCCTGTCACAGGGAGGTGTGACCACCTCCCAGACAGGCTTTAGTGTATTGGGGTTAGGTGGGTGCACTCTGAGAGTGCCAGAAAGTCTGCACTGGGGGCACATTTGGTGTCCCTGTGCATAGACCAGCTCAAACCAGTTCTGGGAGCCATTGGCTCCTGCTCTGGCGCGAAACTGGACAAAGGACATGGGTGTAGCCACCCCTCTGTCCTGCCCCTCCCCTAGGAGGGTCCCCAGAGTCCGTCCAACCCCTTCCCTGTGTATAAAGTGGGAAACCTGATACCAGGACTTTAGATTACACCTGGACAAGACTCTGCAAAGAAACCAAGTACTTCGACGGTCTACACTTCGCTGGACGACAGAAGAATCTCCCTTGGAGTAAAGGAGTTACTCCCCTGCAGCAGCAGGCACCTAAGCGCATCTGACCGGCTTGCATCTCCAGAGCTCCTGTGGACTCCGAAGATTTCTGCAACACAGGAGGTGGGTTCCCGAAGGTCCCCGAGGTAGATCTGACCTCTCAGCAATTCTGAGACCAGTATCCCTCGTGGGAGCCGTGCAACCCGTACCCCTTTGCATGGCGTCTATTTGCAAGTGCATATGTTTGTTGGCAATCCCTGAGCTTGTGCATTGGACTACGTATAGTCCTGACTCCGAGCAACATTTGCACCGAAGATATCCGGCCTCCACTCCACGAGTGCTCTGTGGGCTGGTGCTTTGTGAATTCCCTGGTCCGTTGGCCTGTGGGTCCTGGCGAGGGTCATCTCGTTTGTTCTTGGGCTTCCCTGGTTGCTCCAGACGTGCCCTGACTCTCCATTGCTTGGAGAGTCCCCTGGACCTTGCTGGTCCACACCGTAACCTGTTTCCTCTGCCTGCGTGGGTTGCCGTTGCCAAGGCTTGTTGGTGCTCCAGCCGTACAGTGACCCCTCAGCTCTCGAGATCCTTTGTGGGACAGCTCACATCCGGACCCTGGTCATCGTCGATGTCTCCTGGTCCCCGTGGCTGCAGATACAAACATCCTTTCTCTTCACCTGAAGCACCCGACATCGGTGGGCATTCGACTATCGAGCCCCTGGTCACCTGAAGTGACCCAGACTCTGTCCCCTCTGCTTTCAGGTTCCTCTCACCTCGAATCCAGGCTTGGATTCCACCGGACACTCTTCGCCTTCCTGGCAGCAGTACTTCTTCGTATCCCTCCATTGAAAACGACGGAGGTTTCCGACACCACTTGACCCCTATGCACCCGGCTCCTCTGGGATAGGTAACTCTGGTACCTCGGTACTCACGAGGGTGCTGACCTTAGAACCTCTTATGTTCCAAAGGGTTTGCTTGAAGTCCTCGTAGAAGTGTTCTTAAACTGTAATTTTCCAACCGCGACTTTCCCATAGAGTTGCACGGAGCACGCAGTCGTGTTTCCTCACTGCACCTGTCCTCCGTGGGCTCCCTTGTGTCACTCCTTTGGGTGGTTCCTTGGGGTCACAGCAATTCTACGTGCTCTAGGCACAGTGTCTATTGAAGTCGTGATTGTTTTACCATTTTTTTAGTATATGGTCCGGTCTCCCCCTGGAGCCCGTTGTACATTTTGCTACTTACGTATGTTCTATTGATTAAGTATTGTGTGTCTTTATGTTCTAATCTCGTGTAGAGATTAGTAGAGAGTGTTTTAGTAATAAATACATATTTTTACATAACACTTGTGTGGTTCTCCTTTCATTTGGTCATTCAAGGGTGAGATTCTGGTAAAACAAGCTGCAATACATTCCTTCAAGATTAAGCCTGAAGGCTCCTCTCCACAGCTACCACTAGGATAGCTTTCAATAAAGGTTGTCTTTAACCTAATCATCCATAAGGGGTTGTTTGGACTGGTGCAAGGTGCCCACTTTAACTAGTGGACAGCATATACCAGACCAACTTCTCACAGCATGTCCTTTACTAAAGAAACCTTCACTATATTACTTTGACCTGAAAATCTATTGGCCTATCTCCTCGCTACCTTACATTTCCAAACTCCGTGAAATCAATGACTTTCTAGTTACAAAATGTATTGGAAACAAAAGCAAAAAGAACAGTTGAGGGACAGAATGCTGAACAACAGCAAACATTCATCCCCAGTCAACAGATCTGGGTTAAATCCATCGTTTTTTTGGTCACCGCACCACCCCAGGTTGGACCCAGCCATATGCAAATCAGTCTTGACCCTGCGCCCAATGGGAACAGTCCAGCCCGAACTCCCAAGCCAGGTCCTGCCTGGACCGGAAACAAGCATCCTAGGACCGGGTTCCTGGCACTTTTTGTTCCCCTCAGCCGCCTCCAGTATTATTGACTATGCCATCCTGCTGCAGTGTCTCTTATTTGTAGTGTTTGGTGACCCAGTACCGGCTCGTGTTGCTTCAATTCTGTCAGGAATCCTACAAACACTCCTGTTAGGTCCATGTCGCTCATCCTTAAGCCTTTGTCATGGGGCGATCCTTATAATCTCCCCCTTTAATATAACTTATATATAAACCCTTTAGCATCTTTATTGCACAAAGTCAGTGTTCAAACATGTTTCTACACCAACAACAGTTGTCTTCCATCTTTCTGATAATCCTGCCTTTGCTTCCTCTGGCCTTAGAAGCCACCAGGAAGTGGTAAAACTTAACCCGACCAGATCAGAAATTCTACCCATCTAAAATAAAGTTTTTAAAAATGTCTCTGTGGCCTGCTCCTCTAGGCAAGTGTCCAGAGCACGTCTGGCCAGCATGCAAGCGAGGTCTCATTCTTGACGCCAAGCTGCCCCCAGAGCCCTGGATGGCTCTTCCACTTGACAATGATTGGCAGGCTGTTCCCTTTCCTCTCCTGTGCGCACGCACAGGCTCGCCGCTGCTAACACGTTCGTCCAGGATAGACTGGGTTTTGGTAGCAAGGTCACCTGAGCCTCCCTAGGAAAGGCTGGATCGTCTGCAAAGGCGCCAGAACGTCATTGTCAGACTAGTGTGGAACTTGCAAACCTTCAGCCATGTGTCCCTTCAGCTTCACTGGCGCCCTATCAATAAACAATTCCAATTCAAATCCGCTTCCTTAATGCATAAAATGTATTAGAGCCAGCCCGCCATTCTTGCCAGAGAAATGTACCCAGTGCGCACAAGCGCACACATGGCATCCACTGGCACACAGGATCGAGGGATGAGACCCTCCTTGGAATCCCTCAGCCTCTCATGTGAGATCCGAATGAAAGCTTCAGGGATGCAGAAAGCGCCTCAAACCCGCTTCCCACCATCGGATTCACTGGGGGTTCTGTTCACATCAGATCTTTAGTCACTCGTGACATCCAGGGCCAAGCGGCTCTGTGTGAGAGTCAGGGCTCTCTGTAAATATTCAGAATAAATAATGAAATGGCCAGACTGGACACCTGTAGAAGTAAGGCAAAGATGACGTGGTGGTCGGTCCAGTGAAACTAGAGATGAAAGATAAGACAGCGCAGGAAGAATAAGCAAGAGAAGAGCGAAAAGGAAATTACATTTCACATGAAGAGATACTGAAGGTGCCTAAGTGGCGGCAGATGAGGGAAGAGATGCAAAGAGCCTGGCAGGCTGCAGACTAAACGGAAAGAAGAGAGATGTGGGAGCCGGGGAATGGTGAATAGCAGAAGGTTTCATCTCAAGGCCACTGGGTTTGAAACAGGGGTTTATAGAAGGAAAGAAAATTAAGAACCAGATTACGGAGCTTTGTTATGGTCACAAACGCTCCGGTTTGGTGGCTGTGAAGGTAAAGAATGCTTTCCCTATGTACTAACCCCTTGTTTGGAGTAGGACTTTCTCCTAACATTGGATTCCGAATGGATACTCATTTAGTACCTGGAAGGGGAGTGTTGTAGGCACCCCGCCGAATACCGAACCGGTATCTTTTCGATCAATGCTTTGCCGCCGAAATACGGTCACCAAACATTGAACATTTACCAACACCTCAAAGGAAGTGATAATCTTTTGGAAAAGGGATGGGGTACACTTAGGACCCATTACCACTTGGGAATGTAAAAAAAAAAAAGTTTGTCTAAGAGTAGACCGTGTTCCAGGGGACCGTTGCATCAGATGTACTTTCAGCAAAATTAAATGTCAGACAGGTTGCCATGTTGTTGTAGTTTGCACAGCATTTCTTTTCTTTCTTAGAAACCCCCCACTGCTGGGATTTTTATTTCTGGAAAACAAAAAAGAAATGTCTCTGACGTGTAAAGATTCTACCTCTGGTTGCTCATAACCAGTGCAATCCTGCAAGTTGTGCCTCTGTCACTCCTGGGTGGAGCCCAAGGAATATTTCCCTTGGTTGCCCATAACTAGCGAATTCTAGTAGATTGCTCCGCTGCCACTCCTGGGTGGACCCCAGAGAACACTGGAGTGCTCCACTGTCGCTCCTGGGTGGATCCCAGAGAACAGTGGAGTGCTCCACTGTCGCTCCTGGGTGGACCCCAGAGAACAGTGGAGTGCTCCACTGTCGCTCCTGGGTGGACCCCAGAGAACAGTGGAGTGCTCCACTGCCACTCCTGGGTGGATCCCAGAGAACAGTGGAGTGCTCCACTGTCGCTCCTGGGTGGACCCCAGAGAACAGTGGAGTGCTCCACTGCCACTCCTGGGTGGATCCCAGAGAACAGTGGAGTGCTCCACTGTCGCTCCTGGGTGGATCCCAGAGAACAGTGGAGTGCTCCACTGTCGCTCCTGGGTGGACCCCAGAGAACAGTGGAGTGCTCCTCTGTCGCTCCTGGGTGGACCCCAGAGAACAGTTGAGTGCTCCTCTGTCGCTCCTGGGTGGACCCCAGAGAACAGTGGATCGCTCCTCTGTCGCTCCTGGGTGGACCCCAGAGAACAGTGGATTGCTCCTCTGTCGCTCCTGGGTGGACCCCAGAGAACAGTGGATCGCTCCTCTGTCGCTCCTGGGTGGACCCCAGAGAACAGTGGAGTGCTCCTCTGTGGCTCCTGGGTGGACCCCAGAGAACAGTGGATCGCTCCTCTGTCGCTCCTGGGTGGACCCCAGAGAACAGTGGAGTGCTCCTCTGTGGCTCCTGGGTGGACCCCAGAGAACAGTGGATCGCTCCTCTGTCGCTCCTGGGTGGACCCCAGAGAACAGTGGATTGCTCCTCTGTCGCTCCTGGGTGGACCCCAGAGAACAGTGGATCGCTCCTCTGTCGCTCCTGGGTGGACCCCAGAGAACAGTGGAGTGCTCCTCTGTCGCTCCTGGGTGGACCCAGAGAACAGTGGAGTGCTCCTCTGTCGCTCCTGGGTGGACCCCAGAGAACAGTGGAGTGCTCCACTGTCGCTCCTGGGTGGAGCCCAAGGAATATTTCCCTTGGTTGCCCATAACTAGCGAATTCTAGTAGATTGCTCCACTGCCACTCCTGGTTAAAACCCAGAGAACAGTGGTTTGCTCCCTTGTTCTCTTAGTTAAACCCCAGAGAACACTGGATTGCTCCACTGTCGCTCCTGGTTAAACCCCAGAGAACACTGGAGTGCTCCACTGTCGCTCCTGGTTAAACCCCAGAGAACAGTGGATTGCTCCCTTGTTGCTCTTAGTTAAACCCCAGAGAACACTGGATTGCTCCACTGTCGCTCCTGGTTAAACCCCAGAGAACAGTGGATTGCTCCACTGTCGCTCCTGGTTAAACCCCAGAGAGCACTGGAGTGCTCCACTGTCGCTCCTGGGTGGACCCCAGAGAACAGTGGAGTGCTCCTCTGTGGCTCCTGGGTGGACCCCAGAGAACAGTGGAGTGCTCCTCTGTGGCTCCTGGGTGGACCCCAGAGAACAGTGGAGTGCTCCACTGTCGCTCCTGGGTGGACCCCAGAGAACAGTGGATTGCTCCACTGTCGCTCCTGGTTAAACCCCAGAGAACAGTGGATTGCTCCCTTGTTGCTCTTAGTTAAACCCCAGAGAACACTGGATCGCTCCACTGTCGCTCCTGGGTGGACCCCAGAGAACAGTTGAGTGCTCCTCTGTCGCTCCTGGTTAAACCCCAGAGAACAGTGGAGTGCTCCACTGCCACTCCTGGGTGGACCCCAGAGAACAGTGGATTGCTCCCTTGTTGCTCTTAGTTAAACCCCAGAGAACACTGGATTGCTCCACTGTCGCTCCTGGTTAAACCCCAGAGAACAGTGGATTGCTCCCTTGTTGCTCTTAGTTAAACCCCAGAGAACACTGGATTGCTCCACTGTCGCTCCTGGTTAAACCCCAGAGAACAGTGGATTGCTCCACTGTCGCTCCTGGTTAAACCCCAGAGAACAGTGGATTGCTCCTCTGTTGCTCCTGGGTGGACCCCAGAGAACAGTGGAGTGCTCCTCTGTGGCTCCTGGGTGGACCCCAGAGAACAGTGGAGTGCTCCACTGTCGCTCCTGGGTGGACCCCAGAGAATAGTGGAGTGCTCCTCTGTGGCTCCTGGGTGGACCCCAGAGAACAGTGGAGTGCTCCACTGTCACTCCTGGGTGGACCCCAGAGAACAGTGGAGTGCTCCACTGTCGCTCCTGGGTGGACCCCAGAGAACAGTGGAGTGCTCCACTGTCGCTCCTGGTTAAACCCCAGAGAACAGTGGATTGCTCCCTTGTTGCTCTTAGTTAAACCCCAGAGAACAGTGGATTGCTCCACTGTCGCTCCTGGTTAAACCCCAGAGAACAGTGGATTGCTACACTGTCGCTCCTGGTTAAACCCCAGAGAACAGTGGATTGCTCCACTGTCGCTCCTGGTTAAACCTCAGAGAACAGTGGATTGCTCCTCTGTTGCTCCTGGGTGGACCCCAGAGAACAGTGGATCGCTCCACTGTCGCTCCTGGGTGGACCCCAGAGAACAGTGGATCGCTCCTCTGTCGCTTCCTGGGTGGACCCCAGAGAACAGTGGATCGCTCCTCTGTCACTCCTGGGTGGACCCCAGAGAACAGTGGAGTGCTCCTCTGTTGCTCCTGGGTGGACTCCCAGAGAACAGTGGATCGCTCCACTGTCGCTCCTGGGTGGACCCCAGAGAACAGTGGATCGCTCCTCTGTCGCTCCTGGGTGGACCCCAGAGAACAGTGGATTGCTCCTCTGTCGCTCCTGGGTGGACCCCAGAGAACAGTGGTGTGCTCCACTGTCGCTCCTGGGTAGACCCCAGAGAACAGTGGATTGCTCCTCTGTCGCTCCTCGTTAAACCCTAGAGAACAGTGGATTGCTCCCTTGTTGCTCTTAGTTAAACCCCAGAGAACACACTGTCACTCCTGGGTGGACCCCAGAGAACAGTGGATTGCTCCACTGTCGCTCCTGGTTAAACCCCAGAGAACAGTGGATTGCTCCCTTGTTGCTCTTAGTTAAACCCCAGAGAACAGTGGATTGCTCCACTGCCACTCCTGGTTAAAACCCAGAGAACAGTGGATTGCTCCCTTGTTGCTCTTAGTTAAACCCCAGAGAACACTGGATCGCTCCACTGTCGCTCCTGGGTGGACCCCAGAGAACAGTTGAGTGCTCCTCTGTCGCTCCTGGTTAAACCCCAGAGAACAGTGGAGTGCTCCACTGCCACTCCTGGGTGGACCCCAGAGAACAGTGGATCGCTCCTCTGTCGCTCCTGGGTGGACCCCAGAGAACAGTGGATCACTCCTCTGTCGCTCCTGGTTAAACCCCAGAGAACAGTGGAGTGCTCCACTGCCACTCCTGGGTGGACCCCAGAGAACAGTGGATTGCTCCTCTGTCGCTCCTGGGTGGACTCCAGAGAACAGTGGATTGCTCCACTGTCGCTCCTGGTTAAACCCCAGAGAACACTGGAGTGCTCCACTGTCGCTCCTGGGTGGACCCCAGAGAACAGTGGATTGCTCCCTTGTTGCTCCTGGTTAAACCCCAGAGAACAGTGGATTGCTCCACTGTCGCTCCTGGTTAAACCCCAGAGAACACTGGATTGCTCCACTGTCGCTCCTGGTTAAACCCCAGAGAACAGTGGATCGCTCCACTGTCGCTCCTGGGTGGACCCCAGAGAACAGTGGATCGCTCCTCTGTCGCTCCTGGTTAAACCCCAGAGAACAGTGGAGTGCTCCACTGCCACTCCTGGGTGGACCCCAGAGAACAGTGGATCGCTCCTCTGTCGCTCCTGGGTGGACCCCAGAGAACAGTGGATCGCTCCTCTGTCGCTCCTGGTTAAACCCCAGAGAACAGTGGAGTGCTCCACTCCCACTCCTGGGTGGACCCCAGAGAACAGTGGATTGCTCCACTGTCGCTCCTGGTTAAACCCCAGAGAACACTGGAGTGCTCCACTGTCGCTCCTGGGTGGATCCCAGAGAATAGTGGAGTGCTCCTCTGTGGCTCCTGGGTGGACCCCAGAGAACAGTGGAGTGCTCCACTGTCGCTCCTGGGTGGACCCCAGAGAACAGTGGATCGCTCCTCTGTCGCTCCTGGGTGGACCCCAGAGAACAGTGGATCGCTCCTCTGTCGCTCCTGGTTAAACCCCAGAGAACAGTGGAGTGCTCCACTGCCACTCCTGGGTGGACCCCAGAGAACAGTGGATCGCTCCTCTGTCGCTCCTGGGTGGACCCCAGAGAACAGTGGATCTCTCCTCTGTCGCTCCTGGCTGGACCCCAGAGAACAGTGGAGTGCTCCACTGTCGCTCCTGGGTGGACCCCAGAGAACAGTGGAGTGCTCCACTGTCACTCCTGGGTGGACCCCAGAGAACAGTGGAGTGCTCCACTGTCGCTCCTGGGTGGACCCCAGAGAACAGTGGATTGCTCCACTGTCGCTCCTGGTTAAACCCCAGAGAACAGTGGATTGCTCCCTTGTTGCTCTTAGTTAAACCCCAGAGAACAGTGGATTGCTCCACTGTCGCTCCTGGTTAAACCCCAGAGAACAGTGGATTGCTCCACTGTCGCTCCTGGTTAAACCCCAGAGAACAGTGGATTGCTCCACTGTCGCTCCTGGTTAAACCCCAGAGAACAGTGGATTGCTCCTCTGTTGCTCCTGGGTGGACCCCAGAGAACAGTGGATCGCTCCTCTGTCGCTCCTGGTTAAACCCCAGAGAACAGTGGAGTGCTCCACTGCCACTCCTGGGTGGACCCCAGAGAACAGTGGAGTGCTCCTCTGTGGCTCCTGGGTGGACCCCAGAGAACAGTGGATTGCTCCACTGTCGCTCCTGGTTAAACCCCAGAGAACAGTGGAGTGCTCCACTGCCACTCCTGGGTGGACCCCAGAGAACAGTGGAGTGCTCCACTGCCACTCCTGGGTGGACCCCAGAGAACAGTGGAGTGCTCCACTGTCGCTCCTGGTTAAACCCCAGAGAACAGTGGATTGCTCCACTGTCGCTCCTGGGTGGACCCCAGAGAACAGTGGATTGCTCCTCTGTCGCTCCTGGGTGGACCCCAGAGAACAGTGGATCGCTCCTCTGTCGCTCCTGGGTGGACCCCAGAGAACAGTGGATTGCTCCTCTGTCGCTCCTGGGTGGACCCCAGAGAACAGTGGATTGCTCCACTATCGCTCCTGGTTAAACCCCAGAGAACACTGGAGTGCTCCACTGTCGCTCCTGGGTGGATCCCAGAGAATAGTGGAGTGCTCCTCTGTGGCTCCTGGGTGGACCCCAGAGAACAGTGGAGTGCTCCACTGTCGCTCCTGGGTGGACCCCAGAGAACAGTGGAGTGCTCCACTGTCACTCCTGGGTGGACCCCAGAGAACAGTGGATTGCTCCACTGTCGCGCCTGGTTAAACCCCAGAGAACAGTGGATTGCTCTTCTGTTGCTCCTGGGTGGACCCCAGAGAACAGTGGATCGCTCCACTGTCGCTCCTGGGTGGACCCCAGAGAACAGTGGATCTCTCCTCTGTCGCTCCTGGCTGGACCCCAGAGAACAGTGGATCGCTCCTCTGTCACTCCTGGGTGGACCCCAGAGAATAGTGGAGTGCTCCTCTGTGGCTCCTGGGTGGACCCCAGAGAACAGTGGAGTGCTCCACTGTCGCTCCTGGGTGGACCCCAGAGAACAGTGGAGTGCTCCACTGTCACTCCTGGGTGGACCCCAGAGAACAGTGGAGTGCTCCACTGTCGCTCCTGGGTGGACCCCAGAGAACAGTGGATTGTTCCACTGTCGCTCCTGGTTAAACCCCAGAGAACAGTGGATTGCTCCCTTGTTGCTCTTAGTTAAACCCCAGAGAACAGTGGATTGCTCCACTGTCGCTCCTGGTTAAACCCCAGAGAACAGTGGATTGCTCCACTGTCGCTCCTGGTTAAACCCCAGAGAACAGTGGATTGCTCCACTGTCGCTCCTGGTTAAATCCCAGAGAACAGTGCATTGCTCCTCTGTTGCTCCTGGGTGGACCCCAGAGAACAGTGGATCGCTCCACTGTCGCTCCTGGGTGGACCCCAGAGAACAGTGGATCGCTCCTCTGTCGCTCCTGGGTGGACCCCAGAGAACAGTGGATTGCTCCTCTGTCGCTCCTGGGTGGACCCCAGAGAACAGTGGAGTGCTCCTCTGTTGCTCCTGGGTGGACCCCAGAGAACAGTGGATCGCTCCACTGTCGCTCCTGGGTGGACCCCAGAGAACAGTGGATCGCTCCTCTGTCGCTCCTGGGTGGACCCCAGAGAACAGTGGATTGCTCCTCTGTCGCTCCTGGGTGGACCCCAGAGAACAGTGGTGTGCTCCACTGTCGCTCCTGGGTAGACCCCAGAGAACAGTGGATTGCTCCTCTGTCGCTCCTCGTTAAACCCTAGAGAACAGTGGATTGCTCCCTTGTTGCTCTTAGTTAAACCCCAGAGAACACACTGTCACTCCTGGGTGGACCCCAGAGAGCAGTGGATTGCTCCACTGTCGCTCCAGGTTAAAACCCCAGAGAACAGTGGATTGCTCCACTGTCGCTCCTGGTTAAACCCCAGAGAACAGTGGATTGCTCCTCTGTTGCTCCTGGGTGGACTCCCAGAGAACAGTGGGATCGCTCCACTGTCGCTCCTGGGTGGACCCCAGAGAACAGTGGATCTCTCCTCTGTCGCTCCTGGCTGGACCCCAGAGAACAGTGGATCGCTCCTCTGTCGCTCCTGGGTGGACCCCAGAGAATAGTGGAGTGCTCCTCTGTGGCTCCTGGGTGGACCCCAGAGAACAGTGGAGTGCTCCACTGTCGCTCCTGGGTGGACCCCAGAGAACAGTGGAGTGCTCCACTGTCGCTCCTGGGTGGACCCCAGAGAACAGTGGATTGCTCCACTGTTGCTCCTGGTTAAACCCCAGAGAACAGTGGATTGCTCCACTGTTGCTCCTGGTTAAACCCCAGAGAACAGTGGATTGCTCCCTTGTTGCTCTTAGTTAAACCCCAGAGAACAGTGGATTGCTCCACTGTCGCTCCTGGTTAAACCCCAGAGAACAGTGGATTGCTCCACTGTCGCTCCTGGTTAAACCCCAGAGAACAGTGGATTGCTCCACTGTCGCTCCTGGTTAAACCCCAGAGAACAGTGGATTGCTCCTCTGTTGCTCCTGGGTGGACCCCAGAGAACAGTGGATCGCTCCACTGTCGCTCCTGGGTGGACCCCAGAGAACAGTGGATCGCTCCTCTGTCGCTCCTGGGTGGACCCCAGAGAACAGTGGAGTGCTCCTCTGTCGCTCCTGGGTGGACCCCAGAGAACAGTGGATTGCTCCTCTGTCGCTCCTGGGTGGACCCCAGAGAACAGTGGTGTGCTCCACTGTCGCTCCTGGGTAGACCCCAGAGAACAGTGGATTGCTCCTCTGTCGCTCCTCGTTAAACCCTAGAGAATAGTGGATTGCTCCCTTGTTGCTCTTAGTTACACCCCAGAGAACACACTGTCACTCCTGGGTGGACCCCAGAGAACAGTGGATTGCTCCACTGTCACTCCTGGGTGGACCCCAGAGAACAGTGGATCGCTCCACTGTCGCTCCTGGGTGGACCCCAGAGAACAGTGGATCGCTCCTCTGTCGCTCCTGGGTGGACCCCAGAGAACAGTGGATTGCTCCTCTGTCGCTCCTGGGTGGACCCCAGAGAACATTGGAGTGCTCCACTGTCGCTCCTGGGTGGACCCCAGAGAACAGTGGTGTGCTCCACTGTCGCTCCTGGGTAGACCCCAGAGAACAGTGGATTGCTCCTCTGTCGCTCCTCGTTAAACCCTAGAGAACAGTGGATTGCTCCCTTGTTGCTCTTAGTTACACCCCAGAGAACACACTGTCACTCCTGGGTGGACCCCAGAGAACAGTGGATTGCTCCACTGTCACTCCTGGGTGGACCCCAGAGAACAGTGGATTGCTCCACTGTCGCTCCTGGGTGGACCCCAGAGAACAGTGGATCGCTCCTCTGTCGCTCCTGGCTGGACCCCAGAGAACAGTGGATCGCTCATCTGTCGCTCCTGGGTGGACCCCAGAGAACAGTGGAGTGCTCCTCTGTGGCTCCTGGGTGGACCCCAGAGAACAGTGGAGTGCTCCACTGTCGCTCCTGGGTGGACCCCAGAGAACAGTGGAGTGCTCCTCTGTGGCTCCTGGGTGGACCCCAGAGAACAGTGGAGTGCTCCGCTGTCAATCCTGGGTTGACCCCAGAGAACAATGGATGTGAGAAGGTGGGTTGGTATATGCTGTCCACTAGTTAAAGTGGGCTCCTTGTACCAGGCCACACGACCCTTATGATGTCTGTCAAAAAGGAGGGGCTTGAGGTCTCTTCTGAAGGTTACTAGGCAGGTGGTTAGACAGAGGGAGGGAGGCAGAGAGTTCCAGTTTCGAGTGGCCCTTCCAGAGAAAGACAGGTTCTTGTATTGTTCTCAACTGAAGGGGGGGGGGGGTTCCAGTAGCAGGGATTGGGCATTTCTGGATCCTCTATTTGCTCTGGAGATTTTGAGTTTCTCATTTAAATAGGAGGGTGAGGAGGAGTGAAGCTCTCTGTGGGCAATGCAAACAATTTTGAATTGGGCCCGTGATTCAATGGGGAGCCAGTGGAGGGTTAGCAGGACAGGGGAAATGTGGTTAAATGTCTTGAGATCTAAAACGAAGCGTGCTGCAGCATGCAGTACTGCTCTCAGTGGGCCTAGGTGAACCTTGGGAATGCATGAGAGAAGGGCAATTCCATAATCTAGTCTAGAGAGAAGGAGAGACTGCACCACTATTTTGAGGTCTTGTTCCTGAATCAATTGTCTGATGCCCCAAAGCTGCCGAAGTTGGTGTTGTGCACTGTTGGCCATGGTTGAGATGTGGCTGTGAAGATTGAGATGGTTATCAAGAGTGATGCTGAGTGATCTGGCACTCTGGACAATGGCGGGGCAGCCGTCCAAAGCAGGAAGTTTGGTCATCCATTCTTGTACTGATGTTTTTGCTTTTGGAGGTGAGATCAAAAGAAATTCTGTTGTAGTTGGGTTTGAGTTTTAAATAGTGGTAGGACATCCAGTTTTGAATCTTCAAGCGTGTTTTTGAGAGCAGGGCAACGTCTTCCAGGGATGAGATTTTCAAGTATATTTGGGTGACGTCGGCGTAGAGGTGGAAGAGAATCCCAGCGTTCCTGAGAATAACACAAAGAGGTTCTAGGAAGAGGTTAAAGAGGGTTGGGGAGAGGATTGAGCCTTGAGGGACCCTTTGGAGAACGCTGACTGGTCTCAAGGGCGAGTTGCCCAATTTCACAATTTGGGAGCGGTTGGATAGGTATGAGGAGAACCAGTTGAGAACAGTGCCTCCACATCCCATGCGCAGTTCAAGAGTACGAAGGAGGCCCAGATGGATTGACAGTGTTGAATGCAGACGATAAATCCAGGAGGACCAGGAGGCAGGAGTTGCCGGAGTCGAGGATTCTGAGGGAGTCATCGACTATTTGGAGGATCGCAGTTTCTGTACTGTGTCCTTGGCAGAAACCTGATTGAGAGAGTCTAGGAGGTTGTTTGTTCGAATGTATGAGGCTAGTTGGGACGCTCCGCAACTTTCAATAACTTTGCCTAGGAATGGGAGTGTGGAGACTGGGTGGTAGTTGTTCAGGTTCTCCGGATCGAGAGGTTTTTTTTTCAAGAGATGGGTGATTTGATCCATTTTTAGTCATTTTGGGAAGAGGCCATGTTTAAGAGAGGAGTTCACCATGGTGGTCCATATGGGGAGAAGGTGTGTGGCAAGGGATTGGCTGATAGAACCTGGAATGGCGTCCTGATGGTGGTTTGAGGGTTTTACTTTGGAGATTGTTTGTTGTAGGTCCTATTTGGGAATTGGAGAGAAGGATGACTCTGATTGTAGTGCCTTGCATGGTAGAGTCTCAACAGCTTCGAGTGAGTCATTGATGGGCAGCGAGATATGGATGTGTCTAACTTTTTTATCAAAGAAATCCACAAAGTGGTTGCAAGGGGCCACGGATGACTTAGGGTGGAGGGGTTAGTAGCCTGTGCAATGACCTCGAACAAGCACTTCGGTCAATTCTTTACAGAATTGATGATGGCTCCGATGTGGGAGGGTTTGGCTCTGAGGATTCAGTCTTTGTATTGTTTTCTCACTTTGCAAAGCTTAGTCAAACTCAAGTGAGATGGCGCTTGTCTCCATGCTTTCTCACATATTCTGATAAGCTTTCTTTCTTCATTAAGCTCGTTAGAGAACCATGGCCTGGAGGGTTTTGGTCTGGATAATTTGCACTTCACAGGTGCACATTTGTCGTTAAGGGATTCCATGCATGAGTTGTAGTTGTCGGTAGCCTCGTTAATGTCCAGATGAGGTGTTATCGGAATTCGGGTGGGAATGGCCATGATGGCCATGGCTTGTGTGTCAAGGTTGGATTTGTCCCTGAACCATATTTTCTCTTTCTTGGGTTGTCCATGTGTTTTGGTATAAGAGCTGGTTAGAGAGAACGGGATCTGCATGCGATCAGACCAGTCGACTGGGATGGGGGGTCATATGTCTTTAGTTTGGGGAGTTGGAGATTATCAGATCTAGAATGGCACCTTTGTGGTGTGTGGGTTTTTGGCAGTGTTGTTGGAGATCATTGGCATTGAGAAAGGAGGTAAGTGTCCATGTAACTGTTGCCCACGCCTCCCCAGTGGATGTCCATCCTTCCTCTCAGCCACTGAAATGAAACAAGAGTTTAATGAGCATATCCCGCATCTGTGCGCTAGATGTACGGGGGGCCCGGCTGTTCCGTCTACGTGAGAGGAATATTCAGGCGCAGCACATCTCCTTGCATCCCTAAGAAGGCGACTAATGGCACGCTGACACAGAAGGGAGCCCGCATTGCTTAAACAGAGCTCTTAGCAGGCCAGCCAGCTCACAAAGAGAAATAAAATGATGCGCTGCACAAAACTGATTTGAATTATGTGAATATACTAAACGAAATGTGAAGAGATGCAGGACAATTACTACAAACGAGCAGGTTCTCTGAATTCTCTCTGTAGTCTCTCCGGATCCTGCACCCTTCTCAGCCCTCTCCGTTTGGAACTTTGTGGTTCTCCACACCTGCTAGTGCCTTACTGTCTCACACCTACCCTCTCACCTCTACCAGCCCCCCAAATTCAATTGTTACCTCACCAACCGGTTCCAACTCTCTTCCATCATCTAACAGTCAACTATCACTTCAGCTATTCTCTTCAACAACCAGACTTCTTAACCTCACCAAGCACGCACCACTCTCTTCAGCAACTAAACTTCAGGTGTAAGCTCACCAAGCACGCACCACTCTCTTCAGCAACTAAACTTTAAGTGTACCTCACCAAGCACGCACCACTCCCTTCAGCAACTAAACTTCAGGTGTAAACTCACCAAGCACGCACCACTCTCTTCAGCAACTAAACTTCAGGTGTAAACTCACCAAGCACGCACCACTCTCTTCAGCAACTAAACTTCAGGTGTAAACTCACCAAGCACGCACCACTCTCTTCAGCAACTAAACTTCAGGTGTAAACTCACCAAGCAGGCACAACTCTCTTCAGCAACTAAACTTCAGGTGTAACCTCACCAAGCACGCACCACTCTCTTCAGCAACTAAACTTCAGGTGTAAACTCACCAAGCACGCACCACTCTCTTCAGCAACTAAACTTCAGGTGTAAACTCACCAAGCACGCACCACTCTCTTCAGCAACTAAACTTCAGGTGTAAACTCACCAAGCACGCAACACTCTCTTCAGCAACTAAACTTCAGGTGTAAACTCACCAAGCACGCACCACTCTCTTCAGCAACTAAACTTCAGGTGTAAACTCACCAAGCACGCACCACTCTCTTCAGCAACTAAACTTCAGGTGTAAACTCACCAAGCACGCACCACTCTCTTCAGCAACTAAACTTCAGGTGTAAACTCACCAAGCACGCACCACTCTCTTCAGCAACTAAACTTCAGGTGTAAACTCACCAAGCACGCACCACTCTCTTCAGCAACTAAACTTCAGGTGTAAACTCACCAAGCACGCACCACTCTTTTCAGCAACTAAACTTCAGGTGTAAACTCACCAAGCACGCACCACTCTCTTCAGCAACTAAACATCAGGTGTAAACTCACCAAGCACGCACCACTCTTTTCAGCAACTAAACTTCAATTGTAACCTCACCAAGCACGCACCACTCTCTTCAGCATCTAAACTTTAAGTGTAACCTCACCAAGCACGCACCACTCTCTTCAGCAAATAAACTTCAGGTGTAAACTCACAAGCAAGCACCACTCTCTTCAGCAACTAAACTTCAGGTGTAAACTCACCAAGCACGCACCACTCTCTTCAACAACTAAACTTCAGGTGTAAGCTCACCAAGCACGCACCACTCTCTTCAACAACTAAACTTCAGGTGTAAACTCACCAAGCACGCACCACTCTCTTCAGCAACTAAACTTCAAGTGTAAGCTCACCAAGCACGCACCACTCTCTTCAGCAACTAAACTTCAAGTGTAACCTCACCAAGCAAGCACCACTCTCTTCAGCAACTAAACTTCAGGTGTAAACTCACCAAGCACGCACCACTCTCTTCAGCAACTAAACTTCAGGTGTAAACTCACCAAGCACGCACCACTCTCTTCAGCAACTAAACTTCAAGTGTAAACTCACCAAGCACGCACCACTCTCTTCAGCAACTAAATTTCAGGTGTAAAATCACCAAGCACGCACCACTCTCTTCAGCAACTAAACTTCAGGTGTAAACTCACCAAGCACGCACCACTCTCTTCAGCAACTAAACTTCAGGTGTAAACTCACCAAGCACGCACCACTCTCTTCAGCAACTAAACTTCAGGTGTAACCTCACCAAGCACGCACCACTCTCTTCAGCAACTAAACTTCAGGTGTAACCTCACCAAGCACGCACCACTCTCTTCAGCAACTAAACTTCAGGTGTAAACTCACCAAGCACGCACCACTCTCTTCAGCAACTAAACTTCAGGTGTAAACTCACCAAGCACGCACCACTCTCTTCAGCAACTAAACTTCAGGTGTAAACTCACCAAGCACGCACCACTCTCTTCAGCAACTAAACTTCAGGTGTAAACTCACCAAGCACGCACCACTCTCTTCAGCAACTAAACTTCAGGTGTAAACTCACCAAGCACGCACCACTCTCTTCAGCAACTAAACTTCAGGTGTAAACTCACCAAGCACGCACCACTCTCTTCAGCAACTAAACTTCAGGTGTAAACTCACCAAGCACGCACCACTCTCTTCAGCAACTAAACTTCAGGTGTAAACTCACCAAGCACGCACCACTCTCTTCAGCAACTAAACTTCAGGTGTAAACTCACCAAGCACGCACCACTCTCTTCAGCAACTAAACTTCAGGTGTAAACTCACCAAGCACGCACCACTCTCTTCAGCAACTAAACTTCAGGTGTAAACTCACCAAGCACGCACCACTCTCTTCAGCAACTAAACTTCAGGTGTAAACTCACCAAGCACGCACCACTCTCTTCAGCAACTAAACTTCAGGTGTAAACTCACCAAGCACGCACCACTCTCTTCAGCAACTAAACTTCAGGTGTAAACTCACCAAGCACGCACCACTCTCTTCAGCAACTAAACTTCAGGTGTAAACTCACCAAGCACGCACCACTCTTTTCAGCAACTAAACTTCAAGTGTAACCTCACCAAGCACACACCACTCTCTTCAGCATCTAAACTTTAAGTGTACCTCACCAAGCACACACCACTCTCTTCAGCAAATAAACTTCAGGTGTAAACTCACAAGCAAGCACCACTCTCTTCAGCAACTAAACTTCAATTGTAACCTCACCAAGCACACACCACTCTCTTCAGCAACTAAACTTCAGGTGTAACCTCACCAAGCACGCACCACTCTCTTCAGCAACTAAGCTTCAGGTGTAACCTCACCAAGCACGCACCACTCTCTTCAGCAACTAAACTTCAAGTGTAACCTCACCAAGCACGCACCACTCTCTTCAGCAACTAAACTTCAAGTGTAACCTCACCAAGCACGCACCACTCTCTTCAGCAACTAAACTTCAGGTGTAAACTCACCAAGCACGCACCACTCTCTTCAGCAACTAAACTTCAGGTGTAACCTCACCAAGCACGCACCACTCTCTTCAGCAACTAAACTTCAGGTGTAACCTCACCAAGCACGCACCACTCTCTTCAGCAACTAAACTTCAGGTGTAACCTCACCAAGCACGCACCACTCTCTTCAGCAACTAAACTTTAAGTGTAACCTCACCAAGCACGCACCACTCTCTTCAGCAACTAAACTTCAGGTGTAACCTCACCAAGCACGCACCACTCTCCTCAGCAACTAAACTTCAGGTGTAACCTCACCAAGCACGCACCACTCTCTTCAGCAACTAAACTTCAGGTGTAACCTCACCAAGCACGCACCACTCTCTTCAGCAACTAAACTTCAGGTGTAAACTCACAAGCAAGCACCACTCTCTTCAGCAACTAAACTTCAGGTGTAAACTCACCAAGCACGCACCACTCTCTTCAGCATCTAAACTTTAAGTGTAACCTCACCAAGCACACACCACTCTCTTCAGCATCTAAACTTTAAGTGTAACCTCACCAAGCACACACCACTCTCTTCAGCAACTAAACTTCAGGTGTAAACTCACAAGCAAGCACCTCTCTCTTTAGCAACTAAACTTTAAGTGTAACCTCACCAAGCACGCACCACTCTCTTCAGCAACTAAACTTCAGGTGTAACCTCACCAAGCACTCACCACTCTCTTCAGCAACTAAACTTCAGGTGTAACCTCACCAAGCATGCACCACTCTCTTTAGCATCTAAACTTTAAGTGTAACCTCACCAAGCACGCACCACTCTCTTCAGCAACTAAACTTCATGTGTAACCTCACAAAGCACGCACCACTCTCTTTAGCATCTAAACTTCAAGTGTAACCTCACCAAGCACGCACCACTCTCTTCAACAACTAAACTTTAAGTGTAACCTCACCTTACACACACCACTCTCTTCAGCAACTAAGCTTCTTAACCTCACCAAGCACGCACCACTCTCTTCAACAACTAAACTTCAGGTGTAACCTCACCAAGCACGCACCACTCTCTTCAACAACTAAAGTTCAGGTGTAACCTCACCAAGCACGCACCACTCTCTTCAACAACTAAACTTCAAGTGTAAACTCACCAAGCACGCACTACTCTCTTCAGCAACTAAACTTCAAGTGTAACCTCACCAAGCACACACCACTCTCTTCAAAAACTAAACTTCAGGTGTAAACTCACCAAGCACGCACCACTCTCTTCAGCATCTAAACTTCAGGTGTAAACTCACCAAGCACGCACCACTCTCTTCAGCAACTAAACTTCAGGTGTAAACTCACCAAGCACGCACCACTCTCTCCAGCATCTAAACTTCAAGTGTAACCTCAGCAAGCACGCACCACTCTCTTCAGCAACTAAACTTCATGTGTAACCTCACAAAGCACACACCACTCTCTTCAACAACTAAACTTCAAGTGTAACCTCACCAAGCACCACCACTCTCTTCAACAACTAAACTTTAAGGGTAACCTCACCAAGCACGCACCACTCTCTTCAGCGACTTAACTTCAGGTGTAACCTCACCAAGCACGCACCACTCTCTTCAACAACTAAACTTCAAGTGTAACCTCACCAAGCACGCACCACTCTCTTCAGCGACTTAACTTCAGGTGTAACCTCACCAAGCACGCACCACTCTCTTCAGCAACTAAACGTTAGGTGTAACCTCACCAAGCACACACCACTCTCTTCAGCAACTAAACTTCAGGTGTAAACTCACCAAGCAAGCACCACTCTCTTCAGCAACTAAACTTTAAGTGTAACCTCACCAAGCACGCACCACTCTCTTCAGCAACTAAACTTCAGGTGTAACCTCACCAAGCACGCACCACTCTCCCCATCAACTAAGCTTCATGTGTAACCTCACAAAGCACGCACCACTCTCTTCAGCAACTAAACTTCAGGTGTAAACTCACCAAGCACGCACCACTCTCTTCAGCAACTAAACTTTAGGTGTAACCTCACCAAGCACACACCACTCTCTTCAGCAAATAAACTTCAGGTGTAAACTCACAAGCACGCACCACTCTCTTCAGCAACTAAACTTCAATTGTAACCTCACCAAGCACACACCACTCTCTTCAGCATCTAAACTTTAAGTGTAACCTCACCAAGCACACACCACTCTCTTCAGCAACTAAACTTCAGGTGTAACCTCACAAGCACGCACCACTCTCTTCAGCAACTAAACTTCAGGTGTAACCTCACCAAGCACGCACCACTCTCTTCAGCAACTAAACTTTAAGTGTAACCTCACCAAGCACGCACCACTCTCTTCAGCAACTAAACTTCAGGTGTAACCTCACCAAGCACACACCACTCTCTTCAGCAACTAAACTTCAGGTGTAACCTCACAAGCAAGCACCACTCTCTTCAGCAACTAAACTTTAAGTGTAACCTCACCTTACACACACACCACTCTTTTCAGCAACTAAACTTCAGGTGTAAACTCACCAAGCACGCACCACTCTCTTCAGCAACTAAACTTCAGGTGTAACCTCACCAAGCACGCACCACTCTCCCCAGCAACTAAACTTCAGGTGTAACCTCACCAAGCACGCACCACTCTCTTCAACAACTAAACTTTAAGTGTAACCTCACCAAGCACACACCACTCTCTTCAACAACTAAACTTCAGGTGTAACCTCACCAAGCACGCACCACTCTCTTCAGCAACTAAAGTTCAGGTGTAAACTCACCAAGCACGCACCACTCTCACCAGCAACTAAACTTCAGGTGTAACCTCACCAAGCACGCACCACTCTCTTCAGCAACTAAACTTCAGGTGTAACCTCACCAAGCACGCACCACTCTCTTCAGCAACTAAACTTCAGGTGTAAACTCACAAGCAAGCACCACTCTCTTCAGCAACTAAACTTTAAGTGTAACCTCACCAAGCACACACCACTCTCTTCAGCATCTAAACTTTAAGTGTAACCTCACCAAGCACACACCACTCTCTTCAGCAACTAAACTTCAGGTGTAAACTCACAAGCAAGCACCACTCTCTTTAGCAACTAAACTTTAAGTGTAACCTCACCAAGCACGCACCACTCTCTTCAGCAACTAAACTTCAGGTGTAACCTCACCAAGCACACACCACTCTCTCCAGCAACTAAACTTCAGGTGTAACCTCACCAAGCACGCACCACTCTCTTCAGCAACTAAACTTCAGGTGTAACCTCACCAAGCACGCACCACTCTCTTCAGCAACTAAACTTTAAGTGTAACCTCACCAAGCACGCACCACTCTCTTCAGCAACTAAACTTCAGGTGTAACCTCACCAAGCACGCACCACTCTCTTCAGCAACTAAACTTTAGGTGTAACCTCACCAAGCACGCACCACTCTCTTCAGCAACTAAACTTCAGGTGTAACCTCACCAAGCACACACCACTCTCTCCAGCAACTAAACTTCATGTGTAACCTCACCAAGCACGCACCACTCTCTTCAGCAACTAAACTTCAAGTGTAACCTCACCAAGCACGCACCACTCTCTTTAGTATCTAAACTTCAAGTGTAACCTCACCAAGCACGCACCACTCTCTTCAGCATCTAAACTTCAAGTGTAACCTCACCAAGCACGCACCACTCTCTTCAACAACTAAACTTTAAGTGTAACCTCACCTTACACACACCACTCTCTTCAGCAACTAAGCTTCTTAACCTCACCAAGCACGCACCACTCTCTTCAACAACTAAACTTCAGGTGTAACCTCACCAAGCACGCACCACTCTCTTCAACAACTAAACTTCAAGTGTAACCTCACCAAGCACGCACCACTCTCTTCAAGCAACTAAACTTCAGGTGTAACCTCACCAAGCACGCACCACTCTCTTCAGCATCTAAACTTCAAGTGTAACCTCACCAAGCACGCACCACTCTCTTCAGCGACTTAACTTCAGGTGTAACCTCACCAAGCACGCACCACTCTCTTCAGCAACTAAACGTTCAAGTGTAACCTCACCAAGCACGCACCACTCTCTTCAGCAACTAAACTTCAGGTGTAAACTCACCAAGCACGCACCACTCTCTTCAGCAACTAAACTTTAAGTGTAACCTCACCAAGCACGCACCACTCTCTTCAGCAACTAAACTTCAGGTGTAACCTCACCAAGCACGCACCACTCTCTCCAGCAACTAAACTTCATGTGTAACCTCACAAAGCACGCACCACTCTCTTCAGCAACTAAACTTTAAGTGTAACCTCACCAAGCACGCACCACTCTCTTCAGCAACTAAACTTCAGGTGTAACCTCACCAAGCACACACCACTCTCTTCAGCAACTAAACTTCAGGTGTAACCTCACCAAGCACGCACCACTCTCTTCAGCAACTAAACTTCAAGTGTAACCTCACCAAGCACACACCACTCTCTTCAACAACTAAACTTCAAGTGTAACCTCACCAAGCACGCACCACTCTCCTCAGCAACTAAACTTCAGGTGTAACCTCACCAAGCACGCACCACTCTCCTCAGCAACTAAACTTCAGGTGTAACCTCACCAAGCACGCACCACTCTCTTCAGCAACTAAACTTCAAGTGTAACCTCACCAAGCACGCACCACTCTCTTCAGCAACTAAACTTCAGGTGTAACCTCACCAAGCACGCACCACTCTCTTCAGCAACTAAACTTCAGGTGTAACCTCACCAAGCACGCACCACTCTCTTTAGCAACTAAACTTCAGGTGTAAACTCACCAAGCAGGCACCACTCTCTTCAGCAACTAAACTTCAGGTGTAACCTCACCAAGCACGCACCACTCTCTTCAGCAACTAAACTTCAGGTGTAAACTCACCAAGCACGCACCACTCTCTTCAGCAACTAAACTTCAGGTGTAAACTCACCAAGCACGCACCACTCTCTTCAGCAACTAAACTTCAGGTGTAAACTCACCAAGCACGCACCACTCTCTTCAGCAACTAAACTTCAGGTGTAAACTCACCAAGCACGCACCACTCTCTTCAGCAACTAAACTTCAGGTGTAAACTCACCAAGCACGCACCACTCTCTTCAGCAACTAAACTTCAGGTGTAAACTCACCAAGCACGCACCACTCTCTTCAGCAACTAAACTTCAAGTGTAAGCTCACCAAGCACGCACCACTCTCTTCAGCAACTAAACTTTAAGTGTAACCTCACCAAGCACGCACCACTCTCTTCAGCAACTAAACTTCAGGTGTAAACTCACCAAGCACGCACCACTCTCTTCAGCAACTAAACTTCAGGTGTAAACTCACCAAGCACGCACCACTCTCTTCAGCAACTAAACTTCAAGTGTAAACTCACCAAGCACGCACCACTCTCTTCAGCAACTAAACTTCAGGTGTAACCTCACCAAGCACGCACCACTCTCTTCAACAACTAAACTTCAGGTGTAAACTCACCAAGCACGCACCACTCTCTTCAGCAACTAAACTTCAGGTGTAAACTCACCAAGCACGCACCACTCTCTTCAGCAACTAAACTTCAGGTGTAAACTCACCAAGCACGCACCACTCTCTTCAGCAACTAAACTTCAGGTGTAACCTCACCAAGCACGCACCACTCTCTTCAGCAACTAAACTTCAGGTGTAAACTCACCAAGCACGCACCACTCTCTTCAGCAACTAAACTTCAGGTGTAAACTCACCAAGCACGCACCACTCTCTTCAGCAACTAAACTTCAGGTGTAAACTCACCAAGCACGCACCACTCTCTTCAGCAACTAAACTTCAGGTGTAAACTCACCAAGCACGCACCACTCTCTTCAGCAACTAAACTTCAGGTGTAAACTCACCAAGCACGCACCACTCTCTTCAGCAACTAAACTTCAGGTGTAAACTCACCAAGCACGCACCACTCTCTTCAGCAACTAAACTTCAGGTGTAAACTCACCAAGCACGCACCACTCTCTTCAGCAACTAAACTTCAGGTGTAAACTCACCAAGCACGCACCACTCTCTTCAGCAACTAAACTTCAGGTGTAAACTCACCAAGCACGCACCACTCTCTTCAGCAACTAAACTTCAGGTGTAAACTCACCAAGCACGCACCACTCTCTTCAGCAACTAAACTTCAGGTGTAAACTCACCAAGCACGCACCACTCTCTTCAGCAACTAAACTTCAGGTGTAAACTCACCAAGCACGCACCACTCTCTTCAGCAACTAAACTTCAGGTGTAACCTCACCAAGCACGCACCACTCTCTTCAGCAACTAAACTTCAGGTGTAAACTCACCAAGCACGCACCACTCTCTTCAGCAACTAAACTTCAGGTGTAAACTCACCAAGCACGCACCACTCTCTTCAGCAACTAAACTTCAGGTGTAAACTCACCAAGCACGCACCACTCTCTTCAGCAACTAAACTTCAGGTGTAAACTCACCAAGCACGCACCACTCTCTTCAGCAACTAAACTTCAGGTGTAAACTCACCAAGCACGCACCACTCTCTTCAGCAACTAAACTTCAGGTGTAAACTCACCAAGCACGCACCACTCTCTTCAGCAACTAAACTTCAGGTGTAAACTCACCAAGCACGCACCACTCTCTTCAGCAACTAAACTTCAGGTGTAAACTCACCAAGCACGCACCACTCTTTTCAGCAACTAAACTTCAGGTGTAAACTCACCAAGCACGCACCACTCTCTTCAGCAACTAAACTTCAGGTGTAAACTCACCAAGCACGCACCACTCTCTTCAGCAACTAAACTTCAGGTGTAAACTCACCAAGCACGCACCACTCTTTTCAGCAACTCAACTTCAGGTGTAAACTCACCAAGCACGCACCACTCTTTTCAGCAACTAAACTTCAGGTGTAAACTCACCAAGCACGCACCACTCTCTTCAGCAACTAAACTTCAGGTGTAAACTCACCAAGCACGCACCACTCTTTTCAGCAACTAAACTTCAATTGTAACCTCACCAAGCACACACCACTCTCTTCAGCATCTAAACTTTAAGTGTAACCTCACCAAGCACACACCACTCTCTTCAGCAAATAAACTTCAGGTGTAAACTCACAAGCAAGCACCACTCTCTTCAGCAACTAAACTTCAGGTGTAAACTCACCAAGCACGCACCACTCTCTTCAGCAACTAAACTTCAGGTGTAAACTCACCAAGCACGCACCACTCTCTTCAACAACTAAACTTCAGGTGTAAACTCACCAAGCACGCACCACTCTCTTCAGCAACTAAACTTCAAGTGTAAGCTCACCAAGCACGCACCACTCTCTTCAGCAACTAAACTTTAAGTGTAACCTCACCAAGCACGCACCACTCTCTTCAGCAACTAAACTTCAGGTGTAAACTCACCAAGCACGCACCACTCTCTTCAGCAACTAAACTTCAGGTGTAAACTCACCAAGCACGCACCACTCTCTTCAGCAACTAAACTTCAAGTGTAAACTCACCAAGCACGCACCACTCTCTTCAGCAACTAAACTTCAGGTGTAAACTCACCAAGCACGCACCACTCTTTTCAGCAACTAAACTTCAATTGTAACCTCACCAAGCACACACCACTCTCTTCAGCATCTAAACTTTAAGTGTAACCTCACCAAGCACACACCACTCTCTTCAGCAAATAAACTTCATGTGTAAACTCACAAGCAAGCACCACTCTCTTCAGCAACTAAACTTCAATTGTAACCTCACCAAGCACACACCACTCTCTTCAGCATCTAAACTTTAAGTGTAACCTCACCAAGCACACACCACTCTCTTCAGCAACGAAACTTCAGGTGTAACCTCACAAGCACGCACCACTCTCTTCAGCAACTAAACTTCAGGTGTAACCTCACCAAGCACGCACCACTCTCTTCAGCAACTAAACTTTAAGTGTAACCTCACCAAGCACGCACCACTCTCTTCAGCAACTAAACTTCAAGTGTAACCTCACCAAGCACGCACCACTCTCTTCAGCAACTAAACTTCAGGTGTAACCTCACCAAGCACGCACCACTCTCTTCAGCAACTAAACTTCATGTGTAACCTCACCAAGCACGAACCACTCTCTTCAGCAACTAAACTTCAGGTGTAACCTCACCAAGCACACACCACTCTCTTCAGCAACTAAACTTCAGGTGTAACCTCACAAGCAAGCACCACTCTCTTCAGCAACTAAACTTTAAATGTAACCTCACCAAGCACGCACCACTCTCTTCAGCAACTAAACTTCAGGTGTAACCTCACCAAGCACGCACCACTCTCCCCAGCAACTAAACTTCAGGTGTAACCTCACCAAGCACGCACCACTCTCTTCAGCAACTAAACTTCAGGTGTAACCTCAGCAAGGACGCACCACTCTCTTCAGCAACTAAACTTCAGGTGTAAACTCACAAGCAAGCACCACTCTCTTCAGCAACTAAACTTCAGGTGTAAACTCACCAAGCACGCACCACTCTCTTCAGCATCTAAACTTTAAGTGTAACCTCACCAAGCACACACCACTCTCTTCAGCATCTAAACTTTAAGTGTAACCTCACCAAGCACACACCACTCTCTTCAGCAACTAAACTTCAGATGTAAACTCACAAGCAAGCACCACTCTCTTTAGCAACTAAACTTTAAGTGTAACCTCACCAAGCACGCACCACTCTCTTCAGCAACTAATCTTCAGGTGTAACCTCACCAAGCACTCACCACTCTCTTCAGCAACTAAACTTCAGGTGTAACCTCACCAAGCATGCACCACTCTTGTTAGCATCTAAACTTTAAGTGTAACCTCACCAAGCACGCACCACTCTCTTCAGCAACTAAACTTCATGTGTAACCTCACAAAGCACGCACCACTCTCTTTAGCATCTAAACTTCAAGTGTAACCTCACCAAGCACGCACCACTCTCTTCAACAACTAAATTTTAAGTGTAACCTCACCTTACACACACCACTCTCTTCAGCAACTAAGCTTCTTAACCTCACCAAGCACGCACCACTCTCTTCAACAACTAAACTTCAGATGTAACCTCACCAAGCACGCAGCACTCTCTTCAACAACTAAACTTCAGGTGTAACCTCACCAAGCACGCACCACTCTCTTCAACAACTAAACTTCAAGTGTAAACTCACCAAGCACGCACCACTCTCTTCAGCAACTAAACTTCAAGTGTAACCTCACCAAGCACACACCACTCTCTTCAAGAACTAAACTTCAGGTGTAAACTCACCAAGCACGCACCACTCTCTTCAGCATCTAACCTTCAGGTGTAAACTCACCAAGCACGCACCACTCTCTTCAGCAACTAAACTTCAGGTGTAAACTCACCAAGCACGCACCACTCTCTTCAGCATCTAAACTTCAAGTGTAACCTCAGCAAGCACGCACCACTCTCTTCAGCAACTAAACTTTAAGTGTAACCTCACCAAGCACACACCACTCTCTTCAGCAACGAAACTTCAGGTGTAACCTCACCAAGCACGCACCACTCTCTTCAGCAACTAAACTTCAGGTGTAACCTCACCAAGCACGCACCACTCTCTTCAGCAACTAAACTTTAAGTGTAACCTCACCAAGCACGCACCACTCTCTTCAGCAACTAAACTTCAAGTGTAACCTCACCAAGCACGCACCACTCTCTTCAGCAACTAAACTTCAGGTGTAACCTCACCAAGCACGCACCACTCTCTTCAGCAACTAAACTTCATGTGTAACCTCACCAAGCACGCACCACTCTCTTCAGCAACTAAACTTCAGGTGTAACCTCACCAAGCACACACCACTCTCTTCAGCAACTAAACTTCAGGTGTAACCTCACAAGCAAGCACCACTCTCTTCAGCAACTAAACTTCAGGTGTAAACTCACCAAGCACGCACCACTCTCTTCAACAACTAAACTTCAGGTGTAAACTCACCAAGCACGCACCACTCTCTTCAGCAACTAATCTTCAAGTGTAAGCTCACCAAGCACGCACCACTCTCTTCAGCAACTAAACTTTAAGTGTAACCTCACCAAGCACGCACCACTCTCTTCAGCAACTAAACTTCAGGTGTAAACTCACCAAGCACGCACCACTCGCTTCAGCAACTAAACTTCAGGTGTAAACTCACCAAGCACGCACCACTCTCTTCAGCAACTAAACTTCAAGTGTAACCTCACCAAGCACGCACCACTCTCTTCAGCAACTAAACTTCAGGTGTAACCTCACCAAGCACGCACCACTCTCTTCAACAACTAAACTTCAGGTGTAACCTCACCAAGCACGCACCACTCTCTTCAGCAACTAAACTTCAGGTGTAAACTCACCAAGCACGCACCACTCTCTTCAGCAACTAAACTTCAGGTGTAAACTCACCAAGCAGGCACAACTCTCTTCAGCAACTAAACTTCAGGTGTAACCTCACCAAGCACGCACCACTCTCTTCAGCAACTAAACTTCAGGTGTAAACTCACCAAGCACCCACCACTCTCTTCAGCAACTAAACTTCAGGTGTAAACTCACCAAGCACGCACCACTCTCTTCAGCAACTAAACTTCAGGTGTAAACTCACCAAGCACGCACCACTCTCTTCAGCAACTAAACTTCAGGTGTAAACTCACCAAGCACGCACCACTCTCTTCAGCAACTAAACTTCAGGTGTAAACTCACCAAGCACGCACCACTCTCTTCAGCAACTAAACTTCAGGTGTAAACTCACCAAGCACGCACCACTCTCTTCAGCAACTAAACTTCAGGTGTAAACTCACCAAGCACGCACCACTCTCTTCAGCAACTAAACTTCAGGTGTAAACTCACCAAGCACGCACCACTCTTTTCAGCAACTAAACTTCAGGTGTAAACTCACCAAGCACGCACCACTCTCTTCAGCAACTAAACTTCAGGTGTAACCTCACCAAGCACGCACCACTCTCTTCAGCAACTAAACTTCAGGTGTAAACTCACCAAGCACGCACCACTCTCTTCAGCAACTAAACTTCAGGTGTAAACTCACCAAGCACGCACCACTCTCTTCAGCAACTAAACTTCAGGTGTAAACTCACCAAGCAGGCACAACTCTCTTCAGCAACTAAACTTCAGGTGTAACCTCACCAAGCACGCACCACTCTCTTCAGCAACTAAACTTCAGGTGTAAACTCACCAAGCACGCACCACTCTCTTCAGCAACTAAACTTCAGGTGTAAACTCACCAAGCACGCACCACTCTCTTCAGCAACTAAACTTCAGGTGTAAACTCACCAAGCACGCACCACTCTCTTCAGCAACTAAACTTCAGGTGTAAACTCACCAAGCACGCACCACTCTTTTCAGCAACTAAACTTCAGGTGTAAACTCACCAAGCACGCACCACTCTCTTCAGCAACTAAACTTCAGGTGTAAACTCACCAAGCACGCACCACTCTCTTCAGCAACTAAACTTCAGGTGTAAACTCACCAAGCACGCACCACTCTCTTCAGCAACTAAACTTCAGGTGTAAACTCACCAAGCACGCACCACTCTTTTCAGCAACTAAACTTCAGGTGTAAACTCACCAAGCACGCACCACTCTCTTCAGCAACTAAACTTCAGGTGTAAACTCACCAAGCACGCACCACTCTCTTCAGCAACTAAACTTCAGGTGTAAACTCACCAAGCACGCACCACTCTCTTCAGCAACTCAACTTCAGGTGTAAACTCACCAAGCACGCACCACTCTCTTCAGCAACTAAACTTCAGGTGTAAACTCACCAAGCACGCACCACTCTCTTCAGCAACTAAACTTCAGGTGTAAACTCACCAAGCACGCACCACTCTTTTCAGCAACTAAACTTCAATTGTAACCTCACCAAGCACACACCACTCTCTTCAGCATCTAAACTTTAAGTGTAACCTCACCAAGCACACACCACTCTCTTCAGCAAATAAACTTCAGGTGTAAACTCACAAGCAAGCACCACTCTCTTCAGCAACTAAACTTCAGGTGTAAACTCACCAAGCACGCACCACTCTCTTCAGCAACTAAACTTCAGGTGTAAACTCACCAAGCACGCACCACTCTCTTCAGCAACTAAACTTCAGGTGTAAACTCACCAAGCACGCACCACTCTCTTCAGCAACTAAACTTCAAGTGTAAGCTCACCAAGCACGCACCACTCTCTTCAGCAACTAAACTTTAAGTGTAACCTCACCAAGCACGCACCACTCTCTTCAGCAACTAAACTTCAGGTGTAAACGCACCAAGCACGCACCACTCTCTTCAGCAACTAAACTTCAGGTGTAAACTCACCAAGCACGCACCACTCTCTTCAGCAACTAAACTTCAAGTGTAAACTCACCAAGCACGCACCACTCTCTTCAGCAACTAAACTTCAGGTGTAAACTCACCAAGCACGCACCACTCTTTTCAGCAACTAAACTTCAATTGTAACCTCACCAAGCACACACCACTCTCTTCAGCATCTAAACTTTAAGTGTAACCTCACCAAGCACACACCACTCTCTTCAGCAAATAAACTTCATGTGTAAACTCACAAGCAAGCACCACTCTCTTCAGCAACTAAACTTCAATTGTAACCTCACCAAGCACACACCACTCTCTTCAGCATCTAAACTTTAAGTGTAACCTCACCAAGCACACACCACTCTCTTCAGCAACGAAACTTCAGGTGTAACCTCACAAGCACGCACCACTCTCTTCAGCAACTAAACTTCAGGTGTAACCTCACCAAGCACGCACCACTCTCTTCAGCAACTAAACTTTAAGTGTAACCTCACCAAGCACGCACCACTCTCTTCAGCAACTAAACTTCAGGTGTAACCTCACCAAGCACGCACCACTCTCTTCAGCAACTAAACTTCAGGTGTAACCTCACCAAGCACGCACCACTCTCTTCAGCAACTAAACTTCATGTGTAACCTCACCAAGCACGCACCACTCTCTTCAGCAACTAAACTTCAGGTGTAACCTCACCAAGCACACACCACTCTCTTCAGCAACTAAACTTCAGGTGTAACCTCACAAGCAAGCACCACTCTCTTCAGCAACTAAACTTTAAATGTAACCTCACCAAGCACGCACCACTCTCTTCAGCAACTAAACTTCAGGTGTAACCTCACCAAGCACGCACCACTCTCCCCAGCAACTAAACTTCAGGTGTAACCTCACCAAGCACGCACCACTCTCTTCAGCAACTAAACTTCAGGTGTAACCTCAGCAAGGACGCACCACTCTCTTCAGCAACTAAACTTCAGGTGTAAACTCACAAGCAAGCACCACTCTCTTCAGCAACTAAACTTCAGGTGTAAACTCACCAAGCACGCACCACTCTCTTCAGCATCTAAACTTTAAGTGTAACCTCACCAAGCACACACCACTCTCTTCAGCATCTAAACTTTAAGTGTAACCTCACCAAGCACACACCACTCTCTTCAGCAACTAAACTTCAGATGTAAACTCACAAGCAAGCACCACTCTCTTTAGCAACTAAACTTTAAGTGTAACCTCACCAAGCACGCACCACTCTCTTCAGCAACTAATCTTCAGGTGTAACCTCACCAAGCACTCACCACTCTCTTCAGCAACTAAACTTCAGGTGTAACCTCACCAAGCATGCACCACTCTCGTTAGCATCTAAACTTTAAGTGTAACCTCACCAAGCACGCACCACTCTCTTCAGCAACTAAACTTCATGTGTAACCTCACAAAGCACGCACCACTCTCTTTAGCATCTAAACTTCAAGTGTAACCTCACCAAGCACGCACCACTCTCTTCAACAACTAAATTTTAAGTGTAACCTCACCTTACACACACCACTCTCTTCAGCAACTAAGCTTCTTAACCTCACCAAGCACGCACCACTCTCTTCAACAACTAAACTTCAGATGTAACCTCACCAAGCACGCAGCACTCTCTTCAACAACTAAACTTCAGGTGTAACCTCACCAAGCATGCACCACTCTCTTCAACAACTAAACTTCAAGTGTAAACTCACCAAGCACGCACCACTCTCTTCAGCAACTAAACTTCAAGTGTAACCTCACCAAGCACGCACCACTCTCTTCAGCAACTAAACTTCAGGTGTAACCTCACCAAGCACGCACCACTCTCTTCAGCAACTAAACTTCAGGTGTAAACTCACCAAGCACGCACCACTCTCTTCAGCATCTAAACTTCAAGTGTAACCTCAGCAAGCACGCACCACTCTCTTCAGCAACTAAACTTCAAGTGTAACCTCACCAAGCACACACCACTCTCTTCAGCAACGAAACTTCAGGTGTAACCTCACCAAGCACGCACCACTCTCTTCAGCAACTAAACTTCAGGTGTAACCTCACCAAGCACGCACCACTCTCTTCAGCAACTAAACTTCAGGTGTAACCTCACCAAGCACGCACCACTCTCTTCAGCAACTAAACTTCATGTGTAACCTCACCAAGCACGCACCACTCTCTTCAGCAACTAAACTTCAGGTGTAACCTCACCAAGCACACACCACTCTCTTCAGCAACTAAACTTCAGGTGTAACCTCACAAGCAAGCACCACTCTCTTCAGCAACTAAACTTTAAGTGTAACCTCACCAAGCACGCACCACTCTCTTCAGCAACTAAACTTCAGGTGTAACCTCACCAAGCACGCACCACTCTCCCCAGCAACTAAACTTCAGGTGTAACCTCACCAAGCACGCACCACTCTCTTCAGCAACTAAACTTCAGGTGTAACCTCAGCAAGCACGCACCACTCTCTTCAGCAACTAAACTTCAGGTGTAAACTCACAAGCAAGCACCACTCTCTTCAGCAACTAAACTTCAGGTGTAAACTCACCAAGCACGCACCACTCTCTTCAGCATCTAAACTTCAAGTGTAACCTCACCAAGCACACACCACTCTCTTCAGCATCTAAACTTTAAGTGTAACCTCACCAAGCACACACCACTCTCTTCAGCAACTAAACTTCAGGTGTAAACTCACAAGCAAGCACCACTCTCTTCAGCAACTAAACTTTAAGTGTAACCTCACCAAGCACGCACCACTCTCTTCAGCAACTAATCTTCAGGTGTAACCTCACCAAGCACTCACCACTCTCTTCAGCAACTAAACTTCAGGTGTAACCTCACCAAGCATGCACCACTCTCTTTAGCATCTAAACTTTAAGTGTAACCTCACCAAGCACGCACCACTCTCTTCAGCAACTAAACTTCATGTGTAACCTCACAAAGCACGCACCACTCTCTTTAGCATCTAAACTTCAAGTGTAACCTCACCAAGCACGCACCACTCTCTTCAACAACTAAATTTTAAGTGTAACCTCACCTTACACACACCACTCTCTTCAGCAACTAAGCTTCTTAACCTCACCAAGCACGCACCACTCTCTTCAACAACTAAACTTCAGATGTAACCTCACCAAGCACGCACCACTCTCTTCAACAACTAAACTTCAGGTGTAACCTCACCAAGCATGCACCACTCTCTTCAACAACTAAACTTCAAGTGTAACCTCACCAAGCACGCACCACTCTCTTCAGCAACTAAACTTCAAGTGTAACCTCACCAAGCACACACCACTCTCTTCAGCAACTAAACTTCAGGTGTAAACTCACCAAGCACGCACCACTCTCTTCAGCATCTAACCTTCAGATGTAAACTCACCAAGCACGCACCACTCTCTTCAGCAACTAAACTTCAGGTGTAAACTCACCAAGCACGCACCACTCTCTTCAGCATCTAAACTTCAAGTGTAACCCCAGCAAGCACGCACCACTCTCTTCAGCAACTAAACTTTAAGTGTAACCTCACCAAGCACACACCACTCTCTTCAACAACTAAACTTCAAGTGTAACCTCACCAAGCACGCACCACTCTCTTCAACAACTAAACTTTAAGAGATAACCTCACCAAGCACGCACCACTCTCTTCAGCGACTTAACTTCAGGTGTAACCTCACCAAGCACGCACCACTCTCTTCAACAACTAAACTTCAAGTGTAACCTCACCAAGCACGCACCACTGTCTTCAGCGACTTAACTTCAGGTGTAACCTCACCAAGCACGCACCACTCTCTTCAGCAACTAAACGTTAAGTGTAACCTCACCAAGCACACACCACTCTCTTCAGCAACTAAACTTCAGGTGTAAACTCACAAGCAAGCACCACTCTCTTTAGCAACTAAACTTTAAGTGTAACCTCACCAAGCACGCACCACTCTCTTCAGCAACTAAACTTCAGGTGTAACCTCACCAAGCACGCACCACTCTCCCCATCAACTAAACTTCATGTGTAACCTCACAAAGCACGCACCACTCTCTTCAGCAACTAAACTTCAGGTGTAAACTCACCAAGCACGCACCACTCTCTTCAGCAACTAAACATTAGGTGTAACCTCACCAAGCACACACCACTCTCTTCAGCAAATAAACTTCAGGTGTAAACTCACAAGCACGCACCACTCTCTTCAGCAACTAAACTTCAATTGTAACCTCACCAAGCACACACCACTCTCTTCAGCATCTAAACTTTAAGTGTAACCTCACCAAGCACACACCACTCTCTTCAGCAACTAAACTTCAGGTGTAACCTCACAAGCACGCACCACTCTCTTCAGCAACTAAACTTCAGGTGTAACCTCACCAAGCACGCACCACTCTCTTCAGCAACTAAACTTTAAGTGTAACCTCACCAAGCACGCACCACTCTCTTCAGCAACTAAACTTCAGGTGTAACCTCACCAAGCACACACCACTCTCTTCAGCAACTAAACTTCAGGTGTAACCTCACAAGCAAGCACCACTCTCTTCAGCAACTAAACTTTAAGTGTAACCTCACCTTACACACACACCACTCTTTTCAGCAACTAAATTTCAGGTGTAAACTCATCAAGCACGCACCACTCTCTTCAGCAACTAAACTTCAGGTGTAACCTCACCAAGCACGCACCACTCTCCCCAGCAACTAAACTTCAGGTGTAACCTCACCAAGCACGCACCACTCTCTTCAACAACTAAACTTTAAGTGTAACCTCACCAAGCACACACCACTCTCTTCAACAACTAAACTTCAGGTGTAACCTCACCAAGCACGCACCACTCTCTTCAGCAACTAAACTTCAGGTGTAAACTCACCAAGCACTCACCACTCTCCCCAGCAACTAAACTTCAGGTGTAACCTCACCAAGCACGCACCACTCTCTTCAGCAACTAAACTTCAGGTGTAACCTCACCAAGCACGCACAACTCTCTTCAGCAACTAAACTTCAGGTGTAAACTCACAAGGAGGCACCACTCTCTTCAGCAACTAAACTTTAAGTGTAACCTCACCAAGCACACACCAGTCTCTTCAGCATCTAAACTTTAAGTGTAACCTCACCAAGCACACACCACTCTCTTCAGCAACTAAACTTCAGGTGTAAACTCACAAGCAAGCACCACTCTCTTTAGCAACTAAACTTTAAGTGTAACCTCACCAAGCACGCACCACTCTCTTCAGCAACTAAACTTCAGGTGTAACCTCACCAAGCACACACCACTCTCCCCAGCAACTAAACTTCATGTGTAACCTCACCAAGCACGCACCACTCTTTTCAGCAACTAAACTTCAATTGTAACCTCACCAAGCACACACCACTCTCTTCAGCATCTAAACTTTAAGTCAGACCCCCCAGGATATTGCGGCATGGATTAGCAAATTTAGCGGCACAAATATGGAAATTTAGCGGCACAAATATGGAAATTTAGCGGCATTTTTGCGGCACTTTATTTTACTCATAATCATTCATTTTCAGCCTTAAATCAATGGAAACTGTTTTAGCAGAGTATTCCACTTTGAATAGGCAACCTGGGATATGGAACAGAGGAAGCAGCCCACAGGTGAAGGCTGTTATCCCTTGGAAATGCAATCCTCCATTTGCTTTAGTATAGGTTCTGAGAAGCCCATCAAAGATGGCCTGGTAGCATCCCATAGGAAATGGCATTCTAGAACCTACCTTAGTGTATGCTCTGGGGGTCCAGATTGGAGGACAGGGAGATACCCAAAGAAATTGAAATTATGCAACCAGTCACAGTATATGACCTGTGGAATCCACTTAGGAGCAGCAGAGGAGAAACTCATAATAAAGGAACTATACAACCGTGCAATACTTCAAGGCAAACCGCGAAATCCTGGAGGGTCTGGCTAGGGCTCCGACCGTTTATGTTTTCACGGGTGAAGGGCGGTGGGACAACGTTATAACATTTGCAATGTAATAGGACTCCGCTTTACGCGCGTTCAAGCTATTGTCATTGTAAATGACAATGCCATTTATTTATGTTTTAAAAACCAAAACATAAATAAAAGGCATTGTCATTTACAATGCCAATAGCTCAAACTTGCGTAAATGCGAGACCGATTGCATTGCAAATGCTTGTTTTTTACTATTCTGCTAGGGTGACAGACATTTACACAGGACATGTATGGATGGATTTTGCTGCTGCTCTGTCCTCTCTCCACCACTTCCTTGCCGCCTGACAGTTTCCAGAGTGTGACTTCTTTTCACCTGATCTGCCCCATTGGGTTCACTGCCTGCCCGCTAAGTGTCCTGTTCTGGCCCCTTGTCTCCATGGTACCCATCACCTTCTGGAAAATGTCCTCTCTCTCTTGATTTCTACCCGCGCCAGGTTCTGCCCTAAGGTGCTCGCTGCCATCCCACTCGTTCCTGCCTTTGTCCTCATCTCATCTTCTTGTGCTGCCTTTTGCGCCATGATGCCCGACACCTTTCAGTCCGCCTGGCCCTTACTTGTGCCAACTCTGTTACCAGGAAGCTTGCCGCCTGCCCTTCTCTCGCCTGCCACCTACATTTGTCATGTTGCCATTACCATACCAGTTCCTTCACTGGGTTTAGCTCCCAAGATGTCCTCTTTCTGCCCGAGTTTGCTATGATAAAGGCACCCTCTTAAAATGTGGAAGAAGCGTCTCCCCATGAAACTTAGTCACCAGCAGTTACTGTCTAATTGTGCGCATTGCCGATTTCACGGGCACTTTTGTAAAAATTGAGGCATTTTACAAAAGTGCCGATTTCGTGAGCACTTTTGTAAAAATCGCGGCATTTTACAAAAGTGCCGATTTCGCGGCAAACCGCGAAATCGCGAAATCGCGAAATCCTGGAGGGTCTGTTAAGTGTAAGCTCACCAAGCACGCACCACTCTCTTCAGCAACTAAACTTTAAGTGTAACCTCACCAAGCACGCACCACTCTCTTCAGCAACTAAACTTCAGGTGTAAACTCACCAAGCACGCACCACTCTCTTCAGCAACTAAACTTCAGGTGTAAACTCACCAAGCACGCACCACTCTCTTCAGCAACTAAACTTCAGGTGTAACCTCACCAAGCACGCACCACTCTCTTCAGCAACTAAACTTCAGGTGTAAACTCACCAAGCACGCACCACTCTCTTCAGCAACTAAACTTCAGGTGTAAACTCACCAAGCACGCACCACTCTCTTCAGCAACTAAACTTCAGGTGTAAACTCACCAAGCAGGCACCACTCTCTTCAGCAACTAAACTTCAGGTGTAACCTCATCAAGCACGCACCACTCTCTTCAGCAACTAAACTTCAGGTGTAAACTCACCAAGCACGCACCACTCTCTTCAGCAACTAAACTTCAGGTGTAAACTCACCAAGCACGCACCACTCTCTTCAGCAACTAAACTTCAGGTGTAAACTCACCAAGCATGCATCACTCTCTTCAGCAACTAAACTTCAGGTGTAAACTCACCAAGCACGCACCACTCTCTTCAGCAACTAAACTTCAGGTGTAAACTCACCAAGCACGCACCACTCTTTTCAGCAACTAAACTTCAGGTGTAAACTCACCGAGCACGCACCACTCTCTTCAGCAACTAAACTTCAGGTGTAAACTCACCCAGCACGCACCACTCTCTTCAGCAACTAAACTTCAGGTGTAACCTCACCAAGCACGCACCACTCTCTTCAGCAACTAAACTTCAGGTGTAAACTCACCAAGCACGCACCACTCTCTTCAGCAACTAAACTTCAGGTGTAAACTCACCAAGCACGCACCACTCTCTTCAGCAACTAAACTTCAGGTGTAAACTCACCAAGCAGGCACCACTCTCTTCAGCAACTAAACTTCAGGTGTAACCTCACCAAGCAGGCACCACGCTCTTCAGCAACTAAACTTCAGGTGTAACCTCACCAAGCACGCACCACTCTCTTCAGCAACTAAACTTCAGGTGTAAACTCACCAAGCACGCACCACTCTCTTCAGCAACTAAACTTCAGGTGTAAACTCACCAAGCACGCACCACTCTCTTCAGCAACTAAACTTCAGGTGTAAACTCACCAAGCACGCACCACTCTCTTCAGCAACTAAACTTCAGGTGTAAACTCACCAAGCAGGCACCACTCTCTTCAGCAACTAAACTTCAGGTGTAACCTCACCAAGCACACACCACTCTCTTCAGCAACTAAACTTCAGGTGTAACCTCACAAGCAAGCACCACTCTCTTCAGCAACTAAACTTTAAATGTAACCTCAGCAAGCACGCACCACTCTCTTCAGCAACTAAACTTCAGGTGTAAACTCACAAGCAAGCACCACCTCTCTTCAGCAACTAAACTTCAGGTGTAAACTCACCAAGCACGCACCACTCTCTTCAGCATCTAAACTTTAAGTGTAACCTCACCAAGCACACACCACTCTCTTCAGCATCTAAACTTTAAGTGTAACCTCACCAAGCACACACCACTCTCTTCAGCAACTAAACTTCAGGTGTAAACTCACAAGCAAGCACCACTCTCTTCAGCAACTAAACTTTAAGTGTAACCTCACCAAGCACACACCACTCTCTTCAGCATCTAAACTTTAAGTGTAACCTCACCAAGCACACACCACTCTCTTCAGCAACTAAACTTCAGATGTAAACTCACAAGCAAGCACCACTCTCTTTAGCAACTAAACTTTAAGTGTAACCTCACCAAGCACGCACCACTCTCTTCAGCAACTAATCTTCAGGTGTAACCTCACCAAGCACTCACCACTCTCTTCAGCAACTAAACTTCAGGTGTAACCTCACCAAGCATGCACCACTCTCTTTAGCATCTAAACTTTAAGTGTAACCTCACCAAGCACGCACCACTCTCTTCAGCAACTAAACTTCATGTGTAACCTCACAAAGCACGCACCACTCTCTTTAGCATCTAAACTTCAAGTGTAACCTCACCAAGCACGCACCACTCTCTTCAACAACTAAATTTTAAGTGTAACCTCACCTTACACACACCACTCTCTTCAGCAACTAAGCTTCTTAACCTCACCAAGCACGCACCACTCTCTTCAACAACTAAACTTCAGATGTAACCTCACCAAGCACGCAGCACTCTCTTCAACAACTAAACTTCAGGTGTAACCTCACCAAGCATGCACCACTCTCTTCAACAACTAAACTTCAAGTGTAAACTCACCAAGCACGCACCACTCTCTTCAGCAACTAAACTTCAAGTGTAACCTCACCAAGCACACACCACTCTCTTCAAGAACTAAACTTCAGGTGTAAACTCACCAAGCACGCACCACTCTCTTCAGCATCTAACCTTCAGGTGTAAACTCACCAAGCACGCACCACTCTCTTCAGCAACTAAACTTCAGGTGTAAACTCACCAAGCACGCACCACTCTCTTCAGCATCTAAACTTCAAGTGTAACCTCAGCAAGCACGCACCACTCTCTTCAGCAACTAAACTTTAAGTGTAACCTCACCAAGCACACACCACTCTCTTCAACAACTAAACTTCAAGTGTAACCTCACCAAGCACGCACCACTCTCTTCAACAACTAAACTTTAAGGGATAACCTCACCAAGCACGCACCACTCTCTTCAGCGACTTAACTTCAGGTGTAACCTCACCAAGCACGCACCACTCTCTTCAACAACTAAACTTCAAGTGTAACCTCACCAAGCACGCACCACTGTCTTCAGCGACTTAACTTCAGGTGTAACCTCACCAAGCACGCACCACTCTCTTCAGCAACTAAACGTTAAGTGTAACCTCACCAAGCACACACCACTCTCTTCAGCAACTAAACTTCAGGTGTAACCTCACCAAGCACGCACCACTCTCCCCATCAACTAAACTTCATGTGTAACCTCACAAAGCACGCACCACTCTCTTCAGCAACTAAACTTCAGGTGTAAACTCACCAAGCACGCACCACTCTCTTCAGCAACTAAACATTAGGTGTAACCTCACCAAGCACACACCACTCTCTTCAGCAAATAAACTTCAGGTGTAAACTCACAAGCACGCGCCACTCTCTTCAGCAACTAAACTTCAATTGTAACCTCACCAAGCACACACCACTCTCTTCAGCATCTAAACTTTAAGTGTAACCTCACCAAGCACACACCACTCTCTTCAGCAACTAAACTTCAGGTGTAACCTCACAAGCACGCACCACTCTCTTCAGCAACTAAACTTCAGGTGTAACCTCACCAAGCACGCACCACTCTCTTCAGCAACTAAACTTTAAGTGTAACCTCACCAAGCACGCACCACTCTCTTCAGCAACTAAACTTCAGGTGTAACCTCACCAAGCACACACCACTCTCTTCAGCAACTAAACTTCAGGTGTAACCTCACAAGCAAGCACCACTCTCTTCAGCAACTAAACTTTAAGTGTAACCTCACCTACACACACACCACTCTTTTCAGCAACTAAATTTCAGGTGTAAACTCACCAAGCACGCACCACTCTCTTCAGCAACTAAACTTCAGGTGTAACCTCACCAAGCACGCACCACTCTCCCCAGCAACTAAACTTCAGGTGTAACCTCACCAAGCACGCACCACTCTCTTCAACAACTAAACTTTAAGTGTAACCTCACCAAGCACACACCACTCTCTTCAACAACTAAACTTCAGGTGTAACCTCACCAAGCACGCACCACTCTCTTCAGCAACTAAACTTCAGGTGTAAACTCACCAAGCACGCACCACTCTCCCCAGCAACTAAACTTCAGGTGTAACCTCACCAAGCACGCACCACTCTCTTCAGCAACTAAACTTCAGGTGTAACCTCACCAAGCACGCACCACTCTCTTCAGCAACTAAACTTCAGGTGTAAACTCACAAGGAGGCACCACTCTTCAGCAACTAAACTTTAAGTGTAACCTCACCAAGCACACACCACTCTCTTCAGCATCTAAACTTTAAGTGTAACCTCACCAAGCACACACCACTCTCTTCAGCAACTAAACTTCAGGTGTAAACTCACAAGCAAGCACCACTCTCTTTAGCAACTAAACTTTAAGTGTAACCTCACCAAGCACGCACCACTCTCTTCAGCAACTAAACTTCAGGTGTAACCTCACCAAGCACACACCACTCTCCCCAGCAACTAAACTTCATGTGTAACCTCACCAAGCACGCACCACTCTTTTCAGCAACTAAACTTCAATTGTAACCTCACCAAGCACACACCACTCTCTTCAGCATCTAAACTTTAAGTGTAACCTCACCAAGCACACACCACTCTCTTCAGCAAATAAACTTCAGGTGTAAACTGACAAGCAAGCACCACTCTCTTCAGCAACTAAACTTCAGGTGTAAACTCACCAAGCACGCACCACTCTCTTCAGCAACTAAACTTCAGGTGTAAACTCACCAAGCACGCACCGCTCTCTTCAACAACTAAACTTCAGGTGTAAACTCACCAAGCACGCACCACTCTCTTCAGCAACTAAACTTCAGGTGTAAACTCACCAAGCACGCACCACTCTCTTCAGCAACTAAACTTCAGGTGTAACCTCACCAAGCACGCACCACTCTCTTCAGCAACTAAACTTCAGGTGTAAACTCACCAAGCAGGCACCACTCTCTTCAGCAACTAAACTTCAGGTGTAACCTCATCAAGCACGCACCACTCTCTTCAGCAACTAAACTTCAGGTGTAAACTCACCAAGCACGCACCACTCTCTTCAGCAACTAAACTTCAGGTGTAAACTCACCAAGCACGCACCACTCTCTTCAGCAACTAAACTTCAGGTGTAAACTCACCAAGCACGCATCACTCTCTTCAGCAACTAAACTTCAGGTGTAAACTCACCAAGCACGCACCACTCTCTTCAGCAACTAAACTTCAGGTGTAAACTCACCAAGCACGCACCACTCTCTTCAGCAACTAAACTTCAGGTGTAAACTCACCAAGCACGCACCACTCTCTTCAGCAACTAAACTTCAGGTGTAAACTCACCAAGCACGCACCACTCTCTTCAGCAACTAAACTTCAGGTGTAACCTCACCAAGCACGCACCACTCTCTTCAGCAACTAAACTTCAGGTGTAAACTCACCAAGCACGCACCACTCTCTTCAGCAACTAAACTTCAGGTGTAAACTCACCAAGCACGCACCACTCTCTTCAGCAACTAAACTTCAGGTGTAAACTCACCAAGCAGGCACCACTCTCTTCAGCAACTAAACTTCAGGTGTAACCTCACCAAGCAGGCACCACGCTCTTCAGCAACTAAACTTCAGGTGTAACCTCACCAAGCACGCACCACTCTCTTCAGCAACTAAACTTCAGGTGTAAACTCACCAAGCACGCACCACTCTCTTCAGCAACTAAACTTCAGGTGTAAACTCACCAAGCACGCACCACTCTCTTCAGCAACTAAACTTCAGGTGTAAACTCACCAAGCACGCACCACTCTCTTTCAGCAACTAAACTTCAGGTGTAAACTCACCAAGCACGCACCACTCTCTTCAGCAACTAAACTTCAGGTGTAAACTCACCAAGCACGCACCACTCTTTTCAGCAACTAAACTTCAGGTGTAAACTCACCAAGCACGCACCACTCTCTTCAGCAACTAAACTTCAGGTGTAAACTCACCAAGCACGCACCACTCTCTTCAGCAACTAAACTTCAGGTGTAAACTCACCAAGCACGCACCACTCTCTTCAGCAACTAAACTTCAGGTGTAAACTCACCAAGCACGCACCACTCTTTTCAGCAACTAAACTTCAGGTGTAAACTCACCAAGCACGCACCACTCTCTTCAGCAACTAAACTTCAGGTGTAAACTCACCAAGCACGCACCACTCTTTTCAGCAACTAAACTTCAATTGTAACCTCACCAAGCACACACCACTCTCTTCAGCATCTAAACTTTAAGTGTAACCTCACCAAGCACACACTACTCTCTTCAGCAAATAAACTTCAGGTGTAAACTCACAAGCAAGCACCACTCTCTTCAGCAACTAAACTTCAATTGTAACCTCACCAAGCACACACCACTCTCTTCAGCATCTAAACTTTAAGTGTAACCTCACCAAGCACACACCACTCTCTTCAGCAACTAAACTTCAGGTGTAACCTCACAAGCACGCGCCACTCTCTTCAGCAACTAAACTTCAAGTGTAACCTCACCAAGCACGCACCACTCTCTTCAGCAACTAAACTTTAAGTGTAACCTCACCAAGCACGCACCACTCTCTTCAGCAACTAAACTTCAGGTGTAACCTCACAAGCACGCACCACTCTCTTCAGCAACTAAACTTCAGGTGTAACCTCACCAAGCACGCACCACTCTCTTCAGCAACTAAACTTCAGGTGTAACCTCACCAAGCACGCACCACTCTCCCCAGCAACTAAACTTCAGGTGTAACCTCACCAAGCACGCACCACTCTCTTCAACAACTAAACTTTAAGTGTAACCTCACCAAGCACACACCACTCTCTTCAACAACTAAACTTCAGGTGTAACCTCACCAAGCACGCACCACTCTCTTCAGCAACTAAACTTCAGGTGTAAACTCACCAAGCACGCACCACTCTCCCCAGCAACTAAACTTCAGGTGTAACCTCACCAAGCACGCACCACTCTCTTCAGCAACTAAACTTCAGGTGTAACCTCACCAAGCACGCACCACTCTCTTCAGCAACTAAACTTCAGGTGTAAACTCACAAGGAGGCACCACTCTCTTCAGCAACTAAACTTTAAGTGTAACCTCACCAAGCACACACTAGTCTCTTCAGCATCTAAACTTTAAGTGTAACCTCACCAAGCACACACCACTCTCTTCAGCAACTAAACTTCAGGTGTAAACTCACAAGCAAGCACCACTCTCTTTAGCAACTAAACTTTAAGTGTAACCTCACCAAGCACGCACCACTCTCTTCAGCAACTAAACTTTACGTGTAACCTCACCAAGCACACACCACTCTCCCCAGCAACTAAACTTCATGTGTAACCTCACCAAGCACGCACCACTCTTTTCAGCAACTAAACTTCAATTGTAACCTCACCAAGCACACACCACTCTCTTCAGCATCTAAACTTTAAGTGTAACCTCACCAAGCACACACCACTCTCTTCAGCAAACTAAACTTCAGGTGTAAACTCACAAGCAAGCACCACTCTCTTCAGCAACTAAACTTCAGGTGTAAACTCACCAAGCACGCACCACTCTCTTCAGCAACTAAACTTCAGGTGTAAACTCACCAAGCACGCACCACTCTCTTCAACAACTAAACTTCAGGTGTAAACTCACCAAGCACGCACCACTCTCTCCAGCAACTAAACTTCAAGTGTAAGCTCACCAAGCACGCACCACTCTCTTCAGCAACTAAACTTTAAGTGTAACCTCACCAAGCACGCACCACTCTCTTCAGCAACTAAACTTCAGGTGTAAACTCACCAAGCACGCACCACTCTCTTCAGCAACTAAACTTCAGGTGTAAACTCACCAAGCACGCACCACTCTCTTCAGCAACTAAACTTCAGGTGTAACCTCACCAAGCACGCACCACTCTCTTCAGCAACTAAACTTCAGGTGTAAACTCACCAAGCACGCACCACTATCTTCAGCAACTAAACTTCAGGTGTAAACTCACCAAGCACGCACCACTCTCTTCAGCAACTAAACTTCAGGTGTAAACTCACCAAGCAGGCACCACTCTCTTCAGCAACTAAACTTCAGGTGTAACCTCATCAAGCACGCACCACTCTCTTCAGCAACTAAACTTCAGGTGTAAACTCACCAAGCACGCACCACTCTCTTCAGCAACTAAACTTCAGGTGTAAACTCACCAAGCACGCACCACTCTCTTCAGCAACTAAACTTCAGGTGTAAACTCACCAAGCATGCATCACTCTCGTCAGCAACTAAACTTCAGGTGTAAACTCACCAAGCACGCACCACTCTCTTCAGCAACTAAACTTCAGGTGTAAACTCACCAAGCACGCACCACTCTTCAGCAACTAAACTTCAGGTGTAAACTCACCAAGCACGCACCACTCTCTTCAGCAACTAAACTTCAGGTGTAAACTCACCCAGCACGCACCACTCTCTTCAGCAACTAAACTTCAGGTGTAACCTCACCAAGCACGCACCACTCTCTTCAGCAACTAAACTTCAGGTGTAAACTCACCAAGCACGCACCACTCTCTTCAGCAACTAAACTTCAGGTGTAAACTCACCAAGCACGCACCACTCTCTTCAGCAACTAAACTTCAGGTGTAAACTCACCAAGCAGGCACCACTCTCTTCAGCAACTAAACTTCAGGTGTAACCTCACCAAGCAGGCACCACGCTCTTCAGCAACTAAACTTCAGGTGTAACCTCACCAAGCACGCACCACTCTCTTCAGCAACTAAACTTCAGGTGTAAACTCACCAAGCACGTACCACTCTCTTCAGCAACTAAACTTCAGGTGTAAACTCACCAAGCACGCACCACTCTCTTCAGCAACTAAACTTCAGGTGTAAACTCACCAAGCACGCACCACTCTCTTCAGCAACTAAACTTCAGGTGTAAACTCACCAAGCAGGCACCACTCTCTTCAGCAACTAAACTTCAGGTGTAACCTCACCAAGCACACACCACTCTCTTCAGCAACTAAACTTCAGGTGTAACCTCACAAGCAAGCACCACTCTCTTCAGCAACTAAACTTTAAATGTAACCTCACCAAGCACGCACCACTCTCTTCAGCAACTAAACTTCAGGTGTAACCTCACCAAGCACGCACCACTCTCCCCAGCAACTAAACTTCAGGTGTAACCTCACCAAGCACGCACCACTCTCTTCAGCAACTAAACTTCAGGTGTAACCTCAGCAAGCACGCACCACTCTCTTCAGCAACTAAACTTCAGGTGTAAACTCACAAGCAAGCACCACTCTCTTCAGCAACTAAACTTCAGGTGTAAACTCACCAAGCACGCACCACTCTCTTCAGCATCTAAACTTTAAGTGTAACCTCACCAAGCACACACCACTCTCTTCAGCATCTAAACTTTAAGTGTAACCTCACCAAGCACACACCACTCTCTTCAGCAACTAAACTTCAGGTGTAAACTCACAAGCAAGCACCACTCTCTTCAGCAACTAAACTTTAAGTGTAACCTCACCAAGCACACACCACTCTCTTCAGCATCTAAACTTTAAGTGTAACCTCACCAAGCACACACCACTCTCTTCAGCAACTAAACTTCAGATGTAAACTCACAAGCAAGCACCACTCTCTTTAGCAACTAAACTTTAAGTGTAACCTCACCAAGCACGCACCACTCTCTTCAGCAACTAATCTTCAGGTGTAACCTCACCAAGCACTCACCACTCTCTTCAGCAACTAAACTTCAGGTGTAACCTCACCAAGCATGCACCACTCTCTTTAGCATCTAAACTTTAAGTGTAACCTCACCAAGCACGCACCACTCTCTTCAGCAACTAAACTTCATGTGTAACCTCACAAAGCACGCACCACTCTCTTTAGCATCTAAACTTCAAGTGTAACCTCACCAAGCACGCACCACTCTCTTCAACAACTAAATTTTAAGTGTAACCTCACCTTACACACACCACTCTCTTCAGCAACTAAGCTTCTTAACCTCACCAAGCACGCACCACTCTCTTCAACAACTAAACTTCAGATGTAACCTCACCAAGCACGCAGCACTCTCTTCAACAACTAAACTTCAGGTGTAACCTCACCAAGCATGCACCACTCTCTTCAACAACTAAACTTCAAGTGTAAACTCACCAAGCACGCACCACTCTCTTCAGCAACTAAACTTCAAGTGTAACCTCACCAAGCACACACCACTCTCTTCAAGAACTAAACTTCAGGTGTAAACTCACCAAGCACGCACCACTCTCTTCAGCATCTAACCTTCAGGTGTAAACTCACCAAGCACGCACCACTCTCTTCAGCAACTAAACTTCAGGTGTAAACTCACCAAGCACGCACCACTCTCTTCAGCATCTAAACTTCAAGTGTAACCTCAGCAAGCACGCACCACTCTCTTCAGCAACTAAACTTTAAGTGTAACCTCACCAAGCACACACCACTCTCTTCAACAACTAAACTTCAAGTGTAACCTCACCAAGCACGCACCACTCTCTTCAACAACTAAACTTTAAGGGATAACCTCACCAAGCACGCACCACTCTCTTCAGCGACTTAACTTCAGGTGTAACCTCACCAAGCACGCACCACTCTCTTCAACAACTAAACTTCAAGTGTAACCTCACCAAGCACGCACCACTGTCTTCAGCGACTTAACTTCAGGTGTAACCTCACCAAGCACGCACCACTCTCTTCAGCAACTAAACGTTAAGTGTAACCTCACCAAGCACACACCACTCTCTTCAGCAACTAAACTTCAGGTGTAACCTCACCAAGCACGCACCACTCTCCCCATCAACTAAACTTCATGTGTAACCTCACAAAGCACGCACCACTCTCTTCAGCAACTAAACTTCAGGTGTAAACTCACCAAGCACGCACCACTCTCTTCAGCAACTAAACATTAGGTGTAACCTCACCAAGCACACACCACTCTCTTCAGCAAATAAACTTCAGGTGTAAACTCACAAGCACGCTCCACTCTCTTCAGCAACTAAACTTCAATTGTAACCTCACCAAGCACACACCACTCTCTTCAGCATCTAAACTTTAAGTGTAACCTCACCAAGCACACACCACTCTCTTCAGCAACTAAACTTCAGGTGTAACCTCACAAGCACGCACCACTCTCTTCAGCAACTAAACTTCAGGTGTAACCTCATCAAGCACGCACCACTCTCTTCAGCAACTAAACTTTAAGTGTAACCTCACCAAGCACGCACCACTCTCTTCAGCAACTAAACTTCAGGTGTAACCTCACCAAGCACACACCACTCTCTTCAGCAACTAAACTTCAGGTGTAACCTCACAAGCAAGCACCACTCTCTTCAGCAACTAAACTTTAAGTGTAACCTCACCCTACACACACACCACTCTTTTCAGCAACTAAATTTCAGGTGTAAACTCACCAAGCACGCACCACTCTCTTCAGCAACTAAACTTCAGGTGTAACCTCACCAAGCACGCACCACTCTCCCCAGCAACTAAACTTCAGGTGTAACCTCACCAAGCACGCACCACTCTCTTCAACAACTAAACTTTAAGTGTAACCTCACCAAGCACACACCACTCTCTTCAACAACTAAACTTCAGGTGTAACCTCACCAAGCACGCACCACTCTCTTCAGCAACTAAACTTCAGGTGTAAACTCACCAAGCACGCACCACTCTCCCCAGCAACTAAACTTCAGGTGTAACCTCACCAAGCACGCACCACTCTCTTCAGCAACTAAACTTCAGGTGTAACCTCACCAAGCACGCACCACTCTCTTCAGCAACTAAACTTCAGGTGTAAACTCACAAGGAGGCACCACTCTCTTCAGCAACTAAACTTTAAGTGTAACCTCACCAAGCACACACCACTCTCCCCAGCAACTAAACTTCATGTGTAACCTCACCAAGCACGCACCACTCTTTTCAGCAACTAAACTTCAATTGTAACCTCACCAAGCACACACCACTCTCTTCAGCATCTAAACTTTAAGTGTAACCTCACCAAGCACACACCACTCTCTTCAGCAAATAAACTTCAGGTGTAAACTGACAAGCAAGCACCACTCTCTTCAGCAACTAAACTTCAGGTGTAAACTCACCAAGCACGCACCACTCTCTTCAGCAACTAAACTTCAGGTGTAAACTCACCAAGCACGCACCACTCTCTTCAACAACTAAACTTCAGGTGTAAACTCACCAAGCACGCACCACTCTCTTCAGCAACTAAACTTCAAGTGTAAGCTCACCAAGCACGCACCACTCTCTTCAGCAACTAAACTTTAAGTGTAACCTCACCAAGCACGCACCACTCTCTTCAGCAACTAAACTTCAGGTGTAAACTCACCAAGCACGCACCACTCTCTTCAGCAACTAAACTTCAGGTGTAAACTCACCAAGCACGCACCACTCTCTTCAGCAACTAAACTTCAGGTGTAACCTCACCAAGCACGCACCACTCTCTTCAGCAACTAAACTTCAGGTGTAAACTCACCAAGCACGCACCACTCTCTTCAGCAACTAAACTTCAGGTGTAAACTCACCAAGCACGCACCACTCTCTTCAGCAACTAAACTTCAGGTGTAAACTCACCAAGCAGGCACCACTCTCTTCAGCAACTAAACTTCAGGTGTAACCTCATCAAGCACGCACCACTCTCTTTAGCAACTAAACTTCAGGTGTAAACTCACCAAGCACGCACCACTCTCTTCAGCAACTAAACTTCAGGTGTAAACTCACCAAGCACGCACCACTCTCTTCAGCAACTAAACTTCAGGTGTAAACTCACCAAGCACGCATCACTCTCTTCAGCAACTAAACTTCAGGTGTAAACTCACCAAGCACGCACCACTCTCTTCAGCAACTAAACTTCAGGTGTAAACTCACCAAGCACGCACCACTCTTTTCAGCAACTAAACTTCAGGTGTAAACTCACCAAGCACACACCACTCTTTTCAGCAACTAAACTTCAGGTGTAAACTCACCAAGCACGCACCACTCTCTTCAGCAACTAAACTTCAGGTGTAACCTCACCAAGCACGCACCACTCTCTTCAGCAACTAAACTTCAGGTGTAAACTCACCAAGCACGCACCACTCTCTTCAGCAACTAAACTTCAGGTGTAAACTCACCAAGCACGCACCACTCTCTTCAGCAACTAAACTTCAGGTGTAAACTCACCAAGCAGGCACCACTCTCTTCAGCAACTAAACTTCAGGTGTAACCTCACCAAGCAGGCACCACGCTCTTCAGCAACTAAACTTCAGGTGTAACCTCACCAAGCACGCACCACTCTCTTCAGCAACTAAACTTCAGGTGTAAACTCACCAAGCACGCACCACTCTCTTCAGCAACTAAACTTCAGGTGTAAACTCACCAAGCACGCACCACTCTCTTCAGCAACTAAACTTCAGGTGTAAACTCACCAAGCACGCACCACTCTCTTCAGCAACTAAACTTCAGGTGTAAACTCACCAAGCACGCACCACTCTCTTCAGCAACTAAACTTCAGGTGTAAACTCACAAGCAAGCACCACTCTCTTTAGCAACTAAACTTTAAGTGTAACCTCACCAAGCACGCACCACTCTCTTCAGCAACTAAACTTCAGGTGTAACCTCACCAAGCACACACCACTCTCCCCAGCAACTAAACTTCATGTGTAACCTCACCAAGCACGCACCACTCTTTTCAGCAACTAAACTTCAATTGTAACCTCACCAAGCACACACCACTCTCTTCAGCATCTAAACTTTAAGTGTAACCTCACCAAGCACACACCACTCTCTTCAGCAAATAAACTTCAGGTGTAAACTGACAAGCAAGCACCACTCTCTTCAGCAACTAAACTTCAGGTGTAAACTCACCAAGCACGCACCACTCTCTTCAGCAACTAAACTTCAGGTGTAAACTCACCAAGCACGCACCACTCTCTTCAACAACTAAACTTCAGGTGTAAACTCACCAAGCACGCACCACTCTCTTCAGCAACTAAACTTCAAGTGTAAGCTCACCAAGCACGCACCACTCTCTTCAGCAACTAAACTTTAAGTGTAACCTCACCAAGCACGCACCACTCTCTTCAGCAACTAAACTTCAGGTGTAAACTCACCAAGCACGCACCACTCTCTTCAGCAACTAAACTTCAGGTGTAAACTCACCAAGCACGCACCACTCTCTTCAGCAACTAAACTTCAGGTGTAACCTCACCAAGCACGCACCACTCTCTTCAGCAACTAAACTTCAGGTGTAAACTCACCAAGCATGCACCACTCTCTTCAGCAACTAAACTTCAGGTGTAAACTCACCAAGCACGCACCACTCTCTTCAGCAACTAAACTTCAGGTGTAAACTCACCAAGCAGGCACCACTCTCTTCAGCAACTAAACTTCAGGTGTAACCTCATCAAGCACGCACCACTCTCTTTAGCAACTAAACTTCAGGTGTAAACTCACCAAGCACGCACCACTCTCTTCAGCAACTAAACTTCAGGTGTAAACTCACCAAGCACGCACCACTCTCTTCAGCAACTAAACTTCAGGTGTAAACTCACCAAGCACGCATCACTCTCTTCAGCAACTAAACTTCAGGTGTAAACTCACCAAGCACGCACCACTCTCTTCAGCAACTAAACTTCAGGTGTAAACTCACCAAGCACGCACCACTCTTTTCAGCAACTAAACTTCAGGTGTAAACTCACCAAGCACACACCACTCTTTTCAGCAACTAAACTTCAGGTGTAAACTAACCAAGCACGCACCACTCTCTTCAGCAACTAAACTTCAGGTGTAACCTCACCAAGCACGCACCACTCTCTTCAGCAACTAAACTTCAGGTGTAAACTCACCAAGCACGCACCACTCTCTTCAGCAACTAAACTTCAGGTGTAAACTCACCAAGCACGCACCACTCTCTTCAGCAACTAAACTTCAGGTGTAAACTCACCAAGCAGGCACCACTCTCTTCAGCAACTAAACTTCAGGTGTAACCTCACCAAGCAGGCACCACGCTCTTCAGCAACTAAACTTCAGGTGTAACCTCACCAAGCACGCACCACTCTCTTCAGCAACTAAACTTCAGGTGTAAACTCACCAAGCACGCACCACTCTCTTCAGCAACTAAACTTCAGGTGTAAACTCACCAAGCACGCACCACTCTCTTCAGCAACTAAACTTCAGGTGTAAACTCACCAAGCACGCACCACTCTCTTCAGCAACTAAACTTCAGGTGTAAACTCACCAAGCACGCACCACTCTTTTCAGCAACTAAACTTCAGGTGTAAACTCACCAAGCACGCACCACTCTCTTCAGCAACTAAACTTCAGGTGTAAACTCACCAAGCACGCACCACTCTTTTCAGCAACTAAACTTCAGGTGTAAACTCACCAAGCACGCACCACTCTTTTCAGCAACTAAACTTCAGGTGTAAACTCACCAAGCACGCACCACTCTCTTCAGCAACTAAACTTCAGGTGTAAACTCACCAAGCACGCACCACTCTTTTCAGCAACTAAACTTCAATTGTAACCTCACCAAGCACACACCACTCTCTTCAGCATCTAAACTTTAAGTGTAACCTCACCAAGCACACACCACTCTCTTCAGCAAATAAACTTCAGGTGTAAACTCACAAGCAAGCACCACTCTCTTCAGCAACTAAACTTCAATTGTAACCTCACCAAGCACACACCACTCTCTTCAGCATCTAAACTTTAAGTGTAACCTCACCAAGCACACACCACTCTCTTCAGCAACTAAACTTCAGGTGTAACCTCACAAGCACGCGCCACTCTCTTCAGCAACTAAACTTCAATTGTAACCTCACCAAGCACGCACCACTCTCTTCAGCAACTAAACTTTAAGTGTAACCTCACCAAGCACGCACCACTCTCTTCAGCAACTAAACTTCAGGTGTAACCTCACCAAGCACACACCACTCTCTTCAGCAACTAAACTTCAGGTGTAACCTCACAAGCAAGCACCACTCTCTTCAGCAACTAAACTTTAAGTGTTACCTCACCTTACACACACACCACTCTTTTCAGCAACTAAATTTCAGGTGTAAACTCACCAAGCACGCACCACTCTCTTCAGCAACTAAACTTCAGGTGTAACCTCACCAAGCACGCACCACTCTCCCCAGCAACTAAACTTCAGGTGTAACCTCACCAAGCACGCACCACTCTCTTCAACAACTAAACTGTAAGTGTAACCTCACCAAGCACACACCACTCTCTTCAACAACTAAACTTCAGGTGTAACCTCACCAAGCACGCACCACTCTCCCCAGCAACTAAACTTTAAGTGTAACCTCACCAAGCACACACCACTCTCCCCAGCAACTAAACTTCATGTGTAACCTCACCAAGCACGCACCACTCTTTTCAGCAACTAAACTTCAGGTGTAAACTCACCAAGCACACACCACTCTCTTCAGCAACTAAATTTCAGGTGTAACCTCACCAAGCACGCACCACTCTCTTCAGCAACTAAACTTCAGGTGTAACCTCACCAAGCACGCACCACTCTTTTCAGCAACTAAACTTCAATTGTAACCTCACCAAGCACACACCACTCTCTTCAGCATCTAAACTTTAAGTGTAACCTCACCAAGCACACACCACTCTCTTCAGCAAATAAACTTCACGTGTAAACTGACAAGCAAGCACCACTCTCTTCAGCAACTAAACTTCAGGTGTAAACTCACCAAGCACGCACCACTCTCTTCAGCAACTAAACTTCAGGTGTAAACTCACCAAGCACGCACCACTCTCTTCAACAACTAAACTTCAGGTGTAAACTCACCAAGCACGCACCACTCTCTTCAGCAACTAAACTTCAAGTGTAAGCTCACCAAGCACGCACCACTCTCTTCAGCAACTAAACTTTAAGTGTAACCTCACCAAGCACGCACCACTCTCTTCAGCAACTAAACTTCAGGTGTAAACTCACCAAGCACGCACCACTCTCTTCAGCAACTAAACTTCAGGTGTAAACTCACCAAGCACGCACCACTCTCTTCAGCAACTAAACTTCAGGTGTAACCTCACCAAGCACGCACCACTCTCTTCAGCAACTAAACTTCAGGTGTAAACTCACCAAGCACGCACCACTCTCTTCAGCAACTAAACTTCAGGTGTAAACTCACCAAGCACGCACCACTCTCTTCAGCAACTAAACTTCAGGTGTAACCTCACCAAGCAGGCACCACTCTCTTCAGCAACTAAACTTCAGGTGTAACCTCATCAAGCACGCACCACTCTCTTTAGCAACTAAACTTCAGGTGTAAACTCACCAAGCACGCACCACTCTCTTCAGCAACTAAACTTCAGGTGTAAACTCACCAAGCAGGCACCACTCTCTTCAGCAACTAAACTTCAGGTGTAACCTCACCAAGCACACACCACTCTCTTCAGCAACTAAACTTCAGGTGTAACCTCACAAGCAAGCACCACTCTCTTCAGCAACTAAACTTTAAATGTAACCTCACCAAGCACGCACCACTCTCTTCAGCAACTAATCTTCAGGTGTAACCTCACCAAGCACTCACCACTCTCTTCAGCAACTAAACTTCAGGTGTAACCTCACCAAGCATGCACCACTCTCTTTAGCATCTAAACTTTAAGTGTAACCTCACCAAGCACGCACCACTCTCTTCAGCAACTAAACTTCATGTGTAACCTCACCAAGCACGCACCACTCTCTTTAGCATCTAAACTTCAAGTGTAACCTCACCAAGCACGCACCACTCTCTTCAACAACTAAATTTTAAGTGTAACCTCACCTTACACACACCACTCTCTTCAGCAACTAAGCTTCTTAACCTCACCAAGCACGCACCACTCTCTTCAACAACTAAACTTCAGATGTAACCTCACCAAGCACGCAGCACTCTCTTCAACAACTAAACTTCAGGTGTAACCTCACCAAGCATGCACCACTCTCTTCAACAACTAAACTTCAAGTGTAAACTCACCAAGCACGCACCACTCTCTTCAGCAACTAAACTTCAAGTGTAACCTCACCAAGCACACACCACTCTCTTCAAGAACTAAACTTCAGGTGTAAACTCACCAAGCACGCACCACTCTCTTCAGCATCTAACCTTCAGGTGTAAACTCACCAAGCACGCACCACTCTCTTCAGCAACTAAACTTCAGGTGTAAACTCACCAAGCACGCACCACTCTCTTCAGCATCTAAACTTCAAGTGTAACCTCAGCAAGCACGCACCACTCTCTTCAGCAACTAAACTTTAAGTGTAACCTCACCAAGCACACACCACTCTCTTCAACAACTAAACTTCAAGTGTAACCTCACCAAGCACGCACCACTCTCTTCAACAACTAAACTTTAAGGGATAACCTCACCAAGCACGCACCACTCTCTTCAGCAACTAAACTTCAGGTGTAAACTCACCAAGCACGCACCACTCTCTTCAGCAACTAAACTTCAGGTGTAAACTCACCAAGCACGCACCACTCTCTTCAGCAACTAAACTTCAGGTGTAACCTCACCAAGCACGCACCACTCTCTTCAGCAACTAAACTTCAGGTGTAAACTCACCAAGCACGCACCACTCTCTTCAGCAACTAAACTTCAGGTGTAAACTCACCAAGCACGCACCACTCTCTTCAGCAACTAAACTTCAGGTGTAAACTCACCAAGCAGGCACCACTCTCTTCAGCAACTAAACTTCAGGTGTAACCTCATCAAGCACGCACCACTCTCTTTAGCAACTAAACTTCAGGTGTAAACTCACCAAGCACGCACCACTCTCTTCAGCAACAAAACTTCAGGTGTAAACTCACCAAGCACGCACCACTCTCTTCAGCAACTAAACTTCAGGTGTAAACTCACCAAGCACGCATCACTCTCTTCAGCAACTAAACTTCAGGTGTAAACTCACCAAGCACGCACCACTCTCTTCAGCAACTAAACTTCAGGTGTAAACTCACCAAGCATGCACCACTCTTTTCAGCAACTAAACTTCAGGTGTAAACTCACCAAGCACGCACCACTCTTTTCAGCAACTAAACTTCAGGTGTAAACTCACCAAGCACGCACCACTCTCTTCAGCAACTAAACTTCAGGTGTAACCTCACCAAGCACACACCACTCTCTTCAGCAACTAAACTTCAGGTGTAAACTCACCAAGCACGCACCACTCTCTTCAGCAACTAAACTTCAGGTGTAAACTCACCAAGCACGCACCACTCTCTTCAGCAACTAAACTTCAGGTGTAAACTCACCAAGCACGCACCACTCTCTTCAGCAACTAAACTTCAGGTGTAACCTCACCAAGCAGGCACCACGCTCTTCAGCAACTAAACTTCAAGTGTAAACTCACCAAGCAGGCACCACTCTCTTCAGCAACTAAACTTCAGGTGTAACCTCATCAAGCACGCACCACTCTCTTCAGCAACTAAACTTCAGGTGTAAACTCACCAAGCACGCACCACTCTCTTCAGCAACTAAACTTCAGGTGTAAACTCACCAAGCACGCACCACTCTCTTCAGCAACTAAACTTCAGGTGTAAACTCACCAAGCACGCACCACTCTCTTCAGCAACTAAACTTCAGGTGTAAACTCACCAAGCACGCACCACTCTTTTCAGCAACTAAACTTCAGGTGTAAACTCACCAAGCACGCACCACTCTCTTCAGCAACTAAACTTCAGGTGTAAACTCACCAAGCACGCACCACTCTCTTCAGCAACTAAACTTCAGGTGTAAACTCACCAAGCACGCACCACTCTTTTCAGCAACTAAACTTCAGGTGTAAACTCACCAAGCACGCACCACTCTTTTCAGCAACTAAACTTCAGGTGTAAACTCACCAAGCACGCACCACTCTCTTCAGCAACTAAACTTCAGGTGTAAACTCACCAAGCACGCACCACTCTTTTCAGCAACTAAACTTCAATTGTAACCTCACCAAGCACACACCACTCTCTTCAGCATCTAAACTTTAAGTGTAACCTCACCAAGCACACACCACTCTCTTCAGCAAATAAACTTCAGGTGTAAACTCACAAGCAAGCACCACTCTCTTCAGCAACTAAACTTCAATTGTAACCTCACCAAGCACACACCACTCTCTTCAGCATCTAAACTTTAAGTGTAACCTCACCAAGCACACACCACTCTCTTCAGCAACTAAACTTCAGGTGTAACCTCACAAGCACGCGCCACTCTCTTCAGCAACTAAACTTCAAGTGTAACCTCACCAAGCACGCACCACTCTCTTCAGCAACTAAACTTTAAGTGTAACCTCACCAAGCACGCACCACTCTCTTCAGCAACTAAACTTCAGGTGTAACCTCACCAAGCACGCACCACTCTCTTCAGCAACTAAACTTCAGGTGTAACCTCACCAAGCACGCACCACTCTCTTCAGCAACTACACTTTAAGTGTAACCTCACCAAGCACGCACCACTCTCTTCAGCAACTAAACTTCAGGTGTAACCTCACCAAGCACACACCACTCTCTTCAGCAACTAAACTTCAGGTGTAACCTCACAAGCAAGCACCACTCTCTTCAGCAACTAAACTTTAAGTGTAACCTCACCTTACACACACACCACTCTTTTCAGCAACTAAATTTCAGGTGTAAACTCACCAAGCACGCACCACTCTCTTCAGCAACTAAACTTCAGGTGTAACCTCACCAAGCACGCACCACTCTCCCCAGCAACTAAACTTCAGGTGTAACCTCACCAAGCACGCACCACTCTCTTCAACAACTAAACTTTAAGTGTAACCTCACCAAGCACACACCACTCTCTTCAACAACTAAACTTCAGGTGTAACCTCACCAAGCACGCACCACTCTCTTCAGCAACTAAACTTCAGGTGTAAACTCACCAAGCACGCACCACTCTCTCCAGCAACTAAATTTCAGGTGTAACCTCACCAAGCACGCACCACTTTCTTCAGCAACTAAACTTCAGGTGTAACCTCACCAAGCACGCACCACTCTTTTCAGCAACTAAACTTCAATTGTAACCTCACCAAGCACACACCACTCTCTTCAGCATCTAAACTTTAAGTGTAACCTCACCAAGCACACACCACTCTCTTCAGCAAATAAACTTCAGGTGTAAACTGACAAGCAAGCACCACTCTCTTCAGCAACTAAACTTCAGGTGTAAACTCACCAAGCACGCACCACTCTCTTCAGCAACTAAACTTCAGGTGTAAACTCACCAAGCACGCACCACTCTCTTCAACAACTAAACTTCAGGTGTAAACTCACCAAGCACGCACCACTCTCTTCAGCAACTAAACTTCAAGTGTAAGCTCACCAAGCACGCACCACTCTCTTCAGCAACTAAACTTCAAGTGTAACCTCACCAAGCACGCACCACTCTCTTCAGCAACTAAACTTCAGGTGTAAACTCACCAAGCAGGCACCACTCTCTTCAGCAACTAAACTTCAGGTGTAACCTCATCAAGCACGCACCACTCTCTTTAGCAACTAAACTTCAGGTGTAAACTCACCAAGCACGCACCACTCTCTTCAGCAACTAAACTTCAGGTGTAAACTCACCAAGCACGCACCACTCTCTTCAGCAACTAAACTTCAGGTGTAAACTCACCAAGCACGCATCACTCTCTTCAGCAACTAAACTTCAGGTGTAAACTCACCAAGCACGCACCACTCTCTTCAGCAACTAAACTTCAGGTGTAACCTCACCAAACACGCACCACTCTCTTCAGCAACTAAACTTCAGGTGTAAACTCACCAAGCACGCACCACTCTCTTCAGCAACTAAACTTCAGGTGTAAACTCACCAAGCACGCACCACTCTCTTCAGCAACTAAACTTCAGGTGTAAACTCACCAAGCAGGCACCACTCTCTTCAGCAACTAAACTTCAGGTGTAACCTCACCAAGCAGGCACCACGCTCTTCAGCAACTAAACTTCAGGTGTAACCTCACCAAGCACGCACCACTCTCTTCAGCAACTAAACTTCAGGTGTAAACTCACCAAGCACGCACCACTCTCTTCAGCAACTAAACTTCAGGTGTAAACTCACCAAGCACGCACCACTCTCTTCAGCAACTAAACTTCAGGTGTAAACTCACCAAGCACGCACCACTCTCTTCAGCAACTAAACTTCAGGTGTAAACTCACCAAGCACGCACCACTCTTTTCAGCAACTAAACTTCAGGTGTAAACTCACCAAGCACGCACCACTCTCTTCAGCAACTAAACTTCAGGTGTAAACTCACCAAGCACGCACCACTCTCTTCAGCAACTAAACTTCAGGTGTAAACTCACCAAGCACGCACCACTCTTTTCAGCAACTAAACTTCAGGTGTAAACTCACCAAGCACGCACCACTCTTTTCAGCAACTAAACTTCAGGTGTAAACTCACCAAGCACGCACCACTCTCTTCAGCAACTAAACTTCAGGTGTAAACTCACCAAGCACGCACCACTCTTTTCAGCAACTAAACTTCAATTGTAACCTCACCAAGCACACACCACTCTCTTCAGCATCTAAACTTTAAGTGTAACCTCACCAAGCACACACCACTCTCTTCAGCAAATAAACTTCAGGTGTAAACTCACAAGCAAGCACCACTCTCTTCAGCAACTAAACTTCAATTGTAACCTCACCAAGCACACACCACTCTCTTCAGCATCTAAACTTTAAGTGTAACCTCACCAAGCACACACCACTCTCTTCAGCAACTAAACTTCAGGTGTAACCTCACAAGCACGCGCCACTCTCTTCAGCAACTAAACTTCAATTGTAACCTCACCAAGCACGCACCACTCTCTTCAGCAACTAAACTTTAAGTGTAACCTCACCAAGCACGCACCACTCTCTTCAGCAACTAAACTTTAAGTGTAACCTCACCAAGCACGCACCACTCTCTTCAGCAACTAAACTTCAGGTGTAACCTCACCAAGCACACACCACTCTCTTCAGCAACTAAACTTCAGGTGTAACCTCACAAGCAAGCACCACTCTCTTCAGCAACTAAACTTTAAGTGTAACCTCACCTACACACACACCACTCTTTTCAGCAACTAAATTTCAGGTGTAAACTCACCAAGCACGCACCACTCTCTTCAGCAACTAAACTTCAGGTGTAACCTCACCAAGCACGCACCACTCTCCCCAGCAACTAAACTTCAGGTGTAACCTCACCAAGCACGCACCACTCTCTTCAACAACTAAACTTTAAGTGTAACCTCACGAAGCACACACCACTCTCTTCAACAACTAAACTTCAGGTGTAACCTCACCAAGCACGCACCACTCTCTTCAGCAACTAAACTTCAGGTGTAAACTCACCAAGCACGCACCACTCTCCCCAGCAACTAAACTTCAGGTGTAACCTCACCAAGCACGCACCACTCTCTTCAGCAACTAAACTTCAGGTGTAACCTCACCAAGCACGCACCACTCTCTTCAGCAACTAAACTTCAGGTGTAAACTCACAAGGAGGCACCACTCTCTTCAGCAACTAAACTTTAAGTGTAACCTCACCAAGCACACACCACTCTCTTCAGCATCTAAACTTTAAGTGTAACCTCACCAAGCACACACCACTCTCTTCAGCAACTAAACTTCAGGTGTAAACTCACAAGCAAGCACCACTCTCTTTAGCAACTAAACTTTAAGTGTAACCTCACAAAGCACGCACCACTCTCTTCAGCAACTAAACTTCAGGTGTAACCTCACCAAGCACACACCACTCTCCCCAGCAACTAAACTTCATTTGTAACCTCACCAAGCACGCACCACTCTTTTCAGCAACTAAACTTCAATTGTAACCTCACCAAGCACACACCACTCTCTTCAGCATCTAAACTTTAAGTGTAACCTCACCAAGCACACACCACTCTCTTCAGCAAATAAACTTCAGGTGTAAACTGACAAGCAAGCACCACTCTCTTCAGCAACTAAACTTCAGGTGTAAACTCACCAAGCACGCACCACTCTCTTCAGCAACTAAACTTCAGGTGTAAACTCACCAAGCACGCACCACTCTCTTCAACAACTAAACTTCAGGTGTAAACTCACCAAGCACGCACCACTCTCTTCAGCAACTAAACTTCAAGTGTAAGCTCACCAAGCACGCACCACTCTCTTCAGCAACTAAACTTTAAGTGTAACCTCACCAAGCACGCACCACTCTCTTCAGCAACTAAACTTCAGGTGTAAACTCACCAAGCACGCACCACTCTCTTCAGCAACTAAACTTCAGGTGTAAACTCACCAAGCACGCACCACTCTCTTCAGCAACTAAACTTCAGGTGTAACCTCACCAAGCACGCACCACTCTCTTCAGCAACTAAACTTCAGGTGTAAACTCACCAAGCAGGCACCACTCTCTTCAGCAACTAAACTTCAGGTGTAACCTCATCAAGCACGCACCACTCTCTTCAGCAACTAAACTTCAGGTGTAAACTCACCAAGCACGCACCACTCTCTTCAGCAACTAAACTTCAGGTGTAAACTCACCAAGCACGCACCACTCTCTTCAGCAACTAAACTTCAGGTGTAAACTCACCAAGCACGCATCACTCTCTTCAGCAACTAAACTTCAGGTGTAAACTCACCAAGCACGCACCACTCTCTTCAGCAACTAAACTTCAGGTGTAAACTCACCAAGCACGCACCACTCTCTTCAGCAACTAAACTTCAGGTGTAACCTCACCAAGCAGGCACCACGCTCTTCAGCAACTAAACTTCAGGTGTAACCTCACCAAGCACGCACCACTCTCTTCAGCAACTAAACTTCAGGTGTAAACTCACCAAGCACGCACCACTCTCTTCAGCAACTAAACTTCAGGTGTAAACTCACCAAGCACGCACCACTCTCTTCAGCAACTAAACTTCAGGTGTAAACTCACCAAGCACGCACCACTCTCTTCAGCAACTAAACTTCAGGTGTAAACTCACCAAGCACGCACCACTCTCTTCAGCAACTAAACTTCAGGTGTAAACTCACCAAGCACGCACCACTCTTTTCAGCAACTAAACTTCAGGTGTAAACTCACCAAGCACGCACCACTCTCTTCAGCAACTAAACTTCAGGTGTAAACTCACCAAGCACGCACCACTCTCTTCAGCAACTAAACTTCAGGTGTAAACTCACCAAGCACGCACCACTCTTTTCAGCAACTAAACTTCAGGTGTAAACTCACCAAGCACGCACCACTCTTTTCAGCAACTAAACTTCAGGTGTAAACTCACCAAGCACGCACCACTCTCTTCAGCAACTAAACTTCAGGTGTAAACTCACCAAGCACGCACCACTCTTTTCAGCAACTAAACTTCAAGTGTAACCTCACCAAGCACACACCACTCTCTTCAGCATCTAAACTTTAAGTGTAACCTCACCAAGCACACACCACTCTCTTCAGCAAATAAACTTCAGGTGTAAACTCACCAAGCAAGCACCACTCTCTTCAGCAACTAAACTTCAATTGTAACCTCACCAAGCACACACCACTCTCTTCAGCATCTAAACTTTAAGTGTAACCTCACCAAGCACACACCACTCTCTTCAGCAACTAAACTTCAGGTGTAACCTCACCAAGCACGCACCACTCTCTTCAGCAACTAAACTTCAGGTGTAACCTCACCAAGCACGCACCACTCTCTTCAGCAACTAAACTTTAAGTGTAACCTCACCAAGCACGCACCACTCTCTTCAGCAACTAAACTTCAAGTGTAACCTCACCAAGCACGCACCACTCTCTTCAGCAACTAAACTTCAGGTGTAACCTCACCAAGCACGCACCACTCTCTTCAGCAACTAAACTTCAAGTGTAACCTCACCAAGCACGCACCACTCTCTTCAGCAACTAAACTTCAGGTGTAACCTCACCAAGCACGCACCACTCTCTTCAGCAACTAAACTTCAGGTGTAACCTCACCAAGCACACACCACTCTCTTCAGCAACTAAACTTCAGGTGTAACCTCACCAAGCAAGCACCACTCTCTTCAGCAACTAAACTTTAAGTGTAACCTCACCAAGCACGCACCACTCTCTTCAGCAACTAAACTTCAGGTGTAACCTCACCAAGCACGCACCACTCTCCCCAGCAACTAAACTTCAGGTGTAACCTCACCAAGCACGCACCACTCTCTTCAGCAACTAAACTTCAGGTGTAACCTCACCAAGCACGCACCACTCTCTTCAGCAACTAAACTTCAGGTGTAAACTCACAAGCAAGCACCACTCTCTTCAGCAACTAAACTTCAGGTGTAAACTCACCAAGCACGCACCACTCTCTTCAGCATCTAAACTTTAAGTGTAACCTCACCAAGCACACACCACTCTCTTCAGCATCTAAACTTTAAGTGTAACCTCACCAAGCACACACCACTCTCTTCAGCAACTAAACTTCAGGTGTAAACTCACAAGCAAGCACCACTCTCTTCAGCAACTAAACTTTAAGTGTAACCTCACCAAGCACACACCACTCTCTTCAGCATCTAAACTTTAAGTGTAACCTCACCAAGCACACACCACTCTCTTCAGCAACTAAACTTCAGGTGTAAACTCACAAGCAAGCACCACTCTCTTTAGCAACTAAACTTTAAGTGTAACCTCACCAAGCACGCACCACTCTCTTCAGCAACTAAACTTCAGGTGTAACCTCACCAAGCACTCACCACTCTCTTCAGCAACTAAACTTCAGGTGTAACCTCACCAAGCATGCACCACTCTCTTTAGCATCTAAACTTTAAGTGTAACCTCATCAAGCACGCACCACTCTCTTCAGCAACTAAACTTCATGTGTAACCTCACAAAGCATGCACCACTCTCTTTAGCAACTAAACTTCAGGTGTAACCTCACCAAGCACGCACCACTCTCTTCAGCAACTAAACTTCATGTGTAACCTCACCAAGCACGCACCACTCTCTTCAGCAACTAAACTTCAAGTGTAACCTCACCAAGCACGCACCACTCTCTTCAACAACTAAACTTCATGTGTAACCTCACCAAGCACGCACCACTCTCTTCAGCAACTAAACTTCAGGTGTAAACTCACCAAGCAGGCACCACTCTCTTCAGCAACTAAACTTCATGTGTAACCTCACCAAGCACGCACCACTCTCTTCAGCAACTAAACTTCAGGTGTAACCTCACCAAGCACACACCACTCTCTTCAACAACTAAACTTCAAGTGTAACCTCACCAAGCACGCACCACTCTCTTTAGCATCTAAACTTCAAGTGTAACCTCACCAAGCACGCACCACTCTCTTTAGCATCTAAACTTCAAGTGTAACCTCACCAAGCACGCACCACTCTCTTCAACAACTAAACTTTAAGTGTAACCTCACCTTACACACACCACTCTCTTCAGCAACTAAGCTTCTTAACCTCACCAAGCACGCACCACTCTCTTCAACAACTAAACTTCAGGTGTAACCTCACCAAGCACGCACCACTCTCTTCAACAACTAAACTTCAGGTGTAACCTCACCAAGCACGCACCACTCTCTTCAACAACTAAACTTCAAGTGTAAACTCACCAAGCACACACCACTCTCTTCAGCATCTAAACTTTAAGTGTAACCTCACCAAGCACGCACCACTCTCTTTAGCATCTAAACTTCAAGTGTAACCTCACCAAGCACGCACCATTCTCTTCAACAACTAAACTTTAAGTGTAACCTCACCTTACACACACCACTCTCTTCAGCAACTAAGCTTCTTAACCTCACCAAGCACGCACCACTCTCTTCAACAACTAAACTTCAGGTGTAACCTCACCAAGCACGCACCAATCTCTTCAACAACTAAACTTCAGGTGTAACCTCACCAAGCACGCACCACTCTCTTCAACAACTAAACTTCAAGTGTAAACTCACCAAGCACGCACCACTCTCTTCAGCAACTAAACTTCAAGTGTAACCTCACCAAGCACACACCACTCTCTTCAAGAACTAAACTTCAGGTGTAAACTGACCAAGCACGCACCACTCTCTTCAGCATCTAAACTTCAGGTGTAAACTCACCAAGCACGCACCACTCTCTTCAGCAACTAAACTTCAGGTGTAAACTCACTAAGCACGCACCACTCTCTTCAGCATCTAAACTTCAAGTGTAACCTCAGCAAGCACGCACCACTCTCTTCAGCAACTAAACTTTAAGTGTAACCTCACCAAGCACACACCACTCTCTTCAACAACTAAACTTCAAGTGTAACCTCACCAAGCACGCACCACTCTCTTCAACAACTAAACTTCAAGGGTAACCTCACCAAGCGCGCACCACTCTCTTCAGCGACTTAACTTCAGGTGTAACCTCACCAAGCACGCACCACTCTCTTCAGCGACTTAACTTCAGGTGTAACCTAACCAAGCACGCACCACTCTCTTCAGCAACTAAATGTTAAGTGTAACCTCACCAAGCACACACCACTCTCTTCAGCAACTAAACTTCAGGTGTAAACTCACAAGCAAGCACCACTCTCTTTAGCAACTAAACTTTAAGTGTAACCTCACCAAGCACGCACCACTCTCTTCAGCAACTAAACTTCAGGTGTAACCTCACCAAGCACGCACCACTCTCCCCAGCAACTAAACTTCATGTGTAACCTCACAAAGCACGCACCACTCTCTTCAGCAACTAAACTTCAGGTGTAAACTCACCAAGCACGCACCACTCTCTTCAGCAACTAAACTTTAGTTGTAACCTCACCAAGCACACACCACTCTCTTCAGAAAATAAACTTCAGGTGTAAACTCACAAGCACGCACCACTCTCTTCAGCAACTAAACTTCAATTGTAACCTCACCAAGCACACACCACTCTCTTCAGCATCTAAACTTTAAGTGTAACCTCACCAAGCACACACCACTCTCTTCAGCAACTAAACTTCAGGTGTAACCTCACCAGCACGCACCACTCTCTTCAGCAACTAAACTTCAGGTGTAACCTCACCAAGCACGCACCACTCTCTTCAGCAACTAAACTTTAAGTGTAACCTCACCAAGCACGCACCACTCTCTTCAGCAACTAAACTTCAGGTGTATCTTCACCAAGCACACACCACTCTCTTCAGCAACTAAACTTCAGGTGTAACCTCACAAGCAAGCACCACTCTCTTCAGCAACTAAACTTTAAGTGTAACCTCACCTTACACACACACCACTCTTTTCAGCAACTAAACTTCAGGTGTAAACTCACCAAGCATGCACCACTCTCTTCAGCAACTAAACTTCAGGTGTAACCTCACCAAGCATGCACCACTCTCCCCAGCAACTAAACTTCAGGTGTAACCTCAACAAGCACGCACCACTCTCTTCAACAACTAAACTTTATGTGTAACCTCACCAAGCACGCACCACTCTCTTCAACAACTAAACTTCAGGTGTAACCTCACCAAGCACGCACCACTCTCTTCAGCAACTAAACTTCAGGTGTAAACTCACCAAGCACGCACCACTCTCCCCAGCAACTAAACTTCAGGTGTAACCTCACCAAGCACGCACCACTCTCTTCAGCAACTAAACTTCAGGTGTAACCTCACCAAGCACGCACCACTCTCTTCAGCAACTAAACTTCAGGTGTAAACTCACAAGCAAGCACCACTCTCTTCAGCAACTAAACTTTAAGTGTAACCTCACCAAGCACACACCACTCTCTTCAGCATCTAAATTTTAAGTGTAACCTCACCAAGCACACACCACTCTTTTCAGCAACTAAACTTCAGGTGTAAACTCACCAAGCACGCACCACTCTCTTCAGCAACTAAACTTCAGGTGTAACCTCACCAAGCACGCACCACTCTCCCCAGCAACTAAACTTCAGGTGTAACCTCACCAAGCACGCACCACTCTCTTCAACAACTAAACTTTAAGTGTAACCTCACCAAGCACACACCACTCTCTTCAACAACTAAACTTCAGGTGTAACCTCACCAAGCACGCACCACTCTCTTCAGCAACTAAATTTCAGGTGTAAACTCACCAAGCACGCACCACTCTCCCCAGCAACTAAACTTCAGGTGTAACCTCACCAAGCACACACCACTCTCTTCAGCAACTAAACGTCAGGTGTAACCTCACCAAGCACGCACCACTCTCTTCAGCAACTAAACTTCAGGTGTAAACTCACAAGCAAGCACCACTCTCTTCAGCAACTAAACTTTAAGTGTAACCTCACCAAGCACACACCACTCTCTTCAGCATCTAAACTTTAAGTGTAACCTCACCAAGCACACACCACTCTCTTCAGCAACTAAACTTCAGGTGTAAACTCACAAGCAAGCACCACTCTCTTTAGCAACTAAACTTTAAGTGTAACCTCACCAAGCACGCACCACTCTCTTCAGCAACTAAACTTCAGGTGTAACCTCACCAAGCACACACCACTCTCCCCAGCAACTAAACTTCATGTGTAACCTCACCAAGCACGCACCACTCTCCCCAGCAACTAAACTTCATGTGTAACCTCACAAAGCACGCACCACTCTCTTCAGCAACTAAACTTCAGGTGTAACCTCACCAAGCACGCACCACTCTCTTCAGCAACTAAACTTTAAGTGTAACCTCACCAAGCACGCACCACTCTCTTTAGCATCTAAACTTTAAGTGTAACCTCACCAAGCACGCACCACTCTCTTCAACAACTAAACTTCAGGTGTAACCTCACCAAGCACGCACCACCCTCTTCAGCAACTAAACGTTAGGTGTAACCTCACCAAGCACGCACCACTCTCTTCAGCAACTAAACTTCAGGTGTAACCTCACCAAGCACACACCACTCTCCCCAGCAACTAAACTTCATGTGTAACCTCACAAAGCACGCACCACTCTCTTCAGCAACTAAACTTCAAGTGTAACCTCACCAAGCACGCACCACTCTCTTTAGCATCTAAACTTCAAGTGTAACCTCACCAAGCACGCACTACTCTCTTTAGCATCTAAACTTCAAGTGTAACCTCACCAAGCACGCACCACTCTCTTCAACAACTAAACTTTAGGTGTAACCTCACCTTACACACACCACTCTCTTCAGCAACTAAGCTTCTTAACCTCACCAAGCACGCACGCCTCTCTTCAACAACTAAACTTCAGGTGTAACCTCACCAAGCACTCACCACTCTCTTCAGCAACTAAACTTCAGGTGTAACCTCACCAAGCATGCACCACTCTCTTTAGCATCTAAACTTTAAGTGTAACCTCACCAAGCACGCACCACTCTCTTTAGCAACTAAACTTCAGGTGTAACCTCACCAAGCACGCACCACTCTCTTCAGCAACTAAACTTCATGTGTAACCTCACCAAGCACGCACCACTCTCTTCAGCAACTAAACTTCATGTGTAACCTCACCAAGCACGCACCACTCTCTTCAGCAAATAAACTTCAGGTGTAAACTCACCAAGCAGGCACCACTCTCTTCAGCAACTAAACTTCATATGTAACCTCACCAAGCACGCACCACTCTCTTCAGCAACTAAACTTCAGGTGTAACCTCACCAAGGACACACCACTCTCTTCAACAACTAAACTTCAAGTGTAACCTCACCAAGCACGCACCACTCTCTTCAGCAACTAAACTTCAAGTGTAACCTCACCAAGCACGCACCACTCTCTTCAGCAACTAAACTTCATGTGTAACCTCACCAAGCACGCACCACTCTCTTCAGCAACTAAACTTCAGGTGTAACCTCACCAAGCACACACCACTCTCTTCAACAACTAAACTTCAAGTGTAACCTCACCAAGCACGCACCACTCTTTTTAGCATCTAAACTTCAAGTGTAACCTCACCAAGCACGCACCACTCTCTTTAGCATCTAAACTTCAAGTGTAACCTCACCAAGCACGCACCACTCTCTTCAACAACTAAACTTTAAGTGTAACCTCACCTAACACACACCACTCTCTTCAGCAACTAAGCTTCTTAACCTCACCAAGCACGCACCACTCTCTTCAACAACTAAACTTCAGGTGTAACCTCACCAAGCACGCACCACTCTCTTCAACAACTAAACTTCAGGTGTAACCTCACCAAGCACGCACCACTCTCTTCAACAACTAAACTTCAAGTGTAAACTCACCAAGCATGCACCACTCTCTTCAGCATCTAAACTTTAAGTGTAACCTCACCAAGCACGCACCACTCTCTTTAGCATCTAAATTCAAGTGTAACCTCACCAAGCACGCACCACTCTCTTCAGCAACTAAACTTCAGGTGTAAACTCACCAAGCACGCACCACTCTCTTCAGCATCTAAACTTCAAGTGTAACCTCAGCAAGCACGCACCACTCTCTTCAGCAACTAAACTTTAAGTGTAACCTCACCAAGCACACACCACTCTCTTCAACAACTAAACTTCAAGTGTAACCTCACCAAGCACGCACCACTCTTTTCAGCAACTAAACTTCAGGTGTAAACTCACCAAGCACGCACCACTCTCTTCAACAACTAAACTTTAAGGGTAACCTCACCAAGCACGCACCACTCTCTTCAGCGACTTAACTTCAGGTGTAACCTCACCAAGCACGCACCACTCTCTTCAGCAACTAAACGTTAAGTGTAACCTCACCAAGCACACACCACTCTCTTCAGCAACTAAACTTCAGGTGTAAACTCACAAGCAAGCACCACTCTCTTTAGCAATTAAACTTTAAGTGTAACCTCACCAAGCACGCACCACTCTCTTCAGCAACTAAACTTCAGGTGTAACCTCACCAAGCACGCACCACTCTCCCCAGCAACTAAACTTCATGTGTAAACTCACCAAGCACGCACCACTCTCTTCAGCAACTAAACTTTAGGTGTAACCTCACCAAGCACACACCACTCTCTTCAGCAAATAAACTTCAGGTGTAAACTCACAAGCACGCACCACTCTCTTCAGCAACTAAACTTCAATGTAACCTCACCAAGCACACACCACTCTCTTCAGCATCTAAACTTTAAGTGTAACCTCACCAAGCACACACCACTCTCTTCAGCAACTAAACTTCAGGTGTAACCTCACAAGCACGCACCACTCTCTTCAGCAACTAAACTTCAGGTGTAACCTCACCAAGCACGCACCACTCTCTTCAGCAACTAAACTTCAAGTGTAACCTCACCAAGCACGCACCACTCTCTTCAGTCAACTAAACTTCAGGTGTAACCTCACCAAGCACACACCACTCTCTTCAGCAACTAAACTTCAGGTGTAACCTCACCAAGCAAGCACCACTCTCTTCAGCAACTAAACTTTAAGTGTAACCTCACCTAACACACACACCACTCTTTTCAGCAACTAAACTTCAGGTGTAAACTCACCAAGCACGCACCACTCTCTTCAGCAACTAAACTTCAGGTGTAACCTCACCAAGCACGCACCACTCTCCTCAGCAACTAAACTTCAGGTGTAACCTCACCAAGCACGCACCACTCTCTTCAACAACTAAACTTCAGGTGTAACCTCACCAAGCACGCACCACTCTCTTCAGCAACTAAACTTCAGGTGTAACCTCACCAAGCACGCACCACTCTCTTCAGCAACTAAACTTCAGGTGTAAACTCACAAGCAAGCACCACTCTCTTCAGCAACTAAACTTTAAGTGTAACCTCACCAAGCACACACCACTCTCTTCAGCAACTAAACTTCAGGTGTAACCTCACAAGCAAGCACCACTCTCTTTAGCAACTAAACTTTAAGTGTAACCTCACCAAGCACGCACCACTCTCTTCAGCAACTAAACTTCAGGTGTAACCTCACCAAGCACACACCACTCTCCCCTGCAACTAAACTTCATGTGTAACCTCACCAAGCACTCACCACTCTTTTCAGCAACTAAACTTCAATTGTAACCTCACCAAGCACACACCACTCTCTTCAGCATCTAAACTTTAAGTGTAACCTCACCAAGCACACACCACTCTCTTCAGCAAATAAACTTCAGGTGTAAACTCACAAGCAAGCACCACTCTCTTCAGCAACTAAACTTCAGGTGTAAACTCACCAAGCACGCACCACTCTCTTCAGCAACTAAACTTCAGGTGTGAACTCACCAAGCACGCACCACTCTCTTCAACAACTAAACTTCAGGTGTAAACTCACCAAGCACGCACCACTCTCTTCAGCAACTAAACTTCAAGTGTAAGCTCACCAAGCACGCACCACTCTCTTCAGCAACTAAACTTTAAGTGTAACCTCACCTAGCACGCACCACTCTCTTCAGCAACTAAACTTCAGGTGTAAACTCACCAAGCACGCACCACTCTCTTCAGCAACTAAACTTCAGGTGTAACCTCACCAAGCACGCACCACTCTCTTCAGCAACTAAACTTCAGGTGTAAACTCACCAAGCACGCACCACTCTCTTCAGCAACTAAACTTCAGGTGTAAACTCACCAAGCAGGCACCACTCTCTTCAGCAACTAAACTTCAGGTGTAACCTCATCAAGCACGCACCACTCTCTTCAGCAACTAAACTTCAGGTGTAAACTCACCAAGCACGCACCACTCTCTTCAGCAACTAAACTTCAGGTGTAAACTCACCAAGCACGCACCACTCTCTTCAGCAACTAAACTTCAGGTGTAAACTCACCAAGCACGCATCACTCTCTTCAGCAACTAAACTTCAGGTGTAAACTCACCAAGCACGCACCACTCTCTTCAGCAACTAAACTTCAGGTGTAAACTCACCAAGCACGCACCACTCTTTTCAGCAACTAAACTTCAGGTGTAAACTCACCAAGCACGCACCACTCTCTTCAGCAACTAAACTTCAGGTGTAAACTCACCAAGCACGCACCACTCTCTTCAGCAACTAAACTTCAGGTGTAACCTCACCAAGCACGCACCACTCTCTTCAGCAACTAAACTTCAGGTGTAAACTCACCAAGCACGCACCACTCTCTTCAGCAACTAAACTTCAGGTGTAAACTCACCAAGCACGCACCACTCTCTTCAGCAACTAAACTTCAGGTGTAAACTCACCAAGCAGGCACCACTCTCTTCAGCAACTAAACTTCAGGTGTAAACTCACCAAGCACGCACCACTCTCTTCAGCAACTAAACTTCAGGTGTAAACTCACCAAGCACGCACCACTCTCTTCAGCAACTAAACTTCAGGTGTAAACTCACCAAGCACGCACCACTCTCTTCAGCAACTAAACTTCAGGTGTAAACTCACCAAGCACGCACCACTCTCTTCAGCAACTAAACTTCAGGTGTAAACTCACCAAGCACGCACCACTCTTTTCAGCAACTAAACTTCAGGTGTAAACTCACCAAGCACGCACCACTCTCCCCAGCAACTAAACTTCAGGTGTAACCTCACAAAGCACGCACCACTCTCTTCAGCAACTAAACTTCAGGTGTAAACTCACCAAGCACGCACCACTCTTTTCAGCAACTAAACTTCAGGTGTAAACTCACCAAGCACGCACCACTCTTTTCAGCAACTAAACTTCAGGTGTAAACTCACCAAGCACGCACCACTCTCTTCAGCAACTAAACTTCAGGTGTAAACTCACCAAGCACGCACCACTCTTTTCAGCAACTAAACTTCAATTGTAACCTCACCAAGCACACACCACTCTCTTCAGCATCTAAACTTTAAGTGTAACCTCACCAAGCACACACCACTCTCTTCAGCAAATAAACTTCAGGTGTAAACTCACAAGCAAGCACCACTCTCTTCAGCAACTAAACTTCAATTGTAACCTCACCAAGCACACACCACTCTCTTCAGCATCTAAACTTTAAGTGTAACCTCACCAAGCACACACCACTCTCTTCAGCAACTAAACTTCAGGTGTAACCTCACAAGCACGCACCACTCTCTTCAGCAACTAAACTTCAGGTGTAACCTCACCAAGCACGCACCACTCTCTTCAGCAACTAAACTTTAAGTGTAACCTCACCAAGCACGCACCACTCTCTTCAGCATCTAAACTTCAAGTGTAACCTCACCAAGCACGCACCACTCTCTTCAGCAACTAAACTTCAGGTGTAACCTCACCAAGCACGCACCACTCTCTTCAGCAACTAAACTTCAAGTGTAACCTCACCAAGCACGCACCACTCTCTTCAGCAACTAAACTTCAGGTGTAACCTCACCAAGCACGCACCACTCTCTTCAGCAACTAAACTTCAGGTGTAACCTCACCAAGCACACACCACTCTCTTCAGCAACTAAACTTCAGGTGTAACCTCACAAGCAAGCACCACTCTCTTCAGCAACTAAACTTCAGATGTAACCTCACCAAGCACGCACCACTCTCCCCAGCAACTAAACTTCAGGTGTAACCTCACCAAGCATGCACCACTCTCTTCAGCAACTAAACTTCAGGTGTAACCTCACCAAGCACGCACCACTCTCTCCAGCAACTAAACTTCAGGTGTAAACTCACAAGCAAGCACCACTCTCTTCAACAACTAAACTTCAGGTGTAAACTCACCAAGCACGCACCACTCTCTTCAGCATCTAAACTTTAAGTGTAACCTCACCAAGCACACACCACTCTCTTCAGCATCTAAACTTTAAGTGTAACCTCACCAAGCACACACCACTCTCTTCAGCAACTAAACTTCAGGTGTAAACTCACAAGCAAGCACCACTCTCTTCAGCAACTAAACTTTAAGTGTAACCTCACCAAGCACACACCACTCTCTTCAGCATCTAAACTTTAAGTGTAACCTCACCAAGCACACACCACTCTCTTCAGCAACTAAACTTCAGGTGTAAACTCACAAGCAAGCACCACTCTCTTTAGCAACTAAACTTTAAGTGTAACCTCACCAAGCACGCACCACTCTCTTCAGCAACTAAACTTCAGGTGTAACCTCACCAAGCACTCACCACTCTCTTCAGCAACTAAACTTCAGGTGTAACCTCACCAAGCATGCACCACTCTCTTTAGCATCTAAACTTTAAGTGTAACCTCACCAAGCACGCACCACTCTCTTCAGCAACTAAACTTGATGTGTAACCTCACAAAGCATGCACCACTCTCTTTAGCAACTAAACTTCAGGTGTAACCTCACCAAGCACGCACCACTCTCTTCAGCAACTAAACTTCATGTGTAACCTCAACAAGCACGCACCACTCTCTTCAGCAACTAAACTTCATGTGTAACCTCACCAAGCACGCACCACTCTCTTCAGCAACTAAACTTCAGGTGTAACCTCACCAAGCACACACCACTCTCTTCAACAACTAAACTTCAAGTGTAACCTCATCAAGCACGCACCACTCTCTTTAGCATCTAAACTTCAAGTGTAACCTCACCAAGCACGCACCACTCTCTTTAGCATCTAAACTTCAAGTGTAACCTCACCAAGCACGCACCACTCTCTTCAACAACTAAACTTTAAGTGTAACCTCACCTTACACACACCACTCTCTTCAGCAACTAAGCTTCTTAACCTCACCAAGCACGCACCACTCTCTTCAACAACTAAACTTCAGGTGTAACCTCACCAAGCACGCACCACTCTCTTCAACAACTAAACTTCAGGTGTAACCTCACCAAGCACGCACCACTCTCTTCAACAACTAAACTTCAAGTGTAAACTCACCAAGCACGCACCACTCTCTTCAGCATCTAAACTTTAAGTGTAACCTCACCAAGCACGCACCACTCTCTTTAGCATCTAAACTTCAAGTGTAACCTCACCAAGCACGCACCACTCTCTTCAACAACTAAACTTTAAGTGTAACCTCACCTTACACACACCACTCTCTTCAGCAACTAAGCTTCTTAACCTCACCAAGCACGCACCACTCTCTTCAACAACTAAACTTCAGGTGTAACCTCACCAAGCACGCACCAATCTCTTCAACAACTAAACTTCAGGTGTAACCTCACCAAGCACGCACCACTCTCTTCAACAACTAAACTTCAAGTGTAAACTCACCAAGCACGCACCACTCTCTTCAGCAACTAAACTTCAAGTGTAACCTCACCAAGCACACACCACTCTCTTCAAGAACTAAACTTCAGGTGTAAACTCACCAAGCATGCACCACTCTCTTCAGCATCTAAACTTCAGGTGTAAACTCACCAAGCACGCACCACTCTCTTCAGCAACTAAACTTCAGGTGTAAACTCACCAAGCACGCACCACTCTCTTCAGCAACTAAACTTCAAGTGTAACCTCACCAAGCACGCACCACTCTCTTCAGCAACTAAAATACAGGTGTAACCTCACCAAGCACACACCACTCTCCTCAGCAACTAAACTTCATGTGTAACCTCACCAAGCACGCACCACTCTCCTCAGCAACTAAACTTCATGTGTAACCTCACCAAGCACGCACCACTCTCTTCAGCAACTAAACTTCAGGTGTAACCTCACCAAGCACGCACCACTCTCTTCAGCAACTAAACTTTAAGTGTAACCTCACCAAGCACGCACCACTCTCTTTAGCATCTAAACTTTAAGTGTAACCTCACCAAGCACTCACCACTCTCTTCAGCAACTAAACTTCAGGTGTAACCTCACCAAGCACGCACCACTCTCTTCAGCAACTAAACTTTAGGTGTAACCTCACCAAGCACGCACCACTCTCTTCAGCAACTAAACTTCAGGTGTAACCTCACCAAGCACACACCACTCTCCCCAGCAACTAAACTTCATGTGTAACCTCACAAAGCACGCACCACTCTCTTCAGCAACTAAACTTCAAGTGTAACCTCACCAAGCACGCACCACTCTCTTTAGCATCTAAACTTCAAGTGTAACCTCACCAAGCACGCACCACTCTCTTCAACAACTAAACTTTTTAAGTGTAACCTCACCTTACACACACCACTCTCTTCAGCAACTAAGCTTCTTAACCTCACCAAGCACGCACGCCTCTCTTCAACAACTAAACTTCAGGTGTAACCTCACCAAGCACTCACCACTCTCTTCAGCAACTAAACTTCAGGTGTAAGCTCACCAAGCATGCACCACTCTCTTCAGCATCTAAACTTTAAGTGTAAACTCACCAAGCACGCACCACTCTCTTTAGCAACTAAACTTCAGGTGTAACCTCACCAAGCACGCACCACTCTCTTCAGCAACTAAACTTCATGTGTAACCTCACCAAGCACGCACCACTCTCTTCAGCAACTAAAGTTCATGTGTAACCTCACCAAGCACGCACCACTCTCTTCAGCAACTAAACTTCAGGTCTAACCTCACCAAGCACACACCACTCTCTTCAACAACTAAACTTCAAGTGTAACCTCACCAAGCACGCACCACTCTCTTTAGCATCTAAACTTCAAGTGTAACCTCACCAAGCACGCACCACTCTCTTCAACAACTAAACTTTAAGTGTAACCTCACCTTACACACACCACTCTCTTCAGCAACTAAGCTTCTTAACCTCACCAAGCACGCACCACTCTCTTCAACAACTAAACTTCAGGTGTAACCTCACCAAGCACGCACCACTCTCTTCAACAACTAAACTTCAGGTGTAACCTCACCAAGCACGCACCACTCTCTTCAACAACTAAACTTCAAGTGTAAACTCACCAAGCATGCACCACTCTCTTCAGCATCTAAACTTTAAGTGTAACCTCACCAAGCACGCACCACTCTCTTTAGCATCTAAACTTCAAGTGTAACCTCACCAAGCACGCACCACTCTCTTCAACAACTAAACTTCAGGTGTAAACTCACCAAGCACGCACCACTCTCTTCAGCATCTAAACTTCAGGTGTAAACTCACCAAGCATGCACCACTCTCTTCAGCAACTAAACTTCAGGTGTAAACTCACCAAGCACGCACCACTCTCTTCAGCATCTAAACTTCAAGTGTAACCTCAGCAAGCACGCACCACTCTCTTCAGCAACTAAACTTTAAGTGTAACCTCACCAAGCACGCACCACTCTCTTTAGCATCTAAACTTCAAGTGTAACCTCACCAAGCACGCACCACTCTCTTCAACAACTAAACTTTAAGTGTAACCTCACCTTACACACACCACTCTCTTCAGCAACTAAGCTTCTTAACCTCACCAAGCACGCACGCCTCTCTTCAACAACTAAACTTCAGGTGTAACCTCACCAAGCACTCACCACTCTCTTCAGCAACTAAACTTCAGGTGTAAGCTCACCAAGCATGCACCACTCTCTTTAGCATCTAAACTTTAAGTGTAACCTCACCAAGCACGCACCACTCTCTTTAGCAACTAAACTTCAGGTGTAACCTCACCAAGCACGCACCACTCTCTTCAGCAACTAAACTTCAGGTGTAACCTCACCAAGCACGCACCACTCTCTTCAGCAACTAAACTTCAGGTGTAACCTCACCAAGCACGCACCACTCTCTTCAGCAACTAAACTTCAAGTGTAACCTCACCAAGCACACACCACTCTCTTCAACAACCAACTCAAACCTCGCGAATGTAACCTCACCAAGCACGCACCACTCTCTTCAGCAACTAAACTTCAGGTGTAACCTCACCAAGCACACACCACTCTCTTCAGCAACTAAACTTCAGGTGTAACCTCACCAAGCACGCACCACTCTCTTCAGCATCTAAACTTCAAGTGTAACCTCACCAAGCACGCACCACTCTCTTCAGCAACTAAACTTCAGGTGTAAACCTCACCCAAGCAACGCACCACTCTCTTCAGCAACTAAACTTCAGGTGTAACCTCACCAAGCACGCACCACTCTCTTCAGCAACTAAACTTCAGGTGTAACCTCACCAAGCACGCACCACTCTCTTCAGCAACTAAACTTCAAGTGTAACCTCACCAAGCACGCACCACTCTCTTCAGCATCTAAACTTTAAGTGTAACCTCACCAAGCACGCACCACTCTCTTCAGCATCTAAACTTCAAGTGTAACCTCACCAAGCACGCACCACTCTCTTCAACAACTAAACTTCAGGTGTAAACTCACCAAGCACGCACCACTCTCTTCAGCAACTAAACTTCAGGTGTAAACTCACCAAGCACGCACCACTCTCTTCAGCAACTAAACTTCAGGTGTAAACTCACCAAGCACGCACCACTCTCTTCAGCAACTAAACTTCAAGTGTAACCTCACGCAAGCACGCACCACTCTCTTCAGCAACTAAACTTCAAGTGTAACCTCACCAAGCACGCACCACTCTCTTCAGCAACTAAACTTCAAGTGTAACCTCACCAAGCACGCACCACTCTTTTCAGCAACTAAACTTCAGGTGTAAACTCACCAAGCACGCACCACTCTCTTCAGCAACTAAACTTCAGGTGTAACCTCACCAAGCACGCACCACTCTCTTCAGCAACTTAACTTCAGGTGTAACCTCACCAAGCACGCACCACTCTCTTCAGCAACTAAACGTTAAGTGTAACCTCACCAAGCACACACCACTCTCTTCAGCAACTAAACTTCAGGTGTAAACTCACAAGCAAGCACCACTCTCTTTAGCAACTAAACTTTAAGTGTAACCTCACCAAGCACGCACCACTCTCTTCAGCAACTAAACTTCAGGTGTAACCTCACCAAGCACGCACCACTCTCTCCAGCAACTAAACTTCATGTGTAAACTCACCAAGCACGCACCACTCTCTTCAGCAACTAAACTTTAGGTGTAACCTCACCAAGCACACACCACTCTCTTCAGCAACTAAACTTCAGGTGTAAACTCACCAAGCACGCACCACTCTCTTCAGCAACTAAACTTTAAGTGTAACCTCACCAAGCACGCACCACTCTCTTCAGCAACTAAACTTCAGGTGTAACCTCACAAGCACGCACCACTCTCTTCAGCAACTAAACTTCAGGTGTAACCTCACCAAGCACGCACCACTCTCTTCAGCAACTAAACTTTAAGTGTAACCTCACCAAGCACGCACCACTCTCTTCAGGCAACTAAACTTCAGGTGTAACCTCACCAAGCACACACCACTCTCTTCAGCAACTAAACTTCAGGTGTAACCTCACAAGCAAGCACCACTCTCTTCAGCAACTAAACTTTAAGTGTAACCTCACCTTACACACACACCACTCTTTTCAGCAACTAAACTTCAGGTGTAAACTCACCAAGCACGCACCACTCTCTTCAGCAACTAAACTTCAGGTGTAACCTCACCAAGCACGCACCACTCTCCCCAGCAACTAAACTTCAGGTGTAACCTCACCAAGCACGCACCACTCTCTTCAACAACTAAACTTCTAAGTGTAACCTCACCAAGCACACACCACTCTCTTCAACAACTAAACTTCAGGTGTAACCTCACCAAGCACGCACCACTCTCTTCAGCAACTAAACTTCAGGTGTAAACTCACCAAGCACGCACCACTCTCCCCAGCAACTAAACTTCAGGTGTAACCTCACCAAGCACGCACCACTCTCTTCAGCAACTAAACTTCAGGTGTAACCTCACCAAGCACGCACCACTCTCTTTCAGCAACTAAACTTCAGGTGTAAACTCACAAGCAAGCACCACTCTCTTCAGCAACTAAACTTTAAGTGTAACCTCACCAAGCACACACCACTCTCTTCAGCATCTAAACTTTAAGTGTAACCTCACCAAGCACACACCACTCTCTTCAGCAACTAAACTTCAGGTGTAAACTCACCAAGCAAGCACCACTCTCTTTAGCAACTAAACTTTAAGTGTAACCTCACCAAGCACGCACCACTCTCTTCAGCAACTAAACTTCAGGTGTAACCTCACCAAGCACACACCACTCTCCCCAGCAACTAAACTTCATGTGTAACCTCACCAAGCACTCACCACTCTTTTCAGCAACTAAACTTCAATTGTAACCTCACCAAGCACACACCACTCTCTTCAGCATCTAAACTTTAAGTGTAACCTCACCAAGCACACACCACTCTCTTCAGCAAATAAACTTCAGGTGTAAACTCACAAGCAAGCACCACTCTCTTCAGCAACTAAACTTCAGGTGTAAACTCACCAAGCACGCACCACTCTCTTCAGCAACTAAACTTCAGGTGTAAACTCACCAAGCACGCACCACTCTCTTCAACAACTAAACTTCAGGTGTAAACTCACCAAGCACGCACCACTCTCTTCAGCAACTAAACTTCAAGTGTAAGCTCACCAAGCACGCACCACTCTCTTCAGCAACTAAACTTTAAGTGTAACCTCACCAAGCACGCACCACTCTCTTCAGCAACTAAACTTCAGGTGTAAACTCACCAAGCACGCACCACTCTCTTCAGCAACTAAACTTCAGGTGTAAACTCACCAAGCACGCACCACTCTCTTCAGCAACTAAACTTCAGGTGTAACCTCACCAAGCACGCACCACTCTCTTCAGCAACTAAACTTCAGGTGTAAACTCACCAAGCACGCACCACTCTCTTCAGCAACTAAACTTCAGGTGTAAACTCACCAAGCACGCACCACTCTCTTCAGCAACTAAACTTCAGGTGTAAACTCACCAAGCAGGCACCACTCTCTTCAGCAACTAAACTTCAGGTGTAACCTCATCAAGCACGCACCACTCTCTTCAGCAACTAAACTTCAGGTGTAAACTCACCAAGCACGCACCACTCTCTTCAGCAACTAAACTTCAGGTGTAAACTCACCAAGCACGCACCACTCTCTTCAGCAACTAAACTTCAGGTGTAAACTCACCAAGCACGCATCACTCTCTTCAGCAACTAAACTTCAGGTGTAAACTCACCAAGCACGCACCACTCTCTTCAGCAACTAAACTTCAGGTGTAAACTCACCAAGCACGCACCACTCTTTTCAGCAACTAAACTTCAGGTGTAAACTCACCAAGCACGCACCACTCTCTTCAGCAACTAAACTTCAGGTGTAAACTCACCAAGCACGCACCACTCTCTTCAGCAACTAAACTTCAGGTGTAACCTCACCAAGCACGCACCACTCTCTTCAGCAACTAAACTTCAGGTGTAAACTCACCAAGCACGCACCACTCTCTTCAGCAACTAAACTTCAGGTGTAAACTCACCAAGCACGCACCACTCTCTTCAGCAACTAAACTTCAGGTGTAAACTCACCAAGCAGGCACCACTCTCTTCAGCAACTAAACTTCAGGTGTAAACTCACCAAGCACGCACCACTCTCTTCAGCAACTAAACTTCAGGTGTAAACTCACCAAGCACGCACCACTCTCTTCAGCAACTAAACTTCAGGTGTAAACTCACCAAGCACGCACCACTCTCTTTCAGCAACTAAACTTCAGGTGTAAACTCACCAAGCACGCACCACTCTCTTCAGCAACTAAACTTCAGGTGTAAACTCACCAAGCACGCACCACTCTTTTCAGCAACTAAACTTCAGGTGTAAACTCACCAAGCACGCACCACTCTCCCCAGCAACTAAACTTCAGGTGTAAACTCACCAAGCACGCACCACTCTCTTCAGCAACTAAACTTCAGGTGTAAACTCACCAAGCACGCACCACTCTTTTCAGCAACTAAACTTCAGGTGTAAACTCACCAAGCACGCACCACTCTTTTCAGCAACTAAACTTCAGGTGTAAACTCACCAAGCACGCACCACTCTCTTCAGCAACTAAACTTCAGGTGTAAACTCACCAAGCACGCACCACTCTTTTCAGCAACTAAACTTCAATTGTAACCTCACCAAGCACACACCACTCTCTTCAGCATCTAAACTTTAAGTGTAACCTCACCAAGCACACACCACTCTCTTCAGCAAATAAACTTCAGGTGTAAACTCACAAGCAAGCACCACTCTCTTCAGCAACTAAACTTCAAATGTAACCTCACCAAGCACACACCACTCTCTTCAGCATCTAAACTTTAAGTGTAACCTCACCAAGCACACACCACTCTCTTCAGCAACTAAACTTCAGGTGTAACCTCACAAGCACGCACCACCTCTTCAGCAACTAAACTTCAGGTGTAACCTCACCAAGCACGCACCACTCTCTTCAGCAACTAAACTTTAAGTGTAACCTCACCAAGCACGCACCACTCTCTTCAGCAACTAAACTTCAAGTGTAACCTCACCAAGCACGCACCACTCTCTTCAGCAACTAAACTTCAGGTGTAACCTCACCAAGCACGCACCACTCTCTTCAGCAACTAAACTTCAAGTGTAACCTCACCAAGCACGCACCACTCTCTTCAGCAACTAAACTTCAGGTGTAACCTCACCAAGCACGCACCACTCTCTTCAGCAACTAAACTTCAGGTGTAACCTCACCAAGCACACACCACTCTCTTCAGCAACTAAACTTCAGGTGTAACCTCACAAGCAAGCACCACTCTCTTCAGCAACTAAACTTCAGGTGTAACCTCACCAAGCACGCACCACTCTCCCCAGCAACTAAACTTCAGGTGTAACCTCACCAAGCACGCACCACTCTCTTCAGCAACTAAACTTCAGGTGTAACCTCACCAAGCACGCACCACTCTCTTCAGCAACTAAACTTCAGGTGTAAACTCACAAGCACGCACCACTCTCTTCAACAACTAAACTTCAGGTGTAAACTCACCAAGCACGCACCACTCTCTTCAGCATCTAAACTTTAAGTGTAACCTCACCAAGCACACACCACTCTCTTCAGCATCTAAACTTTAAGTGTAACCTCACCAAGCACACACCACTCTCTTCAGCAACTAAACTTCAGGTGTAAACTCACAAGCAAGCACCACTCTCTTCAGCAACTAAACTTTAAGTGTAACCTCACCAAGCACACACCACTCTCTTCAGCATCTAAACTTTAAGTGTAACCTCACCAAGCACACACCACTCTCTTCAGCAACTAAACTTCAGGTGTAAACTCACAAGCAAGCACCACTCTCTTTAGCAACTAAACTTTAAGTGTAACCTCACCAAGCACGCACCACTCTCTTCAGCAACTAAACTTCAGGTGTAACCTCACCAAGCATGCACCACTCTCTTTAGCATCTAAACTTTAAGTGTAACCTCACCAAGCACGCACCACTCTCTTCAGCAACTAAACTTGATGTGTAACCTCACAAAGCATGCACCACTCTCTTTAGCAACTAAACTTCAGGTGTAACCTCACCAAGCACGCACCACTCTCTTCAGCAACTAAACTTCATGTGTAACCTCACCAAGCACGCACCACTCTCTTAAGCAACTAAACTACATGTGTAACCTCACCAAGCACGCACCACTCTCTTCAGCAACTAAACTTCAGGTGTAACCTCACCAAGCACACACCACTCTCTTCAACAACTAAACTTCAAGTGTAACCTCACCAAGCACGCACCACTCTCTTTAGCATCTAAACTTCAAGTGTAACCTCACCAAGCACGCACCACTCTCTTCAGCATCTAAACTTCAAGTGTAACCTCACCAAGCACGCACCACTCTCTTCAGCAACTAAACTTTAAGTGAGCAACTAAGCTTCTTAACCTCACCAAGCACGCACCACTCTCTTCAACAACTAAACTTCAGGTGTAACCTCACCAAGCACGCACCACTCTCTTCAACAACTAAACTTCAGGTGTAACCTCACCAAGCACGCACCACTCTCTTCAACAACTAAAATTCAAGTGTAAACTCACCAAGCACGCACCACTCTCGTCAGCATCTAAACTTTAAGTGTAACCTCACCAAGCACGCACCACTCTCTTTAGCATCTAAACTTCAAGTGTAACCTCACCAACCACGCACCACTCTCTTCAACAACTAAACTTTAAGTGTAACCTCACCTTACACACACCACTCTCTTCAGCAACTAAGCTTCTTAACCTCACCAAGCACGCACCACTCTCTTCAACAACTAAACTTCAGGTGTAACCTCACCAAGCACGCACCAATCTCTTCAACAACTAAACTTCAGGTGTAACCTCACCAAGCACGCACCACTCTCTTCAACAACTAAACTTCAAGTGTAAACTCACCAAGCACGCACCACTCTCTTCAGCAACTAAACTTCAAGTGTAACCTCACCAAGCACACACCACTCTCTTCAAGAACTAAACTTCAGGTGTAAACTCACCAAGCATGCACCACTCTCTTCAGCATCTAAACTTCAGGTGTAAACTCACCAAGCACGCACCACTCTCTTCAGTAACTAAACTTCAGGTGTAAACTCACCAAACACGCACCACTCTCTTCAGCATCTAAACTTCAAGTGTAACCTCAGCAAGCACGCACCACTCTCTTCAGCAACTAAACTTTAAGTGTAACCTCACCAAGCACACACCACTCTCTTCAACAACTAAACTTCAAGTGTAACCTCACCAAGCACGCACCACTCTCTTCAACAACTAAACTTTAAGGGTAACATCACCAAGCACGCACCACTCTCTTCAGCGACTTAACTTCAGGTGTAAACTCACAAGCAAGCACCACTCTCTTTAGCAACTAAACTTTAAGTGTAACCTCACCAAGCACGCAACACTCTCTTCAGCAACTAAACTTCAGGTGTAACCTCACCAAGCACTCACCACTCTCTTCAGCAACTAAACTTCAGGTGTAACCTCACCAAGCATGCACCACTCTCTTTAGCATCTAAACTTTAAGTGTAACCTCACCAAGCACGCACCACTCTCTTCAGCAACTAAACTTGATGTGTAACCTCACAAAGCATGCACCACTCTCTTTAGCAACTAAACTTCAGGTGTAACCTCACCAAGCACGCACCACTCTCTTCAGCAACTAAACTTCATGTGTAACCTCACCAAGCACGCACCACTCTCTTCAGCAACTAAACTTCAGGTGTAACCTCACCAAGCACACACCACTCTCTTCAACAACTAAACTTCAAGTGTAACCTCACCAAGCACGCACCACTCTCTTTAGCATCTAAACTTCAAGTGTAACCTCACCAAGCACGCACCACTCTCTTTAGCATCTAAACTTCAAGTGTAACCTCACCAAGCACGCACCACTCTCTTCAACAACTAATCTTTAAGTGTAACCTCACCTTACACACACCACTCTCTTCAGCAACTAAGCTTCTTAACCTCACCAAGCACGCACCACTCTCTTCAACAACTAAACTTCAGGTGTAACCTCACCAAGCACGCACCACTCTCTTCAACAACTAAACTTCAGGTGTAACCTCACCAAGCACGCACCACTCTCTTCAACAACTAAACTTCAAGTGTAAACTCACCAAGCACGCACCACTCTCTTCAGCATCTAAACTTTAAGTGTAACCTCACCAAGCACGCACCACTCTCTTTAGCATCTAAACTTCAAGTGTAACCTCACCAAGCACGCACCACTCTCTTCAACAACTAAACTTTAAGTGTAACCTCACCTTACACACACCACTCTCTTCAGCAACTAAGCTTCTTAACCTCACCAAGCACGCACCACTCTCTTCAACAACTAAACTTCAGGTGTAACCTCACCAAGCACGCACCAATCTCTTCAACAACTAAACTTCAGGTGTAACCTCACCAAGCACGCACCACTCTCTTCAACAACTAAACTTCAAGTGTAAACTCACCAAGCACGCACCACTCTCTTCAGCAACTAAACTTCAAGTGTAACCTCACCAAGCACACACCACTCTCTTCAAGAACTAAACTTCAGGTGTAAACTCACCAAGCATGCACCACTCTCTTCAGCATCTAAACTTCAGGTGTAAACTCACCAAGCACGCACCACTCTCTTCAGCAACTAAACTTCAGGTGTAAACTCACCAAGCACGCACCACTCTCTTCAGCATCTAAACTTCAAGTGTAACCTCAGCAAGAACGCACCACTCTCTTCAGCAACTAAACTTTAAGTGTAACCTCACCAAGCACACACCACTCTCTTCAACAACTAAACTTCAAGTGTAACCTCACCAAGCACGCACCACTCTCTTCAACAACTAAACTTTAAGGGTAACCTCACCAAGCACGCACCACTCTCTTCAGCGACCTCACTTCAGGTGTAACCTCACCAAGCACGCACCACTCTCTTCAGCGACTTAACTTCAGGTGTAACCTCACCAAGCACGCACCACTCTCTTCAGCAACTAAACGTTAAGTGTAACCTCACCAAGCACACACCACTCTCTTCAGCAACTAAACTTCAGGTGTAAACTCACAAGCAAGCACCACTCTCTTTAGCAACTAAACTTTAAGTGTAACCTCACCAAGCACGCACCACTCTCTTCAGCAACTAAACTTCAGGTGTAACCTCACCAAGCACGCACCACTCTCCCCAGCAACTAAACTTCATGTGTAACCTCACAAAGCACGCACCACTCTCTTCAGCAACTAAACTTCAGGTGTAAACTCACCAAGCACGCACCACTCTCTTCAGCAACTAAACTTTAGGTGTAACCTCACCAAGCACACACCACTCTCTTCAGCAAATAAACTTCAGGTGTAAACTCACAAGCACGCACCACTCTCTTCAGCAACTAAACTTCAATTGTAACCTCACCAAGCACACACCACTCTCTTCAGCATCTAAACTTTAAGTGTAACCTCACCAAGCACACACCACTCTCTTCAGCAACTAAACTTCAGGTGTAACCTCACAAGCACGCACCACTCTCTTCAGCAACTAAACTTCAGGTGTAACCTCACCAAGCACGCACCACTCTCTTCAGCAACTAAACTTTAAGTGTAACCTCACCAAGCACGCACCACTCTCTTCAGCAACTAAACTTCAGGTGTAACCTCACCAAGCACACACCACTCTCTTCAGCAACTAAACTTCAGGTGTAACCTCACAAGCAAGCACCACTCTCTTCAGCAACTAAACTTTAAGTGTAACCTCACCTTACACACACACCACTCTTTTCAGCAACTAAACTTCAGGTGTAAACTCACCAAGCACGCACCACTCTCTTCAGCAACTAAACTTCAGGTGTAACCTCACCAAGCATGCACCACTCTCCCCAGCAACTAAACTTCAGGTGTAACCTCACCAAGCACGCACCACTCTCTTCAACAACTAAACTTTAAGTGTAACCTCACCAAGCACGCACCACTCTCTTCAACAACTAAACTTCAGGTGTAACCTCACCAAGCACGCACCACTCTCTTCAGCAACTAAACTTCAGGTGTAAACTCACCAAGCACGCACCACTCTCCCCAGCAACTAAACTTCAGGTGTAACCTCACCAAGCACGCACCACTCTCTTCAGCAACTAAACTTCAGGTGTAACCTCACCAAGCACGCACCACTCTCTTCAGCAACTAAACTTCAGGTGTAAACTCACAAGCAAGCACCACTCTCTTCAGCAACTAAACTTTAAGTGTAACCTCACCAAGCACACACCACTCTCTTCAGCATCTAAATTTTAAGTGTAACCTCACCAAGGACACACCACTCTCTTCAGCAACTATACTTCAGGTGTAAACTCACAAGCAAGCACCACTCTCTTTAGCAACTAAACTTTAAGTGTAACCTCACCAAGCACGCACCACTCTCTTCAGCAACTAAACTTCAGGTGTAACCTCACCAAGCACACACCACTCTCCCCAGCAACTAAACTTCATGTGTAACCTCACCAAGCACGCACCACTCTCCCCAGCAACTAAACTTCATGTGTAACCTCACAAAGCACGCACCACTCTCTTCAGCAACTAAACTTCAGGTGTAACCTCACCAAGCACGCACCACTCTCTTCAGCAACTAAACTTTAAGTGTAACCTCACCAAGACGCACCACTCTCTTTAGCATCTAAACTTTAAGTGTAACCTCACCAAGCACGCACCACTCTCTTCAACAACTAAACTTCAGGTGTAACCTCACCAAGCATGCACCACCCTCTTCAGCAACTAAACTTTAGGTGTAACCTCACCAAGCACGCACCACTCTCTTCAGCAACTAAACTTCAGGTGTAACCTCACCAAGCACACACCACTCTCCCCAGCAACTAAACTTCATGTGTAACCTCACAAAGCACGCACCACTCTCTTCAGCAACTAAACTTCAAGTGTAACCTCACCAAGCACGCACCACTCTCTTTAGCATCTAAACTTCAAGTGTAACCTCACCAAGCACGCACCACTCTCTTTAGCATCTAAACTTCAAGTTTAACCTCACCAAGCACGCACCACTCTCTTCAACAACTAAACTTTAAGTGTAACCTCACCTTACACACACCACTCTCTTCAGCAACTAAGCTTCTTAACCTCACCAAGCACGCACGCCTCTCTTCAACAACTAAACTTCAGGTGTAACCTCACCAAGCATGCACCACCCTTTTCAGCAACTAAACTTTAGGTGTAACCTCACCAAGCACGCACCACTCTCTTCAGCAACTAAACTTCAGGTGTAACCTCACCAAGCACGCACCACTCTCCCCAGCAACTAAACTTCATGTGTAACCTCACCAAGCACGCACCACTCTCTTCAGCAACTAAACTTCAAGTGTAACCTCACCAAGCACGCACCACTCTTTTCAGCAACTAAACTTCAGGTGTAAACTCACCAAGCACGCACTACTCTCTTCAGCAACTAAACTTCAGGTGTAAACTCACCAAGCACGCACCACTCTTTTCAGCAACTAAACTTCAATTGTAACCTCACCAAGCACACACCACTCTCTTCAGCATCTAAACTTTAAGTGTAACCTCACCAAGCACACACCACTCTCTTCAGCAAATAAACTTCAGGTGTAAACTCACAAGCAAGCACCACTCTCTTCAGCAACTAAACTTCAATTGTAACCTCACCAAGCACACACCACTCTCTTCAGCATCTAAACTTTAAGTGTAACCTCACCAAGCACACACCACTCTCTTCAGCAACTAAACTTCAGGTGTAACCTCACCAAGCACGCACCACTCTCTTCAGCAACTAAACTTCAGGTGTAACCTCACCAAGCACGCACCACTCTCTTCAGCAACTAAACTTTAAGTGTAACCTCACCAAGCACGCACCACTCTCTTCAGCAACTAAACTTCAGGTGTAACCTCACCAAGCACGCACCACTCTCCCCAGCAACTAAACTTCAGGTGTAACCTCACCAAGCACGCACCACTCTCTTCAGCAACTAAACTTCAGGTGTAACCTCACCAAGCACGCACCACTCTCTTCAGCAACTAAACTTCAGGTGTAAACTCACAAGCAAGCACCACTCTCTTCAGCAACTAAACTTCAGGTGTAAACTCACCAAGCACGCACCACTCTCTTCAGCATCTAAACTTTAAGTGTAACCTCACCAAGCACACACCACTCTCTTCAGCATCTAAACTTTAAGTGTAACCTCACCAAGCACACACCACTCTCTTCAGCAACTAAACTTCAGGTGTAAACTCACAAGCAAGCACCACTCTATCAGCAACTAAACTTTAAGTGTAACCTCACCAAGCACACACCACTCTCTTCAGCATCTAAACTTTAAGTGTAACCTCACCAAGCACACACCACTCTCTTCAGCAACTAAACTTCAGGTGTAAACTCACAAGCAAGCACCACTCTCTTTAGCAACTAAACTTTAAGTGTAACCTCACCAAGCACGCACCACTCTCTTCAGCAACTAAACTTCATGTGTAACCTCACAAAGCATGCACCACTCTCTTTAGCAACTAAACTTCAGGTGTAACCTCACCAAGCACGCACCACTCTCTTCAGCAACTAAACTTCATGTGTAACCTCACCAAGCACGCACCACTCTCTTCAGCAACTAAACTTCAAGTGTAACCTCACCAAGCACGCACCACTCTCTTCAACAACTAAACTTCATGTGTAACCTCACCAAGCACGCACCACTCTCTTCAGCAACTAAACTTCAGGTGTAAACTCACCAAGCAGGCACCACTCTCTTCAGCAACTAAACTTCATGTGTAACCTCACCAAGCACGCACCACTCTCTTCAACAACTAAACTTCAGGTGTAACCTCGCCAAGCACACACCACTCTCTTCAACAACTAAACTTCAAGTGTAACCTCACCAAGCACGCACCACTCTCTTTAGCATCTAAACTTCAAGTGTAAACTCACCAAGCACGCACCACTCTCTTTAGCATCTAAACTTCAAGTGTAACCTCACCAAGCACGCACCACTCTCTTCAACAACTAAACTTTAAGTGTAACCTCACCTTACACACACCACTCTCTTCAGCAACTAAGCTTCTTAACCTCACCAAGCACGCACCACTCTCTTCAACAACTAAACTTCAGGTGTAACCTCACCAAGCACGCACCACTCTCTTCAACAACTAAACTTCAGGTGTAACCTCACCAAGCACGCACCACTCTCTTCAACAACTAAACTTCAAGTGTAAACTCACCAAGCACGCACCACTCTCTTCAGCATCTAAACTTTAAGTGTAACCTCACCAAGCACGCACCACTCTCTTTAGCATCTAAACTTCAAGTGTAACATCACCAAGCACGCACCACTCTCTTCAACAACTAAACTTTAAGTGTAACCTCACCTTACACACACCACTCTCTTCAGCAACTAAGCTTCTTAACCTCACCAAGCACGCACCACTCTCTTCAACAACTAAACTTCAGGTGTAACCTCACCAAGCACGCACCAATCTCTTCAACAACTAAACTTCAGGTGTAACCTCACCAAGCACGCACCACTCTCTTCAACAACTAAACTTCAAGTGTAAACTCACCAAGCACGCACCACTCTCTTCAGCAACTAAACTTCAAGTGTAACCTCACCAAGCACACACCACTCTCTTCAAGAACTAAACTTCAGGTGTAAACTCACCAAGCATGCACCACTCTCTTCAGCATCTAAACTTCAGGTGTAAACTCACCAAGCACGCACCACTCTCTTCAGCAACTAAACTTCAGGTGTAAACTCACCAAGCACGCACCACTCTCTTCAGCATCTAAACTTCAAGTGTAACCTCAGCAAGCACGCACCACTCTCTTCAGCAACTAAACTTTAAGTGTAACCTCACCAAGCACACACCACTCTCTTCAACAACTAAACTTTAAGTGTAACCTCACCAAGCACGCACCACTCTCTTCAACAACTAAACTTTAAGGGTAACCTCACCAAGCACGCACCACTGTCTTCAGCGACTTAACTTCAGGTGTAACCTCACCAAGCACGCACCACTCTCTTCAGCGACTTAACTTCAGGTGTAACCTCACCAAGCACGCGCCACTCTCTTCAGCAACTAAACGTTAAGTGTAACCTCACCAAGCACACACCACTCTCTTCAGCAACTAAACTTCAGGTGTAAACTCACAAGCAAGCACCACTCTCTTTAGCAACTAAACTTTAAGTGTAACCTCACCAAGCACGCACCACTCTCTTCAGCAACTAAACTTCAGGTGTAACCTCACCAAGCACGCACCACTCTCCCCAGCAACTAAACTTCATGTGTAACCTCACAAACCACGCACCACTCTCTTCAGCAACTAAACTTCAGGTGTAAACTCACCAAGCACGCACCACTCTCTTCAGCAACTAAACTTTAGGTGTAACCTCACCAAGCACACACCACTCTCTTCAGCAAATAAACTTCAGGTGTAAACTCACAAGCACGCACCACTCTCTTCAGCAACTAAACTTCAATTGTAACCTCACCAAGCACACACCACTCTCTTCAGCATCTAAACTTTAAGTGTAACCTCACCAAGCACACACCACTCTCTTCAGCAACTAAACTTCAGGTGTAACCTCACAAGCACGCACCACTCTCTTCAGCAACTAAACTTCAGGTGTAACCTCACCACGCACGCACCACTCTCTTCAGCAACTAAACTTTAAGTGTAACCTCACCAACCACGCACCACTCTCTTCAGCAACTAAACTTCAGGTGTAACCTCACCAAGCACACACCACTCTCTTCAGCAACTAAACTTCAGGTGTAACCTCACAAGCAAGCACCACTCTCTTCAGCAACTAAACTATAAGTGTAACCTCACCTTACACACACACCACTCTTTTCAGCAACTAAACTTCAGGTGTAAACTCACCAAGCACGCACCACTCTCTTCAGCAACTAAACTTCAGGTGTAACCTCACCAAGCATGCACCACTCTCCCCAGCAACTAAACTTCAGGTGTAACCTCACCAAGCACGCACCACTCTCTTCAACAACTAAACTTTAAGTGTAACCTCACCAAGCACGCACCACTCTCTTCAACAACTAAACTTCAGGTGTAACCTCACCAAGCACGCACCACTCTCTTCAGCAACTAAACTTCAGGTGTAAACTCACCAAGCACGCACCACTCTCCCCAGCAACTAAACTTCAGGTGTAACCTCACCAAGCACGCACCACTCTCTTCAGCAACTAAACTTCAGGTGTAACCTCACCAAGCACGCACCACTCTCTTCAGCAACTAAACTTCAGGTGTAAACTCACAAGCAAGCACCACTCTCTTCAGCAACTAAACTTCAGGTGTAACCTCACCAAGCACGCACCACTCTCTTCAGCAACTAAACTTCAGGTGTAACCTCACCAAGCACGCACCACTCTCTTCAGCAACTAAACTTCAGGTGTAAACTCACAAGCAAGCACCACTCTCTTCAGCAACTAAACTTCAGGTGTAACCTCACCAAGCACACACCACTCTCTTCAGCATCTAAATTTTAAGTGTAACCTCACCAAGCACACACCACTCTCTTCAGCAACTAAACTTCAGGTGTAAACTCACAAGCAAGCACCACTCTCTTTAGCAACTAAACTTTAAGTGTAACCTCACCAAGCACGCACCACTCTCTTCAGCAACTAAACTTCAGGTGTAACCTCACCAAGCACACACCACTCTCCCCAGCAACTAAACTTCATGTGTAACCTCACCAAGCACGCACCACTCTCCCCAGCAACTAAACTTCATGTGTAACCTCACAAAGCACGCACCACTCTCTTCAGCAACTAAACTTCAGGTGTAACCACACCAAGCACGCTCCACTCTCTTCAGCAACTAAACTTTAAGTGTAACCTCACCAAGCACGCACCACTCTCTTTAGCATCTAAACTTTAAGTGTAACCTCACCAAGCACGCACCACTCTCTTCAACAACTAAACTTCAGGTGTAACCTCACCAAGCACGCACCACCCTCTTCAGCAACTAAACTTTAGGTGTAACCTCACCAAGCACGCACCACTCTCTTCAGCAACTAAACTTCAGGTGTAACCTCACCAAGCACACACCACTCTCCCCAGCAACTAAACTTCATGTGTAACCTCACAAAGCACGCACCACTCTCTTTAGCATCTAAACTTCAAGTGTAACCTCACCAAGCACGCACCACTCTCTTTAGCATCTAAACTTCAAGTGTAACCTCACCAAGCACGCACCACTCTCTTTAGCATCTAAACTTCAAGTGTAACCTCACCAAGCACGCACCACTCTCTTCAACAACTAAACTTTAAGTGTAACCTCACCTTACACACACCACTCTCTTCAGCAACTAAGCTTCTTAACCTCACCAAGCACTCACGCCTCTCTTCAACAACTAAACTTCAGGTGTAACCTCACCAAGCACGCACCACTCTCTTCAACAACTAAACTTCAAGTGTAACCTCACCAAGCACACACCACTCTCTTCAAGAACTAAACTTCAGGTGTAACCTCAACAAGCACGCACCACTCTCTTCAGCATCTAAACTTCAAGTGTAACCTCACCAAGCACGCACCACTCTCTTCAGCGACTTAACTGCAGGTGTAACCTCACCAAGCATGCACCACTCTCTTCAGCAACTAAACGTTAAGTGTAACCTCACCAAGCACACACCACTCTCTTCAGCAACTAAACTTCAGGTGTAAACTCACAAGCAAGCACCACTCTCTTTAGCAACTAAACTTTAAGTGTAACCTCACCAAGCACGCACCACTCTCTTCAGCAACTAAACTTCAGGTGTAACCTCACCAAGCACGCACCACTCTCCCCAGCAACTAAACTTCATGTGTAACCTCACAAAGCACGCACCACTCTCTTCAGCAACTAAACTTTAAGTGTAACCTCACCAAGCACGCACCACTCTCTTCAGCAACTAAACTTCAGGTGTAACCTCACCAAGCACACACCACTCTCTTCAGCAACTAAACTTCAGGTGTAACCTCACCAAGCACGCACCACTCTCTTCAGCAACTAAACTTCAAGTGTAACCTCACCAAGCACACACCACTCTCTTCAACAACTAAACTTCAAGTGTAACCTCACCAAGCACGCACCACTCTCCTCAGCAACTAAACTTCAGGTGTAACCTCACCAAGCACGCACCACTCTCCCCAGCAACTAAACTTCAGGTGTAACCTCACCAAGCACGCACCACTCTCTTCAACAACTAAACTTCAAGTGTAACCTCACCAAGCACGCACCACTCTCTTCAACAACTAAACTTCATGTGTAACCTCACCAAGCACGCACCACTCTCTTCAGCAACTAAACTTCAGGTGTAACCTCACCAGGCACGCACCACTCTCTTCAGCAACTAAACTTTAAGTGTAACCTCACCAAGCACGCACCACTCTCTTTAGCATCTAAACTTTAAGTGTAACCTCACCTTACACACACACCACTCTCTTCAGCAACTAAGCTTCTTAACCTCACCAAGCACGCACCACTCTCTTCAACAACTAAACTTTAAGTGTAACCTCACCAAGCACGCACCACTCTCTTCAACAACTAAACTCCAGGTGTAACCTCACCAAGCACGCACCACTCTCTTCAACAACTAAACTTCAAGTGTAACCTCACCAAGCACGCACCACTCTCTTCAGCAACTAAACTTCAGGTGTAACCTCACCAAGCACGCACCACTCTCTTCAGCAACTAAACTTTAAGTGTAACCTCACCAAGCACGCACCACTCTCTTCAACAACTAAACTTCAGGTGTAACCTCACCAAGCACGCACCACTCTCTTCAACAACTAAACTTCAAGTGTAACCTCACCAAGCACGCACCACTCTCTTCAACAACTAAACTTTAAGGGTAACCTCACCAAGCACGCACCACTCTCTTCAACAACTAAACTTCAAGTGTAACCTCACCAAGCACGCACCACTCTCTTCAACAACTAAACTTTAAGGGTAACCTCACCAAGCACGCACCACTCTCTTCAACAACTAAACTTCAGGTGTAACCTCACCAAGCACGCACCACTCTCTTCAGCAACTAAACTTCAAGTGTAACCTCACCAAGCATGCACCACTCTCTTCAGCGACTTAACTTCAGGTGTAACCTCACCAAGCACGCACCACTCTCTTCAGCAACTAAACGTTAAGTGTAACCTCACCAAGCACACACCACTCTCTTCAGCAACTAAACTTCAGGTGTAAACTCACAAGCAAGCACCACTCTCTTTAGCAACTAAACTTTAAGTGTAACCTCACCAAGCACGCACCACTCTCTTCAGCAACTAAACTTCAGGTGTAACCTCACCAAGCACGCACCACTCTCCCCAGCAACTAAACTTCATGTGTAACCTCACAAAGCACGCACCACTCTCTTCAGCAACTAAACTTCAGGTGTAAACTCACCAAGCACGCACCACTCTCTTCAGCAACTAAACTTTAGGTGTAACCTCACCAAGCACACACCACTCTCTTCAGCAAATAAACTTCAAGTGTAAACTCACAAGCACGCACCACTCTCTTCAGCAACTAAACTTCAATTGTAACCTCACCAAGCACACACCACTCTCTTCAGCATCTAAACTTTAAGTGTAACCTCACCAAGCACACACCACTCTCTTCAGCAACTAAACTTCAGGTGTAACCTCACAAGCACGCACCACTCTCTTCAGCAACTAAACTTCAGGTATAACCTCACCAAGCACGCACCACTCTCTTCAGCAACTAAACTTTAAGTGTAACCTCACCTTACACACACCACTCTCTTCAGCAACTAAGCTTTAAGTGTAACCCCACCTTACACACACACCACTCTTTTCAGCAACTAAACTTCAGGTGTAAACTCACCAAGCACGCACCACTCTCTTCAGCAACTAAACTTCAGGTGTAACCTCACCAAGCATGCACCACTCTCCCCAGCAACTAAACTTCAGGTGTAACCTCACCAAGCACGCACCACTCTCTTCAACAACTAAACTTTAAGTGTAACCTCACCAAGCACGCACCACTCTCTTCAACAACTAAACTTCAGGTGTAACCTCACCAAGCACGCACCACTCTCTTCAGCAACTAAACTTCAGGTGTAAACTCACCAAGCACGCACCACTCTCCCCAGCAACTAAACTTCAGGTGTAACCTCACCAAGCACGCACCACTCTCTTCAGCAACTAAACTTCAGGTGTAACCTCACCAAGCACGCACCACTCTCTTCAGCAACTAAACTTCAGGTGTAAACTCACCAAGCAAGCACCACTCTCTTCAGCAACTAAACTTTAAGTGTAACCTCACCAAGCACACACCACTCTCTTCAGCAACTAAACTTCAGTTGTAAACTCACAAGCAAGCACCACTCTCTTTAGCAACTAAACTTTAAGTGTAACCTCACCAAGCACGCACCACTCTCTTCAGCAACTAAACTTCAGGTGTAACCTCACCAAGCACACACCACTCTCCCCAGCAACTAAACTTCATGTGTAACCTCACCAAGCACGCACCACTCTCCCCAGCAACTAAACTTCATGTGTAACCTCACAAAGCACGCACCACTCTGTTCAGCAACTAAACTTCAGGTGTAACCTCACCAAGCACGCACCACTCTCTTCAGCAACTAAACTTTAAGTGTAACCTCACCAAGCACGCACCACTCTCTTTAGCATCTAAACTTTAAGTGTAACCTCACCAAGCACGCACCACTCTCTTCAACAACTAAACTTCAGGTGTAACCTCACCAAGCACGCACCACCCTCTTCAGCAACTAAACTTTAGGTGTAACCTCACCAAGCACGCACCACTCTCTTCAGCAACTAAACTTCAGGTGTAACCTCACCAAGCACACACCACTCTCCCCAGCAACTAAACTTCATGTGTAACCTCACAAAGCACGCACCACTCTCTTCAGCAACTAAACTTCAAGTGTAACCTCACCAAGCACGCACCACTCTCTTTAGCATCTTAACTTCAAGTGTAACCTCACCAAGCACGCACCACTCTCTTTAGCATCTAAACTTCAAGTGTAACCTCACCAAGCACGCACCACTCTCTTCAACAACTAAACTTTAAGTGTAACCTCACCTTACACACACCACTCTCTTCAGCAACTAAGCTTCTTAACCTCACCAAGCACGCACGCCTCTCTTCAACAACTAAACTTCAGGTGTAACCTCACCAAGCACGCACCACTCTCTTCAACAACTAAACTTCAAGTGTAACCTCACCAAGCACACACCACTCTCTTCAAGAACTAAACTTCAGGTGTAACCTCAACAAGCACGCACCACTCTCTTCAGCATCTAAACTTCAAGTGTAACCTCACCAAGCACGCACCACTCTCTTCAGCGACTTAACATCAGGTGTAACCTCACCAAGCACGCACCACTCTCCTCAGCAACTAAAAGTTAAGTGTAACCTCACCAAGCACACACCACTCTCTTCAGCAACTAAACTTCAGGTGTAAACTCACAAGCAAGCACCACTCTCTTTAGCAACTAAACTTTAAGTGTAACCTCACCAAGCACGCACCACTCTCTTCAGCAACTAAACTTCAGGTGTAACCTCACCAAGCACGCACCACTCTCCCCAGCAACTAAACTTCATGTGTAACCTCACAAAGCACGCACCACTCTCTTCAGCAACTAAACTTCAAGTGTAACCTCACCAAGCACGCACCACTCTCTTCAGCAACTAAACTTCAGGTGTAACCTCACCAAGCACACACCACTCTCTTCAGCAACTAAAGTTCAGGTGTAACCTCACCAAGCACGCACCACTCTCTTCAGCAACTAAACTTCAAGTGTAACCTCACCAAGCACACAACACTCTCTTCAACAACTAAACTTCAAGTGTAACCTCACCAAGCACGCACCACTCTCCTCAGCAACTAAACTTCATGTGTAACCTCACCAAGCACGCACCACTCTCCCCAGCAACTAAAGTTCAGGTGTAACCTCACCAAGCACGCACCACTCTCTTCAACAACTAAACTTCAAGTGTAACCTCACCAAGCACGCACCACTCTCTTCAACAACTAAACTTCATGTGTAACCTCACCAAGCACGCACCACTCTCTTCAGCAACTAAACTTCAGGTGTAACCTCACCAGGCACGCACCACTCTCTTCAGCAACTAAACTTTAAGTGTAACCTCACCAAGCACGCACCACTCTCTTTAGCATCTAAACTTTAAGTGTAACCTCACCTTACACACACCACTCTCTTCAGCAACTAAGCTTCTTAACCTCACCAAGCACGCACCACTCTCTTCAACAACTAAACTTTAAGTGTAACCTCACCAAGCACGCACCACTCTCTTCAACAACTAAACTTCAGGTGTAACCTCACCAAGCACGCACCACTCTCTTCAGCAACTAAACTTTAAGTGTAACCTCACCAAGCACGCACCACTCTCTTTAGCATCTAAACTTTAAGTGTAACCTCACCTTACACGCACCACTCTCTTCAGCAACTAAGCTTCTTAACCTCACCAAGCACGCACCACTCTCTTCAACAACTAAACTTCAGGTGTAACCTCACCAAGCACGCACCACTCTCTTCAACAACTAAACTTCAAGTGTAACCTCACCAAGCACGCACCACTCTCTTCAACAACTAAACTTCAAGTGTAACCTCACCAAGCACGCCCCACTCTCTTCAACAACTAAACTTCAGGTGTAACCTCACCAAGCACGCACCACTCTCTTCATCAACTAAACTTTAAGTGTAACCTCACCAAGCACGCACCACTCTCTTTAGCATCTAAACTTCAGGTGTAAACTCACCAAGCACACACCACTCTCTTCAACAACTAAACTTCAGGTGTAAACTTACCAAGCACGCACCACTCTCTTCAGCAACTAAACTTCAAGTGTAACCTCACTTAGCACGCACCACTCTCTTCAACAACTAAACTTCAGGTGTAACCTCACAAGCACGCACCACTCTCTTCAGCAACTAAACTTCAGGTGTAACCTCACCAAGCACGCACCACTCTCTTCAGCAACTAAGCTTCTTAACCTCACCAAGCACGCACCACTCTCTTCAACAACTAAACTTCAGGTGTAACCTCACCAAGCACGCACCACCCTCTTCAGCAACTAAACTTCAAGTGTAACCTCACCAAGCACACACCACTCTCTTCAACAACTAAACTTCAGGTGTAACCTCAACAAGCATGCACCACTCTCTTCAACAACTAAACTTTAAGGGTAACCTCACCAAGCACGCACCACTCTCTTCAGCATCTAAACTTCATGTGTAACCTCACCAAGCACTTACCACTCTCTTCAAGAACTAAACTTCAGGTGTAACCTCAACAAGCACGCACCACTCTCTTCAGCATCTAAACTTCATGTGTAACCTCACCAAACACGCACCACTCTCTTCAGCAACTAAACTTCAGGTGTAACCTCACCAAGCACGCACCACTCACTTCAACAACTAAACTTCAGGTGTAACCTCACCAAGCATGCACCACTCTCCTCAGCAACTAAACTTCAGGTGTAACCTCACCAAGCACGCACCACTCTCTTCAGCAACTAAACTTCAAGTGTAACCTCACCAAGCACACACCACTCTCTTCAACAACTAAACTTCAAGTGTAACCTCACCAAGCATGCACCACTCTCCTCAGCAACTAAACTTCATGTGTAACCTCACCAAGCACGCACCACTCTCTTCAGCAACTAAACTTCAGGTGTAACCTCACCAAGCCTGCACCACTCACTTCAACAACTAAACTTCAGGTGTAACCTCACCAAGCACGCACCACTCTCTTCAGCAACTAAACTTCAGGTGTAACCTCACCAAGCACGCACCACCCTCTTCAGCAACTAAACTTTAGGTGTAACCTCACCAAGCACGCACCACTCTCTTCAGCAACTAAACTTCAGGTGTAACCTCACCAAGCACGCACCACTCTCTTCAGCAACTAAACTTCAGGTGTAACCTCACCAAGCACGCACCACTCTCTTCAGCAACTAAACTTCAGGTGTAACCTCACCAAGCACGCACCACTCTCTTCAACAACTAAACTTCAAGTGTAACCTCACCAAGCACGCACCACTCTCTTCAACAACTAAACTTCAGGTGTAAACTCACCAAGCACGCACCACTCTCCCCAGCAACTAAACTTCAGGTCTCTTCAGCAACTAAACTTCAAGTGTAACCTCGCTAAGCACGCACCACTCTCCTCAGCAACTAAACTTCAGGTGTAACCTCACCAAGCACGCACCACTCTCTTCAGCAACTAAACTTCAGGTGTAACCTCACCAAGCACGCACCACTCTCTTCAGCAACTAAACTTAAGGTGTAACCTCACCAAGCACGCACCACTCTCTTCAGCAACTAAGCTTCTTAACCTCACCAAGCACGCACCACTCTCTTCAACAACTAAACTTCAGGTGTAACCTCACCAAGCACGCACCACCCTCTTCAGCAACTAAACTTCAAGTGTAACCTCACCAAGCACACACCACTCTCTTCAACAACTAAACTTCAGGTGTAACCTCAACAAGCACGCACCACTCTCTTCAGCAACTAAACTTCATGTGTAACCTCACCAAGCACGCACCACTCTCTTCAAGAACTAAACTTCAGGTGTAACCTCAACAAGCACGCACCACTCTCTTCAGCAACTAAACTTCAAGTGTAACCTCGCCAAGCACGCACCACTCTCCTCAGCAACTAAACTTCAGGTGTAACCTCACCAAGCACGCACCACTCTCTTCAAGAACTAAACTTCAGCTGTAACCTCAACAAGCACCCACCACTCTCTTCAGCATCTAAACTTCATGTGTAACCTCACCAAGCACGCACCACTCTCTTCAGCAACTAAACTTCAGGTGTAACCTCACCAAGCACGCACCACCCTCTTCAGCAACTAAACTCCAAGTGTAACCTCACCAAGCACACACCACTCTCTTCAACAACTAAACTTCAGGTGTAAACTCACCAAGCACGCACCACTCTCTTCAGCAACTAAACTTCAGGTGTAAACTCACCAAGCAGGCACCACTCTCCTCAGCAACTAAACTTCAGGTGTAACCTCACCAAGCACGCACCACTCTCTACAGCAACTAAACTTCAAGTGTAACCTCACCAAGCACGCACCACTCTCTTCAGCAACTAAACTTTAAGTGTAACCTCACCAAGCACGCACCACTCTCTTCAGCAACTAAGCTTCTTAAACTCACCAAGCACGCACCACTCTCCTCAGCAACTAAACTTCAGGTGTAACCTCACCAAGCATGCACCACTCTCTTCAGCAACTAAACTTCAAATGTAACCTCACCAAGCACGCACCACTCTCTTCAGCAACTAAACTTCAGGTGTAACCTCACCAAGCACGCACCACTCTCTTCAGCAACTAAGCTTCTTAACCTCACCAAGCACGCACCACTCTCTTTAGCAACTAAACTTTAAGTGTAACCTCACCAAGCACGCACCACTCTCTTCAGCAACTAAACTTCAGGTGTAACCTCACCAAGCACGCACCACTCTCTTCAGGAACTAAACTTCAGGTGTAAACTCACCAAGCACGCACCACTCTCTTCAGCAACTAAACTTCAGGTGTAACCTCACCAAGCACGCACCACTCTCCTCAGCAACTAAACTTCATGTGTAACCTCACCAAGCACGCACCACTCTCTTCAGCAACTAAACTTCAGGTGTAACCTCACCAAGCACGCACCACTCTCTTTAGCATCTAAACTTCAGGTGTAAACTCACCAAGCACGCACCACTCTCTTCAGCAACTAAACTTCAGGTGTAAACTCACCAAGCACGCACCACTCTCTTCAACAACTAAACTTCAGGTGTAAACTCACCAAGCACGCACCACTCTCCCCAGCAACTAAACTTCAGGTCTCTTCAGGAACTAAACTTCAAGTGTAACCTCGCCAAGCACGCACCACTCTCCTCAGCAACTAAACTTCAGGTGTAACTGTGAGAAGGTGGCCTGGTATATGCTGTCCACTATTTAAAGTGGGCACCTTGTACCAGTCCACACGACCCTTATGATGTATGAGGTCAAAGATAACCTTTAGAAAGCTATCCTAGTGGTAGCTGTGGAGAGGAGTGTAGGAGAGTAGGATCTGCTTCTTATAGTTACCCCCACTTTTTGCTGATGTATCACTGTTTTCGACTTAGACTGGCTGGGATCCTGCTATCCAGGACCCCAGCCTAGCTGCTTTCTCCCCTAAATTGATTGCATGTACCTTAGGGGATGCACGGACAGACTTTTCCTGCCCGCTACAAATTACCACAGGACCACCACGACCAGGGGGCTCCGCGGCAGGAGCCGTGTTGTGGAGAGCGCGCCAGCTGGCGCATAAAGGCCGAGACCGCCTCCCGCAGCGCGGACAGACTTTTCCTGCCTGCTACAAATCACCACAGGACCACCGCGACCAGGGGGCTCCGCGACAGGAGCCGTGTTGTGGAGAGCGCGCCAGCCGGCGCATAAAGCCCGAGACCACCTCCCGCAGCGCGGGACGCGCGCGGGCCAAGCCCGGGCCAAGGGCGGGCCCGTCCTTGCCCGTCGAGGACCGGAGAAGACTGGGCTGGGCCCACCCACCCTCTGACGTTCATCATAAAAGAGGGGGCCCCGAACACCAGCCAGTAAAGGTACTGTCTTCTACTTCCAACAGCCCACTGTATAATTTATAATGGCCAAACGTCCAAAACGTAAAGAGGCTCGCTCTTCCCTCGGGGGAGCGAGAGGTCTAGCGGGAACACTGGATGCCTTCTTGACACGAGCAGAATCTGTTTTAACCCATGAAATTCAAATTACCGAAAAAAGACTGTCGCTGGGTACCTTGGCGAATTACAAGAGGTCGTCAATGGGGGAGATAAGTGAGGCCAAATCACCTGTTAGTACTCATATAGATCTGATACATTTGCAAAATGAGACTGCCCCAAAGGATAGCTGTGAGGGGGGGGCGGTTGTTGTTGTGACTGATGGAGTTGACATACACACCCATGGAGATACTGTAGAAACGGGGCAGGCGATGCGGGTGGGAGATGACGTTATACAAGCCCAAGAGTCGTTCACACCCCCAGAGCTTGTATGTACTGGTTCTCTAATTCCCCCGCTTTCTCCCATAGTACGGGAGCAACAGGGTCCCAGGTTAAGAGAGATGGCGACAAGATCTAAGAAGCACGCAAGAGCTAGCCCAAGAGGGGGAAAGGCGGGCATGGGATCAATGACCAAGAATGAACCACCAGCCAAATGACTGATGAATGTTGTCCCTCAAAGACTAAAGCAGAAGTCCAAGCAAGTTACCCTCAAATTTCCCGAAGAGGATCGAACGGATATGGAAATGCAGTCTAGGCCCCAGGGCCCCGATCTGAGTTTCTTGGACTCGGGTTGCAGCATTGACTATTGGAGAAAATTAGAGTCATTGATGACAGTTCTGTTAGATCCCCTAATCTGTCAATTAAGGCTGGTTGAAGAGAAAATTGAAGCGCTTGTTCAGTTGAATAGGGGGTCTGCAAATTCAGCCAAATTGGGGGAGTGTTGTTGTAACTATCGCTCAGCGACCGCATCATTGGTGGATCAGGGGGCAGCGGGAGGGGTGGAACTAGGGATAAGGTTCCCAGACCTAGCACCCCCTACTGGGTTTGATCCTAAGCTGTCGCAAAGTTCCGGGAGGTGTAAGGAAAAAGTAAATAACTTCTCCCAACCAAACATTGCAGGTGCCCGTCCCGAAACGCGATCCGAGCCGGTAAGAATTACAATGGACAGAGAGGTAGGACAAACTGCTGCAGAGTTGGTGAGAAGGCAGCATAATCCACCAAGGGGCCCTGAAACCCAGCCCCCGAGGGGAGGGGAAGCAAGGTTGTTGGTCCCTCACAGCGTAGAGCTCCCAGTTATAGATCTCCCACCCGCATGTTGCCCATACACAGTGGTATTGACAGGTGTTCCCCGGCGTGACAATACCCACGAGGAGACCACCCCCCAGTTGATTAATAAAGTGGCGCACTGGATGTGCAAGTATGCTGGATTTAATATTAAGGAGCATCGGCACATCCTTATGGCAAGGCGAGTCGCCTGGATAGGGAAGTCAAGGAAAGCCTTCCCGGGAGACTGTGTTATTGTCACATTTAGATATCCAACATTGGCCCAGGGTATCCTCTTGTATTCAACCGGTGTATTTGCCCTAGAGTCCGCCATTAAACTTTTGCCCCTGGGATACTTTTATAGACCAGGGCCTAGTACAAATTATGTTCAGTGCTATGTGGGAAAGGGCCAGGGACCTGATCGGGCTGCTGGGTGTGGGGTATCCTTAAATGCATTCGCTACACTTAGGGATTTGAATGACATCGATTGACTCCCACACAGGGAGGGTCAGGGGGGAGTCAGCAAGAGGCAATTGGCAAACCCCAGGGTGGCAGAGAGGAGTCTGGAATCCATTATAGAGATAATAATGCCACCCCTGGCTGAGCCCAGTGAAATGGTAAAGGGGAGACAAACCTGGTGGAGGTACTCGCAAGCCTGCAGAGTAGCAGTGGACCTACTGGCTTAAATGCAGGGAGTAGCGGTGGAGACATAAAGGTCATATCATGGAACATAGCGGGTTTATCAAGCAAATTTGGTGACGAGCAGTGGCTCACCAGTGTGAGGGAGTTCCATATAATATGTCTCCAGGAGACATGGGAGACAAGTAAGAATTTTTTTATTGAGGGTTATAAATCCTTCTTTTCCCCGGCAGTTAAATCAGTATCTGGAAGAGCCAAGGGGGGCATGATCAAATTTATAGATGTGAGACTACAGGTAAAATGGAAGAATCTGGCCTGGGACTCAAAGGTCGCTCAAGCCGTAAAACTCACAAATAATTCCCTCAAGATAATCTTAATAAATTTTTTGAACGCAACATTAAACTTACAGGGTGGGGGCAGTCTCCATGAATTAAACACATGGTTAGAAAAGACACGAGGGAGGGGATGGCTCAATCCCAATTGATATTAGTAGGGGATTTTAATTGTCATCTTTGCCCTCAATTGAAGGTGGCACAGGAGGAGTGGCTATCTTGTCCATTAAGGAAAGGCCCTCATCTGGAGCATACCCAGATGGGACGAGAACTCACTGGCATACTACACGCATTTGGATTAATCCACACGATGGATATGTTTTCCATTAATGAGAATAGCTTGGTCCCCCCTACATATAAAGGGAGAGGTTGTCCCTCATTCATTGATTTTATTTTTGTTACCCCCTTACTAAGGGGGGATATATTGAGATTTGACATTGAACATAGTGTCTACAGCGATCACAACCCACGTATCTTAGTGCTCGGGACACAATCACAGCTACAAGTGTTGGATAATCAGGCTGGGTGCACGGAAATTGTTGCTACGGACCAGGGTAGAAGGCTTAGATGGGCCCAGGTCGACACGGGCTCTTTTAATGCCTCCCTATTTAATAAAGGACAGCAGGATATACTGAAGTGTCTAGATTTAGGGGTGGATGGTGTGGATTTAATAGAGGCCTTTAAGAACATCGCACATTTAGTAGACAACTTACTGAAGGCCCCTTCAAGGGGGCCCAGTGGGGCCGCCCCAAGGTGGTTTGACATTCAGTGTTCGGGGGCCCTGAGAAAACTGAAAGGAGCTCTTAAACAGAAACCCAGAGATAGGGCTCTGGTGGCTGCTTGTCGCGTAAGCTACAAGTTAGCTGTCAAAAAAAGAAAGAGGGATTTACAACGCGCCACTTGGGAAGAACTTACAGAGGCGGCAAAATCGAAGAATTCTGCTCGCTTCTGGAATGTAATCAATAATCCCTATTTCTCTGATCCAAATAAGCCGGGGCTAAGTAATAACATTCTGCCAGATCAATGGCGAGAGCATTTTCAGGGATTGTATAACCACCTTGCCACCCAGAACGAACAGCAAACCCTATATATTCCACTAGGTTGCACCCCTGTTGTCTTTACGTTGGAAGAAGTAACATCAGGAATAGAGGGTCTGACGAGGAACAAGGCTCCGGGGCCAGACGGGATCCACCGGACCTTTTTAGGTCTAATACCGAGGTCTGGGCCCCTCTTTTAACAAGGGTACTGAACGCAGCAGGAAACACAAACATGCCAGATTCCTGGTCCTCTGCTATCATCGTGCCGATTTTCAAGAAGGGTAATAGGGATAGCCCACAGTGTTACCGGCCAATATCGCTGATAGATGTTGCAGCCAAGGTCCTGGGGCGGGTGCTTTTAAACAGGTTGACAGATTGGGCAGAGGAGACACAAATTATCACGGACGTGCAATATGGGTTTCGTCCGGGAAGATCCACCGTAGACCAGTGTCTTAATCTGTACCTCATCACTGCTAAATATACCATAGCGAAGGACGGGGCACTATACCTAGCCTTTATGGACCTCACCGCGGCCTTTGATCGCGTGAATCGTAACAAGCTGTGGGCTTTAATGAGGGACCTTGGGGTAGATATAGCCATAATAAACATCCTCCACTCACTGCATTCCAACACGACAGCAGCTGTAAGATACACAAAGGAGGGGGAAGTTACAGGGCGTTTTAATTGCTCTAGTGGGGTGAGACAAGGATGCATTTTAGCTCCATTCTTGTTTACCATATACATTAACGCGCTCGATGCTACCTTGCGGAATATTGAGGCTGATATACCTAGAATAGGGGGCAGAACAGTCCCGGTGCTGCTGTACGCAGATGATGCAGTGCTTTTGGCCCGCACCCCACATAGCTTACAGCTTATAATAGACGGCTTTGTAAAATTCATGGATCAATTGGACATGTCCTCGAACCTTGCAAAATCATACGTAATGGAGATGGGAAAGAAGCCCAGCAAAAAATATAATTACACCATAGGCTCATACCCCCTGGGTAAAGTTTCCGCCTTTGCCTATTTGGGTGTGTTTTTTGATAATCCTCTGAATTTTAAACACCTTATAGAGGAAAAGTGTATGACCATGAACAGGTCCACGGGCTCAATTGCAAATTATGCCCGGAGGTTGGGGCATTGGACCCCGGGTGTGATTTTAAAACTGTATAAATCAGTTTGCTGTGCTAAAGTTCTGTATGGTAGTGAGGTGTGGGGATTTGTTAAACCTACCACCCTGCAAGGGGAAGAGAACAAATATCTAAGGCGGATGTTGACAGACCCATATAGCACGCCAGCATACTGTATACATGAGGAGCTGGGTGTTAGGTACATTTCAGATAGCATGGGAGTGAAGCCCTTAGTATGTTGGTTGAAGATCTGGATCAACGAAGAGGTGGGCCTAACAAGGTTGGTAGTACGGGATTGTCTTTCTCTGGAGCATGCGCGGAAAATCCCATGGTTGAAATACGTTAGGGATTGTTTTGTCAACCTAGGGCGCGCAGACTTATTCGACAAACCAGAGACAATAAAGTTAAAAGATATAAGCGACATTAAAACACTGTACCCAATGTTTGTGATGGCGCAGCGCGAAACTGTTGAACTGGAGAAACACTCGGTGAGAGATTATATTTTAGTTAAAACGTCACAGGGCATAGAACCTTACCTAACATTAATGATCAATGCCCATGATCGTTTTGTGGTAACCCGTTTTAGACTAAATTACACCCATCATTTATTGGCAGTTCCGGCAGGTTTTATTATAAACTCAGAAGAGAGAGGGCCCTGCGGCTGCGACACAAAGTCTCCGCAGGACACACTTCATCTAGTTTTACTCTGCCCACCCCAGGAAACTGTTTTTGAAAGAGCTGTTAAGACGCGCCAGATTCAGGCAGGCTCGGGTAGCTTTGCTGTTTTTAAAAATGTCAACCGATGTTTTTACCCTTTATTGTGTGACAAACCTTTTAAGAGCCGCTTTAAAATTACGAATAACAAGGGGGGACTGAGCATCAATGAGTTGTTTTTTTTTCTTCTTTTTTTAAGTCCATTTTAGCTAATTGTACTAATGTGAATCTTTTTAATGACTGTTATTTATATGCTTTTATGGTTTGCCTATCAAATCGAATAAAGTTGATTAAAATAAAATAAATGTACCTTAGGTACACTCCAGATTGGATACTGGGGTGCCCTTATAAGTCCCTAGTATATGGTACACCATGTACCCAGGGCATAGGTACCCCAGAGGCCTCCCAGGGGCTGCAGCATGTATTATGCCACCCCTGAGAGACCATTCAAACTGCCACCACAGGTCTGCTACTGCAGCATGTGTAAGGTGGTGCATGCACCCCTTACTTAGATATAGGTTCACTATATCTATTCTAAATCACTGCACATAAAAACCTATCAGTCACCCCTATGGCAGGCCTTATCAATCCTGAAGGCAGAGTGCTGGGTTTTGTGTGAGAGGGTGCCCCTGCATGTGCAGAGCCCCTCTGCAGCCTCGGGAATCTATTCTCCGGGGTTGTCTGTGATGCAGCCAACCATATATACTTAAGTGCATTATAACCTCGCGGTAAATGCTAACTTTAAAACGGCTGCTTAGAAACATGTCGTGTTTGGTGTCAAACACCTTGGAATCATACCTCCACACCAGTAACTGGTGTGGGAGGTATGATTCCACCCTTGTAGAACCAATACTATGGGGCACCAGTCTACCCGGTACCAGCTTTCTCGACCTGGCCATCACAAAATGGATGCTGCCAGCCACAGACACGAGTCTGCCCTCCTGCTGCTGAGCCAAGCTCGAGCAGGGAAGGCCTGACAATAGGTTTCCTGTCACAGGGAGGTGTGACCACCTCCCAGACAGGCTCTAGTGTATTGGGGCTGGGTGGAGGCACTCTTACAGTGCCAGAAAGCCTGCACTGGGGGCACATTTGGTGTCCCCGTGCATAGTCCAGCTCAAACCGGTTGCAGGAGCCATTTGCTCCTGCTCTGGCGTGAAACTGGACAAAGGACATGGGTGTAGCCGCCCCTCTGTCCTGACCCTCCCATAGGTGGGTCCCCAGAGTTTGTCCCACCCCTTCCTTGGGTATGAAGTAGGAACCCTGACTACAGGACTTTAGATTTTACCTGGACTAAACTCTGCTACAGAAACCAAGTACCTTCGACGATCTACACTACGCTGGATGACTGAAGAATGTCCCTTGGGTTAAAGGAGTTACACCCCTGCAGCAGCAGGCACTGAAACGCAACTGACCGGTTGCATCTCCAGAGCTCCTGTGGACTCTAAAGATTTCTGCAACACAGGAGGTGGGTTCCCTAAGGTCCCCGAGGTCGATCTACCCTCTCAGCGATTCTGAGACTAGTATCCCTTGTGGGGGCCGTGCAACCCGTACCCCTGTGCACCGCGTCATTTTGCAAGTGCACCCACTTCACGACAATTCCTGAAGCTGTGCATTGGACCACGTGTGGTCCCTACTCCGAGCAGTATTCACACTGAAGATTGCTGGCCTCCACTCCACGAGTGCTCTGTGGGCCCGTACTTCGTCTTTTCGCTTGACGTCCCTTTGCGATCCCTGGTCCGTTGACCTGTGGGTCCTAACGAGGGTCACTCTTCTAATTGTTGGGCTTCCCTGGTTGCTCCAGATGTGCCCTGACTCTCCATTGCTTGGAGAGTACCCAGGACCTTGCTGGTCCTCACCGTAACTGTTTCCTCTGCCTGCGTGGGTTGCCGCTGCCAAGGCTTGTTGGTGCTCCAGCCGGACACTGACCCCTCAGTCATCGAAATCCTCCGTGGCACAGCTCATCTCCGGACTTTGGTTGTCATCGACATCTCCTGGTCCCCGTGGCTGCAGTGTCAAGCATCCTATCTTCGCACCTGAGGCACCCGACATCGGTGGGCATTCAACTGCTCCGCTCCTAGTCACGTGAAGTGACCCAGACTTTGTCCCCTCTGCTTTCAGGTTCTTCTCACCTCGGATCCAGGCTTGGATTCCACCGGACACTTTTCTTCTCCACGGCAGCAGCACTTCTTCGCATTACGCCATTGAAAACGACGAGGGTTTCCGACACCACTTGACCCCTATGCACCCGGCTCCTCTGGGATAAGTAACACGGGTACCTCGGTACTCACAAGGGTGCTGGCCTTAGAAACTTCTATGTTCCAAAGGGTTTGCTTAAAGTCCTCTCCGAAGTGTCCTTAACTTGTAATTTTCCAACCGCGACTTTCCCATAGAGTTGTACGGAGCTCGCGTCTGTGTTCACACACTGCACCCGTCCTCTGTGGGTCCCCTGTGTCACTACTTTGGGTGGTTCCTTGGGGTCCCAGCGATTCTACGTGCTCTAGGCACTGTGTCTAGTTAAGTCGTGGTTGTTATACCACTTTCTTAGTATATGGTTCGGTCTCCCCCTGAGCCCGCTGTGTATTGTGCTATTTACTGTCGTTCTATTGATTTAATATTGTGTACTGTGTGGTCTAATCTCATAAAGAGGTTATTAGAGAGTGTTTAGTAATAAATACATATATTTTATATATCTCTTGTGTGGTTCTCCTTTCATTTGGACATTCAAGAGGTTCTGATCTGGTAAAACAAGCTGCTTTACATTCCTTCGAGACTTAGCCTGAAGGCTGCTCTCCACAGCTACCACTAGGATAGCTTTCTATAAAGGTTGTCTTTAACCTAATCATCATAAGGGTCGTTTGGACTGGTGCAAGGTGCCCACTTTAATTAGTGGACAGCATATACCAGGCCAACTTCTCACAGCCAGGTTCAACCATTGCAGAGCAAAATCCAGACCATCATGGACTGGGTTGCTCCAACTACCCAGACTCAGGTCAGAGGTTTCTTGGGCCTGACTGGGTATTACAGGAGGTTTGTCAAAGGATATGGATCCATAGTGACCCCTTTGAATGACTTAACTTCCAAAAGAATGCCTAAGAAAGTTCAGTTGACAGTTAGCTGTCAAAAGGCATTTGATGACCTGAAGCAGACCATGTGCACTGCTCCCATTCTGCAAAGTCCTGATTATTCCCAACAATTCATTGTTCAAACTGATGCATCTGAATTGGGGGTAGGGTCTGTGTTATCACAATTGAATGAAGAGAGTCAGGATCAGCCAGTAGCTTTCATAAGCAGAAGGCTGACCCCCAGAGAGAAAAGTTGGTCAGCTATTGAGAGGGAGGCCTTTGCTGTGGTTTGGGCCTTGAAGAAGCTGAGGCCATACTTGTTTGGCACTCACTTCATTGTTCAGACAGACCATAAGCCCCTCTTATGGCTAAAACAGATGAAGGGTGAAAACCCCAAACTTTTGAGGTGGTCCATTTCCCTACAGGGGATGGACTATACAGTGGAACATAGGCCTGGGAGTAACCATGCCAATGCAGATGGACTCTCCAGATATTTCCACTTAGAACATGAAGACTCAACTGGTCAAGGTTAGTTAAATGTCCTTACGTTTGGGGGAGGGGGGTTGTGTAGGAGAGTAGGTTCTGCTTCTTATAGTTACCCCCACTTTTTGCTGATGTCTCACTGTTTTTGGCTTAGTCTGACTGGGATCCTGCTATTCAGGACCCCAGTCTATCTGCTTTCTCCTGTAAATTGCAATACATGTACTTTAGGTACACTCCAGATTGGGTACTGGGGTACCCTTATAAGTCCCTAGTATATGGTACACCACGTAGCCAGGGCATAGGTACTCCAGAGGCCTCCCATGGGCTGAAGCATGTATTATGCCACCCCTGAGAGGCCATTAAAATTGACACGACAAGCCTGCTACAGCAGACTGTGTAAGCTGGTGCTTGCACCACTTACTTAAGATATAGGTTCACTATATCTATCTAAATCGCTACACATAAACACCTATCAGTCACCCCTATGGCAGGCCTTATCAATCCTGAAGGCAGGGTGCTGGGTTTTACGTGAGAGGGTGCCCCTGCATGAGCAGAGCCCCTCTGCAGCCTTCGGACACCATTCTCTGGGGTTGTGTGTGATGCAGCCAGACATATGTTTAAGTGCATTATAACCTCGCGGTAAATGCTAACTTTAAAACGGCTGCTTAGAAACATGTCGTGTTTGGTGTCAAACACCTTGGAATCATACCTCCACACCAGTAACTGGTGTGGGAGGTATGATTCCACCCTTCTAGAACCACTACTGTGGGTCACCGGTCTACCCGGTACCAGCTTTCACGACCTGGGCAGCACAAAATGGATGCTGCCAGCCACAGACACGATTCTGCTCTCCTGCTGCTGAGCCAAGCTTGAGCAGAGGAAGGCATGACAATAGGCATCCTGTCACAGGGAGGTGTGACCACCTCCCAGACAGGGTTTAGTGTATTGGGGCTGGGTGGGTGCACTCTGAGAGTGCCAGAAAGTCTGCACTCGGGGGACATTTGGTGTCCCTGTGCATAGTCCAGCTCAAACCAGTTCTGGGAGCCAGTGGCTCCTGCTCTGGTTCGAAACTGGACAAAGGACATGGGTGTAGCCACCCCTCTGTCCTTCCCCTCCCCTAGGAGGGTCCCCAGAGTTCGTCCAACCCCTTCCCTGGGTATAAAGTGGGAAACCTGACCACAGGACTTTGGATTATACCTGGACAAGACTCTGCAAAGAAACCAAGTACTTCGACGGTCTACACTTCGCTGGACGACAGAAGAATCTCCCTTGGAGTAAACGAGTTACTCCCCTGCAGCAGCAGGCACCTAAGTGCATCTGACCGGCTTGCATCTCCAGAGCTCCTGCGGACTCCAAAGATTTCTGCAACACAGGAGGTGGGTTCCCGAAGGTCCCCGAGGTAAATCTGACCTCTTAGCGATTCTGAGACCAGTATCCCTCGTGGGGGCCGTGCAACCCGTACCCCTGTGCACCGCGTCTATTTGCAAGTGCATATGCTTGTTGGCGATCCCTGAGCTTGTGCATTGGACTACGTGTCGTCCCGACTCCGAGCAGCATTTGCACCAAAGATATTCGGCCTCCACTCCACGAGTGCTCTGTGGGCTGGTCCTTTGTGAATTCGCTCGAGGTCTCCTCGCGATCCCTGGTCCGTTGGCCTGTGGGTCCTGGCGAGGGTCTTCTCGTTTGTTCTTGGGCTTCCCTGGTTTCTCCAGACGTGCCCTGACTCTCCATTGCTTGGAGAGTCCCCTGGACCTTGCTGGTCCACACCGTAACCTGTTTCCTCTGCCTGCGTGGGTTGCAGTTGCCAAGGCTTGTTGGTGCTCCAGCCGGACTCTGACCCCTCAGCTCTCGACATCCTTCGTGGCACAGCTCACCTCCGGACCCTGGTTGTCGTCGACATCTCCTGGTCCCCGTGGCTGCAGAGACAAACATCCTTTCTCTTCACCTGAAGCACCCGACATCGGTGAGCATACGACTACCGAGCCCCTGGTCACCTGAAGTGACCCAGATTCTGTCCCCTCTGCTTTCAGGTTCCTCTAACCTAGAATCCAGGCTTGGCTCCCACCGGACACTCTTCACCTTCCCGGCAGCAGTACTTCTTCGCATTTCTCCATTGAAAACAACAGAGGTTTCCAACACCACTTGACCCCTATGCACCCGGCTCCTCTGGGATAGGTAACTCTGGTACCTCGGTACTCACGAGGGTGCTGACCTTAGAACCTCTTATGTTCCAAAGGGTTTGCTTGAAGTCCTCGTAGAAGTGTCCTTAAACTGTAATTTTCCAACCGCGACTTTCCCATAGAGTTGCACGGAGCACGCGGTCGTGTTTCCTCACTGCACCCGTCCTCCGTGGGCGCCCTGTGTCACTGCCTTGGGTGGTTCCTTGGGGTCACAGCGATTCTACGTGCTCTAGGCACAGTGTCTATTGAAGTCGTGATTGTTGTACCATTTTTTTAGTATATGGTTCGGTCTCCCCCTGGAGCCCGTTGTACATTTTGCTACTTACGTATGTTCTATTGATTAAGTATTGTGTGCTTTGTGTTCTAATCTCGTGTTGAGATGTTAGTAGAGAGTGTTTTAGTAATAAATACATATTTTTATATAACTACTGTGTGGTTCTCCTGTCATTTGATCATTCAAGAAGTGAGATTCTGGTAAAACAAGCTGCAATACATTCCTTCAAGATTAAGCCTGAAGGCTGCTCTCCACAGCTACCACTAGGATAGCTTTCTAAAGGTTATCTTTGACCTCATACATCATAAGGGTCGTTTGGACTGGTGCAAGGTGCCCACTTTAATTAGTGGACAGCATATACCAGGCCAACGTCTCACAGTTAGTGTAGGGGGGCAGCCAGTGCTCTGAGGTTAGTGTAGGGGGGCAGCCAGTGCTCTGAGGTTAGTGTAGGGTGGCAGCCAGTGCTCTGAGGTTAGTGTAGGGTGGCAGCCAGTGCTCTGAGGTTAGTGTAGGGGGGCAGCCAGTGCTCTGAGGTTAGTGTAGGGGGGCAGCCAGTGCTCTGAGGTTAGTGTAGGGGGGCAGCCAGTGCTCTGAGGTTAGTGTAGGGTGGCAGCCAGTGCTCTGAGGTTAGTGTAGGGTGGCAGCCAGTGCTCTGAGGTTAGTGTAGGGTGGCAGCCAGTGCTCTGAGGTTAGTGTAGGGGGGCAGCCAGTGCTCTGAGGTTAATGTAGGGGGGCAGCCAGTGCTCTGAGGTTAGTGTAGGGGGGCAGCCAGTGCTCTGAGGTTAGTGTAGGGGGCAGCCAGTGCTCTGAGGTTAGTGTAGGGGGCAGCCAGCGCTCTGAGGTTAGTGTAGGGTGGCAGCCAGCACTCTGAGGTTAGTGTAGGGTGGCAGCCAGTGCTCTGAGGTTAGTGTAGGGTGGCAGCCAGCGCTCTGAGGCTAGTGTAGGGGGGCAGCCAGTGCTCTGAGGTTAGTGTAGGGTGGCAGCCAGTGCTCTGAGGTTAGTGTAGGGGGGAAGCCAGTGCTCTGAGGTTAGTGTAGGGGGGCACCCAGTGCTCTGAAGTTAGTGTAGGGGGCAGCCAGTGCTCTGAGGTTAGTGTAGGGGGCAGCCAGCACTCTGAGGTTAGTGTAGGGGGGCAGCCAGCGCTCTGAGGTTAGTGTAGGGGGGCAGCCAGTGCTCTGAGGTTAGTGTAGGGTGGCAGCCAGTGCTCTGAGGTTAGTGTAGGGGGGCAGCCAGTGCTCTGAGGTTAGTGTAGGGTGGCAGCCAGCACTCTGCAGAACCCCCAGATGGCTAAGTATGACAGAGGGAGTTTGTGTTGCTTTTAAGGGATCTACTGAGCTTTGAATGAGAGTAAAAATGTGCTGTTGACAGAATCATGAAGTTGGCTCACATTGCATGTTTTGAGGGTTGTGGAAAGCCCTGAACAACACACGTATGTTGCTGTGGACACGAGCCCCCCTCTCCTCAGTCTCAATGGTCTTGATCCATCCTCCTAAGCTCACATCTCTGTCTCTTTCAGCCAACCTGGCCACCACTGACATCATCTTCCTGGTCTGCTGTGTGCCCTTCACCGCCGTGCTGTATCCGCTGCCCAGCTGGATCTTTGGAGAGTTCATGTGCAAGTTTGTGAACTACATCCAGCAGGTGAGCCTCGAGGCGCTTGTCCTGTCTCAGCCTGTGGAACAGAGGTGGGATATGAATACTCCAGGGAGTTCCTGGGTGGACTGAGTAAGGGCCTCTCTCACTGGTCAGCCTTAGATGTATTCTTGTATCTAAGGAGTTCCTAGGTGGCACTGAGTGTGGGCCTCTCTCACTGGTCAGCCTTAGATGTATTCTTGTATCTAAGGAGCTCCTGGGTGGCACTGAGTAAGGGCCTCCCTCACTGGTCAGCCTTAGATGTATTCTTGCATCTAAGGAGCTCCTGGGTGGCACTGAGTAAGGGCCTCTCTCACTGGTCAGCCTTAGATGTATTCTTGCATCTAAGGAGCTCCTGGGTGGCACTGAGTAAGGGCCTCTCTCACTGGTCAGCCTTAGATGTATTCTTGTATCTAAGGAGCTCCTGGGTGGCACTGAGTAAGGGCCTCTCTCACTGGTCAGCATTAGATGTATTCTTGTATCGCAGGAGCTCCTGGGTGGCACTGAGTAAGGCCTCTCTCACTGGTCAGCATTAGATGTATTCTTGTATCGCAGGAGCTCCTGGGTGGCACTGAGTAAGGGCCTCTCTCACTGGTCAGCATTAGATGTATTCTTGTATCGCAGGAGCTCCTGGGTGGCACTGAGTAAGGGCCTCTCTCACTGGTCAGCATTAGATGTATTCTTGTATCTAAGGAGCTCCTGGGTGGCACTGAGTAAGGGCCTCTCTCACTGGTCAGCATTAGATGTATTCTTGTATCATTCTTGTATCTAAGGAGCTCCTGGGTGGCACTGAGTAAGGGCCTCTCTCACTGGTCAGCATTAGATGTATTCTTGTATCTAAGGAGCTCCTGGATGGCACTGAGTAAGGGCCTCTCTCACTGGTCAGCCTTAGATGTATTCTTGTATCTAAGGAGCTCCTGGGTGGCACTGAGTAAGGGCCTCTCTCACTGGTCAGCCTTAGATGTATTCTTGTATCTAAGGAGCTCCTGGGTGGCACTGAGTAAGGGCCTCTCTCACTGGTCAGCATTAGATGTATTCTTGTATCTAAGGAGCTCCTGGGTGGCACTGAGTAAGGGCCTCTCTCACTGGTCACCATTAGATGTATTCTTGTATCGCAGGAGTTCCTGGGTGGCACTGATTAAGGGCCTCTCTCACTGGTCAGCATTAGATGTATTCTTGTATCTAAGGAGCTCCTCGGTGGCAATGAGTAAGGGCCTCTCTCACTGGTCAGCCTTAGATGTATTCTTGTATCTAAGGAGCTCCTGGGTGGCACTGAGTAAGGGCCTCTCTCACTGGTCAGCCTTAGATGTATTCTTGTATCTAAGGAGCTCCTGGGTGGCACTGAGTAAGGGCCTCTCTCACTGGTCAGCATTAGATGTATTCTTGTATCGCAGGAGTTCCTGGGTTGCACTGAGTAAGGGCCTCTCTCACTGGTCAGCCTTAGATGTATTCTTGTATCTAAGGAGCTCCTGGGTGGCACTGAGTAAGGGCCTCTCTCACTGGTCAGCATTAGATGTATTCTTGTATCGCAGGAGTTCCTGGGTGGCAATGAGTAAGGGCCTCTCTCACTGGTCAGCCTTAGATGTATTCTTGTATCTAAGGAGCTCCTGGGTGGCAATGAGTAAGGGCCTCTCTCACTGGTCAGCCTTAGATGTATTCTTGTATCTAAGAAGCTCCTGGGTGGCACTGAGTAAGGGCCTCTCTCACTGGTCAGCCTTAGATGTATTCTTGTATCTAAGGAGCTCCTGGGTGGCACTGAGTAAGGGCCTCTCTCACTGGTCAGCCTTAGATGTATTCTTGTATCTAAGGAGCTCCTGGGTGGCACTGAGTAAGGGCCTCTCTCACTGGGCAGCATTAGATGTATTCTTGTATCTAAGGAGCTCCTGGGTGGCACTGAGTAAGGGCCTCTCTCACTGGGCAGCCTTAGATGTATTCTTGTATCTAGGGAGCTCCTGGGTGGCACTGAGAAAGGACCTGTGTCACTGGGCAGTTTTGGATATATTCCTGTTTCGCAGGAGCTCCTTGGTGGCACTGAGGATGTACCTCTCTCACTGGACTGCCATCGAGGTGTACCTGTATCAAAGCAGCTTGCAGTAAAGATCTGTCAGCTGTCACCATTAGGTCCATTCCCACAAAAGTCTGTAACCAGGTCTTATTCAACCTCTTCTGTAAAGCTTGGTGCCTCCTCCCGTACGATATAATAACACCTTTCGAGAAACGCTGACTGCGTAGTCTGTAGGGGCTTGTAGGGTGGAGCAGAGAGAGTGTTCCCGGTCTAGTGGGCTCAGACTTGTGTACTGGTGCCTGGGCTGTGTCCCTGGTGTGGGGCTGGTGGAATATAGGGTGTGGAGTGGGGTCGAGGAAATGGTGCTAGGTCAGGGGGCTGACACTTGCGCACTTGTGCCAGTGCTGGGAGTGGGGGTATTCAGATGAAGGAGTAGTGGTGGACTGTTGTAGTGTTACCAGGGCTGTGTCTGAGGCTCTTGGATTGGTGCTGGGGGAAAGGTGCCAGAGGTAGGGCTAAGACTGGGTAGCTGTGCCAATGCTGGGACTGAAGGGTGCTACCAATGTGCATACTTCTATTGTGCAGTAGTGGTCTTCTGTGCATGCTTCCTTTAAACTCTGCTGCCTTTTGTGCTTGCTTTTACTGGTAATCTGATGGTCTTTGTACATTCTTTCACTGGATGACCTTCTAGGCATGCTTCCTTGCACTTTAATGACTATCTATGTATCCTTCCAAGTGCATGGGTCCACTGAGCCCCGGTGGCCTCCAGTGCACGCTTCTGCTGGGCTCTGACGGCCTCCAATGCACGCTTCCATTCGGCCCCAGTGGTCTCCAGTCAATGCTTCTGATGGCCTCCAGTGAACGCTTCAGTTTGACCCCAGTGGCCTCTAGTGCACGCATCCACTGGGCTGTGGTGCTCCAGTGCATGCTTCCACTGGGCTCAGTGCATGCTTCCACTGGGCTCTGTGGCCTGCAGTGTATGCTTCCGTTAGGCCCCAGTGGCCTCCAGTCCATGCTTCTGCTGGGCTCTGATGGCCTACAATGCACGCTCCATTTGACCCCAGTGGCCTCCAGTGCATGCTTCTCCTGGACTGTGGTGGCTCCAGTGCATGCTTCCACTGGGCTCTGATGGCCTCCAATGCACGCTTCCGTTTGGCCCCACTGGCCTCCAGTGCATGCTTCCACTGGACTGTGGTGGCTCCAGTGCATGCTTCCACTGGGCTCTGTGGCCGGCAGTGTATGCTTCCGTTTGACCCCAGTGACCTCCAGTGCATGCTTTCACTGGGCTCAGTGCATGATTCCACTGGACTCTGATGGCCTCAAGTACATACTTTCATTGGGCCCTCCAGTGCATGCTTCCACTGGGCTCTGATGGCCTCCAGTGACTGCTTCCACTAGGCCCCTGTGGCCTCTAGTGCATGCTTCCACTGGGCTCTGATGGCCTCCAGGGCATGCTTCCACTAGGCCCCTGTGGCCTCCAGTGCATGCTTCCACTGGGCTCTGATGGCCTCCAGTGCATGCTTCCACTGGGCTCTGATGGCCTCCAGGGCATGCTTCCACTAGGCCCCTGTGGCCTCCAGTGCATGCTTCCACTGGGCTCTGATGGCCTCCAGTGCATGCTTCCACTGGGCTCTGATGGCCTCCAGTGACTGCTTCCACTAGGCCCCTGTGGCCGCCAGTGCACGCTTCCACTGGGCTCTGATGGCCTCCAGGGCATGCTTCCACTGGGCTCTGATGGCCTCCAGGGCATGCTTCCACTGGGCTCTGATGGCCTCCAGGGCATGCTTCCACTGGGCTCTGGTTGCCTCCAGTGCATGCTTCCACTGGGCTCTGATGGCCTCCAGTGCATGCTTCCACTGGGCTCTGATGGCCTCCAGGGCATGCTTCCAGTTAGCTCCCATGAACTTCTGGGCTTCCTTTCTTCCCCACTATGCATCTATGCATTTTTCCATTGGGATCTGGCGGAAGAGTAGGGGCTTCTAGAGTGGAATTCAGACTTTTTCTGATTCGACTATGCATGAAGCATCATTGCCTTGCCTTTTTCCACATGTTGCCACTTTTACAAACCATCATTGCCTTGCCTCTTTCCACATGTTGCCACTTTTACAAACCATCATTGCCTTGCCTCTTTCCACATGTTGCCACTTTTACAAACCATCATTGCCTTGCCTCTTTCCACATGATGCCACTTTTACAAACCATCATTGCCTTGCCTCTTTCCACATGTTGCCACTTTTACAAACCATCATTGCCGTGCCTCTTTCCACATGTTGCCACTTTTACAAACCATCATTGCCTTGCCTCTTTCCACATGTTGCCACTTTTACAAACCATCATTGCCTTGCCTCTTTCCACATGTTGCCACTTTTACAAACCATCATTGCCTTGCCTCTTTCCACATGTTGCCACTTTTACAAACCATCATTGCATTGCTCTTTCCACATTTTGCCACATTTGTGAAGCACCATTGTCTTGTCTCTTTCCACATTTTGCCACATTTGTGAAGCTTATTGTCTTGTCTCTTTCACATTTTGCCACATTTGTGAGCCACCTTTGCCCTGCCTCTTTCCGCATTTTGCCACATTTGTGAAGCGCTTTTGCCTTCCCTCTTTCCACATTTTGCCACATTTGTGAACCACCTTTGCCTTGTCTCTTTCGCATTTTGGCACATTTGTGAACCAGATTTGCCTTGCCTCTTTCCACATTTTGCCACATTTGTGAAGCACCATTGCCTTGCCTCTTTCCACATTTGTGAAGCGCATTGCCTTGCATCTTTCACATTTTGCCACATTTGTGAACCACCTTTGCCTTGCCTCTTTCCACATTTTGCCACATTTGTGAAGTGCATTGCCTTGCCTCTTTCCACATTTTGCCACATTTGTGAACCACCTTTGCCTTGTCTCTTTCACATTTTGCCACATTTGTGAAGCGGATTGCCTTGCCTCTTTCCACATTTTGTCACATTTGTGAACCACCTTTGCCTTGATCTTTCACATTTTGCTACATTTGTGAAGCACCGCTGCCTTGCCTCTTACCACATTTTGCCACATTGGTGAACCACCTTTGCCTTGTCTCTTTCACATTTTGCCACATTTGTGAAGCGCCGATGCCTTGCCTCTTTCCACATTTTGCCACATTTGTGAAGCGCTGATGCCTTGCCTCTTTCCACATTTTGCCACATTTGTGAAGCACTGATGCCTTGCCTCTTTCCACATTTTCCCACATTTGTGAACCACCTTTGCCTTGTCACTTTCACATTTTGCCACATTTGCGAAGTGCGTTGCCTTGCCTCTTTCCAAATTTGACACATTTGTGAAGCACATTGCCTTGCCTCTTTTCACATTTTGCCACATTTGTGAACCACCTTTGCCTTGCCTCTTTCCACATTTTGCCACATTTGTGAAGCGCATTGCCTTGTCTCTTTCACATTTTGCCACATTTGTGAAGCGCATTGCCCTGCATCTTTCACATTTTGCCACATTTGTGAAGCGCCGATGCCTTGCCTCTTTCCACATTTTGCCACATTTGTGAACCACCTTTGCCTTGCCTCTTTCCACATTTTGCCACATTTGTGAAGCACCATTGCCCTGCATCTTTCACATTTTGCCACATTTGTGAAGCGCTTTTGCCTTCCCTCTTTCCACATTTTGCCACATTTGTGAACCACCTTTGCCTTGCCTCTTTCCACATTTTGTCACATTTGTGAACCAGATTTGCCTTGTCTCTTTCACATTTTGCCACATTTGTGAAGCGCCGATGCCTTGTCTCTTTCACATTTTGCCACATTTGTGAAGTGCATTGCCTTGCCTCTTTCCACATTTTATCACATTTGTGAAGTGCATCGCCTTGCCTCTTTCACATTTTCCCCATGCCTAAAGCAGGGTGACTAAAGCAGTTTATCTACTCTTCCCTGATAAGTCGAGCATGTACTACAAACAAACAGAGGAACCACAGCCATAAACACAACGCGTGCATTGTCATTTTCTAGTGTTCCTGAACAAAGCATGAATCGAGCTGAAATCCACTATATTGATCTGTTTACTCACTTGGCCTCACAATGCTCACCCGAGGGGTCAGGCGGAACAATGGTTGTGTAGCTGCGGATGGGGGCGCAGGATCGATCACCCACAGTGACTCATCTCCAGTCTACTAAATTACAGAGGGTCGCCTCCAGTCCGCCTCTCTGAGGGAACCTGTGTGTCGCCACAAGGGATGCTTCAGGTGGGTGGTCCACTTCCAGGGGGTCGCCTCCAGTCCGCCTCTCTGAGGGAACCTGTGTGTCGCCACAAGGGATGCTTCGGGTGGGTGGTCCACTTCCAGGGGGTCGCCTCCAGTCCACCTCCTAGAGGGGACCTGTGTGTTGCCACATGGGATGCTTCGGGTGGGTGGTCCACTTCCAGGGGGTCGCCTCCAGTCCACCTCTGAAACTGAATGGACATAAGACGGAGCCAATGCTCCTAGGCAACACTCCAATTTTTAATTCAGGGCTACTGTGGCCAAAGTGTCTTGGCCCTGCTCCAGCACCAAAGAATTAGATCAAAAGTCTGGGCATGTGGTTTGATCGCTTCCTGACTTTTGACCATCAAGCGGCAAAATTGTCTTCCACATGCTATGGCATCTTGAGGATGCTTCGAAAAATTCTTCCTCTTCTCCCATTCCTTGCTAGAAGGATAATGGTCCAGGCTTTGATTCTCTCACGCCCGGACTATGGGAATGTGCTCTATCTGGGAGCGCCCCAAGCCACTACCGCTAAACTACAGGTTATTCAAAATTGCGCAGCTCGCCTGCTCCTCGAGATCCCTTATTGGCAATCTGCCAAGCCTGCGCTGAAGATTCTTCATTGGTTGCCGATATTGGAGAGAGTCAAATTTAAGGCTGTTTGTATCACCCACAACTCTTTCTGGGGTAAAGGACCGACGATTAATCAATCCATCGTCACCCCTTATTACCCTAACAGAAGTCTCCGCTCGGCGAACCTCTTACTCACTGTTGTTCCAAAAATAAAGAGAGCAAGAAGTGGCGGCCGCTCTTTCTCTTATAACGCTGCTAGGCTCTGGAATGCCCTCCCTCCCTACATACGTCGGGAGTCCAACCATTTGCCTTTCCGAAAACTCCTTAAAACTTGACTTTTCCAAGTCACCGCCCAGTAAAGATGTCTCCTCTGTCCGCTGCCGCAGATAGCGCTGGGATGCCTTAGGGTAGCTATGCACTTTATAAATGTTTTTTTCATTTCATCTCTCCGAGGGGACCTGTGTGTTGCCACAAGGGATGCTTCGGGTGAGTGGTCCACTTCCAGGGGGTTGCCTCCAGTCCGCCTCTCCGAGGGGACCTAATTGTAGCCATGAGGGATGCTGCGGTGAGTGATCCACAAACTTCCAGGGGGTTGGCTCCAGACCGCCTTTCTTAGGGGACCTGCATGTAGCCTCAAGGAATGCTGTGGGTGAGTGGTCCACTAACTTCCAGGGGGTCGCCTCCAGTCGGCCTCTCCAAGGAGACCTGCCTGTGGCCACGAGGGATGCTTCGGGTGAGTGTTCCACTCCCAAGGGTGTCACTCACCTCCAGTTCGCCTCTCCGAGGGGACCTGCATGTAGCCACAAGGGTTGCTGCAGGTGAGTGGTCCACTAACTTCCAGGGAGCCGTCTCCAGCCCCAGTCTCTGAGGGGACCTGCGTGTAGCCACAGGGGATGCTGCGGGCGAGTGGTCCCCTAACTTCCAGGGGGTTGCCTTCAGTCCACCTCTCCGAGGGGACCTGAGTGTCACCACAAGAGATGCTTTGGGTGAGTGCTCCACTTCCAGAGGGTTGCCTCCAGTTGGCCTCTCCGAGGGGACCTGCGTGTAGTCCCGAGGGATGCTGGAGCTGAGTGGTACACTAACTTCCAGAGGGTCGCTTTCAGTCCACCTCTCCGAGGGGACCTGTGTGTAGCTCCGAAGGATGCTGGGGGTGATTGGTCCACTACCAGGGGGGTCGCCTCCAGTCCGCCTCTCCAAGGGGACCTGCGTGTAGCCCCAAGGGATGCTGGGGGTGAGTGGTTCACTTCCAGGGTGTCACCTCCATCCACCTCCTAGAGGGGACCTGTGTGTAGCCCGGGGGATGCTTCAGGTGAGTGCTCCACTTCCAGGGGCTCGCCCCCAGTCTACCTCTCCGAAGGGACTTGCGTGAAACCCCGAGGGATGCTTTGGGTTAGTGGTCCACTTCCAGGGGGTGGCCTCTAGTCAGCCTCTCTGACGGGGCCTGCGTTCTGCCATGAGGGATGCTTTGGGTGAGTGGTCCACTTCCAGGGGCTCGCCTCCAGTCCACCTCCCTGGGGGGACCTATGTGAAGTTACGGGGATGCTGTGGATGAGTGGTCCACTAACTTCCATGGGGGTCGCCTCCAGTCTGCCTCTCTGAAGGGACCTGCGTGTAGTCCAGAGTGATGCTTTGGATGAGTGGTCCAGTTCCACTGGGTCGCCTCTAGTCCGCCTGTGGCCACGAGGTATGCTGTGGGTGAGTGGTCCACTTCCAGAGGGTCGCCTTCAGTCCGCCTCTCCAAGGGGACCTGCGTGAAGTTATGAAGATGCTGGGGGTGAGTGGTCCACTAACTTCCAGAGGGTCGCCTTCAGTCCACCTCTCCGAGGTGATTTGCGTGTAGCCACGAGGGATGCTGCGGTGGGTGGTCCACTTCCAGCGGGTCGCCTCCAGTCCGCCTCTCCAAGGGGACCTGCGTGTAGTTCCGAGGGATGCTGGGGGTGAGTGGTCCACTCCCAGGGGGTCACCTTCAGTCTGCCTCTCTTAGGGACCTGCGTGTAGCCACGAGGATGCTCGGGCTGAGTGGTCCACTTCCAGGGGTCGCCTCCAGTCCGCCTCTCCGAGGGGACCTGCGTGTAGCCCCGAGGGATGCTGGGGGTGAGTGGTCCACTCCCAGGGGGTCACCTTCAGTCTGCCTCTCTTAGGGACCTGCGTGTAGCCCAGGGATGCTTCAGGTGAGTGCTCCACTTCCAGAGAGTCGCCTCCAGTCCGCCTCTCCGAGGGGACCTGCATGTAGCCCTGAGGGATACTGGGGGTCAGTGGTCCACTTCCAGGGGGTCACCTCCATCCACCTCGTAGAGGGGACCTGCGTGTAGCCACAAGGGATGCTGCGGGTGAGTGGTCCACTTCCAGGGGGTCGGATCCAGTCCGGCTCTCTGAGGGGACCTGTGTGTCCCCACGAGGGATGCTGCGGGTGAGTGGTCCACTTCCAGGTGGTCGCCTCCAGTTGGCCTCTCCAAGGGGACCTGCGTTTATGCATGAGAGATGCTGTGGGTGAGTGCTCCACTTCCAGGGGGTCGTCTCCATCCACCTCCTAGAGGGGACCTGCGTGTAGCCACAAGGGATGCTGCAGGTGAGTGCTCCACTTCCAGGGGGTCGGCTCCAGTCCAGCTCTCTGAGGGGACCTGCGTGTCCCCACAAGGGATGCTGCTGGTGACTGTCCACTTCCAGGGGGTCGCCTCCAGTCAGCCTGTCCGAGGGGACCTGCGTTTAGCCAAGAGAGATGCTGTGGGTGAGTGGTCCACTTCCAGCGGGTCGCCTCCATCCACCTCCTAGAGGGTACCTGCGTGTAGCCCGGGGGATGCTTCAGGTGAGTGCTCCACTTCATGGAGATCTCCTCCAGTCCACCTCTCCAAGGCGACCTGCGTGTAGCCACGAGGGATGCTGTGGGTGAGTGGTCCACTTCCAGGGCGTCGCCTCCAATCCGCCTCTCCGAGGGGACCTGCGTGTACCCACAAGGGATGTGAGTGGTCCACTTCCAGGGGGTCGCCTCTAGTCCACCTTTCTGAGGGGGCTGTGTGTCGCAACGAGGGATGCTTTGGGTGAATGGTCTACTAACTTCCAGAGGGTTGTCTCCAGCCCGCCTCTCCAAGGCAACCTGCGTGTAGCCACAAGAGATGCTGTGGGTGAGTGGTCCACTAACTTCCAGGAGATCTCCTCCAGTCCACCTCTCCTAAGGAACCTGTGTGTAGCCACGAGGGATGCTTAATAGTGAGTGGTCCACTTCCAGGGGATTGCCTCCAGTCTGCCCTTCTGAGGGATGCTGCGGGTGAGTGGTTCACTAACTTCCAGTGGGGTCGCCTCCAGTCTACCTCTCCGAAGGGACCTGCATGCAACCCAGAGGGACGATTTGGGTGAGTGGTCCACTTCCAGGGGGTGGCCTCTAGTCAGTCTCTCTGACAGGGCCTGCGTTTTGCCATGAGGGATGCTTTGGGTGAGTGGTCCACTTCCAGGGGCTCACCTCCAGTCCGCCTCTCTGACGGGACCTGCGTGAAGTTACGGGGGATGCTGTGGATGAGTGGTCCACTAACTTCCAGAGGGGTCGCCTCCAGTCTGCCTCTCTGAAGGGACCTGCGTGTAGTCCCGAGTGATGCTTTGGATGAGTGGTCCAGTTCCACGGGGTCGGCTCTAGTCCGCCTGTGGCCACGAGGTATGCTGCGGGTGAGTGGTCCACTTCCAGGGGGTCGCCTTCAGTCCGCCTCTCCGAGGGGACCTGCGTGTACCTATGAGGGATGCTGCGGGTGAGTGGTCCACTTCCAGGGGGTCGCCTCCAGTCCGCCTTTACGAGGGGACCTGCGTGTAGCCCCGGGGGATGCTTCAGGTGAGTGCTCCACTTCCAGAGGGTCGCCTCCAGTTGGCCTCTCCGAGGGGACCTGCGTGTCCCTACGAGGGATGCTGCTGGTGAGTGTCCACTTTCAGGGGGTCGCCACCAGTCGGCCTCTCCGAGGGGACCTGCGTTTAGCCACGAGAGATGCTGTGGGTGAGTGGTCCACTTCCAGGGGGTGGCCTCCATCCACCTCCTAGAGGGGACCTGCGTGTAGTCCAGGGGATGCTTCAGGTGAGTGCTCCAGTTCCACGGGGTCGTCTCCAGTCCGCCTCTCCCAATGGGACCTTCATATAGACACGAGGGATGCTGCGAGTGAGTGGTTCATTAACTTCCAGCCTCACTATTATTGCACCCATTGGCTTCTCTTAAGCTGTTATACTGCAGCTGAGAAGTTGTCACTTATGCTGTTCAGAGTTTGAAGTGAGCAGGAACTCCTTGGATCAGCGTTCCCATATTCTTTTTAATACAGATTAGTTGCTTTACTCATAGAAAAGAAAAAAGAAATGGCGTTCCCGACAGGCAACAGGGTTCTGGGAGTGCAGCTCATGGTGTCCTGCACTGCCTTCCTGTGGCACCCGCGAAGGGAACCATGTAAGCCCCAGGGGTTCTCATTTTGTGGGGCCAAACAGCTTATGAACAGGCCTCCAGGTGACGGTAATTGTGTTGCCGCCAGCTTATTGATGCACTTACCTGTGCTGGAAAACCCATCTCTGCTCTCCACTCCAAGAGTGTGGCATCTTCATCTCAATAACTGTCATTGCCTGTTTCAGATGGAAAACCAACTGAAGCTACGGTGGCCCCACGTCCATCCGTGACACTATCATTCAGGTCTGGATTTTTTTAACAGCGTGCATTTGGGGACTTGTAGTTTTTGCTTTTTTTCTTATAGCTATCAATCGGGGAATCCTTAGGTTCATGGCACAAAGGGGCACGCTGATCCCAGCACAATTATCATCAGCCCCCCACCGCCCCCACATCTTTAGGCCCAACATCTCAGTTCCCATACTTTTTTGCCTTTGGAGCACTGAGTAAACACCTGGACACCCAGCCTGCCACTTGCCTGTGGCCTCCAGTTCCTGCTTGTTCCAGCCGATCCAGTGACACTGCCACTGCCCAGGTTTTCCCATGCGGGTTTTCCCACTCACTGCTCTTTCTGCCAACAGAAGCCCCACTCACCCCAGGACTTACTTAATGCACACCCCACCTCAGGCAACTCCACTGACTCCCTGTACAGAAGAGATGCCAATTCAAGCTGCTGACCCACACACACAAGGCTCTACACAACCAAGGACCCGCCTACATTAACCACCACCTGAACTTCCACCAACCATCGAGAAGACTGCGCTCCGCCTCCCTCTCACTTGCCCATAATCCCCACATCTACAAAGGCGGAAGTGGAGGATGCTCCATCTCCCACATCGCAGCAAAGACCTGGAACAGCCGCCCCACGCAACTCCGTACCAACTCCTCGCTTTCGGAATTCCGAATGGCCCTCAAAACCTGGCTGTTCGAATAAGCCTCCAGGGCCTGCTAGTGCCTGGACACCCTATCGGGTGATTAGCCGCACTTTATAAATCATGATTGACCGATTGATTGATGGTGTTAATACCCACAGAAAAAAACAAAGGACGACACTTTACGTGGGATGAAAAAGTCGAAGTTTCTAAAATGGGGCGTGGTCCAAGAAGGGTGGCCTCAAATCCGTGAACCACAGTCCTCTGCTTTACACAGCATACGGCCTGACCCGCATCTAAGAACCTTTATATGTGTTTTCTGTTCAATATTTCAATAGACATGTATCCTCAACACAAGCTTTCCCATAGACTAGTAATTACAATTGGCAAACATTTGACCAGTACACTTTGTGCTCTGTAGAGAGGTTTGTGATTGGATGAGCATATAGTCTGGTCACCTTTAACTCCCTTATCACCTAGCGACAGGCACTGTCAGAAACAAGCACCACCTTCAGCCTTAACTCCGGAGCTGTCAATCATGCCCGACCGTAAAACCCCACCCACACCCTGAACTCACCCAGACACCTAGGACCCGATTCAGAAAGGTAAACTTAGACCTGAAGTCTAAGTTTACACCTAAAGTCTAAGGGCCTCATTTACAATATTTTTCCATAGGGCAGCGCCGCAAGCTTTCCTACTGCACTGCCCTATGCAAAGAAAAGAGCAGGAATGAGCTGTATCGATCAGATATGGCAAACACAACGAGATGATGGACGGAGCGCTGAAACTTTACAGACACTCACCCCCAGTCACAGATCTGGGTTGAATCCATCATCGTTCTTTAGCTCACTTCGCCACCTCAGTTCAGATCCAGCTATATGTAAATCAGTCTTAACCCTGTGCCTCATGGGAACAGTCCAGTCCGAACTGACAAGCCAGGTCTTCCCGGAACAGAAAACAAGCATCCAGGGACCGGTTTCGGAATAAAAACCCTCACCAGGCAGGCTAGCTTGAATCCAGTGGCAAAGTGAGCACGGTACCAAAGTCTGGGCATACCCTTCCCATTTAGGGTGACTATAGCAACACAAAAAGATGACGGGTGGAATGCTGAACATTCTCATAAATTCACCCCGTCACAGAACTGGGTTAAATCTATCCACTGTTTCCTCACTCTGCCACCCAAGTTTGGGCCCAGCCATATGCAAATTAACTTGACCCTGATACCCATGGAAAAAGTCCTGCCCAAACTGCCAAGCCAGGTCCTCTGTGGATCGGAAAGCAAGCATCCTGGTACCAGTATCAGGGTATCATCAGCCAGACAACCTTGAATCCAGGGGCATAGCGAGCACGAGACCCACATCTGGACATACCGTTCTCACTATTGGTGACTACCGCAACACAAAAAGATGATGGATGGAATGCTGAACCTTGTCAAATATTTATCCCCAGTCACAGATCTGCGTTAAATCCATCATGTTTTTTGCCGGCCGTGCCACCAACACATTGGATCCATGAAGAAGCAAATCACTCCTGACCCTGCTCCAATGGAACAGTCCAGCCTCAACTGCCAGGCCAGACCCTTCCTGCTCCTAAGAACAAGGATCCCTGGACGTCTGTTGGGTATCACGCATCAGGAGCCAGGCGAGTTGGAATCCAGTGCCCAGCGAAAACGGGACCCACATCTGAACATACCCTTCCCACTAAGGGCGACTATAGCAACACGAAAGGATGATGGATGGAAAATTGAACATTGTCAAAAATGTACCCTCAATCACGGATTTGGGTTAAATCTCTCATTTCTTTGCACACCATGCCACCCCAGTTTGGACCCTACCATATACAACTCACTCTTCATTCAGGTTCCCATGGAAACATTCCAATCCAAAAAAACAGGCCAAATTCTCCCTGGACTGAAAGAAAAAAAAAGCAACCATGAACCAGTTTCAGAGTATCAGCCAAACGAACTTGACACCAGTGGCATAGCGAGCTCAGGACCCACGTATAGGCATACCGCTCTCACTTAGGGTAACTAGAGCAACACAAAAAGATGACATGTGGAATGCTGAACATTCTCAAAAATTCACGCGGTCATAGATCTGGGTTAAACCGCTTTACTGCTCACTACGCCACCCTAGTTTGGGCCTAGCAATATGCAAATTAACTTGACCCTGCTACCCATGGGAAAAGTACTGCCCAAACTGCCAGGCCAGGTCCACTGTGGACCAGAACGCAAGCATCCTGGTACCAGTATCAGAATATCATACCTCAGCCAGATAAGCTTCAATTCAGGGGCATAGCGAGCATGAGACCCACATCTGGACACACCCTTCCCACGAAGAGCAATTATAACAACACAAAAAGATGACGGATGGAATGCTGAACAATGCCAAATATTTATCCCCAGTCACAGATCTGGGTTAAATTCATCATTTTTTTTCTCACAATGTCACCCCAAATTGGACCCTGGTATTTGCAAATCACTCTTTACCCTGCTTGAATGGGAGTAGCCCAGCCTCAACTACCAAGCCAGGACCCCTAAACCAGATAACACACACCCGGGGTCCAGTTTCAGAATTTCACCTGTTATCAGCCAGACTAGCTTGAATCCAAAGGGATATCGAGCACGGTACCAAAGTCTGGGCATACCGCTCTCACTTAGGGTGACTAGAGCAATACAAAAAGATGATGGGTGGAATGCTGAACATTCTCAAAAATTCACCCTGTCATAGATCTGGGTTAAATTGCTTTTCTGCTCACTACGCCACCCTAGTTCGGGCCTAGCTATATGCAAATTAACTTGACCCTCCTACCCATGGGAAAAGTCCTGCCCAAACTGCCAGGCCAGATCCACTGTGGACCAGAACGCAAGCATCCTGGTACCAGTATCAGAATATCATACCTCAGCCAGATAAGCTTGAATCCAGGGGTATAGGGAGCATGAGACCCACATCTGGACACACCCTTCCCACGAAGAGCGATTATAACAACACAAAAAGATGACGGATGGAATGCTGAACATTGTCACATATTTATTCCCAGTCACAGATCTGGGTTAAATCCACCATTGTTTTGCTCACCATACCATCCCACATTGGACCAAGGTATATGCAAATCACTCTTGGCCCTGCTCCAATGTGAACTGTCCAGCCTCAACTGCCAGACCATCCCTGGACCAGTTTCGGAATAACACTGGTTATCCGCCAGACTAACTTAAATCAGTAGCATAGCGAGCACAGTACCTCAGTCTGGGTATAGCCTTCCCACTTAGAGTGACGATAGCAACACAAAAAGATGACGGTGGAATGCTGAACATTCTCATAAATTCACCCCAACACAGATCTGGGTTAAATCTATCGATTGTTTCCTCACTATGACACCCTAGTTTGGGCACAGCCATATGCAAATTAACTTGACCCTTCTACCCAAGGGAAAAGTCCTGCCCAAACTGCCAAGCCAGGTCCTCTGTGCAAGCATCCTGGTACCACTTTTGGGGTAGCACCCATCAGCAGCCAGGCTAGTTGGAATCCAGTGGCCTAGCGATCATGGGACCCACATCTGGACATACCCTTCCAAATAAGGGTAACAATAACAACACTAAAAGATGATGGATGGAATGCTGAACATTGCCAAATATTTATCCTCGGTCACAAATCTGGGTTAAATTGATCTTTTTTTTCTCACAATGTCAGCGCAAATTGGACCCAGGTATACGCAAATCACTCATGACCCTGCTCCAATGGGAGTAGTCCAGCCTTAACAATCAGGCCAGGACCCCTAAACCAGATAACATGCAACCAGGGTCCAGTTTCAGAATATCACCCATTATCAACCAGGCTACTTTGAATCTAGAGGCATAGCGAGCACGGTACCAAAGTCTGGGCATACCCTTCCCACCTAGGGTGACTATAGCAACACAAAAAGATGACGGTGGAATGCTGAACATTCTCATAGATTCACCCCCTCACAGATCTGGGTTACATCTATCGATTGTTTCCTCACTTAGCCACCCTAGTTTGGGCCCAGCCATATGCAAAGTAACTTGAACCTGCTACCCATGGGAAAAGTCCTGCTGAAACTGCAAAACCAGGTCTTCTATGGATCGGAAAGCAAGCATCCTGGTACCAGTATCAGGGTATCGTCACTCATCAGCCAGGCTAGCTTGAATCCAGGGGCAAAGCGAGCACGAGACCCACGGAAAGGGCATTCCATTCCCACTTAGGGCGACTATTACAACACAAAAAGATGATAAACAGAACGCTTTCAAACATTCACCCCCAGTCACAGTTCTGAGTTAAATCCATAGTGTTTTTGCTTGCCGTGCCACCCCAGTTTGGGCCCAACTATATGCAAACCAGCCTTGACCCTGCTCCCCATGGGAACAGTCCAGCCGGAATTGCCAGGCTAGATCCTTCCTGCTCCTAAAAAAAAAGGATCCGGGGACCTCTTTCGGGGTATCAGGCATTAGGAGCCAGGCTAGTTGGAATCCAGTGCCCAGCGAAAACGGGACCCACATCGGGACACACCCTTCCCACTAAGGGCGACTATAGTAACATAAAAAGATGATGGACGGAAAGTTGAACATTGTCAAATATTTACCCTCAATCAAGAATCTGGGTTAAATCTCTCATTCGTTTGCACACCATGCCATCCCAGTTTGGACCCTACAGTATACAAATCACTCTTCATTCATTTTCCCATGGAAACATTCCAGCCCAAACAGCCAGGCCAAGTTTTCACTGGACTGAAAAACAAGCAACCCAGGACCAGTTTCAGAGTATCAGCCAAACTAAGATGACACCAGTGGCATAGCGAGCTCAGGACCCACGTATAGGCATACCGCTCTCACTTAGGGTAACTAGAGCAACACAAAAAGATGACGGGTGGAATGCTGAACATTCTCAAAAATTCACCCTGTCGTAGATCTGGATTAAATCGCTTTTCTGCTCACTACGCCACCCTAGTTTGGGCCTATCAATATGCAAATTAACTTGACCCTCCTACCCATGGGAAAAGTCCTGCCCATACCGCCAGGCCAGATCCACTGTGGACTAGAACGCAAGCATCCTGGTACCAGTATCAGAATATCTTACCTCATCATGCCAGATAAGCTTGAATCCAGGGGTATAGAGAGCATGAGACCCACATCTGGACATACCCTTCAAACTAAGAGTAACAATAGCAACACTTAAAGATGATGGATGGAATGCTGAACAATGCCAAATATTTATCCCCAGTCACAGATCTGGGTTAAATTCATCATTTCTTTTCTCACAATGTCACCCCAAATTGGACCCAGTTATATGCAAATCACTCTTTATCCCTGCTTCAATGGGAATAGTCCAGCCTCAACTATCAGGCCAGGACCCCTAAACCAGATAACGCGCACCCGGAGTCCAGTTTCAGCATATCACCCATTATCAGCCAGGCTAGCTTGAATCCAGAGGCATAGCGAGCACGGTACCAAAGTCTGGGCATACCCTTCCCGCTTAACGGTGACTATAGCAACACAAAAAGATGACGGGTGGAATGCTGAACAATCTAACAGATTTGCCCCTTCACAGATCTGGATTAAGACTATTGCCTTTTAGCTCACTATGCCACCCTAGTTTGGGCCCAGTCATATCCAAATTAACTTGATCCTGTTACCCATGGGAAAAATCCTGCCCAAACAGTCAGGCCAGTTCCTCCGTGGTGGACGGAAATCAAGCATTTTGGTACCACTATCAGGGTATCATACCTCATAAGCCAGGCTAGCTTGAATCCAGTGGCATAGCGCGCAGGAGACCCACGGAAGGGCATTCTCTTCCCACTTAGGGCGACTATAACAACACAAAAAGATGATGAAGAGAACGCGGAACGTTGTCAAACATTCACCCCCAGTCACAGATCTGGTTTAAATCCATAGTGTTTTTGCTTGCAGTGCCACCCCAGTTTGGGCCCAACTATATGCAAACCAGTTTGGACTCTGCTTCCCATGGGAACAGTGCAGCCCGAACTGCCAGGCCAGGTCCTTCCTGCACCTAATAACAAGCATCCTGGGACCACTTTTGGGGTATCACCCATCAGCAGCCAGGCTAGTTGGAATCCAGTGGCCTAGCGAACATGGGACCCACATCTGGACATACCCTTCCAACTAAAGGTAACTATAGCAACACTAAAAGGTGATGGATGGAATGCTGAACGTTACCAAATATTTATACCCAGTTACAGATCTGGGTTAAATTCATCATTTTTATTCTCACAATGTCACCCCAAATTGGATCCAGGTATATACAAATCACTCATGACCCTGCTCCAATTGGAGTAGTCCACCCTTAACAAGCAGGCCAGGACCCCTAAACCAGATAACACACACCCAGTGTCCAGTTTCAGCATATCACCAGTTATCAGCCTGGCTAGTTTGAATCCAGAGGCATAGCGAGCACGGTACCAAAGTCTGGGGACACCCTTCCCACTTACGGTGACTATAGCAACACAAAAAGTTGACGGTGGAATGCTGAACAATCTCAAAAATGCACCCCGTCACAGATCTGGGTTAAATGTATCGCTTTTTTACTCCCTATGCCACCCTTGTTCTGGCCCAGCCATATGCAAATTAACTTGGCCCTGCTATCCACGGGAAAAGTCCTGCCCAAACTGCCAGGCCAGGTTCTTCCTGGACCGAAAACAAGCATCCTGGGACCGGTTTCGGGGTATTACCCCTCATCAGCCAGACTGGCTTGAATCTAGTGGTACAGCGAGCAAGGGACCCACATCTGGGCATACCCTTGGACACTCAGGGCAAACATAGCAAACACAACATAATGATGGACGGAGTGCTGAAACTTTTCAACCACTGACCCCCAATCACACATCTGGTTTTAATCCATTGTTTTTTTGCTCACTATGCCATCCCAGTTTGGGCCCAGCCATACGAAAATCAGTTGTGACCCTGTTTCTCATGGGAGCAGTCCAGTCCGACCTGCCAGGCCAGGTTCTCTCAGAACCAGAAACAAGCAACATGTGACCTGTTTTTGTGTATTACCCCCTCATAAGCCAGGCTAGCTTGAATCCAGGTGCACAGCAAGCAAGGGACCCACGTCTGGGCATACCCTTGGTCACTTAGGGCGAATATAGCAAACACAACATGATGGACGGAGCGCTGAAACTTTTCAACCACTCACCCCCAGTCACAGATCTGGGTTAAATCCATAATTTATTTCATGGTATCACACATTATCAGCCAAGCTATCTCAAATCCAGTGGCATAGTGAGCATGAGGTCCATGTCTAGCCATACTCTTCCCACTTAGGACAACTATAGTAACACATAAAGATGATGGACGGAATGCTGAACATTGTGAAACATTCATCCTCCAGTGACAGATCTGGGTTAAATCCATCGCTTTTTTCTCACCATGCCTCCCCTCTGACATGACCATATGCAAATCAGTCTTGACCGTGCTCCCCATGGAAACAGTCCCGCCCGTACTGCCAGGCCAGGTTCTCCCTGGAACAAGAAACAAGCATCCTGGGACAGGTATCGGGGTATTACCCATCATCAACAAGGCTAGCTTTAATCCAGGGGCATAGCAAGCACAGGACCCACGTCTGGGCATTCCCTTCCCACTTAGGGCGACTATAACAACACAAAAAGATGATGGACGGAATGCTGAACATTCTCAAACATTCACCCTCCAGTGACAGATCTGGGTTAAATCCATCGCTTTGTTTCACACCATGCTACCCTAGTTTGGACCCAGCTATATACAAATCAACCGTGACCCTGCTACCCATGGGAACAGTCCAGCCTAAACTGTCAGCCCAGCTTTTCACTAGACCAGCAAATAAGCATTTTGAGAATGTTTTTGGGGTATCAGGCTAGCTTGAATCCAGTGGTATAGCGAACATGGGGTCCTTGTCTGAGCATTCCCTTCCCACTTAGGGCGACTATAGCAGCACAAAAAGATTAACGGAATGTTGAACATTGTCAAACGTTCACCCACAGTCACAAATCTGGGTTAAATCCATCATTTTTTGGCTCACTAAGCCTCCCCAGTTTGGACCCAGCCATATGCAAATCAGTCTTGACCCTGCTCCCCATGGGAACAGTCCAGCCTAACTGCCAGGCAGGTCCTCCCTGGACTGGAAAACAAGCATCCTGGGAGTGGTTTCAGGGTATCACCCTCTCAATAGCCAGGCTAGCGTGAAACCAGTGACAAACAGCTTAACCAAAGAGGTTACCCACAGCTTGAGTAACCCCACCATGACCAACAGGGTCAGGGGGCCTAGCTTATTCTTTGACAGGGGGTCGGACCACCATGCCAAGGATAATGCAGCCGTAAAGGCTAACACCCAGCAAAGGCCACTGACACCTGTCAGTGCCCAGAACCATACCTTTAGCTCTTCACTGGTAGGTGAAGTAGCTAACTTACATACTTCTTTGGGTTCTGGTTGCCTGTCTGCTGTTTTAGCATTAGGGGTTTCACTACACTTTGTAGTGAACACCCTACTTCCACCCTCTCTTCTGTCAGCTGAGGAGCCACCAACTCAGGCTGGACAGTTGCCTGACTAGTCAGGTATTTTTGTGGGTTAGGTAGGATTTCACCAGTGCCAACTTTGGAGTTCTCCCCTACTAGTGTAGAATCTCCTTGGTCCTCTGGAACTGTGGCTAACAGTCTCTACCTTTCCTACACTTTCTCTTCTCTTTTTTTGGGGCCTATCAGCACTAGCTGTAGGCTCAGCCCCCTCCCCCCTTCCAGATTCCTTGGGTGAGGCCTGGCACTGGACCAGTGCCTCACTTTGGCTCAGACCAACCTCTGGGTGGTCATTCCGAAGGAGACAGTGAAGGGGGAAGTCTTTATTGACTACCACCTTTCTCCAACTAAGGGACCCAGCAATTTCTAGGGGCACTAAAGCCACTGGCCTAACAGTGATCTCTCCTGGGATAGCCCTTACTCTTTTTGTCTCCCCTGGGACATACTGGTTTGAGAGTACCAACCTGTTATGCACCACCGTGTGACTGGCACAGGTATCTCTCAGGGCAGTGGCTGGGATTCCATTCAACAGTAGGTGGTGGAAGTGTCTAATCCCCCCTGGAATCTCCAACTCACCTTTTGGGCCCACTTTCCAGTTGAAGGCTATGTGGACTTCCTTATCTGAGGGACTACCCTCATAGGCTACACTGGCAACCCCTGGAGCCACCCTGTGGGTTTGGTTTGTAGGACAGCTAGGGTCCTAGGTGTGGTGTCCTGTCTTTTGACAGTTGTGACACCATGCCCTATCGGAATGTCATTTCTTACCTTGGTACCCAGTATTAGCTTGTGAGGTGTCTTTGGGCCCACCCTCCTGGACAGGGTTTTGGGGGCTACCTGGGACTCCTTATTTTTATCTTTAGGGTGTTCACCCTCTTTCCCTTGGGGAGGTCTGTAACCCTTTTCCTTTGGTCACCCCCAGTGGTAGTCTTGGTCACCCTAGTCTTGACCCAGCAGTCTGCCTTCTTTCCCAATGCTTGGGGCAAAATTGGACCTAGGACCACCAGATACTGATGCAACTTTTCATTAATGCAGTTACTTAAAATGTGTTCTTTCATAAACAGATTCTAAAGCATAATCATGACTTCACTTCCAGTCAACCAGCCACCTAGTGTTTTACTGAGTAGTCTATGTAGTCAACCAAGGACTGACTCGAGGCTTTGTGACCCCCCCTGAATCTAATTCTACATTCCTCAGCGGTGAGTCCACAGCCCTCAATCAGGGTGCCCTCATGAGGTCATAGGACTCAGCATCAGCCCCAGTAAGAGTCAGGATCTGACCCTGCAGTTACCAGTGAACAGTTCCCAAAGCAATGCTCCCCAGTGTGACTTCTTCACCTCTCTCATTCCACAGGCCCTCTGAAAGGCTGTGAGCCATTTGATGATGCCATCACCTTCCTCATATTTGGGGACAATCCTTTTGGGGATTTTAGGGTCATAAGAATTCTCTCTATCCATAGGTATTAAATTGCTGCCATCATTGATGGGTGCTAGACCCAACTTTGTTCTCTTTTTTTCTAGTACTAGGAGTTCAGCCTTTAGGGCCAGTCTATTAGTCTACCTGGCTAGCAGGATGTCTTCTTCATTAAGGCTGTCCTCAATGCTGTGAGGGGTGCCTGTCCCACCTGTGTGCGATCTAGGTCCCCTTGGCACTACTTTTGGGTAGAGGGGTGCAGGGACCACCTCTTCTGGTACAAGGTGAGGGGGCTGGGAAAGGTCCTCCTCACCTCCATTTTCTTCTTCTCGGAGGGTGTCCTCCTCTTCAGAAGGGTGTTCCTTAGCATACCCTGCCAAGAGCTCCTGGAGCTTGACCTTGGTAGGAGTGCAAACAGTTTTAATTTTCTTAAGTCTACAGAGAGTCCTTAGCTCCCGCATGCTAAGCTGGAGGTAAAGCGTCAGGTCGAGCTCCACAACCATTTTCTCTGCATCCATTATTTTACTAATAGTTGGGGCCTTTTTAAAAGGACTGAAAAAACTTCTAAGTACTTATACCCCTAACTACAGAAAGGTGTTTAACTTTTACAAAATACTAAAGGGATTTACCCAAGGCCCTAACAAGACTTTTAAAAATGTAGAAACATTTTCAATTAAAAAATACAGTGAATTTAAAGTCAATTTTTGGATTGTGGTCGTGTGTTCACTTATTGTCAGAGTGGTCCAGCAAATGCAAAGTCGTAGACCCCACCGCTGATCCACCAATGTAGGAAGCTGGCTCCCTATATACTATACCAAAGTAAGGTATAGTGTGCACAGAGTCCAGTGGATCCCCAGAGGCTTACAGAGGCTAAAGTAGATAATACTAAAAGCTCTATTTGTGGGGGCGAGGGGTTAGGTTTATCAGAGGGCTGTGTTAAGCATTTGTTGTACACACTCAGGCATGAAATAATTAGACACACTCAAAGACTGAATCCAGGACCAATTGTTTTGGATAAAAAGTTATTACTTTGCTATTTTATTTTTAGAACCAAGAGGAACTCATTTGCAGGTAAGTAACAGTTTCAAGAATAGCAGTAATACTTTTCAAGATGCAGTAGGAATGAAAAATTTCCTAGTAACCATGACGGAAAGTTTCAATTCTATTAAGGACGCGGAGGCGAGGATTATGCTCGTCTTTCTTTTATTTCCATTACTCAGCAACTTCAACTTTAACAACAAAAAACTACAAGTCCCATTATTCTTGTAGTCCACCAGGCAGTCTCCGTCCACCAATCAGCAGTGCTCATGGACCACGAGGGGGTGCAGCTGCCAATACCCTTCCTCTTTCTTGACTGCGACCATCACAACACCAAAGATCCTCAGTCTGTTTTGGAACCTTCTGACCCTAAAGGAAGCCAAAAAGGAGAACTAAATGAAACCATCCTCCAAACTGCGTGAGGCAAACAATGCAACAGAATTTACTTTAAGAACAACCAGCAAGAGAGTAACGTCAGTGAGAAATCAAAAGGGCAATACTTATGCCATAAGTTGATGAATCCACCATGACTGTGATCAGATGATTCACACACCCACTGCAAATATGGGTGGGAACAGTGCTTATTGAGCCTCGGGCGGGAATAATCCTCGCCTCTGCGTCCTTAATAGAATTGAAACTTTCCGTCATGGTTACTAGGAAATTTTTCATTCTATGTCAGGACCGGAGGCGAGGATTATGCTCGTTCAAAGCTTGTCCACCACCAACGACGCCATGTTCACGACTGGTTTAAAATAGAATCTTTTAAACATAGAGTCCGAGGACCAATCTGCCGCATTTAGAATATCTTCTAATCTGGCGCCCAATGAAAAAGCCTTAGAGGCCATAGCTCCTCGTACTGAGTGTGCTCCAAAATGCAAGATATTAATACCCGCTTCCTGCATCACCCATCGGATCCAACGAGCTATTGTTGGTGGCGAGACAGCCTTGAAGGGCTTCTTTAGGGAAATCAGAAGCTGACGTTCACCCGGGGGACGAGTTTCCTCCGTCATGCTCTCGTACTCCTTGAGGCATCTGACAACACACAGTTTTGGAGATTTATTGAAAGCTGGATAGGACACAATTCTAGAATCAGATTTAGTTCTGACCGATATGTGAAAAGTAACTCCTTTTGGGGTAAAAACGCGACCAGTAATGTCCAGGGCCCTGACGTCCGATACACGTCTGCAAGACACTAAACAGAGCAGCATAGCCAACTTGCCGGAAAGCTCCTTGCGGGACAGGTACCTATTAGCTTGCCAGGATTGGAACAAGTGTAGTACCCTATTAACATCCCACAGGGAAGAATACCTGGGTTCTGGGGGAAGCGAAAGACGGATACCACGCATTAATTTGCAAACCATAGGATGCTCCCCCACCGATGCTCCAGAGACCGGGAGGTGCCCGGCTGAGATTGCCGACCGATAGGAATTGACAGTCCGATAGGCCAGGCCTTGGGACGCCAGAGAGGCCAAGAAGTTCATGACAGCTACCACTTCGGACCCCATGGGATCGTAGTCGTTCCGAACACACCAACGGACCCATCTAGACCAGGCCGATTTGTACCGTTTATTAGTGCTGTCGGCCCAAGCAGCTCCCAGTAACGTTCGAGCCACCTCCGATAAGCCAGAGATTCTCCAGCGATGCCGGAAATCCGCCATGCCACCAGGGGCATCCGACCCTGCTGGATTAGTGGGTGAGGATTGCCCTGAGGATCTCTCAGGAGAAAGAGACCGTGGGGTAGAAGGATTGGAGAATCCCAAGAAAGTTCCAGAAGAACTGGAAACCACACTTGAGACCTCCAATATGGGGCGACTAAGACTACCCGCGCCTGCTGCCTCTGGACTTGAGTCGTAAGGCGCATTATCATGGCAAACGGAGGGAAGGCATACCCCGCCTCCTTGGACCAGTCCTGAAGGAACGCATCCATCGCTGATGCTAGGGGATCCGGTTTCCAACTGAAGAAACGCGGGAGTTGATGGTCCAACCTGGACGCAAAGAGGTCCGCAGAAAAGGAACCCCACAGAGTGTGGAGGCGTTGAAAGGTCGGAGAGTGTAACTGCCAAAGACTCATGTCCGCCCAGTTCCTGGAGCAACTGTCTGCTACCGCGTTGGACTGTCCTGGGAGATATTCCGCCAGCACTGAGACATTGCGTGACAGGCAAAAGGTCCAGAAGTCCTTGGCTAGATCCGCCAACGCTTTGGACTTTGTTCCCCCTAAGTGGTTGATATACCTGACAGCTGACACGTTGTCCATTTTCAGAAGCACACTGCAGGAGGCCTTCTCCTTCGTCCAACACTGGATTGCGAATGACCCCGCCATCAACTCCAGGCAGTTGATATGGAGCTGACTTTCGTCTACTGACCACTTTCCTCCGGTAAAGGAGTCCCCGCTGCGGGCCCCCCAGCCCGATTTGCTGCATCGGACTCTATTATGAGGTCTGGTTCGCAACCGAAAATGGCCCGTCCATTCCAGGCCTCCATGTGGTTTAACCACCAAGTCATTTCCATGAGAACCTCGTCGGTCAGAGGGACTTGATCCGAGTACTGGAGGCCCTTGCGAAGATGGGAAGCTTTCAGGCGTTGCAACGCCCTGTAATGGAGCGGTCCCGGAAAGATCGCCTGAATAGAGGAACTCAAAAGTCCCACTAGGCGCGCCACCTGTCGGAGAGAGGTCGACTGTCTGGCTAACATGCGACGCAGTTCTCTGCGTATCTTGGAGATCTTCCGAGCCGGGAGGATCAAGGTGCGGGACACCGAGTCCACTACGAACCCCAAAAAAATCATCTGTTTGGAAGGGGTCAAGAACGACTTCTTGGTATTGATTACGAACCCCAAACGTTGGAGCAGGTCCACCGTCTCCTGTAACTGGTAGGAGAGCTGCACTGGGGACTGGTCCAAGAGAAGTATGTCGTCGAGGTAGACTATTAGACGGAAGCCCCTGGCGCGAAGTGTTTCCACCACCGGTTTGAGAACCTTGGTGAAGCACCATGGGGCCGACGACAGCCCGAAGGGGAGCGAGGCAAACTCGAACACCTGGTTTCTCCACATGAACTGCAGGAAGCGACGATGCGGGGGAAAAATAGGCACCACTAAGTATGCATCTTTTAGGTCCAGGCGGACCATCCAGTCGTCTGGTTGGAGCAGGTCCCGTAACAGATGGATGCCCTCCATCTTGAAGTGTCGATACACCAACCATTGATTGAAATCCTTCAGATTGATAACGGGTCGCTGCCCACCGTCTGTCTTGTCGACTAGGAAGATGTTGCTCAGGAAACCCCTGGGATGAAGGAGTGCCGGGAGTACCGCTCCTTTTTGCAGCAGATCTGTCACCTCTTGGTCTATGAGGGAAACCTGATCGCGTGCAAAAACCAACGGTCGAGGACGGACGTCCTGCTTTGGGGAACCGTAGAATTCTATGTGGAAGCCCTGGACGGTTTGTAACACCCAAGCGTTGGAGGTAATAGCTTTCCAGTTGTCTACGAAAGACGCTAGTCTGCCGCCCACCAAGAGAGGGGGTAGAGAAGAAAGTCTCACCTGAGTTAGGCACGTTGTTGCCTCTGCCTTGTCCTCTGCCACCGCGGCTCCGGAAACCTCGACGAGACTGGAAGAATTCCTGTCTGCCCGGGTCTTGCTGCTTTCTGCCGGTGCCTCTTTGAGGGCTCTGTGTGAAGAAGCGGCCGGCCAAGCGCCCCCGGCCACGGCCGGCCCCAACGAAAACCTTAGGGTGGAACACCCGTTTTATAGAAGACTGCGCTTTATCAAGCGAGGTAAAGGTGTTCACAAATTTCGTTAATTCCTTTATAAAGGGCTCGCCGAAGAGACCACCATGCCCCACCGCTCCCGCTTCCGAAGTGGCGAGGTCTCCCAACTTTGGATCGACCTTTATCAAAAAAGAGCGTCTCCTCTCGGTCGAAAGGGCGCAATTAGCGTTGCCTAAAAAAACGATGGCCCGATGAGCCCAGTTGGAGATGTGTTCTGCAGAGAGTGGGGTGCCAGATGCTTTGGCCTCCTCCGCCAACTCTAAAACCTTGGTGAGGGGCCCGCAATATCTAGTAGCTTGTCTTGACAGGATCGCCAGGATCGGTCAATTCCTTTTTTCGGGTCTCGGATATATTTTTGGAGGAAGGTGGCCATCCGAGGGTCCACCTCCGGGGTCAAAGCCACTTTGCCCGGTAGTGCAGGGTCGAGGGCATTCTGCTTTAAGACAAGCCTGTACTTCTTTTTCAAGGGACTTGCGGAGGCGCCCCACCACAAACGCGGACACCTTAGTGGAGGGAGTCCACTCCGATGAACGGGGGTGGACGAGGTCTTCGGGGACTAACATATCCGAAGGTTCCTCACCCTCCGGGGCGTCAGTGGCTGAGGGCTCTGCGGGGCGCCAGGGCCTGGAGGGGCCGGCCTCGTCCGCAGACTCTTCTACAGAGTCGTCATCTTCGTCCTGAAAGGGAGGAATGTCGGGAAGGACCGGAGGGGGGGATGGATCCCCTTGGGATTTGGCCAGATACGCCTTTTTTAACCGGTCAAAGACTCCCAAATCAACCTGCGACGTGCCGTGCTCTTGCGCTTCGGGGGGCGCTGCGCCTCAAAGACGGCGGCATATTGCATAATGGCCTCTGAAACAGCTTGGTGGACAGAAGCATCCACTGCGTCGCAGAAATCGTTGTTCAGGGGGATGACCTGGAGAGACTCTTCCTCCGCATACTCCTCCATAATGAAAGAAAGAAGATAGTGAGGAGTGACAGTACTAAGTATACTGACTGGCAGCCCCCAACGCTCTAAGTGCTAGTAGTAAACCACTTTGCAGGGGGTGAGATTAATTTGTGACCAGGCACTATTCGGGACACACCAGGTGTGAGCTGGGCCTAACCCGCAGGGGCGACTCACCCTTGTTCTTAGAGAGGGTATCTCCGCTCTGGGCCTGCCCCAGGAACCTCCCAAGGAACGCTGAGAATTCGCTTAAGCAGGAAACCAAAGATCGTCACCAAACAAAAACTCTCGCCTACCGGCGTTTATACTGACCCGCGTCGCGGGCGTAGGGAGATTCAAGATATTTCACTACGGACCTGCAAGCTATGCAGGCGTAACGGCTTCCAGAGCTTAGAGGCAATATCTAACGGCGGGCAGTCAGCGCTCTCTGATCCCGACACGTCTAGCGCGTCGCGGATCAGCGAGACGCGGACACGCGCCCCCTGCCACAAAGGCGCAACACCGCACCGTGCCTCAGAGAGGGGGCCGCGAGCGGAGCCAATGAAGCTCCCGCGGCCCGAACCTAAAAGAAAGGATACGATCGGCACTTACACCAACAAAACTGACAAAATTAACAGCGCGCCAGTGCGTAAGCAGAAGCAGCCAATGATAAATTAAATGACAGTAAATAAGCTGTACTACCAATTCATAACAAAGAAATGACATCAATTTACGCCGTATTATTAAATTCACACATAAAGCCTCCCGCCCCGAGGAGCGAGAGAAAACAGTACTTATCTTTGCTGAGAGCAGGAAAGAAAGAGGAAGGGTATTGGCAGCTGCACCCCATCGTGGTCCATGAGCACTGCTGATTGGTGGACGGAGACTGTCTGGTGGACTACAAGAATAATGGGACTTGTAGTTTTTTGTTGTTAAAGTTGAAGTTGCTGAGTAATGGAAATAAAAGAAAGACGAGCATAATCCTCGCCTCCGGTCCTGACATAGAATTGTTTTGCAAGGCAGTAAAAATGCTTTACAGTAATAGAATTTCTTTTGTATTGTCAATCAGTAACAGTAGAACTTAGCAGTTGTAAAAGATAGACTTTTAAATGTAATAGGAGAAAATTCAATGCAATCCTACGGGAGGAAAACAGGTATATGCATTAAAAGGTAAGTAAACGTTTTACTCCTCAAGTCTTCAGGGGTTTGGACCAAAACAAGGCAAGGTTCAGTATAAGGTTGAGCCTGCACCACCAGCGGCACTGGGGCTGCCAGGTGCAGAGGTCACTGGGCCCAGTGTTAGTCAATGGAGACTGGGGCACCCACAGAAGGTGCTGGTTGCAGGTAGGTACCCACAGTTTCAGAGCACAGGCCCTGGGGGTTAAGGTGAGCACAAGGGGCCACAAGGCAGCACCAAGCGTACACCACCAGCGGCACAGGGGCGTCTGGGTGCAAGGTGCAAATCAGCGTCGGGCGCCCAATGCTCTTCAATGGGGAATCTCGGTCGCACAAAGAGGCTGCAGGCTCGGACCAGGAGGCTGGATGAAGGTGACCACTGAATGGACAAGTAAGTTAGGATGCAGGGGAAGGTCTGGGCACTGTTGGCTGCACTCCCCAAGGTCATGGGGCTGAGGATGTAGGGGTGTCTTTTGCTGTCGGATTTTCTTTACTGGAGCCGCTCGCGGTCAGGGGGACCCTTCGTGTTGATGCTGCATGCGACTTCGTGGGGTCCAGGACAGGTCGGCCACCAATGGAGTCGAGGTTCAGATCACTGGGGAGACTTCACTGGGCAGGTGAGCTACTCAGACTTGGGCCGTGGGCGTCAGGTGCAGAGTGGGCAGAGGTTGCGGATCCGCCTGGATCTGGAGTCCTTGAAGTTTGGGATTTCTGGACAGGGCCGCTCTTCTCTGGAGATCTGGTCTTTATTGAAGTTTGGCAGTCTTCCTGGGGTTCTTGGAAGTTGCTGGCCACAGGACAGGCATCGTCTTCTGTGCAGGCTCTTCAAGCTGGAGACAGGTCAGTACGGCTGGGGCCAAGGCAGTCGTCGTCTTCAAACTTTGCTGCAAATCGTCTTCTTCGTCCTTCTTCTTCGTAGGTTATGGGAATCTGAGGATCAAGGTTCAGGGGTACCCCAAAATACGGAATTTAGGGCATTACAGGTACTGGAAGCTGGCAGCCAATGGGCTACTTGCCTTTTTGGGTGACTACACCCTTAGTATGGCCCCTCCCTTTGGGGAGGGGGCATCCCCTAATGTGATTGGGTAGAATCCTTCCATTCAAGAACGAGGATTTCCTAAGGAGGGGGGTCACCTCTGTCCAGGGCACCTTAGCGGTGGGCCTGGCAGAGAGGGGACACAACTCTCCTGACTACTAATTTTATGCCGACCTTGCCACCAAAAGTGGGGCTTCATCAAAGTGGATGGCATTACCAACTAGCTGGAGAGGCCCTGGTCAGCATACCAAAGGGCAGGAAGCCTTTGAGGCTCACCGCCCTCAATACTGTTCCTGCTTGGTGGTAGGTGAGAAGCACCCCCACCCCAAGCAGGCTTTGCTCCTGACCCACAAGAGCACAAGGGCTCCCACCTCAGGGGGGGCAGAAACATGTGGCAGGATGGTGCAGAGCAGTCAGCTGCACACTAGAGAGTTGGTCGTTTTTCAGGGGGAATCTCAAAGATGCCCTCTGAGTGCATTTTACAATAAATCCAACACTGGCATCAGTGTGGGTTTATTGTACTGAGAAGTTTGATACCAAACTTCTCAGCTTTCAGTAAAGCCATCATGGAGCTGTGGAGTTTGTAATGACAAACTCTCAGCTCATGTAATAAATATGGCTTCACTGCACTTACAATGTCTAAGAATGGACGTAGACACTGTAGGGGTACAGGGCTCATGCAGCTATGCCCTCGCCTGTGGTACAGGGCACCCTGTCCTAGGGCTGTGAAGCCTGCTAGAGGGGTGACTTACCTATGCCGCAGGCAGTGGTTTGTGTGCATGGCACACAGGGATGTGTGCCATGCAGACTCTTAGGTTTTGTCTGCACCAGAACACACAGTCTGCAATGACAGTGTGTATGTCTTAGGTGAGGGGTCTCTGAGGGTGGCACAGACATGCTGCAGCCCTTAGAGACCCTGTCTGGTCACAATGCCCTTGGTACAAGTGGTACCTTTTACAAGGGACTTACCTGTGGGCCAGAGGTGTGCCAATTGTGCAAACAAAGGTACAGTTTTGGGAAAGAACACGGGCCCTGGGAACCTGATTGGCAGGAACCCAGGGCACATTCATTCAAAGTGCATCAGAAATCTGGCAAAAAGTTAGAGGGGGGGGGTTACTGCAACAGAAACCCACTTTCCTACAGTAGTGTGGTCGAGCAGCCTTAGGCTTATTAGAGAGGAGTGTTAGACATCGGCAGTACTCACACAGTCAATATATGATGCACACGACTCAATAAGGAGATCCAAGCCAATTTATAAAAACTATTTTATCTGTATATAAATTTTGGCACCAAGATCAGCACATTTTGAAATAGAAATACTTTTAGTTTTCAAAAGTCGACAGTGCAATTTTCAGATGCAGCAATTTATCCTATGGAGGAAATACATACACTGCATATATGTACTTCACAGCAACTTACGGGACCAGTCTCCTGGACTTTAGGTAAGTATGGGGCAAGGTCCAAGGCAGCACCCACAGGTCACCTCCGAGGGCACTGGGGCGGCTGGGTGCAGAGGTGATTTTCAGCATCGGATACCCTCGGTCTAGGTCCACTCTCTCCCCGCTGCTCCGCTGTGCCGTCTCTTGCCTCCAGACCCCGACCTCCTCCTTGGGAGGTTCGAGGCTGCTGCCCGCTCCTGCGCCTGCTGCCCGCTCCAACTGGGACCAGACTGCCTCCAACCACCGTAACCTTTCTCAGCCGTTTTTTTCTTAATTTTTTCCCTGTTGTGCCACTGTTATTGTGCCCATCTGTGTCTTGCTCTAATTCCACCACTGTTTTTATTTTCTCGTGCCTGCCTGTTCCTTTTGCCTTCGCCGCTGCTGCCCCTGCGGCCCCTCCCCCGGAATTCCCCCGGAATTTCCCCAGATTCCCCCGGAATTCCCCTGCTCCCGCCTCCCAGCCTCTCCTCCCTCCCACCTCCCCTACTTAATGGTGGCCGCTGCGCGGTCGCGCAGGGGATGCGCGCAGCGGGCGCGTCGCAGGCACGCCGAAGGCGCACCAAAGGCAAGCCCGTCTGCGCCCGTCCGCGACCCGACCATGGCCAGCGCCAGGAACCCTGAACCTCCCACTACCCATCGCTACGACACCACCACCCTCCTCGCACTCAACCCTGGAAGACTTAGAGAATGCCAACAGGCCTCGCCGAACACGACCCACGGCCAGTTCTCCTGCCTCCACTGGCGCCAGACCCTCACCGCCACCCCGGCCTCCAACACCGCCGACGCCAGCACCGGCGACACCCTAAAATGCATCCTGCTCAACGTACACTCCGTACACAAACACGCCATGGAAATCTGGAACCTACTCGACTCTCTTTTGCCCGGCATCGCCTTCTTCACAGAGACCTGGACCAACGCATCCTCCGCCCCCGACATCAGCACCGCCATCCCAGACCGATACAAGATGTCGAGGAAAGACCGCCCCAAGCACCCAGGAGGGGGCCTCGCCATCGCCCACAAGAGCACCCTCCGCCTCACCACCTCCAGCGAAACCTTCCCCTCCGCCGAACACCTGCACTTCCAGATACAGACCACCCCGAAAGCCACACTCCGAGGAACCCTCGTCTACAGACCCCCCGGCCTCCGAACACCCTTCGCCACCACCATCACCGACTTCATCGCACCCCACGCCATCGCCTCAACAAACTACATACTCATTGGAGACCTGAACTTCCACCTCGACAACCCCAGCGACCCCAACTCCACTATCCTTCGTGACAACCTCGCCGGCATCGGACTTAAACAACTCGTCAACACCCCGACCCACAGAGCAGGACACACCCTCACCCCATCTTCGCGGCATGAAACAGCGTCCATTTCAGCCACACAACGCAGCCGCCATGGACCGACCACCACTGCGTACACTTCGCCATCAACAAACCCAAGGCACCCTGTTAGACCTGTCAGCCCTAGGGTGGTCTTTCCCTATTTTTTTTCCTTTTTCGCCTCCTTTTTGCCACCATATTTTTACTGGACCTAGGTCTCTGGGCACCTTGCCACTGCTAGCCAGTGCTGAGGTGCAGGTGCTCTCTCTCCCTCAAGATGGCTGCCACAGGCCCCTGCTACTGCAGAGGGGCCTGACACGCATACACACTAGTAGCCAGGGTCAGGCTGGGGTATAGGGATACAGTATCCATTCCATCCCCGCCTCTGGGCCACATAGCCAGGCATGTAGAAGGTTCCAGAACCTTCCGGGCTGTGGGAGGAGTTATGTTTTGCCGCCTTTGGGAGAGTCACCTGACCTAGGAGTATAAAAGGCTTGGAGGGAAACTTTCTAGTCAGTTGATGAGGCACCACTGAACCTGGGAGAACCTCTGCCGGAGTATAGGCTTTAGGGCCTAGGGGGGAGACCTACACTACTGCTGCTGACAGGGCTGAGGCCCTGCTGTAGTAAGATAGCTGAGGAACCCACCACCCACTGACCTTGCCCAGTGTGAGGGGACCCAGGGAACCACCTTCAGCGTGCGGGGAGGAACACCAAGCACTCCCAGACCACCAACTCATCCCCCCCCTCATAAGAAGAAACTTCTGACAGGAAACTTTGACAAGGAACTTATAACAAGGAACTTCTGACAAGAAACTTACAACTAGAAGCGCCTAAGAAGCAACCAAGCTGAAGCAGTCGCAAGACCCTTAACTTGAGGAGGCCTGACCGTCCAGCAAGGCCTAAAGCCTAGAACTGCCCAACTGGGGATCACCAGGTAAGCGCCGTACCCTGAAGCGCTAAACCTTCACCCCTATTCACTTTTGCCTGTTGCTGGGCTGCCCCCAAGTACTTTGCCAGTCAGCCCTGCCCACAGGCTGCTGGTGCACCCTGCTTTCTGTTGCCCCTCAGGTCACTGACCTTATGAAGGAGATCACCGCCGCGCCGCCGCCGCCTGAGAAGAGGCACCGTGTGGTGAGGTGCGCCGTCGCGCCCTCATTGGGGAAGCGCTGAGGTAAAGGAAGCCCCTCAGGTGTGTGAGGTGAGGAGCGCCGTCCGCGCCCTCACCGAGCCTCCAGAGACTGGGCCCTGGGCCCTCATCGCCGCCGTCGCGGCCAAAGAATCATCGCCGCCGCCGAAGCGGCCAAAGAATTGCCCCCGCCGCCGTCGCGGCCGAAGAATCGTCTCCGCCGCCGTCGCGGCCAAAGAATCATCGCCGCCGCCGTCGCGGCCCAAGAATTGCCCCCGCCGCCGAAGCGGCCGAAGAATCGTCGCCGCCGCCGAAGCGGCCCAAGAATTGCACTTGCCGCCGTCGCGGCCAAAGAATTGCCACCGCCGCCGTCGCGGCCCAAGAAATCGCCGACGCGATCAGCAGCAAGGCCTCCAGGCCCCGCAGACGCCGTTGCCGAGCAACCAGGGGTCACCGGGCGTGACCCAGGAAGGCCGCGCACCGATTGGGTGCCGGCCCCCAGTCACGCCCCAGCGCCGAAGGAAGCCCGGGAAGAGCCCCGGCAGTGCAGAGGGAGACGGGGAGCCGGCCGGAGAGGACTGCCGGCTCCCGCTCCCTTCCCCAGCAACCCTGAGCCCCCACCTGCACTTACCCTGATCCCGGGGGCCGGAGGAGGGATATCCCGGCCCCCGCAACGAGCCGCATACTTACTCCCTAATCCCGGGGGCTGGAGGAAGGCAATACCGGTCCCCGCAACGACCCGCAACACCGGCCAGAAGGCCGAGGCACCCCCAACCGGGCCCCGCCCAACAGAACACGGGCCGGCCCGGATGATCGCCAGTCGCCCTGAAGCGCGACCAACGACCACACCACAGGTGAGCCCTGGAGGCCCCTAGGGCCCATAAGACGCCACTGGGGGCCGGGGGCCACTATTAACCCTTACTATTATAGTCCTACGAGGCGAGGCCCCAGAGAGCAGTGGGCCTGGCCTGAATTAACCCCTAAGGAACCTAGAAGCCCCAGAATACAGGACATGTTGAGGGATTCCCCACATAGTTCATTCATGTATTGATGATGCCCACAGTATGTAATGATTTATGCCAATGCCTATTATAATTACTGCCTAGGCCATGGTTTTAGCTGTTAAGTCTTTACCACAAGGGGAAAGTGTTTATTGGAGTTGAGCAGAAGTGTACACCGCCAAGAGTTGAAGTATTTTCTGTTACAGGTGTACTGGAGTTGCGACGCCCACTGTACTGAATGTGGGTGTGCCTAGATTAATGCAGGCCTATTTAAATGTAACGTGAAAAGCCTTATTTTAAATAATTGAATATGCTAAAGTGAACTGTATGTTTAGGCCTATGTTTTATTAACGTACCTTAAGACCATTATTAAGTGCTACGTGTAGGAGATAATTCCTGCGGCCTCTTAGTGGCCTACAATGTTGATGAGCTATGCAGCTTTATTTAAAATGTGCACCAGTTGAATAATTTAATGAGTTTGAATGTAGATCTGAATTAACCTGCCTTATCTGATGCCAACTTAATTCATTTATAAAAGATCTTGATTTTAAATACAAAAGCCTGGTGTGGTGTCATGTTATTGCGTTCGCATTTGTGAGTCAAAGTGAGAGTGTGCAGCACAACTGCCTTACACATTGCCTTCGCGTGCCTTTCCCGCTTCACGCCATGCTACCGTGTCGGACTCGGTAACCCCGGTTCCAACATTTGGTGTTCAGCGGTTGGATAAGGACTGGTGCTTGTGCAGCACCCTACAGTGACTCAATGTGCGCCGCAATTAGACACCTATTGTAATGAGAGTGCTAGGAATTCTATGGTAATTGTCGACTGTGTACATTCCTGTGTTGGACCTGTTACCTACAGTTTAGAACCCCTTCCTTGAATTGTCTGGGACCCCACCTAGGAGGATGGAGTTTGAGATAGCCAACCTAGAAAGGTATACGGTGACACAGCTCAAGGAGTTCTGCCTAGAGAGGGGGTGGCCGTCAAGCGAGGCGCCAGGAAGGAGGTGCTTCAGAAAGCTTTGAGGGCATGGGTAATGGCCCACCCGGAGGGAAGAGGGGATGAGGAGCAGGGGGAGACAGACAACCCAGGAGAACTGGACCTACTGAGCATGGATGTTAGCGAGAATGTGTTGCCAGGAAGACGTTCCAGGGCAGGCAGTAGTGCGTCAGGGGGAAGTTTGTCACAAGAGGAATTGGAGGACAGAAGGGAGCAAAGGCAATTAACATTGGAACTTGCTAGGATGGAAAGAGCCATGGAGGAAAGGAAGCTTGTACATGAGCTTAGCCTGAAGGAGCTAGAGCTCCGGACCTTGCAGATGGAGATGGAAGGCAAAATGAATGGTGGCAGCGTACCTGCTGGGGTTCCACAGGAGCCCAAATTCTATTTACCCAGAGAGGTGATGGCCAGTTTTAGTGTAGGTGATGACATCGACAAGTGGTTGGCGGCCTACAAGGTGGCTCTGGTGGCCCATAGAGTTCCTGAGAGCTACTGGGGGAGGTCTTTATAGGTACATACCTCCACTAGTAAGGGACACACTTTTAACTTTGGATAAGGGGGAGCAGACTAACTACCCTATCATGAAGGAAGCCCTGCTCAAGAAGTTTGGCCTCACCCCAGAGAAGTACCGCCAAAAGTTCCGCAACAGCCACAAGCTTCACACACAAAACTGGGTAGATTTTTTTGACTATGCCCGGAAGGCATTGGAGGGTTGGGTGCGTGGCAGCAACGTTGACAATTACAAAGGGCTGTACGACCTGTTCTTGAGAGAGCACCTCCTAGAGAAATGTTTTCCGGAGCTGCGCCAGTACTTGGTGGACCGCAAGCTGACCAATCCTAGGGAGCTTGCGGAGGAGGCAGACACGTGGGTCAGCACTCGGGTGTCCACAAGGGAGCCGGGCGGACCCCCGAAAGGTGGACAGGGGCTCCCCCAGAAGAAAGAGGGGGAGATAAAAAGAGGAGTTCTTTAAAGGTCCCCAAAATAAACCGCCTGGGAGAGGGGTAGATTCCCCATCCCAATCTGGATTCCAGAAACCCACTTATCCTGACAGGAGTCAGCAGCCCAGAACTGTCCGGTGCTACGAGTGCGGGGAGGTTGGACATTATAAGGGGGATCCCAAGTGTCGCAAGAGAACCCCAGCCCCCACAGGAGGTAAGAGCCCCGGGGTGGCCAGTGTAGCACTAGGGGAGGAGTTGTCCCTAGGTAGGGGAGGTGAGTGGACAGGCTTGACCTTAGTTTCCCTGGGGGATAGAGAGATCATCCCACGGGTTCAGGTACCCACGAACACTGCCAAGTATCGGCAGAGGGTCCTGGTGAACGGGGAGGAGGTGGAGGCTCTGAGGGACACAGGTGCCAGCATGACGATGGTGAGACGTCAGCTGGTGTCCCCAGAGCAGGTGATTCCTGAGGAATTCCACCCGGTTGTTTTGGCTGATAATAGCCTGGGTCATTACCCCGTGGCCCAAGTTCCCTTTGAGTGGGGAGGAGTATCAGGTCTGTTGAAGGTTGCGGTGAGCCCTGCCATGCCAGTTGACTGTCTGCTGGGCAACGACTTGGAACATACTGCCTGGAGGGAGGTAGAGTTCAATGCCCATGCTGAGATGTTGGGATTACCAGGATGGACTTGCGTTGTCACGCGGTCCATGGCTGCCCGACAAGGAACTCAGCTGGGGTTGGAGCCTGGAATAATGGCCCAGCCCACTGCTGGACGAGGAGATGTCCAGGAGGAGACACCCGGTGAGATGGATGGGGAGCCCGTGGAGGTGACCCCGGAGTCCGCTGAGGTGGTTGGTGTTCCCGTGGGGGACCTGCCGACCCCTGCAGAGTGGCAGGTGGAAGGAGGGCCTACCCGGGAGGAATTTTGCCGGGCGCAGAAAGAGTGCCCTACGCTTGAAGGCATGCGGCAACAGGCCGAAGCCCAAGCAGCTGGAACAGAGACTGGTAACTACCATGTCTACTGGGAGGATGGTCTCCTCTACAGTGAGCCTAAGGCTCCGGTGCATGGGTCCGCCCGAGCCGTGGTGGTCCCCCAATGCTACCGAGCCTTTCTGCTAGAGTTGGCACACGAGATACCACTAGCAGGACACCTGGGCCAAGACAAGACGTTTGCGCGTCTAGTCCCACATTTTTACTGGCCCAGGATGCGCGTCACTTCTGACACTTTTGCAAGACTTGCACCACTAGCCAAGCGAGCGGCAAGACAGGGACTAAAGTGAAGGTCCCTCTAGAACCTCTCCCAGTTGTCGATACCCCTTTTGAGCGGGTAGGGATTGACATTGTCGGGCCATTGGACCCGCCCGACTTCTGCAGGACATAGGTTCATTTTGGTGCTGGTAGACCACGCCACCCGGTACCCAGAGGCAATCCCTCTGAGGACCATCACTGGCACCGGTGGTGGCGCGGGCCCTGATGGGGATTTTTACCCGAGTGGGATTCCCCAAGGTCGTGGTGTCAGATAGGGGCACGAATTTCATGTCGGCCTACATGCAGGCCATGTGGAAGGAGTGTGGAGTGACCTACCGGTTCTCCACTCCTTACCACCCCCAGACGAACGGACTCGTGGAGCGCTTTAACAAAACCTTGAAGGGGATGATCAGGAGCCTACCCGAGGACTTGAGAAGAAAGTGGGACGTCCTCTTACCCTGTCTGCTCTTCTCCTACCGAGAGGTGCCGCAGAAGGGGGTCGGTTTCAGCCCCTTTGAGCTGCTCTATGGCCACCCCGTCTCGGGGCCCTCAGTCTTGTCAAGGAGGGTGGGAGAAGTCTTCCTCGAAGCTTCCCCGTGATGTGGTCAGCTATATGCTGGCATTCCGCAGCCAGGTGGCCAAGCTGTGGAAAGAGGCCTCGGACAATCTAGAGGCAAGTCAAGCCGTCATGAAGAAATGGTATGACCGGAACGCGCGGACGGTAGAGTTAGACGCTGGACAGAAGGTGTGGGTCATGGAGCCAGGAGAGCTTAGCGCCCTCCAGGACCGGTGGACTGGGCCGTTTGAGATCTTGGAAAGGAAAGGCCAGACCACATATGTCGTCGATGTGAAGACCCCACGTCAACCGCCTGAAGCCCCACCAGGAGCGTTCAGAACTCACTCTCCTAATGATAACAGATGGAAGTGAGGAGGAGGAGAGTGAGCCTCTTCCAGACCTTCTGGCGGCCCATGAGAAGGATGGTTCGGTAGAGGGAGTGGTCCTCGCCCCATCCTTGACCCCAGAGCAACAGAGGGACTGCCGCCAGGTCTTGGGGCAGTACGCCTCGTTGTTCTCCCTCACGCCTGGAATCACGCACATGTGTACCCATGATGTGGACACAGGGAACAGTCCGCCAGTAAAAACCAAGTCTTACCGGCTGTCCGATAAAGTCAAAGCTAGTATCCAGGGTGAGGTTACCAAGATGCTAGAACTGGGAGTGATTGAGCCTTCCAGTAGCCCTTGGGCTAGTCCGGTGGTGTTGGTGCCGAAAGCGGCCCCACCGGGCACCACACCAGAACTTCAGTTCTGTGTGGATTACCGTGGACTCAACTCAGTCACTAAGACCGACGCTCACCCGATCCCTCGGGCGGATGAGCTCATTGACCGGCTGGGAGCAGCCCGGTATTTGAGTACCATTGATTTGACGTCAGGCTATTGGCAGATAGCCATGGCGGAAGGAGCAAGGGAGAAGACTGCGTTCTCCACCCCCGAGGGCCACTTTCAATTTCGGGTGATGCCCTTCGGGTTGAAAAGTGCTCCAGCCACTTTCCAGCGGTTGGTGAACCAGGTGCTGTCTGGCCTAGAGGCCTTCTCTGCTGCCTACCTGGATGACATAGCTGTCTTCAGTAGCAGCTGGGAGGACCATCTGGAGCATCTCCAGGAGGTGCTACAGGCTTTGCAACGGGCTGGTTTAACCATCAAGGCCAGCAAGTGCCAGATTGGACAGGGATCTGTCGTGTACCTGGGACATCTGGTGGGCGGAGGTAAGGTGCAACCCCTCCAAGCCAAGATTGAGACCATCTTGGCCTGGGAGCCCCCAAGACCCAAACAGAGGTCCGGGCTTTTCTCGGCCTCACGGGATACTACCGCCGGTTCGTCAAGGGATATGGAACCATCGTGGGCCCATTGACGGAATTGACTTCAAAGAAGCAGCCACGCAGAGTCATCTGGACGGCTGCCTGCCAGGAAGCCTTTGAGACCCTCAAACGTGCAATGTGCACCGCACCGGTGCTCAGGACTCCAGACTTTGGACGGGAATTTATTGTACAGACAGACGCTTCTGAGCATGGCATAGGAGCTGTGCTCTCGCAGCTGAATGATGATGGCCAAGACCAGCCAGTGGCCTTCATTTCCGAAGACTACTCCCCGGGAACAGCGGTGGAGTACCATCGAACGAGAAGCCTTTGCTGTGGTCTGGGCTGTCAAGAAGTTGAGGCCATACCTTTTTGGTTGTCACTTCCTGATCCAGACCGACCACAGACCCCTTCGCTGGCTCATGCAGATGAGAGGCGAAAACCCCAAATTATTGAGGTGGTCCATTTCCTCCAGGGGATGGACTTTCGGGTGGAACATCGACCCGGTGTAGACCACGCCAACGCTGACGGTCTCTCCCGGTTTTTCCGCCTTAGCGAAGAGAACTCCCTAGAGGTTGGGAAGCTCTCCCCTCTTTCGGCTGGGGGACGCATGTTAGACCTGTCAGCCCTAGGGTGGTCTTTCCCTATTTTTTTTCCTTTTTCGCCTCCTTTTTGCCACCATATTTTTACTGAACCTAGGTCTCTGGGCACCTTGCCACTGCTAGCCAGTGCTGAGGTGCAGGTGCTCTCTCTCCCTCAAGATGGCTGCCACAGGCCCCTGCTACTGCAGAGTGGCCTGACACGCATACACACTAGTAGCCAGGGTCAGGCTGGGGTATAGGGATACAGTATCCATTCCATCCCCGCCTCTGGGCCACATAGCCAGGCATGTAGAAGGTTCCAGAACCTTCCGGGCTGTGGGAGGAATTATGTTTTGCCGCCTTTGGGAGAGTCACCTGACCTAGGAGTATAAAAGGCTTGGAGGGAAACTTTCTAGTCAGTTGATGAGGCACCACTGAACCTGGGAGAACCTCCGCCGGAGTATAGGCTTTAGGCCCTAGGGGGGAGACCTACACTACTGCTGCTGACAGGGCTGAGGCCCTGCTGTAGTAAGATAGCTGAGGAACGCCCACCACCCACTGACCTTGCCCAGTGTGAGGGGACCCAGGGAACCACCTTCAGCGTGCGGGGAGGAACACCAAGCACTCCCAGACCACCAACTCATCCCCCCTCATAAGAAGAAACTTCTGACAGGAAACTTTGACAAGGAACTTATAACAAGGAACTTCTGACAAGAAACTTACAACTAGAAGCGCCTAAGAAGCAACCAAGCTGAAGCAGTCGCAAGACCCCTTAACTTGAGGAGGCCTGACCGTCCAGCAAGGCCTAAAGCCTAGAACTGCCCAACTGGGGATCACCAGGTAAAGCGCCGTACCCTGAAGCGCTAAACCTTCACCCCCTATTCACTTTTGCCTGTTGCTGGGCTGCCCCCAAGTACTTTGCCAGTCAGCCCTGCCCACAGGCTGCTGGTGCACCCTGCTTTCTGTTGCCCCTCAGGTCACTGACCTTATGAAGGAGATCACCGCCGCGGCCGCCGCCTGAGAAGAGGCACCGTGTGGTGAGGTGCGCCGAGGTAAAGGAAGCCCCTCAGGTTTGTGAGGTGAGGAGCGCCGTCCGCGCCCTCACCGAAGCCTCCAGAGACTGGGCCCTGGGCCCTCATCGCCGCCGTCGCGGCCAAAGAATCATCGCCGCCGCCGAGCGGCCAAAGAATTGCCCCGCCGCCGTCGCGGCCGAAGAATCGTCTCCGCCGCCGTCGCGGCCAAAGAATCATCGCCGCCGCCGCCGCGGCCCAAGAATTGCCCCCGCCGCCGAAGCGGCCGAAGAATCGTCGCCGCCGCCGAAGCGGCCCAAGAACTGCACTTGCCGCCGTCGCGCCAAAGAATTGCCACCGCCGCCGTCGCGGCCCAAGAAATCGCCGACGCGATCAGCAGCGAGGCCTCCAGGCCCCGCAGACGCCGTTGCCGAGCAACCAGGGGTCACCGGGCGTGACCCAGGAAAGCCGCGCACCGATTGGGCGCCGGCCCCCAGTCACGCCCCAGCGCCGAAGGAAGCCCGGGAAGAGCCCCGGCAGTGCAGAGGGAGACGGGGAGCCGGCCGGAGAGGACTGCCGGCTCCCGCTCCCTTCCCCAGCAACCCTGAGCCCCCACCTGCACTTACCCTGATCCCGGGGGCCGGAGGAGGGTGATCCCGACCCCCGCAACGAGCCGCATACTTACTCCCTAATCCCGGGGGCCGGAGGAAGGCAATACCGGTCCCCGCAACGACCCGCAACACCGGCCAGAAGGCCGAGGCACCCCCGACCGGGCCCCGCCCAACAGAACACGGGCCGGCCCGGATGATCGCCAGTCGCCCTGAAGCGCGACCAACGACCACACCACAGGCGAGCCCTGGAGGCCCCTAGGGCCCATAAGACGCCACTGGGGGCCGGGGGCCACTATTAACCCTTACTATTATAGTCCTACGAGGCGAGGCCCCAGAGAGCAGTGGGCCTGGCCTGAATTAACCCCTAAGGAACCTAGAAGCACCAGAATACAGGACATGTTGAGGGATTCCCCACATAGTTCATTCATGTATTGATGATGCCCACAGTATGTAATGATTTATGCCAATGCCTATTATAATTACTGCCTAGGCCATGGTTTTAGCTGTTAAGTCTTTACCACAAGGGGAAAGGGTTTATTGGAGTTGAGCTGAAGTGTACACCGCCAAGAGTTGAAGTATTTTCTGTTACAGGTGTACTGGAGTTGCGACGCCCACTGTACTGAATGGGGGTGCGCCTAGATTAATGCAGGCCTATTTAAATGTAACGTGAAAAGCCTTATTTTAAATAATTGAATATGCTAAAGTGAACTGTATGTTTAGGCCTATGTTTTATTAACGTACCTTAAGACCATTATTAAGTGCTACTTGTAGGAGATAATTCCTGCGGCCTCTTAGTGGCCTACAATGTTGATGAGCTATGCAGCTTTATTTAAAATGTGCACCAGTTGAATAATTTAATGAGTTTGAATGTAGATCTGAATTAACCTGCCTTATCTGATGCCAACTTAATTCATTTATAAAAGATCTTGATTTTAAATACAAAAGCCTGGTGTGGTGTCATGTTATTGCGTTCGCATTTGTGAGTCAAAGTGAGAGTGTGCTGCACAACTGCCTTACACATTGCCTTCGCGTGCCTTTCCCGCTTCACGCCATGCTACCGTGTCGGACTCGGTAACCCCGGTTCCAACACACCCAAACCAGCCCCACGCCCACCATGAAGGAACTGGAGCAAGGTTACCGACGAGCAGCTTAACTCCACCCTCACCCAAGACAACCACACCTGGGCACCCGACGCAAATGGCACAAACGACGCAGCCAGAGAACTCCACACCTGGATCTCCAACTGCGCAGACGAGCTCGCCCCGCTACGCAACCCCGACAGACAACGCCCCAGGAAAGCTGCCTGGTTCACAACCACTCTCCAAGAAGCCAGACGCACCTGCAGACGCCTGGAGAAGAACTGGAGAAACACCAAGACAACCGAAAACCACACCACCTACAAGGACGCCATGACGGACTACCACAACCAGATCAGAGCCACCAAGAGGAACTTCATCCACAACAAAATCCTGGCCAACTCCAAGGAACTTTTCAGTGTCATTCAAGAATTCACCAACCCACGCAGCGAAGCCACAGACATCACCCCATCCCAAGACCTCTGCGACAAGTTTGGAACCTATTTCCACCTCAAGATCAAAAACCTCTACGACAACTTCAGCGACCATCCACCATGTGCCACAGACGGCCCCCCGCCCCCCAGAAACACCAGCCAGCCCACCATCTCCAACTGGACACCGATCACGGCTGAAGACACCGCCTCGACCATGAAAAGCATCCACTCGGGGGGGCCCCCACCGACCCCTGCCCCCCTCACATCTACCACAGAGCCGTGGCCGCCATCGCACCCGAACTACAACGCACCATCAACACCACCTTCAAAACAGGCACCTTCCCAGATGACTGGAAGTGCGCAGAAGTCAGACCCCTGCTCAAGAAGCCCACAGCTGATCCCACCGACCTCAAGAACTATCGGCCCATCTCGCTCCTCCCCTTCGCAGCCAAAGTTGCAGAGAAAACAGTCAACAGGAAACTGACACGATTCATTGAAGAGAACGGCGTCCTCGACCCATCCCAATCCGGATTCCGAAGCAACCACAGCACAGAGACCGCCCTACTCGCCGCCACAGATGACATCCGCACCCTCCTGGACCAAGGCCACTCCGCAGCCCTCATCCTACTCGACCTATCAGCGGCCTTCGACACCGTCTCCCATCGCACACTAGTCGCCAGACTACACGACGCAGGCATACAAGGAACAGGCCTGGACTGGATCCGATCATTCCTCACCGGAAGAAGCCAAAGGATCAGACTCCCACCCTTCCTCTCCGACCCCACGAAAATCACCTGCGGAGTCCCACAGGGTTCATCACTGAGCCCCACCCTCTTGAACATTTACATGGCCCCCCTCGCAGCCATCGTCCGACAACACGGCCTCAACATCATATCCTACGCCGACGACACCCAGCTCATCCTCTCCCTCACCAAAGACCCCACCACTGCCAAACTCAACTTCCAGAAAGGAATGCAAGACGTCGCAGTCTGGATGACCAACAGCCGCCTGAAGCTCAACGCCGAGAAGACAGAAGTCCTCGTCCTCGGTACCACCCCTTCTGCATGGGACAGCACCTGGTGGCCGACCACCCTCGGAAGCCCACCTACCCCCTCAGACCACGCCAAGAACCTCGGCATCGTACTCGACTCATCACTCACCATGAACCGACAGGTCAACGCCGTCACCTCCAGCTGCTTCAACACCCTCCGCATCCTCCGCAAGACCTTCAAGTGGATCCCCCTGAGTCAAGGAAGACAGTCACCCACGCACTCATCACCAGCAGACTGGACTATGGAAACGCACTCTACGCCGGCATCAACAAGTCCCTACTCCGCAAACTCCAGACAGCACAGAACACCGCCGCCAGACTCGTCCTCAGCATCCCCCGACACGAACACATCAGCCAACACCTACGAAGTCTCCACTGTCTGCCCGTGGAGAAAAGAGTCACTTTCAAAATCCTCACTCACACCTACAAATGCCTACACAACAACGGACCCAAATACCTCAATGACAGAATCAACTTCCACGTACCCAAAAGAAACCTCAGATCTTCCAACCTCGCACTGGCCGAAACCCCGCACATCCACAGAGCCAGAGCAGGCGGAAGATCCTTCTCTCACATTGCAGCCAAGACCTGGAACGAGCTACCAGCAGACATCAGACGCGCCCTCCCTGAACACCTTCAGGAAGACCCTCAAGACCTGGCTCTTCGGCTAAACAGATCTGCGGACCCCCCCTCAGCGCCTTGAGACCCTCACGGGTGAGTAGCGCGCTTACAATTCCCTGACTGATTGATTATGTTATCCTATGGAGGAAAAACATGTATTTCATTCGGGCACTTCACAGCGACTTACAAGACCAATCTCCTGGACTGAAGGTGAGTATGGGGTAAGGTCCAAGGCAGCACCCACAGGTCACCGGGGCGGCACTGGGGCGGCCGGGTACAGAGGTGCTTTTCAGCGTTGGGTGCCCTATGTTATCCTACGAGGGAAGAACATATACTGCATTCGGGCACTTCACAGCGACTTACGGGACCAATCTCCTGGACTTAAGGTGAGAATGGGCCATGGTCCAAGGCTACACCAACAGGTCACCTCAGGAGGTTCTGGGGCGTCCGGGTGCAGAGGTGTGTTTCAGGAAGGGTGCCTTATGTTATCGTATGGAGGAAAACAATGTACAGTATTCAGGCACTTCACAGCGACCTACGGAACCAATCTCCTGGACTTAAGGTGAGTATGGGGCAAGGTCCAAGGCCACACCAACAGGTCACCTCGGGAGACTCTGGGGCATCCGGGTGCAGAGGTGTGTTACAGCGATGGTTGCCCAATGTTAGTCAATGAGGATTGGTCTGGTTGGAAACAGGCTGTAGGTTTGGACTGGGAAACCAGTCAGGCTGAACCAACAGGGGGGCTCAGGTCTCACGATGCTCGTGGACGTGGGTACACCTTTGGTCAACTTCCACTGCAGCCAGGGGCAACGAGTGCAGAGGTGTCTTGAGGTGTCGGGTTTTTCACAGCAGAGTCACTCACAGTCAGGAGGGCAGCACAAAGAGGGTGCAGGCGGTGTTGAGGGCTCCTCTCTGACAAACCCAAGATGGGCTTCGTCTCTGGAGGGCTGGGGGACCACCAGTGATGGCCGGTGCATGTAAGAGCAGTGGGTGCAAAGTAAGTGATTTTCTTTTTTTAATTTTATTTTCCTTCGTCGTCTGTCAACCACCCCCCCCCCCCGCCCCACCACTCTTACCTGCACCGGCCATCACTGCGGACCAAGCTGGTACCGTTGGCCCACTTCAACTCGGGCTTGGTGTAACGGGTGGAGAGGTGCTGATTGGTGTCAGGTTTACGCAGTCCGGACTCCTCACAGTTCTTTCTTTGGTACCTGCAGTGTGCAGTAAAGCAGCTCCTGCTGCTCCATGGGAGTTCCTGAGTCTTGGCAGCAGCACTGGTAGTCCTCCCATGCTTTTGGAGGCACAGTACCTTACAGGATGAGTCGACTTTGGCACAATCGTCGGGAACAGCAAACAGACTGGCAGGGTTGGCGCCAAGTCAGTTGCTTCTTCCAAAGTTCTTTCTTATCACAGCTCTTCAGTCCTTCTTCTTTTTTTAGGTGGGCAGGATCTGATTTCCATTAGCCAGGGACTCCCCAAATACTAGATTTAGGGAGATTAGAGGAGTGTAGGGTAGTAACCTATGGGCTACTGACCCTTGGGGTCACTACGCCCCCTATATGACCACTTCCTGTGGAAAGTGGGCATAACCCTGTCCCAGAGTTCCTAAGTTTGACATGACAAAGATGGCAAACTTCTGATTTTCGTATTCACTTCAGGTAGCCCACCTTAGGGGTGGAACTAGCCTGAAGGTGAAAACGCCTCTCTGAATACTAATTTTCCCGCCTGTCCAAGCCTCAAATAGGCCTTGGATGGAGGTGGGCGGCATCCTCTCTTGTGAGGGAAGCCAGATTTGTATACCAAAGGCGGTGGGCTCTTTGAAGCTCCCTGCCTTGGAATGCTAATTTGCATGTCATCCTGTGGGAGGGGTATAAAAAACCCCTGCCCAAGCAGGATTTGTTTCTGACCTCCTGAGAGCAAAGACCCTCACCCCCGGGGGTCAGAAACTCGTGTGTGGTGGCAGGCTGACTAGAACCAGTCAGTCAGCACACTAGCAGTTGGTAGGTTTTCAGGGGGCACCTCTAAGGTGCCTTCTGGGTGCATGTACTAATAAATCCATCACTGGAAACCGTGTGGGTTTATTAATATGAGATGTTTGATGCCAAACATCTTGGGTTTCAGTGAAGCCATCATGTAGCTGGGGAACTCATTTTCACCAGTGTCCAGCACATGTACTTAAAATGGCTTCCCTGGTCACTTGTACTGGCAGCAATTGAACTGACCAGCACAGGGCTCACGCAGATATGTCCACACATGCAGTATGGTGCACACTGCCTTAGGGCTGTAAGGCCTGCTGTAGGGGTGACTTACCCAGGCTGTGTACAGTATCTGTGGGCATGGTACACAGGGATTTATTTGAGTTATTTATTTAAAGAGTGTTATATGGCGCTGGCAAGACCCAACGGTATCTCAGAGCGCTTTACAGCATTGTAGGGCAATACCAGTCATTCACAATACAGTATGATTTTAGGGTTGAGAGTCCAATCATTATCAATCAATAACAATACAGAACAATTATAGCGACAAATGTCAAATCATTGTAAAAGACCGTGGGAGACATATGCATATAACGTGGTAATTTTCCAGTGTGCATTAGGAGTTAATGCTCTGAGGGTTAAGCTGCTGATTTAGGAGGAATTATTTTAATTGTCTCGTGAAGCTCATGAAAGAGGGGTTAGTTCTGATATGTCCTGGGAGGGAGTCCCAGATTTTTGGTGCATTGCCTGAGAAAGAGCGAGAGAGGGCTTTTTGTTTATGATTTTTCGGGAGGATGAGAAGAAGTGTTTTGGAGTTTCTTAGATTTCTCGTTTGGCCTGCTTTTGTGAGGTTAGATGCAAGGTAGTCTGGTTTGCCAATGTGTAGAGCTTTGTGGGTGAGACAAGCAGTTTTGAAGCAGCAGCGTGCTTCGATTGGGAGCCACTTTAGATTTTTCAGTGAGGGGGGGATGTGAACGTATGTCTATGATCCAGTGACCATCCTTGACGGTGCGTTTAGAGTGGCTCTCAGGAAGGCTAAGTATGCTTTTGGTGCTCCTGTGAGGAGATTCTGTGTATTGCTTCTGCAATAGGGGGTCATATCATAATCATTACTGCAGGAAAGCATTAGAGGGGGGCATAAATCATACACAGCAGCATTCAATAAGCTTCACCATGGAGTAACTTTTCCACTTTGTAAACTTCAATGATGACAACTCAACAAAACTGCAAAGAGTCCAGGTGGTCTATGGCAACAGAAACTTATTATCCTGTGTTTTTCAGTTCAGAAATGTGAGGAGGTCCATGATGAACGCAACGTAAGCAATATGGTATTAACACAAGCTTTTGCCTTGATATGTACCGCCTAAATAAGAATCCAGACAAAACCTGTTCTTTCAATACCAGGTAACAACACCTTCGACAAAGACCCAGAAGTGAAGAGACGCTCAGAGCACTTCTGATACTCCGACGCGTCTTACTTGATCTGGTCACATCTTTGTTCAGCCCTGTAATGGACCGATGAGAACAATGTGACCTTAATTGTATGCTCCAACCTTGATCTTCGCGGTGACCTTTCAATGAGGTGTCTTGTCCTCAATAACTGGCAAGAACAATGCGTCCCTAATTGAGTCTCTGCGAGTGTTTTTCTGGGTTACCCAGTCACATCATTTTCATGTCTTGAATGACCGGTAATAACAATGCGTCCGTAATCGTGTCTCTGTGGCTGGTTTTCTCAGTGACCTGCACAGAGCATTATCCAGCCTGGATGTTTGCCATGTCATGTTTTCACTTTTGCCTGCACCAAGACACACAGCCTGCAGTGGCAGTCTGCCTGTGCTTGGTGAGGGTCCCCTAGGGTGGCACAATTCATGCTGCAGCCCTTACAGACCCTCTTTAGTACCCCATGCCCTGGGTACCACGGGTACCATTTACTAGGGACTTACAGGGGGTGCTAAAGATATTGCCAATTGCGATACAATTGCACAGTTTTAGGGAAAGAGAGCTGGCACTGGGGGCCTGGTTAGCAGGAACCCAGTGCACTTCCAGTAGAAATTGCATCAAACACCAGGCAAAAAGTGGGGGTGACCATGTCAAAAAAGGCACTTTCCTATACCAGCCATATGCAACTCAGTCTTGGCCCTGATCCCCATGGGAGCAGTGCAGTCCGAACTGCCAGGCCAGGTTCTTCCTGAAACGGAAAACAAGCATCCTGGAGCAGGTTTCAGGGCATCACCCTTCATCAGCCAGGTTAGCTTGAATCCAGGGGCATAGCGAGCATGGGACCCACATCTGGGCATACCCTTCCCACTTAGTGCAACTATAGCAACACAAAACGATGATGCACAGAATGCTGAACATTGTCAAACATAAACCCCCAGTTACAGATCTGGGTTAAATTCATCGTTATTTTGCTCACCACCCACCCCAGTTTGGACCCAGCCATATGCTAACCAGTCTTGACCCTGCTCCTCATCGGAACAGTCCAGCCGTAACTGCCAGTCAGGTCCTCCCTGGACCAGAAAAAAAACATCTTGGGAGCAGTTTCAGGTTATCACCCCCTCAACAGCCATGCTAGTGTGAAACCAGTCGCATACCAAGCACAGGACCGACATATGGGCATACCCCTCCCGCTTATAGCAACTTAAACCTCATCGCTCTTTAATATGGAGCTAGTAAAGCTGTTTCAAATAAGGTTATATGTGAGTCCTTCTGGGCAGCTTTAAGAGAAGATGTGCCACCGCATACTGCACCAACTGTAGTCTCATTACAAGTTAGGCCGGTAGGCCTAAATGCAATGAATTAGCATAATCCAGCTTTAAAGTACTCAATGCCTGGGTTACTGGTTTCTGCTGTGGGGTAGGGAGAAGATAAACTTCTTTAGGGTCTTTAAAATTCCAAAATAGACCCCAACTACATTTGCCACCTGGGAGGCAAATGTGCCAGAACTGTCGAACTTCACTCCCAGGTTGCGTGCCACCGGCAGGGTGGTGCCCCATTAGGCCAGATGTTTATGTCCCAACCAGGTGGGGGAATCCCAAAAAGCTGAATTTCTGTCTTGCTGACGTTACATTGAAGAATATTGGAATACATTCAGTGGAACACTGCCTTAATGCAGGCCCTAAAATTGCTCAAAGCATTGGAGGTGTTTTTATCAAATGTGAGGAGAAGTTGAGTATCATCGGCATAAGAGACTATTTGTACGCCAAATGATTCAACTAAGGACGCCAGAGGGATCATAAGGATGCCAGAGTGACCAAATACACGTTAAAAAGGGTAGGGCTCAAAGCTTGACCCCTGTGGCACCCTAAAGCCCAGAGGCTTTGATTTAGAGGTAATGGATCCATCCACACAGCTTGATGCCTGTCTGTGAGAAAGGAACTCAGCCGGGTCAGGCTGGGCTGTTCACACCTAAGTCGCTCAAACGCTGCAATAACAGCGGGCGTGAGACCGTATCAAATGCTGCGGATAGATCCAGGAGAATCAGGGCTACCTGACTCCCTGGTCCACTGCCAGCGTGATCGTATCAGCGACCTCTAACAACGTGGGTTCGGTGCTGAATCCTGGGCTGTAGCAGCTTCTTCCTTTCTAGAGAATCAGCAAGTTGCTAATTTATCCGTTTTTCCAATATCTTGGCAAAAGCTGGCAACAAAGATACTGGTCTGAAATTGGAGAGATTGGATTCATCCGCAGTGAGCTTCTTTAGAAGTGGAATTATGTTGGGCCGCTTCCAACATTTGGGAACTGTGGCTGACTGTAAGGCACGTTGAACATGTGGTTAAGAATGGGATCTATAGTAAGGCTGGGAGGATAACTCCACTTTGCCAGTGAAGTTTGTGGAGTTTTAAAACTCCACACTCCGTTTGCAGTGTGAAGTTTTCCAAAACGCCGCAATCGCAGCGGAGCGGAGTAAGACTTACTTTCTCCTCCCGTCCCAATTCGGTGTCCTGCCTGCTCCTGCTGCTGTGGCTCCACTCGCCTTCCGCTGCGCTGCTCCGGTTCAATTAATTAACAACAGGAAGAACTGCAGTGCGCATGGCGTACTGCGTGAAGGCATGCCTGACCCCAGTAGCTGCAGGGCTGGAAGTTCAAAGGCGGGCACTGGCATGGTCTACTTCCCTTCGCCAGAGGGAGCCCAGATTCTGATGGCAAATGTGACGGTCTCCACCCAGCAGGAAGGGCGGGAGTTACTGGACTACCAGAGCCAACTCTCTGACTGCCGGCTTCTGTCCTGGGAAAGAGCACTCCAAAGAGAGGTGTGGTCTGCCTAGAGAAAGGAGGGTCTGCCTGCTGAGGAGGTGGGAATGTCTGGAGGACATACCCCGGAGGGAAAGCCTACCTAGTGGACGTACCGCTCCAAGCGCCTGGTGCCTCGCGAGCTGGGCAAGGGACTCGGGTTCAAACCCTGCTAAAGAAGTTGAAGCTGTCTCAATGGAAGAGGCTAAACTCGCTCTAGAGAAGGATGCTGGAGGATGCCATCTAGAACAGAAGAAGAGCCCTCTGCAGCGAGGGAACAGAACTGAGGTCAGTGAAGCCTGGAGTCGAGGAGGGCCTGAGAGGTGTACTAGTGGCTGCAGCCCATCACCCAGAGGAGAAGGCAGGTGCCTTGGACAGGAGAGAAGGGCTTCAGGGAGCCTGCAGGAGTCTGTCTTTTGTAAAGGCCATGGGGTGTCCACCCTAGAAGAGGGTACAGGGCCCTGGAGGTAGCTGGACAGTCGAGGCACACTGGATAGGAGCCACACAGTCTGTCCTGTAGGAGTCTGTCTTTTGTAAAGGCCATGGCGTGTCCACCCTAGAAGAGGGTACAGGGCCCTGGAGGTAGCTGGACAGTCGAGGCACACAAGGCAGGAGCCTCACAGGACCTGTCTGTCCTGCAGGAGTCTGTCTTTTGTAAAGGCCATGGCGTGTCCACCCTAGAAGAGGGTACAGGACCCTGGAGGTAGCTGGACAGTCGAGGCACACAAGGCAGGAGCCTCACAGGACCTGTCTGTCCTGCAGGAGTCTGTCTTTTGTAAAGGTCATGGAGTGTCCACCCTAGAAGAGGGTACAGGGCCCTGGAGGTTGCTGGACAGTCGAGGCGCACTGGACAGGGGCCACACAGGACCTGTCTGTCCTGCAGGAGTCTGTCTTTTGCGAAGTCCATGGGGTGTGTACCCTAGAAGAGGATACAGAGCCCTGGAGGTAGCTGGACAGTCGATGCACGCAGGACAGGAGCCTCACAGGACCTGTCTGTCCTGCAGGAGTCTGTCTTTTGTAAAGGTCATGGAGTGTCCACCCTAGAAGAGGGTACAGGGCCCTGGAGGTTGCTGGACAGTCGAGGCGCACTGGACAGGGGCCACACAGGACCTGTCTGTCCTGCAGGAGTCTGTCTTTTGCGAAGTCCATGGGGTGTGTACCCTAGAAGAGGATACAGAGCCCTGGAGGTAGCTGGACAGTCGATGCACGCAGGACAGGAGCCTCACAGGACCTGTCTGTCCTGCAGGAGTCTGTCTTTTGTAAAGGCCATGGGGTGTCCACCCTAGAAGAGGGTACAGGGCCCTGGAGGTAGCGGGACAGTCGAGGCGCACTGGACAGAAGCCACACAGGACCTGTCTGTCCTGCAGGGAAACACTGGCTGTAGCTGGAGCTCTGCTGGGCTCTTGACTAGTTGTCCATTGTGAGTGGTACCGTGTGTTTTCTTGTCATTATTTGTTTCTAGCCAGGGACCGTCATTGGTGTTTTGTGCATTCATTCCACCTGAAGGTTGTTTAGGTCTCTTTAGGCAGAACTTTAGGTTAATGCTTCAGTGCTGTTAAAGTCTATAGGTGTGGTTTAACCCATGCAGACGCGGTGTCTGGTCTGCCTTCCATGTGGGCAGAGTGCAAGGATGTCTAACCGTAGGGCCGGTCCTAGGATTTGTGGGGCCCCGGGCAGGATAGGTACATGCGAGGCCACTATAATTTGCATAAGATGTAATGTCACAGGAAGTGACGTCATAGGAAGTGTCAACTGACCATTTATTTTCTGGCACTGTTAAAGCAGCTTTGCCAGAAGCTACTTCTCTAATGTGGATATCACTGAGATGGCTACAAATACAAATAACAGCCCTAATAAAATAAATGTTATTATTTTGAAGCTCTATTATGTGGAAATGAAACACATCAAACTTTGTTGAAAAGCTACGCCTATATCTCTCCAAAACCGATGTTTTCAGAATAGTGCATGATTAAAATCCTAAGACAGATTGTCCCACAGCTATACAGTGGGTCTTCAGGTGACTCCCTGATACTCCTGTTGCATCAGTGGAGGTCAAGGTTAAGGCATTTGGTTTTAGCAGGCATGGGCATCAACACCAAGGGATCCATGCTGGTTGGGTGAGTGGCCTGAAAATGCTCCAGTAAACAGCAGAAAGCACTGATTAAGGAAAATAAGAGGATGAGACGGCACAGATGACATACACAGGTGGGGTGGCAGGAGCACCATTCCCACAAACTGAAAGCCTAAACCCAGCAACTACTCTCAAACTTCACTTTTAAGAGATGAAAAGAGCTGAACTAACTCAAAGATATAAAGATGAGATGGCTAAATAGAGACAAGAATGTGTATCCAGGGAAACAACTGCCAAAAGCTACAATGGGAGCCAGACACTAAACAGATAAGTAGTAAATTAAAGCAACAAAACAAAAGATATTTATTATAGCCGACTCAGTGCAGTGTCCCCTTACAAGGAAGTTAAATCTAGCAATGTTGAATAGGTTGGGGGAGGTGGTGTTTGACTTTCAAAATAAATCTCCCATAATCCCTGAGATTTGCAGTTTTAAAGATTTTAAGTCACATATCTGAGAAGACACTTGCCAAATTGCAAAGGGTCCAGACACGTCACTTGACTCAAATTTAGCCTAAGAAGTAACAAACAAATTGCACCGACCCTCAGGTAAATCCACTGGATCATGGTTAAAGAGATAATTGAATGCAAGACCCTTGAACGATCATGTCCATCATCCATAAATGTCTCCAGTCATGGTCCACGCTACCTAATCATACTATTTTGGTCCTTCCAATCACCAATACAAGATTTGCCTTCCTACAACTACTGGCCACCTACTTACCTAAGCTCAGTGACTGGTTAATCACTACATGTGTGATGATGTACTCGATGGAATGAGGCACTCACTCCTCAGTCAGCTCCCCTCTGCAGCCCCCTTTTCCTGTATGCTGCCCCTTCTTCTCATCTCCAAAGCAAGGCTGATTCAAACTGTACTGCTGAAAAGCAGCAATTTCCTCTGGCCTCACCTCACTCCTTGAGGTTTGGGATCATTTGTTGTGGGAAGAGGCGCACATCACCTTGTGCTGCCCAGGCCTCCCATGGTCATTCTGCACTTGACAGTGATCCGGCACACTTTGGGAGCGTGAGCGGACTGACCCTGTGCAGCAGCCCGCTACATGTAGTTTAATACTCTTTGGTTAAGGATAACTAGTGTGTAGTATATATGGCTCTAGTTTCTTGGACAGTTAGAGGCAAATGATGCACTGTAAAACACACTGGAGCAGATACCTAATAGGCCTTCAAACTACTTTTACAAGATATTTGGGCTTCTTCACCTTCCCCTTTCCTCAGGGTGTTTTGTTGAATTACGCCAAATGGTGCAGATAATGCACATTTCTTTAGTTATTGTTGTATTGAAAGAGATTAATGAAAATACCACACCAAAAGTGTATCCTGGCGAGAAGGAATTTCCAAGGGAAAGGTACAGAGTATACTAATGTATGGAAAGACCAATTATAGGTTTTTTATAGAAGATTTAAGATGCACCATAGCTCAAGACTGATACATTTCCAGTCCTGTGGAGCTAGAAAGAAGGATCTACCTCCAATATGTTCCCTCCTAATTTTAGGATGGCACAGGGTGCGTGGCTGTTACAGAGCATAGGATTCTGGAATAAACAGAAGGAATAATATAGTGCTGAAGAATGAGCGGGCCCTTTTATTCACCCCACAATGGCAAATGGATAGATCGTTTGGTGGCAGGAGTCAGCAGAAAGATGAATAGAAATGCTACAGCATCTAGGGCAGCCTCAGATGAGAATCCAATCACTGTTCTTAATGAACTGAAGGGTACAAAATGCAAAAAGTGGGAAGGTCAAGGCAGTGAACACTTGGGCAATCTGGTTGTGAGAAGATAATTGACTGTACAACAGACTTGCGGAAGTGACAGGGGTGAAAATGCAGCATTTTGTGTTGCATATGGCTGTAGTGGAAGTAGATGACACACTGTTTGTCCAGACAAGGAGAGAATATGTTGGAAAATAAATCCAAGATTTTTTTATTCATGCAACCATGGTGGTTGATTGGCCCAGCTCCACAGGCCATCAAAGAGAAGTGTATATGGTACCAGGCCCCTTAAAGGTGCCGATGCCTGATGTTTCACTATAAAGTTTTAATGAATTTGTCTTTATCCAGAAAGCAACTGATTGCATGCAAGTCAAAAACATTTTCTTGGTTAGAGACTAGATTGTCATTGAATGAAATGGTGATTTGGGTATCAATATGCATAGAACATCAGCAAAAAACCAAAGGATTGAATGACTAAGGCTAACTGGGTAAAATGAAGAATAAAAAGCAGAGGCCCAAGGAATTCTACGAGAGTTTTAGTACATCACCGAAATGGCATGGGAGGCCTCTCAGCAAGGATAGAGTTAAAGCCACACCAGGGGAATACCTTGAATTCTAGGTTGTACCAGTTGATTCAAAAGCACTGGATGGGAAACTAACAAATGTGACACTATAATTTAGTAATATCAAGACTGCTCTGCCTTCATGATCAAGAATCAGACGCAAACTGTCTGACATAGTAAGAAATGGTACTTCAAACTGGAGAGGTCAGAATCCAACTGGCAATCGACCAATAGGTAAATTATTTTCTATGAAAGAGATTTGTCAGTTGACTTATTTTTCAAGGATTGAAAAATGCAGCAATGAGATCTTTAGAAGATGCTGAGAAGCTTTGAGGCTGCTGAAGGATTTTTGAGCAGAGGAACAAACACAGCTTTTTAGTTGTTTTTTGTTCTTTTTTACATTGGTAGGGACTAATGACGAGGCAAGGGCGATATTGCTAATGAAGGTCAGGGCAGGGGCTATGAACATTAGATGTCCATTCATGAAATGGGCAGGCAAGGGTCCCAACTGGAAGCTAGATTTAATAGAAAGATCAAGAGTAGTAAGAGTACTCAGAGAGCAGGCTGTAATTCCGTAGACATCTCGAGGATGGTTCGAGATCACAAACCTTTGTAAAAGATGACACACATCACATTTCTAAGCCAAATTTTCTACTTGGAAAATAAAGAGACAGGTAATTGCAAACTTTGGCAGAAGGCTCAGTGTACTTAGCAGCACATGTTAGTTGAAAGACACTTTTACATCTCCTCCAGCCGCTAACGTTTTTTTGCTGATTCTGCCCACTTAAATCCACCTCTCTCCTCTGTGCCTTACATTTTACCTCACCTTTGCCCAGCCTATTATCTTCTCTTGCTAGTTCCTCCCCTCTTACATCCACTTCGCTCTGCATGCTCTCCTTTTAACATCTCATCTTTCCCTAATCCCCAAGCCTCTCACCTATTCTCTCTGGTTGTGCCACTCTTCCATCCATCTTTGCCCTCATCCCTCCATGCTCTACTCTTTACCTGTCATCTTTCCACCCTGCCTCTCATATTCGCTTGCTGATTCTGCCCCTCTTACATCCACATCTCTCTTCCCTGCCCTACTCTTCACCTCTCAACTCTCCATCCAATCTTTATCTTCTCTGCTGGTTATGTCATCCTAAATCCAGCTATGCATTTCCTTCTCCCTTTTCCTTTTACCTTCTCCTGCTGCTCTGCTCCTGCCCTGTTACATACACCTCGCCCCTTCCTCCTTCCCTCTTTCCTCTTGCAGATTCTGCCCGTCTTACATCGAACTCTACCTCCCTGACCTACTCTTCATCTCTAATCTCTCACCAAGCCTTTAACTTTCTCTTGCTGGTTCTGCACATCTAACATCCACCTTCCCCTCCTCTCTCCCTCTTCAGCCAACCTCTTACTATCTCTTTGTGGTTCTTCTCTCTTCCATCCACTTCTCTCTCTTCCATCTCTTGCCACTCTGCTTATGTTCTCTTGCTGGTTCTGTCTCTCTTATAGCCATGACTCTTATCCATGCACTACCTTCACTGCTCATCTCTCCCCAGCCTCATAACTTTTTTTCACTGGTTCTGCCCCATTTACATCTTCTCTCCATGTTCATCCTTCTGAACACTCTAATCTTTTCGCACTGATTTTGCACCTCTTACACCACCTATTTCCATTCATGCTCTACTCTTATTCTCGTCTCGTCAAACCTTATTTTGTGGCTTTTGCCCCTCTTAAATCAATCTCTCTGCTATCCCCTGCTTCGTCTCTTTTCTTTCTCATTATGTCCCTCTTATATCTACCTTTCTCCTCCATGCTGTATGCCTCATCTCTCCCCATGCCTCCTACTTTTCTCACTTATTCTGGCATTCTATATCCACCTCTCACCATTCCCTCTCTCTTCCCTGTGCAAGGTTTCTTGATTGTTCCGTCTCTCTTACATCTACATGTCCCATCCATGTACTGCCCTTCACTTCTCATTTCTTCTTCCACCCTCCTAATGCTTTTGTGCTGGTCTGTCTCCTTAACACCCACCTCTCCTCTTTGAACCCCTGCCTCTTACATTGTCTCACTTTTTCTTCCTCTCTTACATCCGCATCTCCCTTCCATACTCTACACTTCACTTTATCTCTACTACTTTCTCTTACCTTTCTCACTAATCCTGCCTCTATTACACCCACCCGTTACCTACCTGCTGAACCCTTCACCTCTCATCTCTCCACAGCCTCTAACCATCTCTCACTGGTTCTACCTCTCTATTATATACCTCTCCCCTGCCTCTCTCCCCCAGCCTCTTACATGCTCTTGGTTGTCCTACCCTCTTGCATCAAACACTCACTATTCCCTCTCCATTACACTTAAGTTCTCCTGATGGTCCGCTTCTCTTATATCTAACTCTCCTATCCAAGCACTGCCTTTCATATTTCTCTCCAGACTCAACTTTGTTCACTGGTTCTGTCCCCTTTATGTCCACCTCTCCCCTCCATGCTCTACTCTTCATGTGTTATCTCTCTCTCACCTCTACCCTTCATTCGCTGTTTCTGCCCCTGTAGCTTCTGCTTCCCCCTACATGCACCTCTTGTGCCAGGACACAGTACAGGCCCTGCGGCACAGCTGGGCCCACAACACTTCAGGAAGGCCCCAACCCATCAGGGGGCTCCCATTCAGCCCAGGGCCAAATTATTATCTGTGAGATGTGGGAGTCTCAGGGCCCCATTATCACATTCTGCAGAGTGGGACCCCATCGTCTTGTGTTACACCACTGCTCTTGTGTTACTTAACATCATTCTCTCCCCTCCCATCCTCCCACTCTCCCAAAGCATCTTGCCATTCTTTTTTGCCTAACCAAGGGCCAGATGTACGACCATTGAATTTTGTGACTCGCAAATTCAATGTACAACAGTGTCTCAGACACTGTTTGCGATTCCCAATGGGGTCGCAAGTTGTATGCCTCATGCATATTAATGAGGCTCTTGCAATTTGCGACCCCATTGGGAATGACAGGCCCTCCCAGGGACGGTGGCCTGCTGGGGTCAGCAGACCACCATGTCTGGGACTGCTTTTAAATAAAGCATTTTTTTTTCAAATGCAGCCCGTTTTCCTTAAAGGAAAATGGGGTGCATTTAAAAAATAAAAATGAAACTTTTCCGTTGTATTTTTTAAGGGCAGGCAGTGGTCCCTGGGACCACTGCCTGCCCTTAAAAAATATTTGCGCATCCATTCACAAAGGGGTAGGGGACCCCTGGGGACCCTTTCCAGTTTGCGAGCGCTTTACCACTCTTCTGAGAAGGGTGGTAAACTGAGTGTTTTGCAACCACAATTGCGGTCGCAAAACATTCATACATTGTTTTTGGGTCGCTATTAGGAAGGGACGCCCTCGGAACGCCCCTTCCTAATAGCGAGTCGCTAAACCTATTTTGTGAGTCGCAAATTGTTTGCGACTCGCAAAATAGGGTTTGTACATGGCCCACACGTTTTTTGCGGTCGCAAACGGGCCTAAGGCGACCGCAAAA